>JAACJT020000052.1:18785758-18803501 GCA_009936485.2 Gymnarchus niloticus | reverse complement strand
AAGGAAAAAAAAAAACCCCCCGAAGAATTTTCACAAACCCACCCCCCCCAACACTTCCCCCCCCCCCCCCCCCCCCCCCCCCCCAAAGCCCTTCCTGTAAATCGTGAAGTGACCAGAGGTCCGCGATGTCCTACCCCTGGCAGTGCCCGTCAGCTTGCATGTAGCTCTGATTTTAGATGTGCAGCCCCCCCCCCTTCTCTAGCTCCTACATGGTTCTGGCACACAAAGATTAACCGTAATGAGATATCGGCCAAACAAAAGGGATTACTGTCACTTCAGATCAGCCAGGAGCTTGTTGCGGTTTGTCTTGGGGAAAGTAGCTTTAAGAAGGGGGAGTGGGAGTAAACGCCAGAGAAGATGGCGAAGCTGGACTTGCTCGATGTGCTCCTTATTGTCCGCTTTGGCCCCTCACCTCCTGCAGGCCTTCACTTCCAGTAAGTGCTGACTTCAGTGGCAGAAAAATGTTGTTTTATCTGGGACACATGTAACTGGTTTCCTTCAGACCCAAGCAGACATCTCATGAATAACCGGAGACAACACTGCGAGTAAAGAACCTGGAATGTGGTGGCGGAGTAACCGGCGCTGATGAGTGTGACATCTGTCTTCCTGCGCTGTTTGAGTGGATGGCCTGTCATTTGGCGGAGGGCATTTTCTCTGGGCACTGTGTTCTTTGATTGGCAGCCATAGCTGCAACGTGGATGTGAGTTGCGGCCTGGATTCCGGCCAGGGGATCAGAGAGCTCACAGCAGAAGGTTTCAGAGGCCCTGTGACCCACTGTGTAGCAGTCTCAGGTTTTTGTAGGAGGGCTTTACTAATGGTTTAGGAAATGAGGAATGAATACAAGATTCTCAGCCTCAGGGTGATTTTGTGAGGAGAACTGAAAGATTGGGAGGGGGCGATTGGGATTGGGAGGGGGCGGGTGCCATGTTGACTGATGCTGTCATGGCATTGTGTTCCCTATCTGTCTTTTCTCTACCTCATCAACCAAACCCTTTGACCCCCGAGCATCCCCCTGCCAGGAAATACGATGGGATTGGGGGGTGCACTGGATGCTCTGTTTGTGAGGATGGGGATTTACGTGTTACCATGACAACACTGTCATCCAGCATCATAGTGTGACTTCATTGAGTTGAAACGACAGTTTAGGGTTTCTGCAATAATTTATTCAGTTGTTTATTTTGTTTACTTGGCGAGGAATTTTGCCCTTGGCAGGCTCATTCTACAATTAAATAGTCACAAAAGACTTAAATTTATTATGCTTTTTTTTTTTTACCTAGCAGTACGTAATTTGAAGAATAAGAGAAAAATGGGATAAACCAGATTTGTCGAGCCACATGGTTTTGTTTTGGGTCAGTGAATGTTTCTCAAATTATGACTGCAAGAGCATCAGATGAATGACTGTAGAGAGGCCAGTGGTTTGGATTTTACGCCATTGTGGGGGAGTGTCTGTCGCCTCTTGTAATATCAACATGGGCTGTGAGTAAGTTTTCAGTAAAACCACTAAAGATTCTTATGATTTTCTGATTTTATTTCAAAGTCAGTGTGCACCACATTTTTATTTGTGTGCTTGTGTCTAATGTCATGGCTTTGAGCTAAAAACTTATTTTGATGAATGTTGAGTGGGGGAAGAGTGACTCAGTGGTGCCTCACACCTATAGGGTTGGTGGTATTAACTCTACCCTGACCATGGGAGTGTGACATTTGCATTTTCTCCCTGTGTTGTGTGGGTTTTCTCTCACAGTCCAAAGATATGATTGTGTAAATGTGCTCTGTGATGAACTGGCAACCAGTGCAGAGTGTCCCCCAGAATTGTGCCCAGTGCTGCCTGGTATAGGTTTGTCCCCCAGCACTGTGCTCCTAAACAGGTTAAGTTGTTAGAAGATGGATGAATGCATTGAACAAGGGACTCTTGAGTGCTGTGTATGCCAAGGGCTTTGCTGAACAAAAGGGAAAAATCGTCTGTGTGTGTGTACATGTGTATTATGTTTTGGGGATACAATGTCCCCTGAAGGAATGAAAACATGTTACCTTTTGCCTTGTCGTGAGATATGAGGGAAAACTTAATTATATAAAAATTTGTGAATGCAGTTGAAAAAACTAAATAGCCAAAAGTCTTGTATTTTATTGGGTTACTTATGGTTAAGGCTATGGCTGGGTAAGGATTAGGGTTGTTGTGTTTGTTTGTGTGTGTGGTATATGTTAGGTTTTGCTTCGTCTCTCTGAGCCTGACTGTTGGCTGCTCTTGTCCTTGCAGGATTCCCTCCGACAGAAGGACGAGCGCATCGAGGAGCTGGAGGAAGCTCTGCGTGAGAGTGTTCAGATCACAGCCGAGCGGGAGATGGTGCTGGCACAGGAGGAGGCCGCCCGCACGCATGCCGAGAAGCAGGTGGGCACCGCCATCCTCTTGCCATGGCATTCTCTGCCATAACTCCCTATATCTCTTTTTATTATGGAAAGACTGATCATTTTAATAGGTGAATGCAATCAACCTGCATAAATGGAGTTATAAATTTATACTGTATGGACTACAATATGGTGCACATTACAAATTGTCATTCCAAGTCGTGTGTAAACGCTTTTTAAGCAATCAGGCTCTTCCCCCAGATCAGTCCTCTACTAAAAATGTCCTTTGAAATTGAAGACCTGAGCACTCGTGATCTTTAACAACAAAAAGAGACATGCTGGGTGTTGTTATTTTTTATAGTTATAAATGTAATTCATAGAATGTTCTAGTATTTTCCCATCTTTATGTTTTGGCTGTCATTTCTGCCGTTCTGTGGGCAGACTCTGTCCGTTAGATAAACCTGAACTTCATCCTTGGATAATGGAAGCTAAAAGCCATCTAGGGGCTTGAAATTTATGATCTCCATGTGGTGTCATTTAACTCAGCTGATTCATGTGCCTGTGTGTCATTGGCTTTCTGTAGATGTCCAAACAGTGTCTTTCTGTTTGTTGCATTAGCAAGCATCTTTGTGGGAGTAGGTGAATCCAGCTTTTAAAAAGCCCACTTTAAAGTGCCTTAAGGATCCATTACTCAAATCGAATGGCATTCTAAAGTATTAAGAGTGATACTGGGATCCAGTAATGCTTACGATGATTAACTCCGACTGGAAGGAAGCCATCATTGTTGCTTTCATGAGGGCAGCTTCTGCATTATGGTGAAGGCTGAAAATTACAGAAATGTTTCACCACCAAGCAGTACCTTCTTACCTGGACGTCTTGAGTTGGCAGTATTGTTTGGACTGTCCAGTGCTTTTTTTTTTTTTTTTTTTTTTTTGGAAGTGGTGCTTAATTCCAGCTGGAGAGAGGGGATCTTCCGACACTCAAGAAGAGCAGGAAGTGCTTTTCTTCCTCTTGGTCATGTAGGTCTTTGAAGGCTGCTGGGCAGTTTGGCTAATGTTTGCTGAGTTTTGAAAACAAAGTGAATATTCATGGAGACAGTGTAGGGTGATTTGTGTTGAAGGTAGTTTCTGAAAGAGGGCCATCAACAGAGATTAGCAAGAGGTTTAAGAACACATTAACTCAACATTCAGGTCACTCATTGCTCTGTATTAACTCAAATTCTCCAAAAAAGTACTAGTCGCTCCAATCTAGCTGATATTGTGCTGCATTTTGAGTGGTCCTTTGAAATATTTTGTCCGTGTGATTTTGGTTTTTCAGTTGGTACAGCCACTCTTAAATCTAAATGGACAGGTCACTTACTACACAGTCAAATGCAGTTTGCCTAAAAGTATCTAAGAGGTTCTTAGTGGTCTGTGCGCAGCCTGGACAATGGTGGGCCTTCAAGCTGAAGGCCAGTCTTGTCCAGGTTCTACATCAGTTTGAGTTGAAGGCTGGCCTTTGGTCTGGATTCATGGACTTCGTTCCAGACTACAGTATATTGAAAGTCTCTTCCTCTGGATAATTTGGAAAAAGTCACCTCTGTCACAGCATAAACAGACACCCCAGCGCTACTGCATGCCAACTACAGATTGCCATGCCAACATGTATGCAGTGACAGCCAGCATGTGCTCACTCCTCTAGTCATTTGGAAAATAAACTATTCTGGGCAATAAAACAGCTGGGTGTTTTATTAAATTTCAGACTGGCTCTTAAGACGGTGGCCCCCCCCCCATCCCCAGCAGTGTGTTGTATGTGTGTGCCTCAGTATGACTGTGTGTTTGTAACGTGTCAGTGGGGGTTTAAACACAATACAGCTGCCTGTGCAAAGGAGCCAAAAACACAAAAAACCCCAGCGAGTCCAAATAATTCCTTTTAATTCATCTTTTTGGGGGTGAAGCGAAAAAGTTAGCTGGAGGGTCCACACGTGTACGGAGGACCCCTTGGTCTCATAGTGCCTGGCACTGGAAGGGTGGTCTTTCCGCTCTTCGAAATCCCAAGGGAGCAAATGTTTTAAGCCTCCGTTACTTGCACGTCGGAGCTGGGCTCGGCCCCTTGGCCGAGAGTCTGCCAGCCGTCGTGTGGCTGGTTAGCATGGCCCCATGTTCGACATTCGTGAACATGTCATGGTCTGGGACATGCAGGTTCAGATTGGGTTAAACTCCTTCCGCTTCCCCCAAGAGCCTAATTATTCTGGGCGGAGCGAGCTGGGAGGGGGCATGTGTGGCGCCAGTGAGACCCAGCAGGAAAGGGGAGTGTGTCTGTTCATGAACTCTGCTGACCTGGGCAGGTGCTTTCCTTAGACTCTTCTGACCCTTCGTGTGAAGAATCTCCCTCGGCTCTGTGTTCTCTGGCTAATTAGTCAAGCCACCTGCTTAGAAGAGAGCCCCTGAAACCAGCCATAAACCATTTAAGTACAGCCTGTACTGCATGTCAGAGGAGGTTTTATTTCCCATTTCAGAATGTCCACTATTGTCTGACTTAGCTGACTTACAAACACCTTCATCCAGAGTGACTTGAATTTCACAGTTTTAAGTCCGATTCGTTTGCACAGCTGTGTGATTAACTGAGGCAGTTGGGTTCAGTGGTTTGGTCCTGGGAGTGACAACAGGATACTTCCTAATCGTTTGGGCCAGAGGTCCAGTCTTTTAACCACGAGGCTGTATTAGCTCCTTCATGGCATGTTCTTTATATTTTGCAGTGAATCAGGTTTTTCTCTCGTCTTTACGACAGAACAGTGATTTAAACACTCAGCAAGACCCTTGGATGCTCCTAGATTCTCAAGGCAGCAGTCAGATTTATCATGAACAGCGTTTAATTTGAACTGATCTTCCTCGTCCCGCGTTCCTGCGCTGTGCTCTCTGTACAGATTGCTGTCGCTGTGCAGCGGATGAGTCGTACCACTCAGAGCATGGCGTTTTCCAAAGATGGAGGTGCCGCCAGATGCGTTAGAACCGAGCGTGTGGGTTCCCATGTTAGCAAGATATATTCTTTGAGGTCTTTTGAGGCAGTCATGTGTGCGTGCATGCGTGCGAGAGAGCGAAGGAGAGCTCAGCTAAGCGTAAGCCCCATATCACTGTCTGTCCACGTCAGGCTGGGTCAGCTTCATTGTCTTTCTGCATCCAGCCTGAACAGCCCCTTTACAAAATGTGTTCATCATAACCCCCAGTTATGATCAGTTTCATTGATCTTTGCGTGACCCCAATGCCACCACATGGGGTCTTTTATAATGCTGGAGGGTAGGGTTTTAGTCACGGCTGCATTGCCAAAGTTAGTGCTGAAATGTTTTGTTACAGCCCATAGTTCTGACTTTACCCAGTTCACAATTACAGAATAAAGAATGTCAGTCCCCTCATAGCATGCTAGCTGCTTATCTGGTGGGACCCTTCAGGTTGGCTCTCTATGTCCCTACAGAATAAAGAATGTCAGTCCCCTCATAGCATGCTAGCTGCTTCTCTGGTGGGGCCCTTCAGGCTGGCTCACTATGTCCCGGGTCTACATCTGCACCCTGATGGTGCTTACAGTTCTCGTTGGCTTTCTTTCTTTACTTCCTTGGAGCCAGGATGTTCTTCGCTGTCACCCTATCACCGCAGTTGCAGTCATAAGAGAAGATCCTTGCATTCATCCATCCTCATCCTCTCTTGTTTTCTCACACTCTGCTCCAGTTTTCGGTGCTGCAGTTCGTTGAGCTGAGACAGGGTCAGGCCAGTTTTCAACACTGTCTTCCTTTGACTTTGGGTTTTGTATAATTATTTTGTATAATCTCTTCTCTATTTCTCCTCCATCACTTCTCTGCTACTCACTGCCTGTCTGAAGCTCTTACATGAACCAATGCATGACTCCAGCCACGGCAGCTTTAAATGGCTCAAGGTATGAGATGCCCCCCCCCCCCCCCCTTTGTATTTATAAGTCCTCACCCTGTGCTGCCATGTTTTCCTCATGTTCTTCGAACTCGATGTTCACCCATCTTTTTTGGTGCTGCTGTATATTTCTTTATCAGTTCTGCATTCATTGTATTCCCCTTGTATTTCCGGACTCAAAGCCGAGCTTTTTCCGGAATCTGGGACACTGCAAGGCTGCAGGATGCTGAGCCTTTCCCTCAGGCAGCCCCCGTGTTCTCAGAATCACCTGTTCAGGCAAAAACTCGTCCACTCTGCTCCTGTCACTTTAAGTTCTCACACATGCCACGAGGCTGATCGCTGTGCTTCCTCTTTAACTCTGCGTTTACTCCTACAGTGAACAATGGTTAATCCCAATCAGGCCTGAATCAGTTGATCTTTAAACTCTGTAGTAGCTGTAAAGTTTTCTTCATAATTTAGTTGCATAGTTTACCATTGCTGCTGCAATTGCTTACTAAAGTAATTCAGGTCAAGTTAGTGCTTCCCAAACTGGAAGCTGGGGGGATGTAATGTCCGTATGTCATGTTGAGGAGGGCCTTTAAATATTCTTCTTTCCGAAATGGGGATCTGAAAGAAATGTCTGGCAAGCATTGGGTTAAGCCCTGGGCTCATGGCCCATCCGTGGCCCCTGGAAGCTTTTGTGCGAGTGCTGCTTACCCTACAGTGTCTGCTTGAGAACTTGTTAGGGTGTTTGAGATGAGAAAGGGACCGTGTCCACATGGTCCAAAGTAAACTGAGGTTGAAGGCTCCTGCACCCAGCAGATAAACACACTATGACGTCTGGCTTGTTCGGCTTGGCTGCCGGGTTCACTTCTGTGAGGGAGGATGATATTTTGGCAAGTATATTTTTATAGTTGTCCAGTTTATCCCCCAGCCTGCAAACTGTAAGAATTAGAAAAGAAGAATGTTGTGTGCATTGTAATAAATTACATTTGTGAGCCTGGGTGTAGGCCAGGCTGTTCTTGAGTTTTTGAAAGGAGTGATTAAGATGTGTTTTGTGCCCTTCATGTGGTAGAAAGGGGGTGGTGATGGCACTGTTCTGTTAGATTGGCACTGCAGTGGAGATTAACTGGCCACCAGTCCAGGTTTTTAGGGGTGGTGTTCATGTTCTGTGGGAGAACACCACTAAGGCAAGCTGTGTTATAATCTGACACCATTGCAGGGTTGCATCATTGTTTCAGCTGACATACAGTGTCTGCCTTCTCTTGTCTTTTGAGACGTAATTTTTTGCGACCGTATTTTTGAAGCTTCTTTTTCCTTGAAGTCAATCAGAATTTGTTATTCACCAAATGTTCAGTGTACACTGGAATTGTCCTTGGAAAGATCAGTGCAGACCATGACATACACAGATCTCATGACATACGAATAAAATTAATAAACATTAAACAACGACATGGAGCGTGCTGCTGAAATGTCTCTGAAGGTGGTGCAAGTCATTGTGTCTCTGTGTTATAGCACATAAACTCTTATAGAACTGTTTGTTTTATGTTGAGTAAAAGTTGGATGTTCTTGTCTTATTGCTCTTGGTTTGAGCCGGCTGCAGGCTCGGGATAGTATGGTTTTTCTCAGGGAATTAATGAGAGGATGGACATTTGGGAAAAAGCTGTCCTGGTAACACGTGGCTCTCAGCGGCACTTTATCGCTTTTCTCAGGAGAGTTTGCTTGGGCGGGTGCTGCGCCTAACCATGCTGTGATAAATCAGGTTGAAGATGCTTTCAATTGTCCATCTGTGGAATCGAGTCAGAACGGTTTGGCATAGGTTGATCTTCCACTGCTGATGTGGAAGAACATAATCTGGTGGGTTTTTATGAAGACCACCTTTGAATGACTGTCATTCTGTTTTGGCCCCAGTGGATTTTGGGACTTCAGCTGCTAGCCAGAGTGCATTGGGACTAGCTCCATGACATAATCACAGCAGCTTCCTGTGGACAGGCAGGCCTGAGGGCTGTTCAGCTGAGTGGCTGTCTGGGTCCCCTGTTCGAGTATGTGGAGGTCAGGACTGTGCCGTGTATCACCTAGGAGTCTGCCATTTCACCCACAGCACTGGACAGTGGGTACTATATTTACATCTTTAGAAAACAGCTCTTTTTTTGTGTGGATGCATTGATAAAAGCTAATATGGGTTAAAATGAGGGATTTACCTGGAGGTAACTGGGTTCTCTAACATGGTGAAGGCAGGCAGTGTGGATGTAGCATGAGCAGTTTGTTCTTGTGCTGTTTTGGACACGGTCTGTTACGGTGTTTCATGACCATGTGGATGTGCTGTGGGCGGGAGCTGGCCGGCTGGCCTTCAGAAGGCCCTTCTCCACATGCTTCTCACTGCAGCACTATGTAAAGGAGCTTGCCACTGGCAATCTTTAGTTCTTTGCTGCTTCATTTGTCTGCTCTACCATCACCTCCTCCTGTGGATGAAACCCTGTGAGTCCAGAGGAACTTTGTGGAGTGGCTTTTTGGAGGGGCTTGCTGGAGACAGGGGTCTGCTGTGACCCTGAGCCCCGGAAGCCTCGTTAGTGCTCTAGACCTGGATCAGTCCTGGAACTTAAAGCCCATCTGATTTCTCTCTGAATGCACGGCTCTGTCACGTGGATTCACCTGTTCAGTCTCCACATTTCAGTGTGTGTGGAAGCTCTGAAGATTATTCTACATATAAAAACAACTCAGGCAAATGCTTAGTAATGGACAGGGTTAGCATTTGACCGGTCATTTATGGAAACTCTTTGGGTTGGTATTTTCGTTATTTCCCGTAACACCGGCGCACATTCAGCTATGTCAGACTCTGCTTGGACGGCAGGGTCTTGTGACAGGTGACGGATGCTCGGCCAGGCAGCAGGGGGCGTCGGCTGTTTAATCCCCTCAACACCCGACTTGCTGCCCCTGTTTCCTCCAGCATAAGGTCTTCAGCGTGCTCCTCACACGTCTCTGTCAGATGGCTCTAATCTCCTTTTGGTATTTGTGTGTGTGTGTGTGTGTGTGTGTGTGTGTGTGTGTGTGTGTGTACGCTCGTGTGTTTTCGCTGGTTATGTGTCTTTGTGTGCTCTTATGTACTCTCTTCTTTCTGACCTTGGTCTTGTTTAAGTCCATCTCTATAAATCATTCTGCGACACTTCAACTCTCCCTCACTCTGTATCCTCTCTTTATCTTGTTTGCATTGTGTATTATTCCTCTGTCTCTGAACCCTGTGTTAGAGCCATTCGCTCCTTTTCATTAGCCCAGTGTAGCTTTGGAATGACAGATAAAGTGGTTACTTGGGTTGAAGGGTACCCGTCTGCGGAGAGGTGACTGAGTCCTGTGCCACAGGAAAGGAAGGCAGCGTGCATGTAGAGTGGGAGTTGGGGGGGCAGGGTACCGGCGTGGTGTTTGGTGGATCAACAGCTGATGCCCAAGCCACTCCCTGTGGCACCTGTGAGGCCTCGGGGTCCGGCGGTGCGGTGCTCATTTGCTGATTCGCCATCGGCTACATTTCTTGGGAGCTGTACCTGGCCTTGGACAGGCTGTGCACGCCACGCCTCATCGGTGAGTTGGAGGTGGGGGAGTTGTTTTTTCGGGCACTGTGTTGAAGGTTTTTGTAGTTCCTTCTTGTTGGAGTCTGCGCGTGGTGTGATCGTGCTCCCTACTGTGAGACTGCAGGCTGAAGGACGCCTCATCCAGGTTTCTCACGTCTGCTTTCCTCCTCGCCGTCCGTTGAGTCTTCTGCACTGTTTTTCTAACCTCCCAGTTAAGGGCGCACTGCTCTGATGTATATGTGGATGCAGGGTTACGAAACACCCTCCTCCGCTCGGATGTGAATACCGTATGTCAGCCACAGGGACCTTACAAGGTCACCTGATGTCCAAGTGCCACAGTCTTTTGTCAGTTCTGACTGCGTGGAATGCGAGTCAGAACCGGGGGAAATGGCCTCCTTTCTTCCTTTTGTTTGCTCGTGCAGCTATCCTTGGGGTGTCAGCTTAATGCGACGAAGGGACTGTGGTCAGCCACGTGGATCTTGTCATGTGACAGGAGAGGCCATTTTAATAGCTGGTTTGTGCCCCAAGCTCAAGCCATCTCTCTGGCGACATGTGACGAGTGTTGCTGTGTTAGAGAAAGTGCTAAACGCTTCTCGTCTTCCTCATCTTCACAAGCTGGGCAACTCTGACATGTTTACTGAAGCCTCCGCAGAGGGGTTCAGTCATGGCTGAGAAACAATCTTTCATGGGGGCCTGTCAGGCTGTTCAGTTCGAGACTCGGTCTCTTCCAGGAGTGCACGTTCCTCCTGGGTCAGTTTCATTGCATCTGGTTTGCAGTCTACTCATTGGCTGAAGATTTATGTCCTGGGTATGCAGGCTTTTACTGGGCTATATATTTTTTTTTTTTATTAAAAATAGTTTTAGTGCCCTCAAATGTCATAGATAAGCAGTTTTAATAGCTGCATGTTTTACAAAATGCAGAAGACACACAACTTCCCCCTAAAATGTTTTAAGATGTTTTTGTAATGGCCTGCTTTAGAAATGATGGAATGAAATGAGACTATTAGATGAAGAAGGAGACAGGAAGCAGGCAACTATAAATTTTCTCCAAGTGTTTAACTGCACGCACCACTGCACATGGAAACTAGTGCTAGTAGAGTGTGTTAGGCAAGTCACTTTGAAGCTTGGCTATGGTTGTGCTGGGTCCACTCTGAGCTGCTGCCTGGCTCGACCAGTAGAGGGCAGCAGTTACACTGTGATGTCACACCCAAGTGAGTGAGCCATCGGTTCACCTGTTGACAGGTCTGTGCAGGTAGGCGGTGGCATATTCCCTCTGCTACTTGTTGGGTGCCTCTGTGCAAGTTGCTCTCAGCATAAAGTGAACCCGAGTCAGTCAATCCACCTGTCCTAGGGTTCGAAGGAAAGTCTATTAACACCTTGTGTGTTTGTGTGTGTCAGTGGGCAGCTGCCATCATCCATCTCTTCACCCAACCCACATGGTTGCCCTCGCACCCAAAGCTCTTAGCATCCAGGCAGAGATGCAATTTGAGCAGGGAGTAGGAGACCCTGAATGTGGGGGTTTGCTAAGGCTGTGAGCCTCAGGCCCCTTCCCATTGCCCAATTTGTCCCCCAGGGTTAAACCTTCACCCCATATGGTACATACAGCCATCTGCCATTGAAGGTACACCTCTGATGTGTCGATTTGCATAGCTAGTCTCTGCAGCCCACGTTTCAGTGTGTGTGGAAGCTCTGAAGATGGTTCTGCATGTAAAAACAGCTCAGGCAGGCACTTAGTAATGGACTGGGTTAGCATTTGACCGGTCATTTATGGAAACTCCTCAGGCTGGTAATTTCATGATTTCCCGTGACACCGGTGCACATTCAGCTGTGTCAGACTCTGCTTGGACGGCGGGGTCTTGTGACAGGTGACGGATGCTCAGCCAGGCAGCAGGGGGCGTCGCCTGTTTAATCCCCTCGCCACCCGACTTGCTGCCCCTGTTTCCTCCAGCATACGGTCTTCGGCATGCTCCTCACATGTCTGTCAGATGGCTCTAATCCCTGATTTCCCCCTCTCTCTGTTTCCCTGTGTGTGGCTGTATGCACGCGCGCACTATTCTGGATGTGTATATTTCTGTGGCCCTGCATTTGTACTCTTGTATTCTTTCCTGTCTATATGTCGTTCTCCTTCTGTCTTTTTAACCTTCTGTATGTGTCCTTTCTGCCCATCTTCATCTGTTCGCCTCCGCCTTCATATTTGTATCCTGGTGGCTGGATGGGTTTGTTGGTTTGTGTGTTTTTCTTCGTTCTTGCGTGCGTGCGTGTGTGTGTGCGCGCGTGCTTATCACGGGTGCTCGAGGCAGATGGAGGAGCTGCTGGCGGCCATGGAGAAGGTGAAGCAGGAGCTGGAGTCCATGAAGGCCAAGCTGACGTCCACCCAGCAGTCCCTGGCTGAGAAGGAGGCCCACCTGACCACTCTGCGTGCCGAGCGCAGGAAGCACCTGGAGGAGGTGCTGGAGATGAAGTAAGAGTCGCTGAGATGTGCTGTGCCTGCTGGGGGCCACAATTAGTTATAATTAAAAAACATTTACTGTTTGGAGCAGTTGGTGATGCTTCATTATTTCGTGCAGAGGAGACATCCAAGAAAGTATGCTTTTCTCATCATTAGTGGAATGAGTCTATTTCTAGTACTGTATATATCACAATGATATGATTTTAGTAAGAGTTCATTTTTCCCGCTTCCTCAGCCTTTTTGTGGGTAATTAGAGTTTTCACCCCTTATATCTTGGTTAAACTGTGATTTCCGGATACAAAGTGGTTTTCCCCATAGATACTCACTGCACTCAGCTGGTTGTCAAACATCAATCAGTTTCTGGGCCTTGTCTGTTTATCATCTAGGGGGAGGTTCCTCTAAAAAGATGTACAGTTTAATGTTGGTTACAGGTTAAAGTTGACTGAAAATAGCTGCTGGAATAGAGGGACCATATCAGAGGCTCCAACCTCGTGTCCCACAAGGTCCAGGTCATCGAGTTTTTCAGTGCCAAATTTGGTGTGCCCGCTTACAACCCCGCCCCTTCCCGACCAGGCTGCTTTTAGTTTCTGACTCTGCCCACCTGCTAGACCCACACAAGGGGAGGAGGGGGGGTCTGACAAACCTCAGTCATCTCTTGGATGTCTTTGCTTTTACAGTGCTATAATATGGCCCAACTGGCATTTCTCAGAGAAAATGAACCATAGAATGTATTTATTAACTAAAGAGGGACAGGGAAGCTGACAGTTAGAAACCAAACTGTGGCCACATGTGTAGCCTGTGCTGTATAATAAAGCTGATGAGGTTTATACAAGACCTATGAAACATTCAGGAAAACACTTAAACATCACACACACTCTGCTGGTTGCTCTTCAGAGGGCATTAGTGGGTTGTATAATTCTTGCTTTCTCCTGACCTTTGATGTTTGTATGCCCCTTTGAGAGAAGCTTCCCTAATTTGCTTCAGTGTTGCCCATCAGTGCCTGTTGGACAGGCTGACCCATCCGTGTCTTTGGGACAGCTGGTGGTTTGGGCCCCAGATCGCTGAGCGCTTCCCAAGACCCCGCTCCTCCATGGACTCCTGTCGTTCTCCCCTCTGCATCAAGGAAGAAAGATAAAGCAGTGGCTGTCTGGGGATGCGTTGGGAGTTTAATGTGTTTGAATTAATGCTACATGTGGGCAGCCATAAAAGTCAGAGCCTTCTCTTAATATGAAGGAAGAAAAATAGAGCTGAGCGCTGAGCAGGCTCCAAACGTTTCCATAAAAGCTGGAGGTCAGAGACGCATGAACAGGGAGCACTGTGTATCTCCAGCAGCCTCGAGAAAACCACACGCTTCAAAAATAAGAACTTTTCAAAAAAGGGGGGAAAAATTAAAATATGGCCACGGATGTTTCTGGAATGGGTCCTGGGTGGGTGGGGGCCCATGGTGGTCTCGCTGCAATGGTAATAGCTGTTATGGTGGGATTGTGACAAGCAGAGTGGGGGGCAGGGGTGGGATAGCTTGTGGAGGCCCTGTGTCGCCTGGCTTGGGAGACTTTACCGGAACCCTCGTTAAAAGGGCGCAGAAACGCCAAAGACGACGTATAGCTTTTGGCGCCGGGAGTCCAGCTGCATCCGTTAAACGCAGGGTTTTCCCTCATTTTCAGTGCTAATTGCACATTAGCTGATGCACATACATATGTATTACGGTATGTTTCCTGAATGCTGCTTTTTCACTCCACAGAGCTGAGTTAAGGAAAGACCTCATCATCCTTTCGGGTTTTCAGTCTGAGGCAGTCCATTTACTTTAGCTGCAGTTGTGTTGTTATTCCAGGAAGCTCACTGATGAAACACGATTGCCCTTCTTGGTTGTTGTCCCTTTGTTGACTATTAGGATACTGTTCTGCCATTTGAGCGACATCCTGATGATTTTCAGTTAAAGCCAGCAGAATTCTGCTTTCTCAGGTTCGTCTCTTCAGCTTGGTTGATGTCTTTATCTGACGCTTGTTGAACTGTAAAGTTAAGGGGTAGGCTATTTAAGCAGGAGCAAGAGCAGCTGTAGCCACTGGTTGGAGGTGTGTAGGGCTCACCCATTTTCCCCACTTGGGAACAGCAGTAAGCTGGACTGCACTAACCATGGACTTCCCTAAATCCCATTTGCCTTCCTGCCCTGTCCTTCCCCTGCAGTGGGGGTAGCATTGATGTGGTTGCACTTCCTGATCTGGGATTGGGGTGGTAGGGGCCCCTCTTCAGAGCCTGGTGGAGCTGTCACTCTTGTTTCCACAGTGCGAAGTGAGCCGTAGTGTTAATGCGATCCATCATTATGGCTTTTGTGTCGCTGTGGTCTTTCATCCTTTGTTTGGGAGAGATGCAGCCACTAAGAAATGAGCCCTGAATACTGATAGAAAAGCGAGGCCATGTGAGGAAGCCTTCAGATGTTCCAGGCACTCCTTGCTTGCGACTCCTCAGTGTGTGGGGGATTGTCGCCATGGGTGTCTGCGCCCTGCCGAGAAGACCCACACTTTTAAAATGAGTACATCTGGGCCGCAAGCATGGAGATGACGTCTTCCAAAGACAGTTACAGTAACATGAAAGCTCGTAACGGAAACCATTTGTAGCTCCCTGTGCCCACTATGATGGATGGATGGGTGGAAAGGTAGATGGCAGTCAGCCCCAGAGGCCTCTGTCTTCAGCTGTGCCCCATCCACTTCTTAATGGCCCTTCCCAGCATGCCCAGGCTGCCCGCTCTACTCTATCGCTCTCCTAGTGTGGAGACTGTTGTCCTGATGCATGGTATTTAGCATCTTTTTTCCTTCCTGCCTCCTTCGTTCTGCTGCCGTCTTGGTCTCCACTTTGCTTCTTCTCTTGACAGGGCACACCAAGTGCGTCTGACTGACTGCGCATAGAAATGTGAATGCATGCTGTCTTTGTCTGTATGCAGGTCTGGCTGTGCATGCGTTGAACTCCATGTGCTTGTGTGTTCATCTGCTAGCTAAATACTGCTGGGTGGGCTGCTAATAGTGGCCTGGGTCTTCCCTGAATGGTCTTCCTGGAGACCTGTTACAGGGCTGACTGATTTGCTCAATGAAGCAAGAAGTGCAGGTATATACGATATAGATGGGGTGAGAGACTGTCTGTGGTCTATTTCCTAGACCAGAGTCTGTTTGTGGTCTGTGGTCTGTGTCCTGGCGTATGGTCATGACCCGCAGGGTCTGTCTGTTAGCTTGTCCTTTCCTGATCTGATTCTTTACAGCAGAGCCATTTCTGTTAATGTATTTTGCCCCGGTGTTCACCATGAGACGAGGTTTCCAGAACACTGTAAGTCAGCACAAACATTGATTCACTGTTGGTCTGAAGTAAATGAGCCTTTCCGGTTGACTCCCTTTTTGATGCTGCATAGCGTAAAGCCCTTCAAGCACACTCAGACTCTCCATGTCTGCCCGGTCCGAAAGTAGATGCTGTGAAGATGGTGCGGAACCAGAGAGGGCAGTGTCTCATGAAAGAGCGCAGACGCACATTTCAGTGTCTGCTCCTTTCACGAGTGGCACGACACCTGGAAAAGCCGTGCCGCTTTATGTACTGTGATCCCCGAGTCAACGGCACTTTTGCGGGCAAACCTGCAGACCCGTGTGAAGGTTCTGCCCACTTCACCACCAACAGTCCTTTTTTTATTAGGAATAATGGGAAATCCATCGGCCATATTAGATACCAAACTACATCTGAAAAGAGGAGAAGAATGGGGTTGTCTCTTCGTGTGTCGGTGTTTACTGAGTAAAGAGCTGAGAGTTTTGTTGAGTAATCGGGTGGTAGATGCTTTGAGAAGAGCTGCCCGCATAAGCCTGTCCTCTAAGCGGAGAATGCCAGCAAGAGAGGGGGCCCTGTGAGGTGGAGCTGAACCCAGATCAGATCAGCACACGCGCATTATGATGCCTGTTGTCTTCCATCTCGCTTTCCATGGGCTGTTGGGCTCTGCTATCAGGGGCAAATTAATCACAAGGAAGCCTTTACAGTACAGATGCACTATGTCCACTCTCCTGTATTCCAGTTGGCCTGCTAGTTTACCATTTATGTTCCTTTTTTTAGCATCTTGATTTATATCTGTTGTTTGGCATCTATGTCATTTTGGGATTAACAAAGTTATTTGTGCATGCTTTTTCATGCTGAGCGCCCCCTATCCACATACCTGTAAATCACACTTTTCTGATGACAGCTAAGCTGCTCTGGAGCAAATCACCTGAAACAAACGGCCACGATGGGTCTTCCATATAAGGAGTCAAACTGATCCTCTGGCCTGTGCCCCTAGTGACCAGGATTTAAAGCCTAATTCATACTTCACTTTTCCGCACTCTGTCATGGTCCATGGACTGTGCATGTGATGTAAATTTTGTCATTGGGGGTGACTGTGCGCATCATCAGCGTGTGTGCAAGGAATAGATTGGTGCAGTGCTGGGAAATATCCAGTAGATGGCATTACTAAATTAAAGGAACAGCTGTCGATAAAGGAGGAGTAGAAGAAGAGGGTATTCATCATCAGCAGCTATGAGAGGATGTGTGAAGGTACCTGCACATTTTTTAACTCGTCTCTTGAGAAAACAGAACAGATGCAAAATCAGATCATTCTTGATCGCCATTGTGTGAGTGTTGTGTGCTTCCACTTTCGCTCAAACTTAATTTTAGTGCACTAATGTTTCCTTCAGACGGTGAGGACAACATATGCCCTCTGCTGGTCATCGTCGCCGATCACGAATGTACACATAGTATCACCAATGTAGCATGGATACAAAGGTTCGCATTCTGGACTGTGCATGGACCATGACAGAGCATGAAAAAATGAAGTATGAACAAGCTTTAAGGCTGCTCTGCAGTCACCAGGTTCTTCACTCACATGCCGCTGGTTTGTTTCTTGGTTCTGGACCATCCGTTCAGTGAGAGAAGCTACAGTGAGATCTGAATTGCTTACAACTTCCCACTCTCGTTCTGTTGTTTCTCCTCATTTAGTGCATGGCCTCCCCTTCCCAATCTGTGTTCTGTATGACTCTGCTTGGCAAGGTGCTATGGAGCTGAAAGAGGTCCATGTTGTGGGTGATACTTCACCCCCAAAGAGGTCTTTGTCAGGGCCAGATTCAAAAGCCACCGACGTACTTGACACACACAAAAGTATTCATTCACTCACACAGGGATACTTGCTCACACGGATACATGCTTTGTAACATTCAAACAGGAGCAAGTGTTTGCAGACACATACAAATACGGCTCAGAGCAGAGAAGTCCGTGTGCTTGCCTGTTTCATCACACACACAGACATGCACAAAGCATGCTCATCCTGACGTGTCCATCCACATGCCTGTGTACGCACCCATATCTGTCTGACCGCACACACCAGCTCCTTCAGGTGGATCTGGACACCCGAGATGGTCGGCTCTAATTAGACAGTTGGAAATGGTTTGGGGGGGGGGGGGGGGGGGGGGGAGAGGCGAGTGAGGGGGTGGGGGGGGCGTGGGGGGGGGGGGGGGGAG
>JAACJT020000052.1:18767869-18785658 GCA_009936485.2 Gymnarchus niloticus | reverse complement strand
GACGGGGCGCCCCAGGCACAAGGCCTGGGGGGTTTTTACGTGGTTTTTTTTTATCACTTTCTTTCTCCCTGGGCTTTTTTTTTTTTTTTTTTTTTTTTTTTTTTTTTTTTTTTAAACTTTGTATTTTATCGGGCTGAAGCCGTCCACCTGTGTTTGTGTGTCTCCATGTGGGATGGCAGTCTGGGGTAAACCATTTCCTCTCTGATCCTCTTTACTTCAACAGGCAGGAGGCGCTGCTGGCCGCCATCAGTGAGAAGGATGCCAACATCGCCCTCTTGGAGCTGTCGTCCTCCAAGAAGAAGAAGACCCAGGAAGAGGTGGCCCTGCTGAAGAGGGAGAAGGACCGCTTGGTGCAGCAGTTGAAGCAGCAGGTGAGCGTGCTGCTTGGTTCGCCAGGAGCTTTACTCCCAGTTCTCATTTTTCCCTTGCGTCAGTGTGAAGCAGCGCGACTGTTTTTTCGATGCAAAGCTGTTGAAGGTTTTTTTTGGGGGGGGGCTCAACCTCCCGGCATCCCCTCATTCTTCCATTCTCTGACTATCCTGGGAGCAGTGGAACTGACGTCTCGTTTTCAGGGCAAGGAGGACAGAGTTGTAATGAGAGAGAGCGCAATCTAATAAGGAGCAGATGTCAAACCGCAGGTCGTTGTAGGGTTATTCAGTTCCTCCTCACAGTCCCTCTGTCTGTCACACACATACAGACATGGGCACAAGCTCTCACAACTCACATCCTTATGGTCACTCTGACAGCTGTGCTCTCTGGCACACATGAACACCTCATAAGCATGCACACAGGGAGCAGCTGGAATGTACACATGCCTTTTCTGCTGACACACGTGTCCATGCAGGCATAGAAACGGAAAAGGCACAAATGACATAAATGGAGCTGCTTCCACCCAGGCATCCAAATTAATTCTCTCCACACACACACACACACACACTTTAAGAATGAAACGCTATTGCATGCAATCCCATATGCGTGTGAAATCTGTGTAAAACTTGCACATTGAGAATGAAAAATCTCTGCAGGGGTTTGTAGACACTGTGAACCCCTTCGAAGTTCCGTCTCGTGGCTGTCATCTCTGCACTCTTAATGGCAGGTCGCTATCATTTGGACCACACTTGCATTCCAGAGGAAATGGGTATCATGGCAACAAACCCTGACTCCCCGCATGGCCTGTACAGTGTCACTGCTCAAGAGGCCTCTGAAATAAACAGTGACTTCAGTGAGGACCTCCAGCACAGCCGTGCTGCGATGCTGGTTTATAGGATTGTACCTGGAGCTTGTGCACCGTGGGGGGTTCAGGGTGATCACTGAAGGACGTCTGAGTCTGGCGGCATCTGGCCGCGCAGAGGCTGGAGAGAACCTCCCCGGAGAGAACGTTCCTGTAACATCTCTGCAGCGTGGAATGCGATCCGGTTCCCAGAAGTGCCAGACTCTTGTCTGATATCTTCCGATATTCTCCTGGAAGTTTAGTGGGAGTTCGAAAGCTGGAACACGTTTCCCTGGAAGGAACAGGAAAAGCACCAGAAAAAGTGCTGTTTGAAAGCCGTCCCGTAAATTTTCAGCTCGCTGATTACAATTGAGAAAAGCTGTGCAGCGAGGGCCTGTGATTCATGCCATAATTAGCTGTGGAATGCAACTCCTCCCTGAAATGCACTGCAAACTTAGATAGGCTGCCTGCATCACACACGCAGACAGATGCTCTCGCCTCCTTGCTCGTAAATATCAGCGTGGGATTCGCGTTCCCCCGGATTCCCGCTGCTGTCCCGCTGCTCTTTGTGCCTTATGGTCATCACAGAGCTTTAGCTCTGGACCCTCAAGCCGTGATGTAACTTTTCAGGCTACCTTTGAGGTGGTGCATCAAGATATGAGAGTCGACCGCAAGTCATTGGATATTGTGTATGTGGGGGGGTGGGGGTTGGTACATCTGCAGCTGCTAATGAGAAGCAGAGGTGTGGGGGGTAAGGGGGGCAGCATGGCCTTGCAGGGTAGGGGCACAGCAGCTCCTTCCCTGTGTGGAGCCTGGGTGGTGATGGGTGGTGGTCCCATGAATCACAGCCCCTGACCCCTCTGACCTTTTCAGGGGGCGTGCCCTTCCCAACCACTGATAATATGAGTATATGCGTGAGAAGGTGTCATCCGTGTTGCCCATGAGCAGACACAGAGGCCGATTGAAAGTGACTATGATACGGATGACGAATCGTTCCACCAGCCCGATATGTAAAATCACATGACAACTGCTGCGGTATCCTGCCAGCACAGAGGCCTCTCTGTCCGCAGCCGCTGGTCCGCACCTTTTAATGGCTGTCCCCTCGTTCATGCGTCCCGCTCCCTCCTGATGGATCACGGCAGAGATTTCCTGTCTTTTCCCACGCTCGCCATATGTCAGTATGTGTTTTTCTGTGAGTATAAGCCTGTCTCTGTGTATACTTGGGTGTGTGTGTGGCTACATCTGTAACTGTCTTGCATGGTGTGTGTATGGTGTGTGGGTGTTTATATGCTTGTGTTCGTATGTGTGATGACCCAATCCCGGCAGAGCCGTCTAACAGAGGTGAGGTGTCCATGCTGGGCTCAGGGTAGCGGGAGGAGGTAATGGGCTGTGGTGGTGCAGCGCCTGACTCAGAGGGGCTTTGGTGCGGTACGGAGGGTGACATCCCCCGCCGCCCCCCCCCCCCCCCCCCCCCGCCCCCGGCGGCGGGGCGGGGGCGCGTCGCGCGTCTCGGGGCCCGGGGGGGGGCGGGGGGCGGGGGGGGCGGAGGGGGTGGGGGGGGGGGGCGACGGCCCCCCCCGGGGCTGTGGGGGGGGGGGGGGGGGGCGACCCCCCCCCCCCCCCCCCCCCCAGCTGGCACTGATCAAGCGATAGTGTATTTTTAGCCCTTCCTCAGGGAGCTCAGACGTGTCAAAGTGGCAGACTCACTCTCTTCCGGGGAGGACCTGCAATCTGCTCGCCCGCCATCTTTGGAAGCGCATGGGAGCATTGCGTGTTTGTTTATGTATTTTGGGGCTGTAAGACATGCTGCAGCGGGTGGTGCAAGGCTGTGACAGGAGAACATGGTGCACACTAGATGGTGGATCCCCTGAAAGAGCAGCTTGTCAGGGTATCCATGTATGTTCTGGATCGCTCGGGCCTGGCTGCGTGCTGTGGGCAGACGAAAGGCCCACAGTGATTAAAGTCCAGTTGCTTTTTGTGAGTCTGTTGGGAGTTGTGTTTTTTAGAAAAAAAAAAACATTTGTTTGCAGTTTGCTAACCTCAAGCTGGAGCTGGTGCCGTTTCTCACAAGCCTTGCAGTGGCGTCAGTAATTCCATCCGTTGAAACGACCTGTTTGTGTTGGGCCCGGAGTCTAGGTTTTACCTGACCTCTGCTGCCACTAGCTGTAACAGGCTTGTCTGTTTCACACGAGCGGAGGCCTGGGCTGACCGCTCGCCGCGGAGCCGCATCTCTGAAAGACAAGTCGATAGTCACGCGGGGCCCGGTGCTCTTCCCGCGAGGTGACATGATAGTGCGTTTGCGGGGAAGATACAAAGAGAACACTGCCTTTGTCCAGACGGAAATAGAAAAGGTAATAGAATAAAATACTTAAACTGAAAAAATAAATAAATGTTTAATTTTACTTTTCAGTAATGTTGGCTGGCCTCCTGGAGTTGGCCCCTAACTTTGTCTGAAGGCCTCCCAGGCCTTAAATTAGATACGTGTCTGTGGGCAGCTGAGGACCAGGGAGCAGCCATTCTGGAGGAGAGTGAGGAGCGGGAGATGGTGTGTGAGGATGGGTGGAGCTGGGGGGTGAGACAGAAATGAAAGCGATTGTGGAGGAGAATAAGGAGGGGGAGACGGTGTGAGGAAGGGGCTGTGGGGGTTGGATAGGAGCACGTCATTTTCTGAGCAAGTCAGAGGAACTCCTTGGTGGGCTAGGGTGTCCGGTCAGGTGAGGGAGAGTCTCTAATTCTAATGACTGTCTCTTGGACAGCAGCCCACCTCATCAGCAGTCCTGTAGAGTAGTGGGTGTGCTGCAGCTGCCCCACCCTCCCCCTACACCTAAGTTGAAATGTTTCATTAGCTGCCCACACCCCCGACTTAAGGCTGCTTCATAACATGTGACTCTTGTAGCTCATGGTCCATTTTCCTCATTAAAGGAAGGTCCTGTTACTTTG
This sequence comes from Gymnarchus niloticus, assembly GCA_009936485.2. Lineage (NCBI taxonomy): Eukaryota > Metazoa > Chordata > Actinopteri > Osteoglossiformes > Gymnarchidae > Gymnarchus > Gymnarchus niloticus. The sequence continues at coordinate 18,781,508 of JAACJT020000052.1, read as the reverse complement.
CCTTCTGGTCACTGTCCAGGTTGGCACATCTCAGCCTGAGCAATGAGGTTGCTTCTCTTGAAGCAAAGTGTCCTGCACCAACCAGAGTGTGGTTCAGCTGCCAGTCTAGAGCCTCCTCCAGACACCAGGCTGAAGTCCCCAAACATCAAAAGCTACCCGATGTGCGGTCCCCTCCCTTCATCTGGAAGTCACTTGACTGGGCACGCCCACGCTGTTAGCAGGCTATGCTGGAGAGCATGGGCCTGCAAAGCTGTACTTTAAACTGAAGCCCATTCATTTAGTACAATTGAAGAATGTTTCCATTCAGGCCAAGAAAAAGGGTAGACAACACTGGACGGGTGAAGGTTCGAGGCCAACGATGCATGCAGGGTCTGTTAGATCTGCCTGGGAAATGGTGTCACGTCGAGCTATTATATTTTTTAAATGTTCAGCGGGTTCTCTTAGACTTAGCAGATGAATCAGGTTACTTACTTTGTTTAGCTGTAGTGTAACTGTATGGTTTCTCAGGCCATTTTCTCATGGTACAACAGCAGGCCCCTTGCTGACGTACCAATTTCCTTAACTCTGCTGTTTTTGAGGGTGGCAGTGCCTTCTGTGTTTTTGGAGATTTTCTACTGGCAGATTTGTAATGTGCTGAAAAAGCACTTCTCTCTCATATGGCGTTGGTACGCTTTTAGCAATCGATTTCTCTCCCAGCACATAGAAAACGTACTGTAGAGGAGCAAAATAATTTAGAAAATGATTAGATTATGTGAGCAAATGAGTTGCACAGTTGGAAGAGAAATGATGAAAGTGAGTTCAGCATTCCAGCGAATCACAGGGTGAGCTTCCCTTAGATTGTGGAGTACAGGGAGATGAAGGCAAGGGGCTGGGAGGGGGCTTCTCGTATAGCTCTCGCTTGGGGAGCAGAGACCTGTGGGATGTGGAAAAAGCCCCTTATTCGCTATTAACGGTTCCCCCTGTGCCATTAATTAATCTGGGATCAATTCCTTGCCGCCATTGGAGCTCTGTGGGCCCAGCGTGTGGACCCTCATCTCGGCCTGGGTTTGGCCGCTCTGGTCCAACCCCGAAGGGAGTAGGTATCACCATGAGATGGATGATGGTGCCCCTGTCCCTCCTTTCCTGGACTCACACAGCCCCCTCTCTCGTCTCCTGGACTGAGTTATAGTGGCAGCTCCTTCCAGACTCTCGCCTGCCCTCAGAAAGCGCCTGCAGTTGATAACTCCCCCCGTGCGGTCATGGTGGTGGGATCTGGTTTCTCGCTGTGCTTTGTCTCCTAACTCCTTCTGCTTCCATTTACCAGCCCGACGCCTTCCCTTCCCAAGACCTCACTCAGACACCTCGGCCTGTCTTCCCTAGTAGCAAGGCGGTGTGTGCATGCACACTTGAGGTTTTAGGGAAAGCATGCAATGCTATGGATGGAGTTACTAGCAGGGCTCAGTGGGGTCAGGGGGCACAGATGGGTGTCCTGTAGCAATTTGTCCACCACTGTGGTGGTCTCTCCTGTCTCTTCTCTCTGACTGAAGCAGGGAGGAGGGGGCAGCAAGGCTCCCATTTTGGCTCTGGGCCCAGCTTCAGGCACGTTAAATTGAAGCAATCTTCACATCCACCAAATCGTTAGCTATTACGTTAATGTCCTCCTCATCTGTGTGTTAACAGTAATCAGTCTAAGGAGAGCAGCTATTCTCAGGACAGTTATAAATGTTTTTAACTGAATGATGAAATAAAAAAATGAAAATGAAACATGTTACATCAGCACTGTAACTTTAAGGTGCTTTCCAGGGCCCTGAAAAACAAACACTAAGCTCAATATATTTTGTTCCAGTAGTTTTAGATCATGAACGTGACACACAGGAAGCACTCAGTATAGTATAAATCACACCACTGCATCGCAGCAAGCTGAATTGCACCATTTTCATTGTTTAAATCCAAAAGCAGGTCCCTGGTTACTCCACGTGTTTAGGCCTATGGTGAGCTCTGGTAGTGACCCACCGACTCGAACATGAGTCAGACTTTCCCGGCGGTAACAGGAGCAGCGGGGCCACGTTGCGGAGCCACCAGAGCACTTGGCTGGCTGGCTGGCTGGCTGGGCCTGACCTGGCCACTCTGGAAAAGACATGAGGGCCCTCGGGGTTTTTTGTCATCTGTTTGGTTTTCCGTGGCTCAGGGCATCTCTGCCAGAGAGGGACGCAGTCGTCTGCAGGTGCAGTTTGCCCTCCAGCCGGAGCCGTGAAGCTTTCTATGGCTCAAAGGCAAACTGTTTATTTTTAGTGTTTATTTTAAGTGGGCCAGTTTTAAGGAGGAAACGAGTGATATGTTCTGGGGAAGGGGGGGTAGGGGTAGAAACGGGCAGGCTAAAGCTCTCTGTAAGCCTCCACGTTCTTGGGGGGGGGGGGGGTTGTTTCACCACCAAGCTTTATGCCCTACGGCTTGCAGCACTTAAGCCCTGACTTCCAGGGACAAAGCCCAGATCATACACAGGAAGCAGCGGAGCATGTGGAACAAATTGTCCTGAGTCGTGCCATCTTGTGTGAGGTAGGGCTCAGGCATAATGATGCTGATTTTTATAAGGTAAGAAAAGGCTGCTGTAATATGTAGGAGTTCCTGTTATGTGCTGAGAAATTCCTTGCGCTAAATCGTAATCTCACTCCTCAGATGAATTCCCTGCCCTGTGGATACACAACCATCAGTGGGACAGGACACCCCATCATAGCCTCTGCTTAGCAGCCTAATATGCTGTCAGGTTAATATCACCTCCTTTTAGGCCCTCTTTCTTAGAAGCGTAGAAGGGTTCAGGAAAATGGGCTGGTCAGTAGTGTCTCTCTGCTCAGGGTGGGTCTCTTCATGCTGACCATCCATCCTTGAACCTCATATCCCGGTCAGGGTCTTGCTCACAATGTCCATCCATTTCTGAACCTACTTTATCCTATTCGGGGTCTTGGGGGGTGGGGAGCCAATCCTAGGCAGCAGGTGAGGTGGGGGATACCCTGGATAGAGTGCCATCCATCTCAGGGCACAGCCACACACTACGGAAAGTTCAGAAGTTGGACTATGTCACATCTTTGGACTGTGGAAAGAACCCAGAGGAAACCTGTGAAGCACGGGGGCAAATTGCACACAATGGAGGCGGGATTTGAACCCGTAACTCTGGAGGTGGTAGGTAACAGTGCTAGCCACTCTCCCCCCAGGGTCACAATACCCATTTGTATTATATTCATTTAACAACTTAATATTTTATTAACTTAAAGTTTGAAGCTGTTGCCAACAAAGTTTAAGCAGTTCTCACCTTTCGGATGTGTTTTTTTTTTTTTTTTTTGTTTGTTTTTTCTTTGAGGAGATTGTTACAGTTAAACGTGAGTCTGCAAGAAGCTCCCCCATTTCAGCAGTCATGCCTCCCTCTCTTCCCGTGTCTCTGTAGCCTTCTGTGTGCGTGTATGCGTGTGAGTAAGAGAGAAGCAACATTTGTCTCCTGATATCCATCCCTTTCAAACCCCGGATGTTCCCTGACTGCCGTTTTGATGTCGTCCAGCGATTGCCGATGCATTTTTGGTTGGCCACGTGCTGCCACTGTATGGGCTAAATGAGCTTCTCACTGTCTCAGGGTGTATGTGCGCATGTATTCTGAACCAGAGAGGGAAAAGCACTTCCAATTTTTATTTTTGGTGATTTATTACCCCTCATGTAACCACAAGGATGACATTGTGCCATATGTCACCACATCAGTTCCTTGAATCATTGTGTCCCTCTGCTCCCCCCCCACCCCCCACCAGGTGATTAACCACCATACCAGGGCAGATTGGTCTGGATGGGCCACTGCTGGGGGTAGGACCCCCAGTCCCAGAGCAGGGCAGATTGGTCTGGATGGACCACTGGGGTATGAGAGTTTCCCTTTGGAATGGAGTGAGGCAGGCAAACTAAACAAGCATGGCCCAACCATCACATTTTTTACTGGGTTTCAGCAGAAAGAAATGAGCCTACGAGTGGAAGGATACAGCTTACACTTTAATATATATGTGATATACTTTCTATTCTGCTTCATATTGATTTATTTTGTTTTATTGCCGGGTCAGATTGGCGCCTGCTTGCCAATGAAAATGTGCTACATTCTCCAGTGCATTATGAGTGCATTTTGGATTTTATTATCGGAAGAGGAGGCCCAGTCTTCCCCTCTCTGTAGCTAGCTGGTTACCGGGGTGATGATGGGGATTACTGTATTACTGGCAGATTTTACTCACCGTCTTGCTGATTGTGTTGGCTGTTTTTTCTCATTTTTACACCCAGTGCTGCTCATTTCCAAACATCATTTTTGTGATCCACTGATTCCCACTACAAATGCATCACGCTGGTGAGAAAGCTGCATGGTAGATTCATGCAGAATCAGAAGTAGCTGTGCTGCTGCATTAAGATGTTCCAAATGGGTGCATTATTCCAGAGTGGGGTGTTTTTGACTTCTCATTGGCCTGCTGGGATTAACAGAGATGGATACTTGGATGTGGCTTTCCTCTTATTCTTCGTCCCTCTGTCCCACAGACCCAAAACCGCATGAAGCTGATGGCCGACAACTATGAGGATGACCACCTGAAGGCCTCTTCGCATTCCGATCAGACCAACCACAAACCGTCTCCAGATCAGGTGAGAGCCCAACTGGGCAATCTCAGTGTTCACTGGGTGAAGCCATATACACAGCCGATGTGTTCTTTTTTTATATTTTTACTTAACTTCTGTGTTTTATTTTCTTTTCTTGTCCTTTTTGTGTAGCTCTTAATATATCTTAATATGTATTTCTAAAGGGAGTGTCTTGATTTACAAGGATCAAATATTACAGCCAAGGATAAACAAAAGCTCTTTTTCACAAGCAATAAAACACACCATATTCACATAGCTGTAATCTTTTATGTTGTATTAGGGTACCAAACACAAATTATTCCTAATCATTTTTCTGTGTAAAAGTATTTCTGTACTCAGTGGAGGGCTAATTGTAAAACTATAAACTAAAGCATAGTATTTCAAACTAGAACACAGCACCACAAGTAGAAAACAAAGTGGTACCAGGTCACAACAGAGAAGTATAGTTAATGCATTATAATCTAATACTTTCTGCTTGTCCCTTCCTAATCTGAGTTAATATGACATGAATTCATGATGTCCCTTTCTAATTTGAGCTAATATAACATGTCAAGGGTAGATCCTTTCTAAAGTTCAATGCTGGCTACCTCGGCAGCTGCACGGTCCCTCATGGTCCATATTCTTTAACTAGTCTTACCCGGCAGCCCATCTCAGCCGTGTGCAAGTAACCTAGCTGGTGCTCTAAGGGCACACTGCTGCGGATACGCCCCTCTCTCTCAGGGTCATGTGACATATCGATCAGGCGGCTGGCGATTGATCTCTGGGCTGGTGTCTCCCGATGATCCAGGCAGTGCCTCAGAAGAGGCAGAGGGCCGCTTTTAACCACTGTTCATTGTGGCTGCTTCTACAGGCCAATTGGAAGGAGACAATGAGGGGGAAATGGATTCTGTCATCCCAAAGCATTGAAAGTTGGATTACTTAACCATTTTACCCCCTTGATTTGTAAGAAACTCCAACCTGAGACAGTCCCATATCTCACTCATCTTTGTCCCTCCTCTTTTCTCCTTTTACATCATATTTTAGCAGGACAGAAGATGACAAACGGTGACTGTTTGTTGAGTCTTCAGTGGATGCTTTTAATTCTTAACCCTGAAGTTCACAGTGAAGCTGCCTGGTCACATTTCTCAGGCCTTAGTGAGGATTCAGCGGTAGCAACACGCTGTTCAGGATGCCACGCTTTCAGAACTGCTGCTCATTTCAGAGTGTTTAGAGCATGTTGTCCTATTGTCTGTTCTCAAACGCTTTTCATGCATTTTGTCTTTGGCTTCTTGTGTCTTCAGGTCTACTTTAGACCAAAAATTATCTATGGACAAAACTTACTGTAATGCAGCATAGCATTCCCAACATTTAACTTGCCTCTTTGTCTCTAACGCTAACCAAACTCTCCTTTTGATCCCATGCTGCACTGGGCAAAACTTGTCATCTCTCAACCAATAGGATGATGAGGAGGGCATTTGGGCATAGCCAGTCAGATGCCCTCTTTTGCTGCCATTTTGTTCAGAAGGGTGAGCACCTTTTTAAATGGAAGTGAAGCCAGTGTCATCGTTTGACTGTACCTCTTCATTTACCATAAATTTGATCTCCCTTCTCTAATCCAGTTCACTTTCTCTGATAAATTTCTAAATCCATTCTTCCATTTCCTCTTTCCTTTTGTCACACAGCTCATGGCATTTCCATGTTGCACTCATTGTTTTAAACCTTCCTCTTGTTTTTTTTTTCTTCTTCATGTGTTTGACACAATGGGTTTGCTTCTGAGCCTTAAAGCAGGGTATGCAAATAAACAGTTATTTTAAGGCAGGAAGTAATTTTCATAGATTAATTGCACTTCCTGGTTTCAGAATAATAAGACCCTATGAACGGTTCCTCTCTTCCTGGCCTAATAGGAAAGGTAATGACTGGCCTGTTTAAAAAGGCCCTCTCATATCAGCACAGAAATAACATTCTTATGTTCTCCCCCTGTACTGACACTCCTGATGGATGGCTCTGCACATGGCGAGGGGTGTGGGGGACACTTCCCCCTTGGCTCCTACAGGTGCTTCTCAGACTCATTCATCTTATATCCGCTGTGATGATGATTATGCAGCTGCTGCTTTTTCATACTCCTTCCAAAATAAGGTGCAGAGCTGGTCCAGACAGTGCGAGGGGGGGATACCATCAGGGTGAAACAAGGCTGTGTTCACACTTGGCTGTTGCTTGCGGTTCTTTACTTATTCTCAAATAATGTTTGTCTTAGTCCTGTTTGTTCTGACATGACATCCAAACTCTGCTTTTTTTGACTCATACTGCTGTTTATTTGCAAGACCCTTTTTCTGCCCTGCATATCTTTTTGTTGCATGATGGTGATTCATTTGGATTGTCGTGTGTGTGATCCGTCTCCTCCCTTGTGGTGGGTTGGTGTGTTTCTGTGGGTGCTCTGGGCAGGGCCTTGGGCTCCTCCTACATGTTAGGCTCCACCCACTGAGAGCTGTGAATCCACCACCCAGGAACTGTATGGTGCTCCTCACGCTAACCCACAGCCAAAGATATTGAGCTCCTGTTCCATAAAATATTAAATCAGTTCTGAGCAGGAAAAAAATAAAAGTTCTTGAAGAAGGTAGCTGGCCAGCACTTTTGGGGAGAATTCCCATATTGCCATGGTTACGGTTGTGTTAGCATGTATCAGATCTCTCCAAATTCTGGGAGCACCTGAGCTTCACTTACCATCTTTGTAAACGGCCGCTGCCCGTTAGCCGCCTTGGGAGGAGCTGCCACTTTTAAACATCGTTATCCAGTAGACTGCGGTTATACTAAAGGGTCTGACTGAGAGGGAGTTAGCCAGACTGAGCCTTCTATTTCTTGCCTTTCCTCTCGGAGAGTCCACCTTCCAGAGATGCAAAGAGAATGCAAGTAGCCTCCAGTAGGGGGCAGAACTGAGCTCGACTGTAACAGCTTATGCACTTCTCTCTCCGAATCTTCATCTTACGGAGTGCAAGACGTGACGTCTGTGTTAAGCTAAACTGTAATGTCCACCCAATTGGCAAATTTATTTTTAAATTTGTGAACACTTGCCTCCCAGCACACCCTGTTGCACACAAATACCACAGACAAAAAGATAATAGAATAACACGATTTGTTGCAGTTTTTTCCCCCTCATTTTCTTTTTTGTGCAAGCAGACATTGCAGAATGGTTTGTCCACGTCACTTGGTGGAAACAGATAAAATAGAGCTTGGCCTTCGCTTGTCATTCCTGGGGTCAGTTTGTAGTGCCCTCAGCAGACAGTTACACAGCCATAATGGGGGGCCGCCCAAGCCTTGCCTGAAGTAATAGCCACACCCAGTGCCATTATAGCAAGGCCCCAGCAACAGGAAGCACTGCGGCTCGAACGTAAAGAGCTGCTCATTAACGTCTTCCTTTCAGAGAAGAGCGTCACAGTTTGTTTTTCTTCCCTTTAAAAAATGTACTCTTTTTTTTAGCCTTACTGTTATAAAGGGGGGATAAAAAACGCAGGAATATGAATTGCTAGATTATAGCGTGAAGGATGAGAAATCTCTGAGGTCTGTTCATTTGTGCTGAGTGGAATTTGGGACTGGGCTTCCTTGAGTGATGTGATTCAGCTTGAGTTGAGAAGGGGCCTTAAAAATGGCTCGCTCTCATTTCTTCATCACCATTCATCAAGCCTTTTGTGTGTTGTGTGTAGTATAAATATTACTGATATATAGTTTTTGTGATTTGTGTGTGTGAGGGAGAGAAGGAAGACATTAAGTTGTGAGCTCTTTATACATTGTGAAACCACGAAAAATCACTTTTAAACATACTAGAGAGCTCAAATCCTCCTTTTTCCCCAGTGTATGAATAACTGACTTGTATACGTAACTGAAAAAACTTGCATGAATGTAAAAAGTCAAGTCAAAGTCAAGTCAAGCGCTGTGTTCTCCACTCTCCTCCTGCTCTTATTCCACGGCGGATTAATAAATGGGGTGAGATTTGTTTAGCTCTCCTCTGTGAAGTCGTCTCAGCTCATCATTTAACGTCTCAGATGTCAAACGCCCCTGTCAACACCCCGTTCTTTGATGCCAGCGCTTTATTTTCCTCCTGCCCCCACCTTCTCCTGTGGAACTGCCAGTATGTTCCTCTGAGGATGAACCCCAGGCTTGTTTTCGCCGGTGCTGCATAAAGATGCTTTTCAGTGCCCCGTGAGAGCACTGACCTCTTGTTTTGAGCGCAACGTGCGAAGCGTCCTGCCTCGAAAGCCTTCGAAAGCTTGGCCCCTCTCGCAGGATGCATCACTCAAGAAAAATACATTTCAGTGGTACATTAACATTTCTGGTTTCTCTCTTGGATCCCCGCGAGCAGTCGGTCCGCCAGCCAAATACACTTTGTTTGCTTAGTTTCTATCAGGGCAAGCTTACAGAAAATAGGCTAAATGCGCCCAGCCAGCTACTGTGGGAACACTTCCCACTGGAAAAAGCACGCGGCTGAATCGAAAATAGAAGTGTTTGTTTTCCTATCAGGGCCGAGGTTTTTGCTCCTGCAGCCTCCCTTGTGGTCATGGCTGCTGCTGTAGCCCACCAGTCAACCCAGAGGTGAGCTTCAGCCTTCACGTGTGCAGGCGCGGAAATTTCGGCCTTCGACTGTAGGTGCGTCTGTTTGGTCCGTTGTTGGGTTTTTAAGAACGTGTTGAAAGTGACAGGGTCTCTCAGCTTAGCTCTCATCAGATTTCTCCCAAAGCGTGTTGTGTAAGTGTTATGCTTGACACGCACAGTCATAAGTGATGGCGCTGTTGAGAAGGAGAAGGTCAGTGTCTGCTCTGAGAACTCCCTCCTGGGGTTCCAGTTGGAGCATTCTGCCCCCTAGCTCACACTTACACACTGGCAGGTTCTCCGTGTTAATGGCCTACTTTTAAGCCAGTGGTACATCTCATTTTTTTGGACACATTTGCCAGGTTGGGGTGGGTGCTCGTAATGTTAAATAATGGTATGGGATCACAGGCTGTGGAAAATCCTGACAAGTCAGGTCTATTTTAAGGAATAAACCTCTGATAACCAGCAGTTTTACATGGAGTGGAATGATATTGTGAGATGCTTGTGTGAAATGAGTCTGTCTGGTCCTGTATAAGGTACAGCACCCGTCTTGGACCACAGTAGTAGCCCGGAGTGGGAGGTCAGAGCAGGAAAACAAGGTGGCAGGCTAGGTCCTCCAGCTGCTTCCTAGCTTGGCAGCTCTGTGAAATCTCAGAGTCATCCGTGAGCTGTAGAACATCAGAAACTCCAGAGTCTGAGAGAAGTACTGTCTCGACAGGTGGGCTCAGTCTGGCTTCCCTGCTTGATGGAGGCCTCTCACCACGACACATGCTTTTTAGAGCCTAGATGATGGGTAAATGGAAGTCTGGGTGCCTAAGACTGATGGGGAAGAGGATCCTGAGTGCCGCCTCAGCCCATAGCCATATCTGTATTCTGGCCTGCACTTTCTGTGCAGTGCTAATGAACTCTGGGCAGGACGACAGCCGATGGCGCTAATGGGTTCCAGACCTGCCCCCGGACGGGCCGTGCCGAACCAGGCCGGCCCCCAGGGCTCATCGCTGGGCCGCTGCGTGATTTAAGAGCAACAGGGAAATTCCTTACTTGCCCGGGCTCTGCCTCCCTTGTCTTAGTGTCCTCTTAAATCTCTCAGCATATTTGGCGGCTGGGGCACAGTCTGGGGGGGCCTCTAAGGGGGAAGGCCTTCTGCTCTCCTCCTGATTGGCTCAGCCTCTGCTCTCTGGGCTGCTCCTGAGCTTCATGCAAGCACCACACTGAACACATCTCTTACCTGCTCTCCTCCGGGTTTCGCTTGGCTCTTTAGCTTTACGCTTCCTTTGGCTAGCACACCATTTAAAAGCAGAATGCATTTCCCAGTCAGAATATTCCTCTTATTATATCTTCATCCTTGGATGAAGAAGCTGCATTGTAGTGGTGCTCTAGCTAATAGACAGCAAAGTGTCGTTCTTATAGCTGTGCAGTCATTCCCTTTGGGTGGAAGAAAGTGTAGGGCAAACTATACTGGTTCACTTTGCATGCTGGTTCTTCTTGGTCCTTGGGGGAACGTGCCCCTAAAGTCAGAGTCAGCTGATCTCCCACTGGCACTTTGCGAGAGATCTGTTACAGGTCTCTCTCCGTCTCTTCAGCTGGGCAGGACAACCCTGCATGCCTCATACAGTCCATACCTCTTCACTCAGCACCTTCAGCTGTTGGGGAGGCCTTGGTCCCAAATGCCCAGATGGGAAGAATCTGTGAGCATGATGCGCGTGTGTGTGTGTGTGTGTGTGTGTGTGTGTGTGTGTGTGTGTGTGGCCCTTCATATCTGACACTGGCAGCAGGCTCCAGGGGAGCTGCTTAAGTGACTCTCTTCTGGGTCCCTCTGCTGTCATCCCAAGGCTTCATTGTATCTGTCCTCGCCGTCTTTAGTAGGTCAGCTGAGCAGTGTGTCTGTGTTGTTGTTTTTTTTAGGTCCGGTCATTCGGCTTTGCATTTGTTTTAAGTCAATCATATTAAGTATTTGCCATAATGATGCATATCTGGCCCCTCCCAGAATCTAACTATGCATTTCGTCTCCAGACCCTCAGCTAGCTATGCTAAGCCTGCCTTGGTCTGGTGTCTTTGCTGTTTATCCCAGGACCCTGCCTTACTGCAGTGGAGCACAAGCCTCATCTTTATCCCCCATGGTTCCATTCTGGTCTTCACTTTAGCCTGTGCACACAAGCAAGGGGAGAGAGATTAAGGAGAAACAGTTTGGTTTATGTCTGCTGGTTCCTTCTTGAAGAAACCACTGTCCCTGGTCTCTGACCTTCATAGTCCACCATGACCCTCTGTGCTTTCCATTCAGGTTCAGCTGTATGTTTTCTGCTTTCATATTTGCTCCTAATGATGGCTTGAGTAGGAAATACACTGGGCACATTATAAGTAACAGAAGCCCTGACAGAAATAACAGAGCCCTGACTATAAAACTGGTACAGATTGTTCAGGCTTCTTCATCTGTGCCATCAAGAGTGATGTGTAGAAATCATGCATGCTCTGCTCATCACAGGGTGTGGAGAATAGTGTTATGAGCACTGAAGGAGTGGGGTCGTTGGAGTAGCAGAGAGGTGCCACACTGCCAGTAAGGATTCCCAGCCAGGAGACTTCACCACCATGGACAGGAAGTGAGATTGCAAGCTGTGGATGGATGACTGGGACTTCCTTCAACAACTGCCATGGTGATTGGCAGCTCCCGGTTGAGGGATTGGCTCACCTGTTTTCAGTCCAGTCTCCTTTAACTAATGAGGGCCGCTCCTCACTCATGGCCCTCACACATCCACATGATTGACAGCTTGTTCTTCCACCACAATAGTCTGAGATGTTTTTGACTCAAACAGGGTTTTGTGTGGTAGCCCACCAGTTGTGTGTGTGTGTGTGTGTGTGTGTGTGTGGGCAGTATGTCAGTATCTTTGGTGGGGGGGGCTGGGAGAGTTTGCTGGGCATTTATGAATGATACCTTATGGAGGGGGCATTGGGTCACTTCACTCAACAGTCAAATATTCCTCTCCATAAACAGGACACTGAGCTATATGAAAGTGGTTATTGAAGCCTCTGCCCTTGCCATTGTTGGATCTGCTACAGCTGCTGCTGCTTTTATGAATATTCGCACACTGCCAGCAGATTCTTATAACAGTCAATCGTCGTCATTCCCTTTCGGCTGCTCCCGTCAGGGGCCGCTACAGCGGATCAGCCTTTGCCATCTCTTCCTATCCTCCACATCCCGCTCTGTCACACCCACCAACCGCATGTCCTCTCTCACTACATCCATAAACCTCCTCTTTGGCCTTTCTCTTTTCCTCTTGCCTGGCAGTTCCATCCTCAGCATCCTTCTCCCAATATACCCAGCATCTCTCCTCTGCACATTTCCAAACCAACGCAATCTCACCTCTCTGACTTTGTCTACAAACCATCCAACCTGAGCTGACCCTCTAATATACTCATTCCTAATCCTGTCCATCCTCATCACACCCAATGCAAATCTAAACATTTTTAACTCTGCCATCTCCAGCTCTGCCTCTTGTCTTTTCCTCAGTGCCACCGTCTCCAGCCCATATAACATAGCTGGCCTCACTACCATCTTGTAGACATTCCCTTTCATTCTAACTGGTACCTGTCTGTCACAAATCACTCCTGACACTCTTCTCCACCCTGTCTGCACTTTCTTCTTCACCTCTTTTCCACACTCCCCATTACTCTGAACTGTTGACCCCAAGTATTTAAAGTCATCCACCTTCACCAACTCCCTGCATCCTCACCATTCCACTGTCCTCCCTTTCATTCACGCACATGTATTCTGTTTTAGTCCTGCTGACCTTTATTCCTCTACTCTCTAGAGCATACCTCCACCTCGCCAGGGTCTCCTCAACCTGCTCCCTACTCTCGCTACAGATCACAATGTTATCCGCAAACATCATAGTCCATGGGGGCTCCTGTCTGATCTCATCTGTCAGCCTGTCCATCACCATTGCAAATAAGAAAGGGCTGAGAGCTGATCCTTGATGTAATCCCACCTCTACCTTGAACGCATCTGTCACTCCTACTGCAGACCTCACCACTGTCACACTGCCCTCGTACATATCCTGTACCACTCTTACATACTTTTCTGTCACTCTCGACTTCCTCATACAATACCACAACTCCTTTCTCGGCACCTTGTCATATGCTTTCTCTAAGTCCACAAAGACACAGTGCAACTCCTTCTGACCTTCTCTATATTTCTTCAACACCCTCAGAGCAAACATCGCATCTGTAGTGTTCTTTCCCAGCATGAAACCATATTGCTGCTCACTAATCATCACCTCCCCTCTCAGCCTAGCTTTCACTACTTTCTCCCATAACTTCATGCTGTGACTAATCAGTTTTATCCCCCTGTAGTTACTACAGTTCTGCACATCACCCTCATGCTTAAAAATCAGTACTAGCACACTTCTCCGCTCCTCAGGCATCCTCTCACTTTCCAAGATTGCATTAAACAATCTGG
>JAACJT020000052.1:18753874-18767769 GCA_009936485.2 Gymnarchus niloticus | reverse complement strand
TCACCACAGCCATGTCCATCCTTTTCACAAAATCCACTACCATCTGACTTTCTGCATTCCTCTCCTTGACACCATACCTCCTCATCCCCTCTGTTCCCTTCACCAACATGTCCATTGAGATCTGTTCCAATCACCAATCTCTCTCCCTTGGGTACACTCTCCACCACTTCATCCAACTCACTCCAAAATTTTACTTTTTCATCCATCTCACACCCAACTTGCGGGGCATACGCACTAACAACGTTCACCATCACACGTTCAGTTTTCAGCTTCATACTCATCACTCTGTCTGACACTCTTTTCACCTCCAAAACACTCTTGGCATACTGTTGCTTCAGAATAACTCCTACCCCATTTCTCCTCCTGACCACACCATGGTAGAACAATTTAAACCCACCTCCGATACACCTGGCCTTACTCCCCTTCCATCTGGTTTCTTGCACGCACAATATATCAACCTTTCTTTTCTCCATCATATCAGCTAGCTCTCTCCCTTTACCAGGCATACTACCAACATTCAAAATTCCTACCCTCATTTCCACTCTCTTAACCTTCCTCCTCTCCTCCTGCCTCCGGACATGCCTTCCCCCTCTCCTTCCTCTTCGGCTCCTTCTTCTTTGGCCAACAGTACCCCACTTTCCACCAGCACCCTGTTGACTGACAACACTAGTGGGGGTCGTTGTTAACCCGGGCCTCGACTGATCCGGTATGGAAATCTGTTTTGTTGTCTGTATATTTGATTTGGCAAAAAATTTTACACCGGATGCCCTTCCTGACGTAACCCTCCCCATTTATCCGGGCTTGGGACCGGCACTAAGGAATACACTGGCATGTGCACCCCCAGTGGCTGGGTTATTCTTATAACAGTCAATGTACTTGTGAAATCGTGTCTGTTGTTTGGGATTAAAAACATGTCGCAAGCCTGCTAATGCATATTCATGGCTGCTGAGGGAGGTTTGAGCTGTTTTGAAGGACCCACATCACTCACGTGAGGAACAGCTATCATCCACCATTATCAGGTTGCTTGTGATGATCTGAACAGTGTTGAGGATCCCCGCCAACATCATTGTACTTGAGGGTCCTCCCAAAAATTCTGGTGGGCATTGGATGCAGGCTCAGGAAATGAAAGCCCAGCTGGCGAGTATATCTGTGTGATACCTTGTTTGGTTCATCTGTAGGGCAGCGGTATGGGGTTAGAGGAACCCAAACGTCCAGCACCCCTATTTGTCCTCACACCCGTACCGCAGTTGGCTGCTGCTGCACATCCACTTAGGGAGAGAGGAATTTTAGCGTTAGGGAGGAATCCTAACACTCAGGAAGCTGCCAAGTGTCCTCATGTGCGTTATGGTAATTTCATAATATGGCCTTTTGTGGACTCTTCTGCCACCGCTGCTTGTTTTCTGAGCTCAGCCAATGAGAACCTGGAGGGCAGCACCGTCCAGCATCAAGAGTCAGGCGTGAACTGGAAACCAGCAGCAGTTCCGCGCATGTGAGATCCGTCCTTGCTGAATGCTTTGGAAATGGCCTACCAGCTCGACTTGCTTCCAGTACCTTTGAAAAATTCTGTTGGACAGAACAAGTCCGGTCTGTGCAGTTGGCCCAGCAGGATGGATACGGTGTATATCAGCTCATAATGCATCCTGCTGCGGTCGCATTGGTGCATGCGGCTAAGCAAGGAGTTGGATGCGTCGCCACGCTGATGTGCTGGGCGTTTGTCTCAAGTACAGTGGGGCTCCTTTATACCCTCTGGCGTTGTTCCTCTGACACGGCGGGAGAGGAATTTTGTGATCTGAATGCTATTTTGGTCTTTATAGTGCTTCCCTGACCATGACCTGCTCTAAGGAAACTGCCCAAGCTGTGTGCGTAGGGTATCTGTGGTGCATCGTTGCAGCTGCTTTCCCCTGCATCTCTGTTCCTAGCCCCCCGTCCGTCCAAGAGGAGTTCGGTTGCAAGGGTTTTGAGGGCTTCTGTCAGACCACCGCCTTAATGCCATGCTCACTCCAAGGGCAGGGAAAACCTGAAAACATAGATTGGTGCCGAGGTCTTTATATGTTCGGACAGGGCAGCTCTTCAACACTACATGGGAAGAGAGTTTAACTAAAGTTTTCTTTATTTAATAGAGATTTGTGGGTCGATTCAGCATGAAAATGAGAGCCTTCTTTCCTGGCTCAGGCCGATGCGTCGGCCTCTGATGCATTTGGTTTGGTGTATGAGCAGTTACACCGTCAGACAGCGCAAACACGCTCTTTCGAAGCTGTTGCTTGGGGATTATTTTGCAGGCTGGGTTAACACAGGCATGAAATATCTAAGCCAGATTGCTTTGAGCTTTAGCTTCTCTTTCTCTCGTGTGTGTGTGTGTGTGTGTGTGTGTGTGTGTGTGTGTGTGTACGTACATATCAGTAAAGCAAAGAGAACCTGGGTGTGTATATATATATATATATGTGGCGAGAGAGAAGATATAATTTGAATATTTTGTAAGACAGTAATTGTTAAGTAATGATCACTGAATTTAGCTGGAATTTGTTATAGCCTGGAAGTGAGTGGACAGGTGTGGTAATCTTTATAGAGCCCCTGACTCTCGTTACCCATGGACTCAGTATCCCATAGTCCCGGAGACTGGATGCTGCACTTGTGTGGCAGCACACACCACAAATGGAAGTGATCCTCTCATTCAGCGGGTCCATGGACTGGACCATAGCCAGTACCGTCCATTCGGTAGCTCTGTGGGCTGGCTCTTGTCCAGTGTCCCCCAGATCAACATCTGTGTGCGTTGGAACATATCCAGGGCCCCAGTCAGATCTGCAGTGAGCCGCACAACAGCAGATGTTGTGTCCTAGACCTTTCCTGCATTGATTTGCATCAGAACAGTCATTAAGGAGCTATTCACCTTTATTTGTGCTGTGACTATGTCACTGGAGGCTGTTTATATTTACTGTGAGTTAAAATATTCCTGTTTCTTTCGGGTTCAGGTAGTCTGGGAGTACATATTACAGCCTTGTTTATAATGCTAGTTCATTTCAAGGGAATAGCTTTGTCCAGCTTACTCTAAATTTGAGCATACGATGATGAATCCTATAAGATCATTGGACAGGACACCTGATGTATCCTATGATTACCTTTGTGTTGCCTTTATTATATGCCAGTGTTGGGTGATAGTGCTGAAATGCATAATGTCAGAGAATGTGCACGTCACAGTCATTTCTGTAGCTCTGTACTACGGTATGGTGTGTACCAGAGAGGATAGGCGAGATACAACAAGGAAGATGTGTGGATGGGAGGTGGGCTTCCAGTGGGGTGTCTGTCAGTGGCTTTGAGATGGGGGGGAGACATAGTTTGCTGAACTCAGCTGGGTACATTCCTCTCTGGAAACCTGTCAGGAAAATGCCCCCCCCAGCCCTCAGCATTCCCCCTTCATCCCTCTTGTTCCTGTTCTCTGCCTTCAGTCGAGTTGCACCCAGGAGAAGCTCCTGCTAAGCCAGCCCAAACAGGGAACGCTCGACCCTTGTGCCGAGGCTCAGTCTAATAAGAGATGATAAAGTGTGAAGACACGGATGTTCCCAGTGGTGCATGAGCAGCACCCAGCGAGGGTGGATTCCCTTTCCCTCCACTCACCAGAGCGCCCCCCCCCCCCCCCCCATTCTTTTAAGGCTGCGTTTTTTCCTAGTTTTACACGCTGGCTGTTTCATGCTGGAAGTGCACATCTCACTTCTCATAAACCTTTTCAAAATATTTAAGGAAAACTCAGTTGACACCCGTTCCACATTTTTGTCCCCCAGATGGCTAGCGATGTCCAGAGAAGGGCCTGTAATGGGTTTTTCTAGCCTGTGCCCAGTGCGCTGGTCAAGTTACAGCTCCCAAAGCAGCGAGATTGGTGTAAAGCAGCTGCCTGTTCAGCATGAGCTCTCTGCCAAGCTTAGGCCTTGGCCATTGCATTTAAAAGGCTTCGTCGAAATGTCTACAGGCTGGATCACTGTTGGCTCCCTTCAGTCATACAGTCACTGGTACCCTCCAATATGATCAGAGTCAGTAAAGGGCTGATGGAGTTTCAGAGCTCTCCCCCTCACTGGGTGGTTGCTGTCTCCCGGTTTTTTCTCTTACTCTGCTGCTCATTCAATGGCCATTGGTTTTGAAGGTGGTCATGTGACCTGATGTTTGAGGGTAGGCTGCTTTCACATCTGATTGAGTTCAGTGTGAGAGTTGCTGAGCATGTCGTCGGGGTTTGCGATCTGCATAGCCTCTCAAGGTCAGTAACAGTTTGCGGGCTGGTGGGTCTAACTTGGCTAGCAAACTTTTGAAGACCCGCAATCACATGGTCAAGGATGTGGTTGCCTGTTCTTAAAAAAATAAATGAAAACAATAAACAGTGGGTTTAACTGTGTATTTGTGAGACAGCTCATGTTCTAAACACCTTTTTCTGTTTGCACGGGGGTAGATCATCCCCTCTCTTTTAGACCTCAACCAGAACCGCGGTAAACTGAAGCTGTACATTGGCCACCTAACTGCCCTGTGCCACGAGCGAGACCCCCACATCCTGCAGGACCTGGCCCCACCCCCCGCCTACCACCGCAGCGAGCAGGCAGCCTGGGAGGAGGAGCTGCAGAAGATGAGCGTGGAGCAGGTGAGCCACACCTCACTCTCCTCTGTGTGATTCACAGTTTCCATTTGTCTACAAAATCATCACCTTTTGCCACTGGAATTTTTCCGTGCAGCGGAGGCTCCAGGGTGACAGTGAGACTGAGTTACTGTAGCTGCTCCTATAGTCCAGGTGTAGAGTCTATGAACGAGTGAGCAGAAAAATGAAGAATGGAAAGGTGTAGAGTATATGAATGAGTGAGCAGAGAAATGAGGAGGAGTGGAGAGATGTAGAGAATCTACGAGTGAGAGAGCAAAGAAATAAGGAAGAACGGAGAGGTCTAGAGTGTCTACAAACAAGTGAGAAGAGAAATGAGGAAAAATGAAGCGGTGTAGAGAGCCTATGAACGAGTGACCAGAGGAATGAGGAAGAATGGACAGGCTTAGACAGTCTAGGAAAGAGTGAGCAAAAAATGAAGAATGGAAAGGTGTAGTTTACGAACAAGTGAACAGAGAAATGAGGGAGAATGGAGAGGTGTAGAGTCTATGAATGAGTGAGAAGAGAAATGATGAAGAATGGAGAGAGCACGTGAATAAGTGAAGGAGAGTGAGTGAGAGGCCAAGTGGACCAGCGTGAAGGGAGAGAGAGACAGGAGTGTAAAAGAGGCAGTCATGGAATAGGGACACTGAATGGTAGGGTAAAAACAGAGAGAGTTGAAAGATGGGGGGGGGGGCAAAATAGATTAGAGCCAAGTGTGCCATTCACTGTTAAACTTCAGAGTATGAGTCACTTTGACTTATTTGTAGTGCAGATGCCTGCTTCTGCCTTGCCCTGTTCCTTTCTGTATGTCACTGCGCTACAGTAAATTACCGCTGTGCCAACACAAGGCCATTAGCTTTCTCCGTGTACGACATCTCCTCCTGCATTTGTTGATGCAAGCTTTGCATCCACCTTGGCCTCAGGGAACAGTAGACATAAATCTTCTGAAAGTTCAGGTGTGTGTAATGTCTGCGGTGGAATGTCCGTCTCCAGAGGAAGGTGGAGTTAGGTAGAACCCTTACCGAACTCACGTGTGCCTGTCCTGTCGCTGTGGCGGGTTTCTGGCAGCACCAGTTAATCTTTGGCCAAAGAACAGATACTTAATGTTTTGTCTTGTTAGAAGTAAACTTTATTCAGAATGTGTCACTTGAGTTTTTAATGCTGAAGGGACTCTTCACATGACATTTGTCTGCTTTCGTTATCATGCAAGTATGCAAATTGTCAAACGTGGACTTCCTTCTTTTGTCTGTCTAAAGTTGGACATAGTCTGTGCTGTTTGGTACCTGCTCATCTGTTGATAGACAGTGTAGAGATCGTAGTAGTATGCTTTAGGGCTGGCTGACTGCATAGTGGACCCCCTCAATTATCTCTGGGGAATTCCACGTAATGATACATTTAATAAATGGTGTTTGTCACCACGTCATTATTCTACAGAGGAATCTGAGATGTATATTGAACAACTTTGCCCTTTCCATGCCAAAAATCCCATCCAGTAACTGCAAGTCCTTGACGTGTCGAACATTTGGAATGTTTCCAGCTACCAGTATTGATCCACATGCCAGGAAACAAAACATGGCTGTAGTCATTTTATTAGTTATGAAAATCACATAAGCGTTACTGTATATAGGATTCACACTACACCCAGAACAAGGAGAAACCGTGTTTGGATGTAACTGATTGATATTCTGGGGTCTTATCTTTTTTCCAGACGCTAATTTCTTTTTGATGTTAAATTTCCAGGCAGTCAGCATGTTCTGAAAGTATGAGTGTTGTCGTATTGTCTAGTTCTGGAGTGGAAAAAAATATTAAACCTGGTACTGAAACATTAGCATGATCCATTTCCTGTACCTTGTGGTGAAATGTTCTCAGACATGTGGGTGGCGATCATGTGATTTATTTTGGATGCTACTTTGGCTTGCATGGGTTTTGATTTTTTTCCTTCATATTTGCTGTCCCAGCCTATGAAGAGATGTGCTTCATCATGTCTTTATCCGCTCAGACAGACATGGTGCCCTGTTGTGCCGGGTCACGTGCCTCAAATCCATAGACCTGGGCTGGCCATCAGACATCTCTTTGTGAGGATACCTAGCTGGTTCTGCGTTTCAGAGAGGCTCATCTCAGCGCTGGGTAGGGGCCTCTATGAGAGACGACAAGCATAGAATGGTCCAGTGGAAGCCGGATATGGTATCACATGGCATCGCCAGCAGTCCCCTGGTCCTGCTCAGGGTAAAAAGCTGCAGCTTTTCTGAGGGTTTAATTTCAGCAAATGTTTATGGTCTGCCCCTCATTTCATCTGATGCTGTACCCGTCCTGCACAGAGCCCAGTGATTTAGCGGCTTTTTATGGGGTGACTTAAATGGGCCTGCCAATGCAGCATGGCAACCACTTGGCTGGCCTGGCCCCCTTGGGGGGGTACAATGCTATCGTTAGCGTTCCACCCCCAGTGCCTGACCCCACTCTCTGTGCCAGTCCCTAATCGCCTTGGCGCCACGGGTTCACTTCAACTCTGCCTGCCATCCTCCCACATCAGCCAGGCTCTGTGCACGCACGCCCATCCACCCACCCGTGCCATGCACAGGCTGTCTCCATAGCGCCCATCACACAACAGTGTCTGTCAGTTGCAGAGCCTTTCCCAGTGTGCCATGCCTGCCTCTGTCCTGCTCATCAGACCTTTCCTCTTTCCCTGGAGAGTTCTGAGCCGTTTGTCACATGCAGCAGGTAACTCAAAAAAACTTGAACCCTTTCTGTTAACTCCAACTGCACCTGAGTATCTGGGTAAGCTGAATTAGTCACTCTGTTTCATAACCTACGATACTTCTTTGACACTTTTACTTGATTATAATTAAATTAAGTAACCATAGCGACTGGGTCATTTTAATAACTTATCTGCATTTTATTGTATCATCATCTTATGAGGAGGTTCGGACTCCTCCTTTAGTACAAATATTATTAGAGATTAATTTATCCAGGTTTTAAGACATTTGTGGCTATCAGACCATATTTCATACATTTTGTATTCTACTCCTAATTCAATTATGAACTTAGATGGACCAGTCGTATGGCTTACTGTACTCCAGTATATAGTGTATGGTATTTTTAATTCTCATACTCATCAGAGCACTGCAGCATCTCCTGCTGTTGCTGCCTCTCTCTTCAGACCAAGCATGTGTATGTACAGGGCGTCAGGTTTGGTGTACAGTACGTGCTTATCCTAATGTCAATAGAGCAGCTGAGAAAATTTAATTCTACATTTTTATGATTAAAAGTTTAATTTCTCCATTAAATTAAATGTAATATATACAGTGTTGAACTGAGAGACTGTGCGGCCGGGGTCTGGATGGGAGGGGGGGTTGATCTGACTGTCAACAGGGCCTGAACAGCCACCAGCTGGGTGTGTAATTTCATGTGACAAGCACTTTATAAGCTGGGGGGCCAGGGTGGGCTTGAGGCCATGGCTTCTGTGACCAGTGTATGAAGGAAGGAGGGTTAAGACGTAAGGGCTTTAATTGATTTATGTTTCAGAGACAACTCCCGTGAGCAGCAGAGCACCGCCCCCTTTTTCTCACACACACACACACACACACACACCCCCAGGGAGGCAGGCTATTAGGGCCAAAAGGCTGCTCACCTCGGCCTGTAGGGACCACGGACCGTGTCTGGGGGACCTTTCTGTGCCTGTGTTTATGTTAATGTGACAGGGGCTGCTTGGGGGCGTGTATACGGTTTAGGCTCATGAATGACGTTGCCCCCTGGGTGGGAAGAGCGATTAAGGTTTCCGCAGTGTTGGGGGACCCCAGCAGGGCTCCCATCAGGGTTTTCACAGACTGTGGGAGGTTCACGAAGCCAAGAAGTGTGGGGACACAGAGGCGGAGGGTCCCAGCAGGAGTGCTGGTATGGCTCCTTGTCTTTGTGAACGGGAAGGCCACCATGTGAGCCTGAACCCCCAGTTCTCTGGTCTCTTCCAGACGTAGCCGAGTGAACCCCCAGATCTCTGGTTTCTCCTAGAGGTGGCTGAGTGACCATGTGAGCCTGAACGCTGAGCCAAGTGAACCCACAGATCTCAGGTCTGTCCTAGATGTGGCTGAGTCCTGAGGTATTCTGGGGATTTCCAGTTGTCTGTACTGAAGTGTAGTTTGCCGTCACCAAGATGCGCTATTTAATGTGAGTGTCATTAGACATGGACCTTTTCCAGGAAACTGCTGGAAAGTCCTTCATTTTGTCATCATTTATATGCGAAAGCATTGGAGAAGACTGTGAGAGGAATAAAGGCTTGTCTACCAGCCGGAATTAATCACACTTTGGGTGAGAGAAGGGATTCCTGAAATGATTAAATCACAAATGGACTGCAAGTTATTCAAAGCTCCAGATCGAACATGGCAACCATTAGTTTGTGCTGGTCAGTAATAAAACCCAGGCAGCTTTGGTTCTGGACCACCACCACCACCCCCCCCCCCCATTGTTATTAAATGGCAGTAACCTCTACCCTTCAGAGCCACATTGGCCCCAGTTGATCCCAGGCTGCACTTTCCCAGGTCCCTTGGGGGCCCAGTAGGATGACAAATAGAGGGGATGGAGCCAAACCATGAGAAAGAGAGGGAGTGTGAGAGAGATGGAGAAAGAGGTGTAGATTCTGCTTTGCATTTGCCACCGTGGAAACGAACACCGTTGTTCGGGGCCATTTGAGAAGACACTGTGTGGGGCCGGTTTGTTCGCTGTCATCGATGGGTAGGACAAGAAGCCGTTGAGAAACGGAAGTTGTGACGTGTTCTATGTACCCATACTGGACTCTCAATAAATATGGTGTTCTCAGCAATGAGGGTCAGTTTCAGAAATTCACCCTGGTTTGTCCAACTCATTGTGCTGTTTTGTGGCAATTTACACAAAACCTGTTCAGAAGCAGCCTTTCCCACCTAGTGTCCATATTGCTGTCATTTTTCTAAGGCACTAAGGGGATTTTGCAAATGACTTATGAAAAGCAACATGTATCTGAAGGGTTGTTAAAATGTTAAGTGGCCTATTAGGCATTTTTTAAAAGCCTGGTGTGGCACTGGAGTCCCTTCTGAATAGCCCCTGCAGTGCTGGTTGCCGTGGATACAGTTTGATAGCTTGAGTGCCTTGCTGGCTTAGCTTAGAACATCACCTCCCTCAGTTATGCACATGGGAGCTCCTGCATCTCTCACCTGATCTTAGGGCACCTTTCTTTTGACTGTATCTGGCTTAGGTCTTCACTGCCCTTTGAATTTTCCATTTTAGTTTGAAAGCGCACACACTGGAGTTTGCTTACAGATGCTTTTAGAATAGTGTTCATTGGAGCACTATGATTTCACTATTGAATACTTTGGAATCAGTAAGTTTACTTTTTTTTTTTTGTAGTATCCATCTCTAGAGGAGTGTCTTGTGCTCTTCGTGTTTTTGTCTCGAAGGATTATGATCTTTGGGACAGCAGGCTGTTGGTTAAACAACCTGGCATGTGACCAGTGAGTAAATATTAAAAAAAGGACATTACAGTACAACTCTGAGCTATTCGGGCAACTGCAGCTGCACTAGTGCATCATCTGCCTTGATAAGGCAAGTTGGAAGTATTTTGCACTACTCCTGGGTAAAAGATATTAAGATATCTGTTAAAAATTGTTGTAATTTTCCTGTTTTATGATGTGTTTCTGTGAATTCTTGTAATATGCAGTAACATTTCTGCATCAAAAATAAGTATTTTTTTTTAAAGAATAAAAGGCTAAGAAGAGCATATTTCTTATGGGAGGTAGTCTAGAGATGAAGCGCGGCCCAGCTATGCCTGTTTAGAAGGTAATGAGGCCCCCCCACCCCCATTGACGCTTGACTGATGACTAGACATTGGTATATCACCCCTGCTTCATCGCAAGAATTCAGACCAAGTTTGTACTTTGCCATTGGCAAAAACATACAAAAATGTATACAAAGAATGACAAAATCGCTTTTTTTCCTTTAATCTTCTTGTGGTGGGCGTGTCCAAGAAGTTATTTCAAACTCCTTTTTGATCATGGCCGCGACTTTGTGCCACATGGTCCCAGCGAAAGCCTTTCCTAGCTGTAGATCCCCAACCCGGACTTGAAAGTGTGCGTAACACCAGGCTCAGCTCATCTACATTAGACCCAGAAAACTCAGCACGACTTCACTCGCGTAATGTGTATGCTGATCATATTTATTCATTTTAAATAAAACATTGTTCCTAATCAGATGTTCTTGTTAGAAATCTTCTGTGGGGGTGTTTATAAAAGCTTCTATCTCGAGTATATCAATGCAGGGAAGTCAGGGTCTCTCGGGAACGTCGCTCAAGATGTGTGGAGCTCGCTGAGGAAGTGTGGAGGGACGGCAGAGCTATTATGAGGTGAAAGAAGAGGATGGTAACATGGCTCTGTTTAGTGTGCGGCTCAGGGTGGCCAGACCCAGACAACCTTGACCCCCATGGGTTAAGATAGTGGGAAGGAGGCCCTCCCCAGGTTTCCAGGAGAACCACAGTGACTGTGGGCAGCATTGGAAGAGCCTGGAGTGGAGGCCACAGTGGGGAATGTGGGTGCAGCTCTGGGTTTGTATGTAGCTGTCTGCGGGTCAGTGTTTGTGCGAGTCCACGGGGGTGTGTGGGTCTGTGCAATTGTGTGTTGGGGGTGTGGGGGGTACTCCTTTTCTCTGAAAATAAAATGCAGTGTTCACATTTTGGAATGGGGTAGTTACTTTATGCAAATTTATAGGCTTTCTGGTGTGATGGCTTTTACAGCTGCACCCCTTCTTCTGGCAGGGCTGTGGGGCTCTGTGGATGCGGGGCCAGCATGGAGGTGGGGCCTCTCTCACCTCAAGCTGGCCTTGGCCTCGAGCAGCCAGGAATGGAGGGAGGGAAGGCTCAGCTTCACCGATTTCATTTCTACAATTTACACATTTCTTCTTTCAGTAAAAAAAAAAAACATGCTGGGTCATATTAAGAGAGGTCAGGTCATAGGGTACCTTGGGTACTAAGAGGCAGCTAGATTTTATATATGGTGACAGAGGAAGATGGTGGATTTGTTTTAGGTAATGCTGCCGTTCTCACCCGGGCAACTTCAGTGAGGCCCGGCCATCTTCGTTAGGCCTTCCTTAATAAGGTTCGGCAGTCTGAGCTGTTCCTGTGCCTTTGCATGGCTGATGTGCTGCTCAGTGCTCTGTGCCTGACTGTCCTCTCCTAACATTCTCTAGATTAGCCCCACGGCACTTGGATGCTGTAGGGTGTTTGAATTTGTCTTGACTCCCTGTGGCATCACCGGATTGCCATTACACTGCCAACTCTTCAGTGCTCAGAGCAATGTTAAAGGGCAAGGTCAGCGATGCCCAGGACAAACATAACACCCAGACCCATCTTCTTTACCATCTGTTGCCACTCCTCGTTATTGTGCTGGAGATACAGGAGACAGCAGTAGGATTGCTGTGTGTTCTGTTGTAAACCTGTAGGGGGAGCAAGTGTGCAGGTCATGATAGTACGTGGTGAGGGTGTGCGATTCAGTGTGCAGGTGGGCCAATACCAGGCCATGCTGCCCCAGTCACCCTGGGAGTCCGCAGTAATGGATGTCAGATGTTAATCGAGTGGGGGGGGGGGTTTCTCCCTCTGCCCCCCCTTTAAAAAAAAAAAAAAAAAAATGGACATAAGGTGTTGTACATCAGCATGGACAAGCCCCATTACCTCCCACACATGATTCAGTTTAAGAGCAGCTTTCACTGTTTCTTTTTTTTTTTAATAACTGGAGGACACATGCCTCCTTGGATGTTTTTTAGGGGGGTTGGTTGGCTGCTGACGGCATCACCTGCTTTCCCCCTTTTAAAATGGGAAGACTTCCTAGGGCGTCTCTCCCAGTGAGTCCCACGCGAGCCTCTGCAATCAGAGCATGCCATTCCTCTTCTGTGTCACAGGTGCGAGGTGGCCTCCATGTGTTTCCCAGTTAGAATCATATTTGTCTGATAGGTATTCCTGTGGGCTTGATGTAAGAGCCCTCCTCTTGTTTGGTTTTATTAATTATGGAGTTGCTGTGTGATCCAAGCCTACATAAAGCACACAAAAGCAGTACATGTTTAGAAATATGGGAATATAACCTCTAGTTATTGTTACAGATGTCTTTAGCATTAACCTTGTTAAATTTGACATTTTGTACATCCAAAAGCCAAAGAAAATAATTTTGTGGGCTCTGAAATATTGAAATATTTTGCTCACTTTGAGCAGAGAGCTATGGCTTTTGGATCGCTGGGCCACATTTGGATTTGAAAAGCGATTTAACGTGACTAGCACAGCAAAACCGTATCAGTGGGAGCGGGCCAGGAGAGAGGAAGCCCCCTGGGGGTCTTGATGAAGACCGAGTGGTGCCGTTTGATGTAGTTTAGCGACTGCCTAGCATGTGTGAGGATGGATGCAGGTCTGGACTCTGATAGCCATACTGACAACAATCTCACTTGTGTCAAGCCAACTTCACGATATAAAGATACTAAAGATATCCTCATCCATGATTACTGTCAAGTGCATCGGGTCTGTAATGTAGCAGTGCCACCCTTTACCCATTCTTTTTCCTAATGAGAGGATGCGTCCATGTTTTCATTGAACTCTGAATGCAGTGATTCATGTAGGGGCCTGTAAAGACCATAGGAGGAAGACTCATTTCACAGTCTTCCAGTTGGAGAGCACTGCAGGGGTGAAGTCAAACAGAATAGAGGAGTGGGAGGTGGCTGGGTGGAGCACAGAGGGGATGCCTTCCCTACCCTGCTGCATTCATATCTATAGACAGCAGAGATGGAGGATAGAAATCTTTTGACTGTTGGATATGGTGGGCAGTAGGAAGCACGGTTAGCAGAACAATGTAAAAATAGCCACTAATGTTTGTACAATATGCCTAAAAGGTATGAGTATCTTTGCAACGAGCGTGAAATCACCGTCTGTGGTCTCCAGGAAGTCTCAGTAGCTGCCTTCTCACCAGATGGTATTGTTTGCACTCCGGCCACACCTGGCCTAACCCATCTGGCTGTGGTGCTCCAGCCTCTTTGACCTGCAGGGAGAGCTGTAAGCATCTGACCATGCTTGGCAGCAGTGGGACAGGGCTTTGCAGCTCCATATGGTGTTTGCAGGCTTCTCCTGGTGAGAACACGTCTCCACAGCTTGAGTAGAAATTGGAGCTGTGATGACATGTTCGCGCTCTCTCTCTCTCTCCGTTTGCTTTATGAAGTAGTGTTTAATTTTAAGGTTAGTGATGTGTTTTAGCTCTGTGTCAAGCACAATGCACCGAATCATGTAACGGAT
>JAACJT020000052.1:18737234-18753859 GCA_009936485.2 Gymnarchus niloticus | reverse complement strand
TGCGTGGCGCACTCACGCCCTCTCTCTCGCGCTCGCTCTCTCTCTCTCTCTCTCTCTCTCTCTCTCTCTCTCTCTCTCTCTCTCTCTCTCTCTCTCTCTCTCTCTCACAGCTGGAGTGTGAGTTGGAGAGGTGTGAGCAGGAAAGCGCAGAGCTACAGGAATATGCCAACTCTGTCCTGCAGCAGATTGCTGACCACTGCCCTGACATCCTGGAGCAGGTGGTAAATGCCCTGGAGGAGTCCTGCTGACCCCATCTTCAGGCACCCCCCACCCGCTCTCCCAGGTGTATCATGCCCTCGCTCCCCTCCTCCCACTCTGCACCCCCAACACATTATGCCTCCCTCAAGGAGTTCACTCTGCGGCCTTTGACCTCCCAGGCCTGGAGGAAGCAAAAAAAAGATCAGCCTAAGAAGAACAAGCACCTGGACCAACAGGAAGAGTCCGACTCTGAACCTGCCGACTCCAGCAGCTCCTTCAGGAGAAGGAATCGACATTTACCTACACCTGAGCGAAGCTGGCAGCTCCACCCCCCACCCAGACAGCCCTTGGTGGGGGTGTCTCATTGCTAGCATTTCAGGTTAAGACAGGCTGCCAGTTTCTCCCCCAGCTCAAGACCCCCATGTTGGTCTCTTCCAACACAAGTGAGGAAGAGGGGGAGGTCCCCTTCAGAACATGGTAACTGATCTCAGCTTGGGTCACCCAACAGCTGCCCCAGATGTGTTCCTGCAGTCCTGCATGCCTCTTTGAAAAGAGCACATTTTGGGAATGGACATTTTTTGGTGTGAGGGTGGGCAAGGTTTTGGACATGTAATATTGAGACAGCACAATGATCTTATAATTGCAGGATGTTGAAACTGGTTGAAAAGGGTTGAATACTTTTTTTTTTTTTGTATTTTTGGTCTGTGGTGTCGTGTTACATTAGCCTACATGATGAGTCTGAGTTGGTGGAAGGCAAAAGGTTAAGTTCAGCTCATCAGAATTTAGAGCCTTTCAGATCCAGGAATGATGTCGTATGTGTTTCTCTGGCTAATTTAGGACTGGGGTCCCATGTGTACAAAACCCTGCATCATCGCCGAAACGAGTATGAACTTTCATTGAGCACGAAGTCAGCAGTGTGGTCAGGAAGCATCCCTAGTATTAGAGATACTGCAAGTACCTTTAAGGTCAGCTTACAAAGTTCAGCTCCATGTGAGAGTGATATAAACATAATGATCCGTTTAGTTAGCTTGTCTAGAAATATACAGCTTCACCTTTGAAAGTTGCACATGGTTGCCTTTGATTTTGACAGTTTTGCTGCTATCATTTTTGTCTTTATATTTTGTATCAAGTATCATTGTATTGCTATCTAATTAGAACCTCACAGTTTAAAACAAGCTGGTAATTTGCAGATCACTTACCTGATAAACTATAGACTTACCTGCAGAGTTAACCCTTTGATGCCACCCCCCCATCTGAGGTGGGGTTATGCTGAATAAGGCCATCTTTTGCAGGGCCTCTGGCAGTAAAGGTGCAGATCAGCTGTGGCTCAGGCTCCTCCTAGAGGAGTTCCTGCCAGGTGAGGCCCTCTTGGATCAGCCGGACCCAGTGACACGTGCCAGTCGCAAGGCTCGGTTCAGCTCAAATGCAGATAAGCACAAAGACTCAAACCAGGTGAAGGTGTAGTAGAGGTGTTGTGGGGTCCAGCCTCCAGCTCCTGCGCTGACACAGAGTGAGTCACACGCTTCTCATTGCACACAACATGCTTCTGTAAACAGCAGTTCAGCCATAGTTCAGAGGTCTTTGCCACCGTGTGGTGAACATTGCTCCATTGATTCTACCCCCTGCCCTACCTCTAATGCATTCTTTGGCTACTTCTGTATTCTTTCCTTTGATTTTTTTCATTTAATTAATTTTAATACAATTCATATTGTTTCAGTTGATGTTTGTTTTCCTGCTTTTTGGAGTTAAATGTTTACGGGAGTTGATAGTTAAATGCCTCTAAGCAAGCCTGACTGTTTTTTGCCTGGAGTTCTTTAAAGGAAAGGGTTATACAGTGAATCTACAAGTGTTGTTGCCGTATGGCCTAGACCGGGAGTGTCTGCAAAGGGCTAGTGTGGGTGCATGTTTTCATTCCAACCAAGCAGGAGCCACACCTGATTCCACCTGTTTAATCAGTTAAGCTTGGCTTTCAGTGAACTCAGATGTGGCTTCTGCTTGGTTGAAATGAAAACCTGCACCCACATCGGCCTTTTGTGGAGAAAATTGGACACTCCTGGCCTAGACGGATCAGGCAGTGGACCTGTACTCGGCTCTTTATGCTTGATTGTGTATCCTGCTACCGTGTGGCCTAGGCAGGTCTGACAGTGGATCTGTACTTGGCTCTTAATTCCTGGTTGCCCTATTCTTCTGAACCCTGGTTGAGGGTCAGAGTTTGACACCTCGTGGCTGCTGCTTCTTGACCAAGCAACTCTCTCTTTGCGTGTCAGATGTAGTCTTGCAGTGAACATCTTATCAGCAAGTTTAACAAGGACTCTCTATTGAGCTGTTTATCATTTTATAGTCTCCTTTGCACACCTTCAGCATGCTTCCTTATTCTGCTGCTGGCATGCCTCACTGGAAGGACCGGTGAGGATAAAAGGTCATTTCTTGTGCATTTAGGTTTCTGCGAGGTGGGGAAACTGCCAAGACAGATGGCGGTGACACTGGTCAACATTTAGGATGTTTCCTGTATGCTCCACTGTGTGTAGGCCTGACTCAGCTTGTGCTTCGTAGGGCAGGGCGCTGTGCTGCTGAGCTCACACTCTCAGCCCATGTACAGGCATTCCTTATGAAGTGTGGTCTGCAGTAATTTAGAAAACAACACAGAGTGTGGATACGCTGGGCATCCTCCTAGTGATCATCCTTGCCACACTGACACGACCTATTCGGGGTGTTTACATCAGAGCAAACCAACTGTGATGGTCTTCTGACATGCTACATTTCCCAAAAAATGTTTTCTTCTTAACTTTATGGATAAAAGGCGCGAGAAGCCAGACCCTTTATGGACAAGGGCAGGAAGGAGATGAGGACAGGGCTCAGCTAAGTGACTCATCCCAGTGTCTAGTGGGGCTACACAGTTGTAAGAAAGAGCTGGGAAATCAGATGCTTCCCTGTGCAGGACGGCACTGTTATTCTTTTCCATCACACTAAAATCAGCACTATTTATCAGAGAGAGTTTGGACAAGCACACAAGGTCAGGAGTTGTAGTTTCCACTGTCACATGGCACATGACTTCGCTGCCGTAGGTGAATCCACGTTCAAAACATATAAGTCAAATAAAAAGACGACATTGTTGTAATGTTTGTGTTTTTAAAAAAAAAAAGAAAAAAAGGCTCAAAAGCTTGTTGTCTGTGTTTATGGTCCACGTCAAATCTGGGTATTCTGTCGTTTTTGGTCCCCATTCTTTGCTTCTTTATTTCTTTTGCAGGATGTTTCTGTGAGCTTGACGTGTTCCGTCTGTCTGGGCTGCCGGCAGATGCTCACTTTCTGCTTGGGGCTCATTCAGGTGGAGGGCAGACTGCCAGTAAGCCCAGACAACAATGTTAAAAGTATACATAGACATGAATATATCTATATATATATATATATATATATAGATGGATAGACATAGTTGAAAATGACGTTTTTTTTTTGCACAAAGTGTCCAAGGGGAAGGAAGTGATCCGTCTGAACAAAATGGCTCTCAATTGATCCCTTGTGTCTTTAAAAGAAGTGAATGAATTCAACAATAGGTGTCAGAAAAGTGTTACGTGTCAAAACAAGGTGTTAACACAAAGATTCTCAAACCGTTACCATGTGGTTCAAAAAAGTTCTGTCATTCTGTACTTGGTATCTGAATTTTGGGGTTTATTTTTTTTTTGTCTTTCGCAGCCTGTTGATAATGTGTGTGTGACTCTCGAGACTGCGATGTTGAAACTACAGCGCGTTTCTCTTAAACAGCAACATGTGTGTCTATCCAGGGAGCCCCAACCCACCATCACTGTGTTTCTGTAGGGTCAGACTCTTGCCAAGACAGACTGTGACGTCACAGCATGATGCTCACAGGTCAAGATGCCAACCTTGACCCCCATATAACCCGTTGGCATGTCCCCTCTCTGTTTAAGCTGCCAAACTGATTGCTTCATTTTCTCCATGATAGTGTCATGCATGCTGCCGACATCTACGTACTAATCGTCTTGGTAATGTTACGTGCTGAAGTCATTTGGATAGTTGTGACAGTGGTAATCTTTGTCAAGTAGAACCAAAATTTTTACACCTCTTTAAGAGGTTTCCTGTGTAAAAATGGGTTTTGGAATCTTAAGTTCCCAGCTGTGAAATTTTGCCATGCTAAGGAACTTGTCTGTTCATCCATGATTTACCCAAAATTTTTCACATGATCCTGGACCCTGTGCATCCCATTATGTAGGCTTGTTTTCAATGTTCAGAAAGCTTCAGAATTGATGGAAAGGTGAGAAGTTGAATATTTACCAAAAGAGAGATTTACTGTGGTGCATGCTGAGCTATAAGACTCCCAGATACATAAAAGGGAGGCCCCGGAACTCAGTTCATGCATGTTATTTAGTGATAAAGGAGACAGTCATCATTATCACCACATGTAAATTCCAAAGTATGGCACATTTTTTGAGGTCCACCCTACAGCAGCACCACTCCCCCCAAACATTGTTTACCCTTCCTTTGTCCACGTGGTTTGTGTATATGGATATGCTGTGTTTGTTTTTGGTCAGTTCCTCTGACTGTTAATGGTCATGAAGGAGAGGGTCACCCACTGTAAACCCTAAATACCTTGCATTGACTTTTCTCTCCTGGATTTGAACGGGTCTTTTTTTTTTTTTTTACTTGACTTTTTTATACAGTATCCTGGAACACAGTGGTGGTTGGGCACACCCTTTTCCCTTTATTAAATAGAGTAAGGAAAAAATACAAACTCCAAGACAAATTTTTGTTCTGGTTTGTTTTCAATTTTGAGAAATGAAATGTACTGCCTTTTATTCATCTGTGTGTGTGTGGGGGGGAACCGCTGAAGATTTCTGAAAAAAAAAAAAATTGTATTCATCTTTTTGCCTTTGTATATATATATATATACATATATATATATAAACACTACATGATCAGCCTTTTCATCCTTTTTGTGCTTTTATTACATTCACAGACAGTTCTCCTTGTGACAGTGGTGCTGTACTGCCGCTGAATACGGCTATCGCCACTTTGGGTGACGTTCACAGGCCTCTCCGTCACAGAGGCTCTCTCACCTGCAGCATCTCAGGGATGCACACGCCCCATGGCTGCTCTTGGTGACGGTGTCCCTCGACTGCTGCTACGTGACATGTCTAGCTGTGTTTTCACTCGTACCCCGTACACATCCGTGGAGATTGCTGAGGGTGTTCACAGCGATGGCGGCACCATCCACAGTGTTCAGCACTCTGGGACACCAGGCTTCTTTGCCAGGCACTTAGCTGGCTCATCCTCCAGTATCCAGATATCCAGCTGGGAAACAGGCAGCCTGACGTTTGAGAGGATGCAGGCTTAAAAACTTAAGATAGCTGGTTAAAATCCCACTAGGAACTTGAGCAGAGTGTTTAATTTCTCCAGTGAATCATCCAACCCTTGTATACTGGTAATGATGTTGTGGATCAAAATGTCACCTATGCAACAGCAAATAAAATACGTACAACCCTAGGCTTTAGTTTCATCTTACGACAGCTTCTCGCAGAAGTTGACTGACCTCAGAGCCCTTCAGCAATGTGATTCTCACCTGCCTCCACTGACAGCTGCTGATGCTGAAGGCACAGGAATGAAATCCCAGCTGAATCTATGCCACCACTAAACAGGAAGTCCCGTGGTGTAGGTTCTGGATTGCTTCGACCCCTGGTAGTTTGAGCCCCCTCACTGTAGCCAGGATATGTTGTCCATAGCTGTAGTGTTCGTCGGAGCTGTCGTTTTGATGAGGTGGTCTATGCTATCGTGCCAGATGTTTCACAAAATCCAGTATACCTTCACTATGACACCACCATGAAAATAGGTTGCCTCTCACCTTTCCAGGGGGAGTCGTGCAGAGAAAGTGCCAGCAGCTACAGCTCAGATGCAGAAACGCTGTTCGGCAGGTTAATTGATCTGCACCTCACAGTAGATGCCTGTCATTTGCAGGACGGAGGATCAGATGGTGTGATATTGTCAGCCTCGTCATCACCTTTTAATATAGGTGTGGGTTTAGAGAAAGGTGAGGAAGGAAAATGGAGTGTGACCATGTGTGTAAGAAAACAAAAAAAAGCTCTTTCCCCATTATACTAAGTTCATATGTAGTTTAATAAATGCCACCATGCAAATGTGCAAATCTCCAAGTATCCCCTAAATGGAAGCATAGCCTCAAGCAAGGTTCTGGTCCAGAAAATTGAATCTGAGCCGGTCCCCCATTATCCCAGGCCTTGCCAGTGTCTGTGGGCTTCTACTTGGGGTGGTCATGTGATTTCCCCAAACCCCACACACACACACACACACACACACACACTCACTCCTTGAGTGGCGCGCTCTCCTATCACTGTGGGCGGCCCCTTTTCACGCAGCTGTACGTACATTCAAGGTTCGACAGCAGCAAACTGGGCTGAGTGTGGGCGTGAGCTGTCGTGGTTTCAGTCATGGCCGCCAAAAGCACACTAATCATTGGGGGGGGCTCCTAAAATAACACTACCCTTATTTGGAAAACTTAGAGCTTGGAAACAGGGTCCTTTTAAAAGAAGAAGGGGGAAAAATACATTTTTCTTAATGGATTTTCAATCAAGGTTTTACCTTTGAATTCATAGAATAATGGCTGGGTATGGCATGATAATGAAAATCGGCTAAAACTAAAAGCAGTTTCATTAGAAAATTGACAGGATGGATGTAGTACTATCCTGCTCAACTTGTACTACAACAGCGCTGGATGGAACCCTTTCAATACTGTCCATGCCCCAGCACAGTACCTGTGCCACTACACATTCCTCAGTAAGCTTTCTGTGTTATCAGCCAGACCCTGTAACACACTGAAACTGACATCACCAATGACAGTGCTGTCAGGTAAGCCAAAACAGCGATTCGGAACAGAATCTGGACCACATGCCACATTGTCCCCAAGGTGGGTTCTACTAACACCACAAGGATGAGGTTCTGATCCAAACTGACCCTTGAAAAGGCATGTGAATAAAGGCAATGATAATCAGAGAAGGTGTAACGATGCTAATTCTGACAAATTTTTGGAGGGTGGGCAGACAATGTGCTTCCAGATAGAAAAGAAGTCCCTTTGAAAAGAATCGGTCTCCTTTAATGAGGGCACAGAGACCCAAATCTCAAGTCAGAAGCATGGCTGAGAATAAAAATACGCAGCCAAAAACTAAAGAAACCATCAATTTTCACTGACTAAAAAGTCTGGATCTATTCCAAGTGCAAACATAAAGAGAGAATGTTATGGAATCGTGGGACATGAGAACGTGAGTTGTGGGGAAGGGAGAGATGTCAAGGTCCCAAGTTGGATGTCTGGTTAGCCTCACGTGGGAGGGAGCTTTGCTTTGTCTGGCCTGGTTGACTGGCAGGTTTGCATGGACCGATATGATTTTTACACCTGTACCATAATCTTCACCCCCTCCCCATCTTGCTTAATTCACCCTTCCGAGAGTCTGCAGGACAATTTGAGAGTGATGGAACTCAACATACAAGTTGATGGGACATGCTATTTGGTAGGCTTTGATGTGTATCCCATAATCCCAATTCCTTCAAAAAATCATGTTTAAAATAAATGTAAGGTTATGTACCAATCAATCAGCTTTACTACACCGTCTCGGTACTCTAGACAACAATCACAATGTAACTTTATAACACTTGTGCTAGAATCTTCTTTCTATTTGGTTGAGTGCACAACCAGATTATCATTAAACATACAGATCCTGTTGACAATTCTCTGCTAGAAATTACTTGTGTGAAGGATTGGATCCTTAGTTGCACTAAGTTTGCCTACTGCCAGCTGTTACCTGATTTTCATTAGTTTATGTTTAGCAAGACATACTGGCTTGGTCTGCACTTAACCATGCTTTTTTTTATTAGATACAAATCTGTTTTTCATTCCTCTAAACGAAAATGCATTACTAAAACATTTTCATTTGCAGCCGGAAGGAATATTAGATTGGTTTTAGGAAAAACAAAACAGTGTCTAAAGGAAGAGATTATAATAACCTTTCCATAAAATCAGTAGAAGAATATATATATATAGAAAATACTATACATATACACTAAAACTAAGTTTTTTTATTTACTCCAAAAGGCTAATTAATAAAGAACCGTTTACATACAATACGTCTGTGTATCTAATTGCTGAAAATGCTTTTCCCTGTCTCTCGGCAAGGGGCCTCGCAGTATAGATGCGGTGACATGTATCCTCGAGGAAATGCCACCGAGGAAAGGCTGAAGGCGCGCTGCCATTTTAAGCAGACCCCCCCCCCGATGTCATGAAGTCCTGCTCTGTGGGCGCGTGTGTGCGCGCGCGCGCTCCCGCTCGCCTATGGGCTGCCTCAGGTAGTGCGGCTGTCTCGCGCTTTTCGGCGTC
Source organism: Gymnarchus niloticus (assembly GCA_009936485.2). NCBI lineage: Eukaryota > Metazoa > Chordata > Actinopteri > Osteoglossiformes > Gymnarchidae > Gymnarchus > Gymnarchus niloticus. Next base: position 18,745,272 of record JAACJT020000052.1, on the reverse strand, counting down.
CGGATCCGCTGCACGGACCCTCTTCACTTTCAAAAGTGTTGTGGTACTTTTCTCTGTAATTTATAATATAATGTGGGGATCATGCGAGGGCTGTAAGAAACTTCACGTAACAGTTTTTAAAAGTTTCGCGGGAGGGTTTTACTCGCTTCCACGCAAATTCAGATGAACTTTAAGCGAGTCATTCACAACTTCGTTTGCAAACTACGCTGGTAATTTCTTTGTATGAGGTAAGCTGTTCCACGATTCCAGGGAACGGAGATCTACTCCTTTTTTACTCATTTAAGACGGTTATAATGTACACGGTCTTTACCAGCACAGAGCCACACAGTCTTTCACACCCATTCTAATAAAGCGAAGCGGTGCGGGGGTCCCGGCAGACCTGACACCTGTCGCTTTTGATGAAGTCTCAGAGCACCTTAGAAGTGCCCTGAATGGCCGGGTGTGTGAAGCCCAGAGCAGCCGGCTCCTTCTTAAACCGCTGCCATGGACAATCCCGTTTTTATGAGCCTCTTCCGAAATGAAAAGCTGAACGAAAACAAATCGACACAGGAGCCCGACTGCCAAGTTAAACTGATTTGAGTTGGACGTGAAACGCTTTTTTTTTCCCCCCCCCGTTGAAGAAACTCCTACCTAGTTAAAAAAGAGAGACCGCGAACATCACCCAGATTTCTGTGCTCCGACTTAACCCTGCGTCTCGGACTAAGTTTTGGGATCCCTCCTGTCCGAAGGGGACGCCTAACCCAGAGACTCAAGTAAGAACTTTCACCGGCTTAAATCACTGCGTTCAGTGTTGCATGGTCGCACTGTTGAAATGTATCATTTTAACACACAATGACCGGCACGTTACATCGTATAAAATAAAAATCAAAGCTACCCAAGCTTTATTCGATTTAGATTTGCGCTGCTCCTGCGGTAACTTCATATAAGTTTAAAATGTCAGTAGTTTTTAAAAGAAACTAACACTTGTAACATGATGAAAAATAAGCTGATGAAGCTCACACCTTAGTGAATGAGAGAGAAGGCGTTCGTTTTCAATGAACTGCCTTTTTCTCCCTGCAAGACAAAGTGGACGAACAATAGATCCGGTAATCCGTATGAAAATGACAAACTCGAGTCCAGCGAAGTCTTCATTGTTCAGTAACTGGTGGCAAAAGCTTGGCACACTCGACTTCACTGTGTTAAGTGTCTGCATTTTCCGACACAAGAATGTGCACCTGGTTTGGTTAGGGATCACCCATGAACGACTGAGCCATGGACTCATCAGCTACTGTTCCACTGGAGATCAGGTCACCATGCTGAGCTGTTCTAATGTTCTGCAACCTCAAGGCTCTTTGGCCTCGGCAAGGCAAGCTGGCACGTGTCGTCATTATTATTATTATTATTATTATTAATAATAATAATAATAATAATTAATAATGATGATGATGATGATAATGTAAAAAATATCTTTGCCCTAACGATGCGTCACCTTTCCCAAGTGACAGTAACACGGGATCCCTTACAATGTCTAATCTGTCATTTCTACCGCCGGTTTCACTATTTCTGCGTTAGTGGACTAGTACTAGTAGACTTCTGTGGTACTTCGTAACTTCTGTACTTTTTAAAACTCCTCGTAACAAAGACGCTTGTGTCTGAAGTAGTTTCGCGTAAAATCAAACCCGAGTTGTGGAGAATTTCAGAGAATATAAATGTTCGTTTTACATCTTATGTCAAACAAAACTAGCGTGATTGGTGGCATACACAACATTTTGATGAAACTTTAAAAAGAACAAATATTGCGAGAATTTTCGCCTTGAGTTTGACAAAGTAGGAAATTAATTCAGTAGCTCTGCTTTCTGCCTTTTTTACATACATGAATGCTCTAGCAAAATGATTGTAGATCTCAGAGATTACATATTGAAATTTCATCTGACTTTTCTGAACGGAGTTAGTATGTTTTCATTTCATTGTCTTAACATTGTTATTTTTAGTTTTTCGGCAATGGAAAATGCTTTGTATAATCGTAATCCACAGCAATTTACAGTATCATACATCGAAAAATAATTACATTTTTAAAACGGAAACGGGCACCCTCACCGGAACACTAATATAGGCTGCTTTGTGGAATTCCAAATATTCGTTTGTTTAGGCAGTGATTTGCACGCATTTTTCACTTGTCTCTGTTGGTTGAACTCAAAACAGTATGTATGTGCCTGGGTCTCGATTGTTGTTCTGACGAATGATTAAAAAAAGAAAATTAAACTATCTAACCCAAGTGGGCCTGTATGTAATGTAAACCAAAAAATAATTTTGTGGGGAAAAAGTGTGTGTGTAATAAACATAAAGAAAACAATCGGGTAAACAAGTGAATAATGAAGAAAAAATGTATGACATATCGCAATGAATTTGGGAACTTGTATTTTCTGATCAGCACTGTGTTTTGGGAAGTCGTGAAAGGTTCTTTAAGGCCTTATTCTTTCAGTGGACATAGTGGTCTGATTTCCCAACTGACAGGTAAATACTTTTTTTTTTTTTTAATAGGAGGGTTAAGAAAACACTTAGTGAACCTTAAATGGCATTCCTGGGGTTTCAAATAAATCCTGGATGATATGACTGTAAGAGGAGGGTTTTGTCCCACTGTCAGTCACCAGCTCAGCTCATCACTGACAGGCGTATACAGCCTCTGGGCAGCTTATCTCTCCCTTTTGGAGTTGGAGAACCTCTTTCCTCTCCGGTCTGAGAGTCATGACCTTGGGTCAGTGCTCTCAGTGTCTCTGCACTGTCTACCTGCTCTTCAGAGGTGCCTGACAACCGAGGGCTCTTTTTATGAATGTCAAGGTTAAAGGTGCCTCACGCCCTCCATCTGAGGTTCCCAAGTCCTGTTGGGCCCCTTGTGATGGCTCCCAGATCTCTGTGACAAGATGGAGAACAATACAGATTGGGTCAGATGTGCCTCCCAGCAGCCATGAAGAGTGCGGGAGCTTCAGCCCCTCACATTTGGCCTCTGAAGGACAGTTTTGTAACTTCCCAGTATTGTTGGAGATTGGCAGGAGGGCAGATTGGCTTGTAGGTAGTCCAGATTTACTTGGGTTACCAGAGCTGGGTCTGAGGCAGGCCCAGAAGATCTGCAGCCTTCTGTGGTAGGGGACTCTGACACCCTGGGTGGGGCAGAGTGAGCCTCGATATAACTGGGGGTCACCGTGTCACGGTTCCTTTGGTGTTTCATCAGTCTCTAGATTGACATCAGTGTCGTCAGGTTACATGCAGCCTCTGTCAAACAGAACAAAGATGATGGCGCAAGGACTGTGGAAACAGACGGACATGCTCTGGCTCTTTGAACAGCAGAAAGGCTCCAGGAAGGGAGACATGTCGCTCGGCTGAGTTAAGACCCTCACGAATTTTGTGGTCTCTGGGGAGTGAACAGCAAAGTGGGGGCCTCTCCTCTCCCTCAGCAGCCCCAAGAAAAAAGCTGATTGCAGAAGATAAAACTGTCAGCAGTGCACCTGCAGGGCTGGACCTGTAACACACTCTTACATGTACACACTCCGCATCATAACAGTGTATTTGGTCTGATTAGATTAGATTGAATATCTGCATGCAATGAGACAAATGACAAACATTAAGATATGTAAGTAAAATGTTGAAATGTCGATCCGATACAGTTTGTAATCTGGTTCATAGTATTTTGTCGTGTTCTTTTGATAGTTTGTTAGTACCAAGGGTAAAGTTTATAATAAGCAGTAACCCAAGGTTTATCAATAGCTTGGTATCTGCCTCTTCAGTGTTGGTAGGAGGCTCAGCTTCATCCCAGTTCTTAAGGAGTGAGGGGGCTCTTCATTCTTTGATGGATGTTGCCACTTGCATAGCAAGCTGCCATCACACCGTGCACTGGATGATATGAATTCTCCCACCTTAAGAGGCATCATAATGTTTCTCACGTCATGCGATGATGCCGCAGTAATTGTGAGGGGGTCTTTCTGACCACTGAGGATCGAGGAGCTTGGCCTTCAGAACCAGAGAATTGAGGGCAACTCAAAGGGGCCCCGCCATTTTTTTGCCGGCTATTGGCCCGAGAGGGCGTGTCTTTCCATGGATTCTTTTGCTACATTTGGCATCCTTTTGTCATGTAAGTTGCAGGAATGCGTGTTTGTGCTTGTGGAGCTCACGGCTTGCCAGGATCCAACAGCAGCTCCTTCGCAGCTCCCGAAGTCTGAGTTGTCTGATGCAACGCCATGGAAATTCTCCTCTTTTTCTTTTTTCTCCCTCCAGGTTTGTTTAATGATTGAATTCTCCTAGACAGGAACAAGTTTGGCTTTGGATCTGGTGAAACCATGATTGCGGTTGAAAATTGTCTGCACTGGCAAGAATGCATGTGGGAATGTTCCACGGTGCGTTGTTCTCCTGCACCCCTCATGGGTTCCCTAGTGCGTCGTCTTGCATCCTCCAGTGTATTGTTTGCCTGCATCCCCCGGGGCATCGCTCCAATACACCCTCCAGTGCAGGACAGCTAGGTCAAGGTCATGGTTGATGCCATCTGCCACAAAGCTTCTCCGTCCTGGCTGGCGCCTTCGTCAGGCGCCGCAGTCATAAAACAAAAATAAATGAGCGGTTTTCCGAATCTCTGAAGGATTTCCGAAGCGGCCCAGACTAAAAGGTCTAGTATTAGTTTGAAAATCCCAGGCCATCGAGTATGTTTACCTCTGAACTTTCGTACACATCGCTGCCGTAATTTTAAAAATGATAGCAAAACACAGTTCAGATGAAATAGCACTGATTTAAGTAAACGTGAGTTAGGCTACATTTAATGGGATAAAAACCAAAAAGGGATCAAATTCGCGGTGCCTAATATACCAAGTGAAATAGTCCCTAAATTTGTGCTTCCATTTGAATATGTTTTGTTTAGTTTAAGCAGCACTCTTGGATCACACGGTGTGTTTAGTGGTGATTCTAATGGATCCAAGCACTGAGTCCTTCTGTGCTTGCATTCCAGCGAACTGGAGGCTCTGCGGTCAAATTTATGCCTTAGGAGCGTCTCCTGAGATGGACTGGAGCTGGAGAAGCTGGATGGGCATTGAGTGAGGGCTGTGCTGATTGGGTGGGGTTTGGGTTTGTCCCGCAGGAAACGCGGAATGGCCACCGGGAGCCTCGTAACCGTGGCTTACTGGAATGACCATCCCTGACACCCGCACGCACACCTTGGCCAGCTCAACCACACTGACCCTCAAGCTTAATTGGTGTCATTAAATGCTTTTAGAAAACCTAAGAGAGCATTTCTGGGTGCACTTGAGCAAACATGGCCCTTCAATACCGTCATTTTACACCCCCGCGGGGCCATTCCGGAGGCCCTGCTGGCACGGTAGGGGGCCATAGTGCAGTCTGGGGTTAGCGATATAGGTCCAGTAAATATTAATAACGGGGAATTAAATTGGCTTTGGGGTGTCGTCATGATTACACGCCAGTGTTTGAAGCATTGATTGAATCTGCTGTTTGATCATAAGGCAGTCTGCGTCCCAGCATGAAGCAGCCTGGTCCCCTTTATGGTGGCCTCGACCCAAGGTTCTGTTGAGTTGCTCAAATGGTATCCCATGCATGGCAGTACCAGCACAGCTATGTAGGTCTAGGTGGGGGGTCAGCTTGGGGGCTTCATTCACTGCCCCAGGCTCTTTGTCCCAGGCTGTTTGGGGGGGGGAGGCATAGCAACACTTTTTATTACAGGGGTCGCATTACATATTCTCAGGCAGATTTTTATTGGGATTCCAGTTTTGCCAAGTCGTTTTAATGGTGCGGTCCCCAGGAGTTGGCCAGGAACTCCCTGACATGTGGACAGTTGCTGTATCTCCACGCCTCCTTATGCCTGCCCCTCCTCCTTCCTTCACCGCCTCTGCCCCCCTCGCTGATGTGAAGGGTGTAATCCCTCAGCGATGATGCCTAGGCCCAAAGCCTTCGCCTGGAGCACATTTTCTGGCTGATTACCCCCTCTTTGTGCGCTCGTTTAAAGAAACATGTCGTCTCTGACACGTTGAAAAGGCAGCCGGTTTGTTGGTGGTGGCCTGGGTGAAAGGGGGGAGTCGACAGAGAATTATTTCACATTGCTGAAAATTCGACATCTTCCTGTTTTTGCTCTGTCGCTCTTTTCACCCTTTCTGCTCTCTGATGTACTGGTGTATTTTAAAGAAATCTTCATTCCAGCAGATCCAGGAACCCCCTCTCCCCAGCAATCTGGAGCCTGACCTGTTTCACTATTCAGTTTGCTGTCTTGTAGTGACAATTTGAGAATGAGCCTTATTGACATCTAATCTGCCACTAGCTGTTACATTGAAGTACATAAAAAATTTTGCATGTCATTTTTTACAGTCAGTCCTACTTTGGGTTCTGAGGTCAAAAACAAAAATATTGCATATTCCAGAAGGGCCATATAAATAGAAGACTGATTAAAGTGTGATGCTTATAACTCGCATGTTTCGGATTAGTATTTTTCCGTTAGTGTTTAGTCTGCAGCACTGCATAAGGCTTCCCGCTTCTTTCTTTAGTCAGAAGCAGCCATTGTCTAATCCTCCATTAGCAGTCTGAACAGAACTAGATTTCAATTTGGTTTGTTGTTGTGGTGGCTGTATTTTTTTTTTTTTTTTTTTTTTTTTTTACTACTACTTCTGATTTCTTTTTTTTACTACTACTTAACAGTACAAGTGACTGAAATATCAGTAGTTTTTAAGTGCGGTGAAATCCAGCACAGATAATGGAAACACATTGCTAATAAAGTATAGAAAAAAAAGTCTTCACAGCATGTTCCGCTTCATGAGCTTTTTGGGAATGGTTGCTTCTTTGCACCGTTCTCTTTTCCTTTTTATCAATGTTTTGGTGAAACAGCATCAATTGTTGTTCAATACTTCTGAGGGAACGAAAATAAAAACCCTCGGTTATTGGTTGGTATTTCTAGGAAACAATACAATAAAGTGACTTGAGATCTGTCTCTTGGCACCTAACAGATGCGTCTCTCTTCCTATAGGACAAGCCTTGCAATAATACCTACCAATGAACTGTTAAGTGGCATTAATATTTTGTTATATGGTTGATTTGGTTTCTCTGTGGTAGTAGTAGTTAACTATTTATTGCTGTATTTTGGTCTTCAAAACCAAAAAAAAAAAAAACCTGCCAGCACTCAGGGTCCCCACCCCAACTATGTGACACAGGCAGGGAGCTGAAGGACAGCAGGGTGATGGGTGGGGACAACTCAGGATCCTGGTAGGAGAACTGCTGAAATGCAGGATCATAGAACAGATGCTCCCTCCAAGCGCGTGGGCTCTGCTGGCCTGCCGGCATGGATGTGGAGCATGTACTCTCCCATCATCGTGGTGAAAGTGCGGGAAGCGTGAGATTACATGCCGTGTTCCCCTCGTTGCAGTGGTGGATTGTTCAGCAGGCGATGCAGCGTAAACTCTTGAGAGTGGGTGTGCATGATGTAATCTCAAGTATCTGCTGTTGATAGTCACCTGCTGAAATGGGGGCCGTGGATGTCTCAGGGTCTATAGAGAACCCAACCCCCACACCGACGTGGCTTTCCTGATTACTCGGTGTAGTAAATCACACCCCCTCCCTCCTATCAAAACAGTACCTTGTGAAAGGCTGTCTTCTTAGTACTGGCTTGGTTTTCTGTTTTATTTACCTTTTGGGTTGCTGTATTTCTAGCTGCGGCTAGTTAGTTCGGAATGGGATTCTGGGGGAAAGGAAGTGTTCAATCCAGCGAGATGCTGATGGATTGCGGGACATCGACTGGCAGGACAAGAGGCGTGTGTCTGTCTTGTGTCATTCCCATGAACTTCTGCTTTGCCTGCCGTGGCTGGTGAGCAGAATTGCACAACTCTTCAGCTGTGCCTGTGCTCGCACACTGACGGGGGTGCTGGCAGGTACGTGTGCTCCACCAGCAGGTAGAATCTGCCTCTCTAGGCCTGTCCATGTGGCCTGCCTGCCCTCTGCCCCCAAGTGGTCACCGCACTGGAATTCTGGGAAACTCCAGGGGAAGGGGTGGGGGGGGGGGGGGGGAAATGCTGTGAAGGGGGCG
>JAACJT020000052.1:18726067-18736283 GCA_009936485.2 Gymnarchus niloticus | reverse complement strand
CACCCGCAACCCCGCCCCCGCACACGCCCCTGCGCGCCAAAGACAGCCAGAGCTCCGCCAGGGGGTGGAGGGGCGGCGGGGGGCTTGAAATGCTATGAAGGGAGCTAGAGAGCGATGGAAAGAGGGAGGAGGTGCACATCAAGTAGAATTTGGCAGGAAAGGTCGCCCCTGTCTGGTCAATTTGTGCCATTGCAGTGTGGTTTTGTGGTGAAAGTGGTATTTTTGGGGCTGTGAAGCAGTGGAAAGAAAGACATGGTTTTCAGTTTTCTGGGAAACAGATGCTGAGAGACAGTATCCTTTGAAAAGACGTCAGTGTCTGTCAGTAATCCAGGGCAGTAATTCTCTAATCGGCCAAAATGCTGCCGTGGTTTTTAAATATTCACCAAATGGCAATGAAACTTAGCTTCATGGTTTTGATCACCATCAATTGTGACCCACAAGGCTCTAGGACTAGGCTGGAATGAGAAGGGTGAGTTCAGCATATTCTCATCTCAGGAGCCTTGTTGAGCTGAAGGAGCATCACGTCTTGCTAGCGATGCTTCCCTCTCCATGGACAGGCCACAGTCTCCTCTGGTCTCTTGTGGGCTGTGTTTCTGGTATTATGCCACCATTACTGAGGCATGGTGAAGGCCTGTGAATATTATCACAGGTAGTTTGCTGTTACCTTTTGGGGGATGTAAAGAAATGTGATGCTATACTTTACAAACACCAGTGGTTTGTTTTCTAACTGTGGTTTGGGAAAATAAAAGCTTATATAATTTTTTATTTTTTTTTTTTGTATGAACAGCCCTATCTTGGAATGGAGAAACAGCTCTTGAAAATAGCTTCAAATCAAGTAAAACTTTGAGAAAGGGAATGAACAATCCAGCTAACGATCGATAAATTCTGGGCTGTGAGTGAGGGAACAAGCCTGTGAGCGAAAGAAGGAAGGATGGAGTGATGAGGAAAACATGAGTGTGAGGAGGAGGGCAGCTTGGTAAGCGGATCTGTGGAATACGCCGCATGCTGAGTTCGCCTAGATATAAAATGGTTTCAGTGTTCAGAGTGATGACTGTAAGTTCACATCCTTGGAGCTGCGTTGATTTTCCTCCATGATGAACATCAAATATTTCTCACCCTCATGGATAAATATGAGGAGTCAGTTTTGCTGCTGGGCCTTGAAGAAGGCAGTTGTGTATGTTTGTTTTATTTTTTCATTTTTACTCTTCTTATGACTGAAGGTTTACCACCGCTGGTGTTTTCTGCAGTCCCCCCCATGCACCCTGTCTTCAGTTCTTATTTGGAGTTGAATGACAAATTCCCACTATCTCTCTCTCAATCTCTACCACACTACGCACGCCTCTCCTCATTCCCCTTCCTATCTCCATCATCGGCTGCTTGCTGGCGTGGAGCTACTCCTCCATGGGAACATCAGCCTGCATCCCTCACTCGTCTGCGCTGATGTCTAGGGAACCACCCTGCGACATGGCCCTCCATTTCAATGCACTCTCTACCAGTCGCTGCATGACCTAACTGGACAGAAGTGCCTGTTCTGTAGAAAAGAGCTTTGATGCTGTTAGCGGTATCTGAGACGATGCCTGTGTTTGACACAGCAGCAGACAGAGGGCGCTCTTTCCCTGGCTGTGGGATACAGAGTGGAGTGGCAGAAATAAGTGGGGTCAAAGCAGACCTGGGGCTCCATGAAGGATCTGAACATGGTGCTCCTTGGCCAGAAGGTCAGATCACACCCCCCACCTCCTGCTCTATCCCTGTCACTCTGAACCCCTCCTCCCATCCTTCATCACCCTCTCCATGCCCTTGTCATTTACAGTGTTGAAACGTGTTCCCCGGCTCTGCAAGGAGATTTTCATTTTAGGTAGTGAAACATATCATATCAGGATTTAACTGTTTTAACTGTCCCATCCCCACCCCAACCCCTGCAGGGCACAGCCCTGCTCAAGGCAATTAGAGTGATGGGGGGGCGGCAGAGCTAACGATGCTGCCAGTGTAATGATTCAGAGTTAACTTGTACTCACAAGCAAGGGGAACATACCCAACCTTTAGACTCTAGTCTTCTCATTCTATCTCAGCCCCTGCTCAATTAAAAGCCAAGAAAAACTCTTTGTCATCGTTCCTTTTTTAAACGTGCTGATGGAAACTACCAGATGAAAATGAACACGTCACCCAATGAGGTTCAGCTGGTCCTCTGCAGTCACAGTGATTGCTTCTGTCAGCGTGTGGTCTGTATGTTCACATTAGCAAATCACACACATCCCTTCTCCTGCCGCTCCTGGCTGCCCCTCATCTGTCCCCAAGTTCTGCTGTCATGCCACTCATTTCCGAGGCTCCCTATTTCCTGTTTGCTTTGCTCAGGATGGCCTTACAGCTCTCAACAGTGCCATGGGCTCACTGATATATTCCAATGGTTCCTCTTAATGACTCGTACTGGCCAGCAGGGAGAGAATACCTTCCTACTGTCTCTACAGACACCTTTCTAAATCTTATGTCTCTTCTGTCTCAGCGTATGGCCCCTGCCTTATTGTCTCTGGATGTCACAAAGCTCTCTGGCTGTTCATATGATTCTTGTAACCCCCACAAGAATTAAGTGCTATTCAGCACATGTAAATCAATACATTTAAGTATACATTCACTTAATGAATTGATATTTTGAATACATCCGTCTTCTAAGCACTTATCCTGTTCAGGGTGTCTTACTTTCAATATTTTTACAAGTTTTTCATGTTTTTTTTTTTTTTGTGCTGTTGGCGGGATCTTAGTTTGTGGGGTGAAAAGTGGTGATTCTAGGGGCCCAGAGCTGGGTGGGGCCCAGAATATATACAACACAGTATGTTACACATGGCTGTATATATTTGGGGGCTCAGAGAAATGTTTGGGCACGGGGCCCAGAATTCCTAGCTGTGGCCCTGACTGTTAGGGAAAAGTGATGCAGTGACTCATTCCTCTGGTGTATGAGCAGGTGTAGAAGAATGTATTGGCGGTCTAGTTAGCTCAACACAAATAGTTAGCATCACATTTCTGAGTACTTCTGTAAATATTCAGGTCTGATTTGGACCAGCTCTGTCCTAAACTAACTTTGACTCGTACCAGCTGAGTTTTATTGTTGACACATGAAGAAACACATCATTTTATGCATTATATATCTGAACATTCCCAAAGGCTTCCAGGAAAGTTGGTCTGTCTGTCTGGAAAGGGTTAGCAAGTGTCTTATAAGTCTTTAATATTAGACCGGAGGCCACGGGGTGCAAGAGAAACCAAACTTTAGTTTGAACACTTCACCAGTTACACCTTACTCACCCATTCATTCAACCAGTCCACATCCCCCTTACAAAAGGTCCAGGTCAAACTCTTTCACACCTAACTGGTAAAACTTCACAAAGTTAGGTCCAATGCTGTAGGGTTACACTGAACGGTGGTGTATTGTTTAAATGGAGAAAGTTTGGGATGTGACCCTTTCCAAGAGTTGCTCCAGTGGAATCTGTGCCTTGCTTGTCTCAGCTGAAGCTCATTCATGACCCACCAACCGCAGAAAAACACCAGACAAGCATGAAATGTATGGCACAGTGGCAGCCTGGAAATCACTGTTCACTGAGGAACATGATTGGAATTCTTGTTTGCCAAAAACCACCTGTGTGATCCTCAAGCATTCTGGAACAGTGTTTTGTGAACAGATGAATCAAAATGGGAACATTTAGCCAGCCTTGGCCTCAGTTTGTCTAGGAAAAACCAAACTCTGCATTCCACAGTAAGAACCTCATACTAATGGTTGAGTGTGGCTGTATCGTGGTTTGAAGATGCATTGGCGAATCAAGACTTTGACAGCTTGCCATCATCAACAGAACCGCAAATTCTCAGATAATCCAGAGCAGAATACAAGGTTATTTGTTCTTAAATTGTGTGGCTTCATGGTCTGTAACACTACCATGTTTACAGACGAATGCTTGAAGAACAAGATCTGAAAATATAAGAAAGGAGTTCAGATCTGGACCCCACCATTGATGTGTGACATCTGGACAGAAGCAATGTGTGATCACTTAACTATAAATGTCTGCCACTCACACACTCAGTTTTATGTCACCTTCAGATTCATTTTCTGGGTGGAAGAGTGTCCCCAGATTCCTCTTCGGTGCTCTGAAAGACTGATAAGTTACTGTTTGTCTCTAGTCATTGCTACTGAAGTTAGCATAACCTGTTGATTGTTAGGGGCCTGTTTATACATTTCCACAGTCGTGTTTGTGCTGCGTTGCTAAATGAATCTCCCCGTTGTCAATTCTGAGTTGTCTCTTCACTGGCATTTCAGTTTAATTTGATGATCCTGTGATATTGTATCACAAATGTAGAAGCATGTGGCAAATCAGACAATATACTTTTTTGTACTAGTGTATTTACGTGTATATGCATCTTAATTCAAATTATTAAAAATGAAACAATGAATGAGTGAATGAACAGGTAATAAGCTGATTAAGCTAATAACAAACTGAAGGGATAATACAGAGGGGGTAAGTGCTATTGTACCACTGTTCAGAGCAGACATGCGGCAGTGCAGGTAGAGCTGTGAAGCTGTCGGGTCAGCCAGAGAGCTTTGGACAGCTTCCGCTTGCCATCATCATGGGGCCGTGAGTGTATGGCAGCTGGCTGCACCGGCAGGATGGTTCCAGAGCTTGGCCCAGGTTCAGGCCCGGCCCGGGCTTTGTGTCCAGCAGGTGGGCCGTGTTCACTGTAGGCTACCGTTTACTGAACGTGACACCCCCCCCCCAAACCGTCCGTCCAGCCGTGCCTGTATTCTTTATGTTGCAGCTGAATGGGTTTTTTTTTTTTTTTTGTTTTTGTTTTTTTTTTTGTTTTCCCTTCTTGGCTCAGTCCCTGATGTTCCCACGCTGAGGTCATAGGCTGGACTATTGCAAAAGCAGCGGCATGCATACAGAGGGCTTGGTGCCTATGGCGAATCTAAGGGCAGCTCTGGTGAAGATGTACTCCATTAATCAGCATGTTTCAGTCCAGCAGGGGTGCGCGTGTGTGTGTGGTGAGAGATAGAAATGCCTGGAGGAGAATGCGTGTGAGGGTTTGGTGAGGTGAGCTTCTGGAACAGTCAGTCCACACTATGAGCTGAATATGCTGAAGGGAGGGCAGGAGTGGGGAGAGAGGGATGGTTGGAAGGAGGGAGGGAGAGGCATGGTTGAGAGAAGTGAGGGATGGATGGATGGATGGATGGAAGGAAGGAGGGAGGGATGGATGGAAGGAGGGAGGGAGAGACGGATGGAGGGAGGGAGGGATGGTTGAGAGAAGTGAGGGAGAGGGATGGAGGGAGGGAGGGAGAGAGGGATGGATGGATGAATGGAAGAGGAAGAGAGGGATGTTGGAAAGAGGGAGAGAGGGATGGATGGAGGAGGGAGGGAGAGGGATGTTGGAGGAGGGAGAGAGGGAGTGAATGATTTTAGTCTATCATCACTTGACAGCCACGAGACTCCATTCTGGCTTGTGTGTGTGTGTGTGTGAGAGAGAGAGTGTGAGAACACACTGGTGCAGGAAAGCAGTACAGCTATGGTGCATCCATACAAAACCGTGCGTGTAATCGCTTGTATGACAAGCGTGTAGCATGTGGTATGTGTGCTCTTCAGCATGAGCATTCCCCCTCTGAAGTGGAAAACTGAGAATCCAACCCAGGCTGGGCTTTCCTTCATCCCACCATTGCTCTTTCCAGTAAGGCGGCGAGTCACTGTTTTGCCTTCCTCTTTTGTTTACCTTAACGTAGAGCTGCAGGGAGACTGCCCAGACCTCCTCCTGTATGAGCAGTGCTGTAGCTACAGGAAGGCATAGAAAAAGTAGGCCGTAGATGTTCACTGGGGTCCTGTTGGCTCACCTGGGGATCTGCATGGCCCACAAATCTCTGCTACCATGCAAAACGGACCACCCGATGTGGACTGCAGGGGATTCAGAATTGGTAAAATCAGCTTATTGGATGCAGAACCCGAAACCTCTGTGTATGAAAAATGCATATGACAATGATAATACTGCTGTGTAACACTCCAAATAAACTAATAATATCATTATTAATAAATTTTGCAGCTGTGGAACTTGGTTCTTTCACTACTCGGCGATTTGGTTTTTTTATGTATGGTATTTTATAGTGTGTCTGTGTGCGCTCATAGAAAGAATAGTGAATAGTTGACAGTGTATGGCAGATAAGGAGGAGGAGCATTTATTGTGGGTATGTGTAGAGAACACCTGGTGCTGGGATTGTTTTTTGGGGGTGCTTGGTCAGATGAGGGCTTTTGATTAAACATTGCCAGGTCGGTGATTGCTGGGAGCAAAGCATCTTGAGCCAAAGTTACTAGCCAGGCTCCTGCCTCCTACCACTCCTGTCACCCAACGGCACCATCACTTTTTCTTCTTGCCTTTTCGAATCAACAAGATGGTCTTCTCACCGGTAATATCGCTCTGGAATTTTGACTCCAGACTGTGCTAGAGTGGCACAACTTTTACTGGTACTTAATTAGAAGGCAAGGAATTATTCCGATTGGTCGCATGTGTCATGACAGCAGAAATAAAAAGAACCAGTGGGGTTGTAGGAAGAGTCCCTTCAAAGCCGCATGTGGAAGACTTGGCCGTCATGGAACTCAGTTTGAAGCATTTTGGAAAAGCTCTGTTTGTGAGCAGGAGCAGTAGGAGCACTCAAGTATATGTGGCCCAGTTCTGATTCGGGCTCTTGGCTCACGGTGTCTTGGCTTTGCCTGCTGTCGCTCTTTAGGAAAAGCCCAGGCATGACACCATGCATGTGGGAGTGACTGTTGGCAGATTTGTGCTCCCCATTCCTGCAAGCCTATTGTCAACTGCTGGATGCATCTTTCACTAGAAGATCAAAAGGATTAATTCCAGCCCCCCAGCTCACTCAGATGGGGGTGAGGTGGACGATGTCGACGGAGGACTGAGACGTGCACAGCTCTCGGTACATTCTGGTCCTGTGCGGCTGAGTGGACAGACTTCAGTGACACAGGGGTTGTTGGCAACCTTGTGTCAGCTGTCTTACTGGAGATGGCCCAAGGACAGTCTGCAAGACTCTGGAGATGCAGTTTCCTTAGGTCTCAGACTGGGAGCAGGTGGAGACAAACCACTATCCCGTCCACCCATACTGACAGAGTGTTTTATGAGCCAGGCTCAGATTCTAAGCCGCTGTTGAGACCCAACTGGCCCAGGCCATCAATCTCTAGTTACTGGGTCCAAATTTGCTGGACCAGGTCTAGAGACTGGGACAGAGGGTGGTGGGGGCTTACTGCCTCGAGGTCTGCTCACAAGGTCCCTGTGGTCCTCACACACCTGCCAGTGCGCTGTGTGTGTGTGTCCCCGTTTAACTGGTGTGAGGAACCCATCGATAATTGAGTTGCCTGTGACTTTAACTCACAGAAGCGTGACCTGGGGAGTTTTCGACTGCCTTCCAAAGCGCCGTTCGTAATGATACGCTTCAGCCTGGACTCCAGCAATGAAAATGAGTGCAGTAAAATAGTGTAGCAGAATCACAGCGGATACCTTCGTGTAGAATGCAGGGGTTAGGAAGCAGTGCTGTTTATATGTGTGTGCATGAACTGCATTTTTGCAGTTTAACCGAGAAGCTGTCCCAGATTAGCTGGGTAGGAGTATCAGCGCAGCTCCTGCGAGCGCAGTCGTAGATCAGTCCTGCCTCACCTAGAGCCAATGACTTGGCAAGAAAAAGATGCACCATCACAAAATGGCACTGGAGAGCTCGTCTATCTTCAAGACTGACAGCTACCCCTCAGGGACCCGTTTGTATTTCCTCTGGCTATGGAAGCGCAGGATATCACCATTGTTCAAATGGCCTGCCTCGCGCTGTGTCGCATTGCTTACTTCTCCACCCACCCGCCCACCCGTCCCGTGGCGGCTTCCTCACAGGTTGTGGTGTGTGGGCCTCGCTGCACGTCGTGTTTTGAGAAACAGGGTTAATTTGCCCCGAGCTCAGCAATGCAGCCAGCATGACCAGATATGACAGGTTGATTTATTGTAGACTATAAGTAGCCATGTTGCCTGCAGCTTCTCAGAATTGGGAGGGGTAGTGGGGGGGGTGGAGACTGGGTGACACCCTGGTAGGAATGGATCGTCGGGTGGAGAGGGGTCCTGGGTGCAGGGGTGGGATTGAAGCTCACCAGCGATCAGCTCAACATGCCAGATCTGCATGTTCATCTGGATGAGGTCCAGTGGGTAATCAGTCTGGCCCAGTAGATTTCAGTAGAGATGGGCTGCTGTGGATGTTTGAGCTCTTCTAGTGCTGGTGCTATGGAATCAATCCGTCTCCATCTGTCTCTGATTGCCCTCAGCATCTCTGAAAAAGGATCATCTCTTTTTTTTATATACATCTTCTCAGCAATGGCCATGCTCACCACTCCTTTTATGTGCTGCAGAATTTGCACCGAGCTCTCCTTTATTTCATCTCTAGAAGGAAGTAAAATAAATAAAAAAGAAACACTGTAGCTGGCACCATTGTATCTCTCAGGTCCAAGTCATTCTGAGTGCAGAAGCTGAGATGACACTTGGGCCAAGCTAATTGAATGTGCGCAACTCTCCAGCGGAGAATAAAACTCCTGTGAGGGAAGGTCGACTCTGAGGAAAATAAAGGAACCTCTTTCGCTAGCTGGGTGACACGGGGGGAGCTGTGGCCAGAGACAGGAGGACAGAGAGTGACAGCAGCAGCAGAGCCCCGCTGTCCTCTCTGAATCTCTTCCCCATTGCAAAAGGCATTCCACCACCGCCACCCTGAAGAGCTTCTCTGACCTGAGTGACAGACACCTCATTGGCCGCTGGTTGCCATGGGGACGATTGTTCAGCAAGGTATCAGCCGGGCAGGGGGCGAGCACAGGTGGTTGGGTAGGCTTGAGGAACGTCCAGCCCAAACCCGGGGTGACATCATTCATCTGATTATACTTGAATCTTGAAAGCTCCCCCCCGCTTCAAAATGTTCCGTAATCACTCCTTCCAGAAAAAAAGGGGTAGAAAAAGGGAGAAGGCGGAGGAAAAGGCAGCCGACTTTGATCTGAGTGAAGCTCCTGCGGGGACAGGCCTGGTGCGAAGCCAGAATCCCTCTTGGCTGCGAGTCTCTGCTCCTGCCTGGCAGCTTGCAGCCTTTTGGTGATTAATTCTGTCGGGAGGATGAAAGGCCCTTCATCCTCTGGTCGTCCTCCGGGGACCGAGCGACGCATTCGGCACCCCTTCTTTGGCCAACTGCCTCAGGGGTTGAGAGTAGGGGGGCATCACAGGTGATTGGGCAGGCGGATTGGGAGAAGCGAAGGTTACACAGAGTGACTCCTTTTGTTTTGTTTCTTTTTGGGGTTGTTTGTTTGTTTGTTTGTTTGTTTTCACTGCGCCAGCTGTCCCACGAGATGCAGCACTTCGTTTTCAACTGGACCCGAGCCACAACCTGGCAGCCGAGTTCCAGCATGAGCGGAGCAGGGCATGCCTAGCCACATGCAGAGAGGTCAGGCAGTGGGACGGAGGGGTAGAGATGGGCGGTGACAGTGTGACCATGCAGGTGCTGCTGTTAGCTTGGCTATCAGGCTACTTCAACCCCCCCTTTTTACCTGGTCCTCTGTAATCTGGGTGTCATTAATTTATGGGATTCTGGGATTTTGGGGGATTCTGATTAACTCTCTATTAACAGTGTCCAGGCCTCATAAGCAGTAAAATCCATGGATGCGAGCATAGTGAAGTGCTGTGTGCATAATGGCAGTTTGGATGTGGATGGAGATCCCAGCGGATCGAGCAAAGAGCTGTAGTGAACCTCTTCAGGGCAGGAGGTTCTGCACTCTGAATCTCCAAAGGTGACTCACTCCCTTTGGCTTCAAATCCCAGCATCTCTCCTAATCTCACAAGTTAGTGGGGGTACTAGATTCAGCCTCGGAAGAGGGAGTGCTGGGTTAGTGGGAGTACTAGACTCAACCTCGGACGAGGGAGTGCTGGGTCAGCAGGGGTACTAGACTCAGCCTCAGATGAGGGAGTGCTGGGTCAGCAGGGGTACTAGACTCAGCCTCGGACAAGGGAGTGCTGGGTTAGTGGGAGTACTAGACTCAGCCTCGGACGAGGGAGTGCTGGGTCAGCAGGGGTACTAGACTCAGCCTCGGACGAGGGAGTGCTGGGTTAGCAGGGGTACTAGACTCAGCCTCGGACAAGGGAGTGCTGGGTTAGTGGGAGTACTAGACTCAGCCTCGGACGAGGG
>JAACJT020000052.1:18704478-18725967 GCA_009936485.2 Gymnarchus niloticus | reverse complement strand
GGGAGTGCTGGGTTAGTGGGAGTACTAGACTCAACCTCGGACGAGGGAGTGCTGGGTCAGCAGGGGTACTAGACTCAACCTCGGACGAGGGAGTGCTGGGTCAGCAGGGGTACTAGACTCAGCCTCGGACGAGGGAGTGCTGGGTCAGCAGGGGTACTAGACTCAGCCTCGGACAAGGGAGTGCTGGGTTAGCGGGGGTATTAGACTCAGCGTCTGTTCCCTCTGGCTGCCTAAATGTTCTGCTCGTCAAAAAGGATGACGGACGTGTTCCTTAATGCGTCTTGTCTCGCACTGCCGCACTGGAGTCCTGCACAGTCTCTCTGCCCAGAGGATGCCAGAATGTCTGGGCCTGGCAATCAGGCCCGGCACTCACTGTGAACGCCTGGGGCATTATCAGTGAGTCCCATTGGAGTCTCCAGGATCGTTGTCCACTGTGTAGGAGGGGACCAGTCTCATTAAAGCCAGGCCTGATTCAGAAGATGAAGCCTCCCTCTCTTCCTCCCTCTCTGGTTCCGCTCCGCCAGCCACCAGTGGTGTCAGAGGAACTGGGCCATGTGTCATCTATCTGGGCTGCTGCTGTGGCCCTGACTGGCAGTGAGACGAGCTATGCTGGCCTGAGTTCTTCCATCTGCACTGTGGAGGGGGACACCGGACTGGCCGGGACTCGTCTTCCCAGCCCGTGCTGCACACCGCCGGGTCCCAGAATGCTCTTTGTCTGCTGCTCTGCTCTGTCAGAGACAAGCAGACTGACTGGGGCCCAGCCCCTGATGAGTAGCACTTCCTAAAGCAGAAAGGCACTTCGTCTTGGGAGGCCACGAGGGAGGGGTAAGCAGCTCCCTCTTCTACCCCACCTGCTTACCAGGCTGGGTCGCTACACCTGGTTGCCTCTGTGATTGCTCTGCCCGGCTTTTATAACAGCCTGTCCCTCTAGCCTGACTGGTCCAGCTCTGTGCCTGTCATGCCTATGCATTTAATCAAAATCGCTTAATTAAAATAGGGTTTTTGTTAAGTTTGGGGAGTGTAAATGACAACCATATCACATGTATTGTATCATGTCATAAGTAATCGTGCCAGAGTGTGTAAGCACCAGCCTGTGTCTGTTCCTGCCCAGAGGAACATGCCCTCCTGTGTTGGTGCAGCACACTAACCCGGCAGCCAGCTTTGCTCGGTCTGTCTGTCTACACAATGTGTCTGTTACGGGAAAGTCATCCCTGGAACATTCTGTTTGGTTTGCTGACAGGGCTTTGCCTGAATAGTTGAGACTGTTGATCCAGTTTTGTTGTTGTTACGGAATGAGGCACAAATAAGTATACTCAGAAATATCCACGGAGGCATTCCTGTTGTGCCTTTGGCTAGGTAGGGACACTGCTTTTGTACCTTTGCAGGTAGGCCTAACATGAAGTGCCTCACCTCAAAAAATATGCATCGTTTTAAATTGTAAGCTCAGGACATGTAATGTAGTGTAATGGTCTCCACACGTTTAACTCGAACCGAGATACATGCATAATTGATGCAATATATCACATATCACCTATACATATTTGTTTGGCAAGCATATACACAAATTAGAGTATGAAAGGTGGCAATTTAGCATAATTATTTCTTTCCCTTTAAAGGTCCCACAGGCTCCATATTTGGTGTAGCTTTAAACCTAATTAATGACTTGATTTGCCTCTAGGGGCTCCCCTTAGCAAATGTATAAGTACACCTCCAAATGTGATCCGAGAACACCGTGGTCTTATCCAGGTCTCCAGGGAGGTGAAGGGGGTCCTCATTGCAGATACTGCCGTGCACTAGTGTGGTTGGGTTACCGTGGGAATGAAAAATGAACAAATGAGCAAGGACACAGCGCTGTGCTGGAGACCAGAAAACATAAGTGGTACTGTTATTTTTAAACTGAAAGTAGCACAGCGAATGCACATGGAGACCAAGGCCAGTGATAGATTTTAAATGTATAAACTAACATTATGTTGGTCACAGTTTTTGTTGTTCTGTACTGTGTTGCATTGAAAAAGTGTGGCTGTCAATCCATAAATGAGCAAAGATAACCTTTCAAAATGAACATTCTATGCAGCGAGCTTTCACTCTGTTTAAACAAACACTGCTGTGACATTTAGTGGTGTGAGATTAATAATACTGTTGTGTTACTTCGTCAAGCGTTTTTCCTCCTCAAAATGACACACAATGTGCTAGGCTTTGGTTGTATGCCGAAAATGAGGAAAATAGTCCGGAGCAAAGAGCTATTTAATAATTAAAACAAAGAGGTAAAGAACAAAGATTTGGAAAGTAAAGAGTCAGCCTTTGGTGAATAAAAACCACACGGTGTCAGAGAGCCTTGTGCCTGCAGTGGTCGACAAGCCCCTTTCACCTCCTGTGGAGGACTGACTGAAGAGGGTGGGGCCTGTGAGGTGAAACCAGACCTGGAATGTGTGCGGAATGTGGGGAATGAGGGAATTCTCCCTGCCGAGAGCTGCGGTCCACTGGTCAGCATGGGGAGGCAGAGCTTTTCCTTACAGCTGCCAAAGCTGACCACCACCACCCCATTGTCCCTAGTTTGACAGTGCCTGGAACGGCCAGCGGTATTGCGGGCCCCTTGACAATTTAAGGGGAGGTCTCAAGGAGCCTCGTTTGTTGGATCTTTTGGTTAAGAAACTGGCTTCTACCTTCATCTTACCAGTTCCAAGCTCAGTGGCTTGTGCATTTCTGATGACTGTTTCCAATCCAAATTGTTCTGTTAACATGAAGTTATAATGTATTGCAACTGTATTGTACTAGACATGAGTGTCGACTGCACAGGTACTCATCAGTGGACATATTTGGATTCTTCCTGTGCATAAATAACTGCCTGCGTCGTATCTTTCAACTAGCATTTCCTGTGAATTTAGGAGAGTCGCGACCAGCGTGGTGACTTCAAACTAGGGCAGGATTTGCGTCATCGCTATTAGGAGCATATTTAGTTGTTACTTTGCAGGCCCTCATTTAGCTCCCAAGCCAGTCATCTACGGACGTGTCATGTGTGGCTATGAGGAACCCTTTTTTCCAAATTCTTTTGTCAGATGCAACTTCTCCAGAAGATCTTGGCCCAACTCCCATTGAATGAGAAACTGTAAATTTAATTGGCTGTGATCTTGCATGCAAAGCTGCTTTTGCTTATTTCATTGAGGTCTGATCCTTCAAATATGAATAAGATGGTCGGACAAAACCACACGGGTCGACTGTGGGCTGTGTGCTTTGAATTAAAGCCAGACAGATTGGGTTCTGCTCCATATTATTTTTTCGCCATCTCTTTCCGTCTTTTTTTTCCTTCTTCTTTTTCCCAGTACTGAAGATTTCCACGTATTAAAAATTCTAGTCCTGCCACCCCCACAGCCCTTCCTCGGTCTCTGAAGCATCCCAGAGGAACAGCTTAAAAACATGCTGCATTAAATCTCCTGCCGGAATGCACTTGGGACGCGAACGCAAACAACACACCTGCAATAAAACTGAAATAACCAGATTAAAGGTTGCATTTTAATTGGATGAAGGGTGACGTTTGATGTCTGTGATTGTGCTGCTAGTACAAACAGTGGGCTTGTTTTTCTGCATGTGTGGTGCTCTGGTGGAGGGGCTTTTTCTGTGTGTGTGTGTGTGTGTGCGTGCGTGCGTGCGTGCGTGCGTGCAGTCCCTACTCCTGTGTCACTGTTTTAGTTAACAGTAAAAAGCGTGATTTTCTAAATGCTGCTATTAGACTTATACTCGTACCAAGCCCAACAGCCACCTTTTACGTGACTTGGCCTGATTCCACCCCCGCTTCCCCCCCACGTCGCCCAGCAGAGTGTACCTGCTGCCAGGTGGGGCCAGGTGGCCCTGCACGTATCGGGAAAAAAGCTGCTTCTGGCACTACGGTATAACCGGTGTGTCTGCAAGAGACTGGGGATTCAAACAGTCACGCGCACACGCCATCCCGGGAGTGACTTGGGAACCAGGGCGTACCTGCCGGCCATCGTTCAGCGTGTCTACAGAGACGGGCACATGTGTAATCCACAGGCACCGCTGTAAGACCTTCACGTGGCCACGCATCACTGTTGTCCCCAACACCGCTGCCATTGTAACTCATTAGTGTTACTTACTGTAGACCACATAGCGAAATAAGCTTAATAGGTCACTGTCATTAGGCACTGGAGTGTAACAGGCAGGTCCTAATTGTGCTCCACTTTATGTCCACCGTTTATCTTGGAGGACATGTTGTTACTGCTTTGGCTGAGTGAACACCAGCATCTTGCTGTTGGTGTGACTGAAGTGTATGCTTCTGAACTTTGATTTCAGCTGGATGAGGCTCAGATAAATTAACTCTTTAAAGCTGATGGAGAAGCTAATTTAGAATGCTAGCTAATGTCAAATTTGAAGAACACATGGAATAACCCGAGTTGGTGAAACCATTCAAGACTGTGTGATCTCTCATTTACTGTATCCTTCTACTTGTAAATGAATCCGAGATTTAATTGAATGGCCTGAGAGGAGAAAACACAAGAACATCACAGATCATTGATCAGAGCAAAACATATCAATGCCCTTCTTTTGATGTGCCACTGATTTTACATGTACACTTGCATGCTTTTTGGGAAGTGTGATATTTCATGCTTCATCACACTAAACATTAAAACCACAGTTACAACCTGAAGAACAAGAAAAAAGATTCTCCCCACAAAGGTAGAAAGTCGTGTGCTACAGGGAACTTTGTCTTTTAGAAAAACCGACAACTCAAATAGACTGAATCTATGAGCTACGAGTTCCCCCCCCATCCTCCATCTTTATTGAGAGGTCTGCTGAACAGAGTTAAGGCATTAAACCTGATCCAACTGGCCTATTTGTCTTTATGCTCTAGAGACCCGCTCACTTCCTGTTGTGAAATCCTCATTTCAGCTCCTTTGTGGAAGCCGCCAAGCCAGTTAAAAAAGTTTTGCTGACTCCCTGTACATTCACTGAATTTTTTTTTTTGTTTATTTAAACTGTTTCTGTCTAGTATTCACTTAAATGTCTCAGAGAACTTCATGTAAAACCTGAATGTTTTTAGTTTCCTGCAGACTTCACCTAAAATGGTCATAGTTATGCAACAGAGCCCTTATCTCCTGAGCCTGCCATTTCATTTCCTGTCTGCAGTTTTTTATACCCTGTATCCCAAATACAGACCTTGTTTATTTCCAAGGTATTTTAATAATTAAGACAGCAGACTTGCTCTCTCTAAATGCCTCCCTGCTAAATTTCAGCTTGAGTTACGATAAACAGTGAAAATTCCCAGCCAGGTATATATATAAATGCGTATATGACATATGTCTCCCAGCTCTTAGGGTGGAACCCACTTAATCCAGAAACAGACATGCTCCTCACTCTCTCCTAGCTGTGAAAAGCTGAAGCAGTGGTGGCACAAGCTGGTGCTGAAAGAGGAAACGTGTCGTTATGGAGATTAGACACACGTGTAACAGAATGCCTCCATCATTCTGCCCTCCCCTCCCCTCCTCTCCTCTCCTCTCCTCTCCTCCTCCTCTTACCAGTTCGTCAAAGTTCCAGAGTCCCTTGCCACACACAGACGCCAGATCCCCGTGACCACATTCTCTAAACTCAGACACATAAGCTATGTTAATTATTAATTGCATATCAGACTGTTTTATCTAAAGTGGCTCGCTGTATATTTTTTGTTTAAAATTATATAGCTGATTATTTTCTTTAAGCCAGATTGAGTACAACAGCAGTTCAATGCCTGAGATTAGAACCAGCAAAGATGTTGGTCACAGTTGCTCAGTTTGTTGAGCAGCACACCAAAGTGTGGCCTCACACAATCCTCCCTTTGTATAGGACACTTCCCAAAGCCCACAGTGACTGAATGATCTCTCTGTCACCTTCACCTAAAGTGACTGATCCAATCTCTCCCTTCTCATTCTCTCACACACATACTTGCAAAATGAATGGATCGGCTTCCCCCTCACACACAGTCTCACTCAGACCGAATTGACCCCCTCCCCCGACACACACACTTTCCTCCTCCCTCCCCTGACAATGCCACCTCTCCTCCACCATGAACGCCGCAGGCGGGACTCACTCTTGGCACAGGCCTGGTGTGTGACATACGGCCTGTGTCTTCACACTCCTCACCCCCCACCCACAAAGCTCGCTTATCTGCTCTGGAGTGGAGAGCCTGCAGCACCTTGGGTAACGGGGAGTGTGCTAATGAGGGATGGGATAACCAAGAGCAGGCTAACAGGGACTGGGCAAATGAGGACAAAATGTGAAGTGGCCTAATGGAGAACTGACTGAGAGGATGACGGGGGTGGCATTAGCTGGGAGTGGGCTAACGGAGAGCAGGCTAACTGGGAGGATTGGGGGGTGGCATTAGCTGGGAGTGGGCTAACGGAGAGCAGGCTGTAGGAGAGGCAGTAACCAGACACAAGTTAACTAGGAGCACACCAACAGGACCAGATTACCAGGAGCAAAGTACCGTCAGTGGCCAGGCTTATCAGCTAAAATGAGCTGCCCCTTCCTATGATGAGTCAAGCTCATCTGCAGCTTGTACAATTACGGATATGTAAATTCTGTTTAAGAATTTGATCTAGTCAGTCGGTTATTAGGATAGTGATCTGTTTTCCATCTACCAGTGACATGGCACGTTGCTTTGTCAAACTCTTCTGTACAACAGATCTCACTGAATGATTTAATGTTAATTTACAGTACAACAGCTGTGGCGTTACTTCAAGACAATGTATGACATTAAGAAATAGCTTAAAATCTCTATGTTTTTAAATCATTGTTATTCTGTTTATGTTTACTATTGCTGTTATTTGATATTGCAGAAGTTCAAGTACTACCTTTAGTACAAGTATGTTACCTGTCAGCAGTGTTGACCAGTGGTGTACAATTACCCTGCTGGAAAAAAACCAGGTGGTGCACATAACGAGAAACTGTCACCACAATCAACAATGGAGTTTTATAATGCAATAGGGGGGAAAAGTTGTGGGCTGTTTTATTTTTAGCTCTTCCAGTGAGGAAGGGCCTATTGTAAAACTGACACTGGTATCGTCCAGTCAAACACCAGAAATGCTTTTCCCCCTTCTTTTTCCATGCTGAGTGTTTTGACAGCTTGAAGTGGTTGAGTTACCAGGCAGCAGAAGGCTTCCCCTCTGTGTGAGAGAGAAGGGGGCTGAGGTGGACCTCTGCTGGGCGGATGGCTCCGGTGCGCCAGCTAGACCCTAGGAGCACTAGAAGGGTGGGGCATGTGACTTCAGCCCAGTGGGTTCTCTCGCCCTACCGAGGTGCAACAGTAGCAGGCGAAGAGCATAGTTTTCTATGTTAAAGCACCAAAAACCCAATTCCTAACTTGAAAACAGATATCCCACCTCCAGTACTGTGATGGAGGTGGAATTTTTTTTTGGGATTATAATGTATACAACACTGCGCAGTCTGTTACACGCTCATCACCTGTTTGGTGTACATGACTTGAACATAAACCCTCCGATTCTTGATGGCTGACATGCGATACGCTCCTGACGGGACCTGTCTCCACAGCAACCAATCCTACACTGGCCCCAAATCCTCATCTTTCATTGGGCAACCTCAGTCTTCCCTTCCTAGAATGGAACTAAATTTATTATTTAAATATCCCCAATCTTTGAATTGAATTGATGTGTAAACAAGGAGCATTTAAGATGTTCAATGCCAGCTAGAATTAACATATGACGGCTCTGTGGCTTTAGACAGTGCAAATTAAAGTTGAACAGCACCAGCCTGTGAAGAAATGGAGTGTGCACTATGTACACAGGTTAAAAAACATCCTACACCATGGTCACATAACACAGCTATCCATTAGCATGGCTGAATACTCGTACAGGTACAGAACAGTGATTTCATATGTGGCAGAAATGGGACCCCATGTGTAAAATCACCAAGGCCAAAAAAGGGAAACGTTCTAATGGGGAAAAGCCCGTTTGCTTTTACGGGTTTTTTTCCCCCAGAATTGGCTCTAAAAATAATATTCACAATCACGGCCCTTTTGCTCACACCCATGTGTTAAATATGCCATTAGAGCCGACATTACTGGGTGATGCAATTTTTACAACTCATCTAACTAAAAAAAAGAAAGGTTAACACTGGCTTGTTGCTTTCAAGCGGGGTTTTGCTCAAACCTCTGTGACAGCAGCTGTGGATTTTGCTAAACACTCGCTGGATCTTTAGCGGCCCTACAGACAGGAACAATGGCCGTACCAGCTTCTGTGGCTTAGTGTCACCACCAGTCGAGCCCCAAAGCCTGCCCCTGCGGGCACTAGACGCCCTGCAGTAACCGTTTGCTTTACTACACTGAGTTCTGCTGAACAGCCACTACCTCTGGAAGATAGAACAAAAAAAAATGTGAGATCATCACAATTGTAACAAAGCTAAAATCGTGACAGATATTTATTACATGACATCAATGCAGCACTCCCAACTTGGCGAATTCCCCTCTCTGCATCTTTTTCTCCACCCTATCACAACGTAGGTTTGGACCATGTCAAATTAAGGACAGTGAGAGGCTCTCTCTACTCAAGCTAAGTGTCCACAGTGTTGTTTAACGAAAGAAAGTCTGACTACAGTGGGAGCCTGAGGCTCCTTATCTCACTGCGTTGGTTGTGATTTTTAACACTGTCTGCTCAAGTTTTGCAGCCTAAAGTCAGAGTGACTCAGAAATTCCTTGGCATTTCTCGGCAATATGTGGCATTAAAAAGGTCTTAGGGCTTCAAGTTTCACTTTGTAGAATTTTTGCATACATATATACAGTGAATGTCAGTTTCAGAGCCATATGAACTGACTGTATGTGCACTGAAGTCAACAACGCATTCAAAGGTCCTGCAACATCCTTTTCAAAAGCCCTATCAAAATTTTAAAACGACCCGACGTGTCCGCAAAAGACACGTTGACAAAATTTACCAGCTTAAAACTGGCAGGCAAGATTCCTATACCAGAGTAAAAATGCAAAAAAAAAAAAAAAGCACTTAAACGGTTAACTGCAGTGAAGTACTATTAGTTATTACAGCACAGTTTTCAAACCTGACTGAACTCGTTTACAGATTATTTTAAATGAAAGCTGTGGTGCATTTACTCCATAAATGATCTGTAATTGTTGATCATGTAATCCAAATATGTTAGTGGCAAAAAAAAAAAATAAGCTACTGTAGAAGATTGACATACATAATTTACTAATGTGGCATTTTTCTCCAAGATTCAAGGTGAACGCAGTTTACTCACGGCATTCTACACAATGGACTGTCAGACACGTACGGCTGAACTATAGCAGACAGGGATAAACTTCCGCCCCACAGCCCCAAAGAACTCGCGGTGCGAACGAACATTTAGTCGATAAGTAAAACAGCGAACTGGTCTCCTTAGTCTATTTCTGGAGAGGAAAGACCCACGCCCCTTTTTATTCCTCCGCCTCTGGATGA
The DNA here is from genome assembly GCA_009936485.2 of Gymnarchus niloticus. Taxonomy (NCBI): domain Eukaryota; kingdom Metazoa; phylum Chordata; class Actinopteri; order Osteoglossiformes; family Gymnarchidae; genus Gymnarchus; species Gymnarchus niloticus. The sequence goes on along the minus strand of JAACJT020000052.1, from coordinate 18,716,521 downwards.
AAGGGGGAGAAAGAAGAAAGCTTAAATGGTTTGAATGATGGTGAGGAATGTTTAAAAAGTGTCTGCGTCGGGAGGGAAGGGGGTTGGCGAGTAAGCATAAGAGGAAAACACTCCTAAGGGACCCTCCCGGTTTCACAGATCTGCTATGCGTGACTGGGCACACAGAAGAAAATCTAAACCTGCCTTCTTAACTTTGGGGAACAATGGCAACTATTCGGGACCTATGGTTTTAAACACTGATGGGCTTTTTTCGATGAAGACACGGTTGTCACAGAATAAATCGTTTATATGTCACTGAATAGTAAATACCGCGTAAAGATACAGGCATTTGGGAAAACACTTCATTTCGCGAACGGCACTTCAACAGCAGTTCACTCTACCACCGTATCTGCTATTTTAATAACCACAAAACCGACAGGAAGCGACCATTTTGAATCTCTTTGTGAATAATATAGCAAAGCCCGTAAACGCGCGTATATCACGTATGACTTCTTTTATTAATTCTGGTTAAAAAAAAAAGAAGCTAGCGTGCGTCTGAAAACCCGTGGATGAAATGTATGCGGTTAAAGGCGGCCCTTATAGTGGCGTGTAAACGGCCAGGCAGCTCGCCTTATGGTGCCCGCTTTTCGCGGCAAGCCACTCGCTTTTAATGACACCACCGAGGGACACCAAACAAAAGAATTTCCAGTTAAATAACACCTTTTAGAAACACTTCGTATTCTCCATCCTTTATTATATAAATATCGACTTTAATGTTTACTGTAAGAATATAAAACAATTTCAGATTTTTTTTTTTTTACAAATACACATACAGTACATTTTAACACAGTAGCTTCTCAGCAGGACTTGGATGTTGCAGGTCGATACATTATTACACAGGCCTGACACGCATTGCTTGTTAACCGTGGAAAGAATACATTTAGGGCAACGTCTTTCTCCCAATTTAGATTAAGTACTGAGATGGTTTTCGTATTGCCCGTTTGTCGTGGGAGAGAAGAAAGCAAATCAGATGTTCAACTCGCTGAAATTATTCGAACAAAAAAAAAAAAAAGAACGATTTGCGAAAGATCGTTTAAAAAGGAAAAAAAAAAAAATCACTTCAATTTGAAGTACGACGCTCTGAATCACAGCTATTTTTTAATCTGCTTACATAAGCATAAATACATCAGCTGAAGGGACCCCTTATTCAAAGCTTGAATTCAAGGCTTCGCGGCCTGCAAGTTGTGCTAAAACAAAAAGGCTTTTTGTATCCAAAAATGTGTATTATCCAAATTTGCATAAACTTGCCATTGTCTGGATTAAGCAGTCTGTGCTTAGAAACATTTTCGTTTCTATTATTGTAAGTATTTGAAGGAAAATTAACAAAGGTAGTTAAAGATCCATTCTTTTAGTAATTCTCAAGAGACGCGGTGGGGGAGGGGATTATTTCTAGGCACAAATTGTCTCTTTTAAAGAATACAGGATTTATACTAAGGTAGGGTAAATGAGCGAGGTAGCCAAAATGTTTAGACGTTATACTTGGGGGAGGAGGAAATAACTTTAATATTGTGACTTTTGCGAAATGTAAAAGTTTGAAACAAATGTCCGTACCACAGTAGGAATACCGTTAATGATACTGATTTTTATGTCGTAGGCGGAATTTAAGTCACAGTTACGTACTTTTAATACATTAAAATACTTAAATTGTTGTTCAACAAACAAGATTTTTTAAATAAAGAATTCCCCCGCCCACTCACCCCTCCCCCTTTCCTCCCTCCCCTACCGTCTACCCCGAGTCTTGCAAGTTTCACCTCACTTTTTCACTTTCGGTCATCTGCCAAAGTCCAAGGTTTAAAACTTTAAGGCAGGGGAGCTGCGTTATCCTCTCCAGTCCCCTTTTTGTGATTTTTGTACATCCATAAAGATCGATTCCAGTCAACTGAGTCAGATGGTCAGCAATGAGCTCCAGTCCTTTGTCTGTAATCCGCACGCACTGGCCAATATTCAGTGTTCTCAGCTCGTGCATTTGGCGCACCATCCTGTTGATGCCATCGTCACTTATGTGGCACGAACACAGAGATAAAGATTTTAGCTGGTAAAGACCCTGGGCAATGTAAGCCAGGCTTTGGTCACCAATCTTGTCGCAAAAGGACACGTCAAGACCCAGCAGCCTCAGCGTCCCCATGGCCAGGTGCATGATGCCTGTGTCACTGATGTTGTCACAGGACCGAAGGTTAAGGCTCCAGAGACTGGTCATGTGGGACAGGTGAATCATGCCGGCGTCCGAGATCCCACCGCAGAAGCTAAGGTTTAGAACTTTGAGCTTGGTCAGGCCTTTGGAGATGTGTTTAAGGGACAGGTCCGTCAGTTTCTGGCAGTCCTGTAAGGTCAGGTACTCCAGGTTAAGACATCCTTCCGCCGCACTCCGGGTCATGCCGGCCAGGTGGCCGATGCCAACATCCGACACATGCCGGCAACTACGAAGATTCAGGCTCTTGAGTCTGTGTAAACCCCAAGCAATGAGCAATAAACCGGTGTTCGTGATGTTGCTACAGCCGCCAAGTTCCAAGACCTCGAGATTTTTCAAATACTGAGCGATCCTGCCCAGACTGGAGTCCGTGATCTGCTTGCAGAGGCTAAGGTTCAGCACCCGCAGGGAAGGTATTTCCTGTACGAAAGCATGCCCAAGGCCGTTATCTGTTAAGTTGTAGCAGCCACTGAGGTTCAGGCTCTCAATATTTGGCATCCCCTGTATCACGTAGCTCAGACTGCGCCTTAGGCTGAGGATCTGCACCCTCCTGATTCCCCGGGCCTGGAGGCTGGGGAAGAGGGACGGGTTGGCCCTCCGCAAATGCAACTTGGCTTCCACCCCCCGCCACACCGACTTGTGGTAAGACGCGTCCCTCCACGCCGTACACACTTGGGCCACCCTACCTTTGTCCCTTACATCCAAGTAACTGAAAATCATAGCCAAAATTTCTGGGAAGAGGCACGAAATGTGCGTCTCCATCTTATTTTTACATAAAAAAATCCTGGTTAACCCGACCGTTGTATTTCTGTTAGGCTTTCGTCCTTTATTCCGGAGAAATCTTTTATCAAGCTTTCCCGTTTTTCTTACGTATGTACATAGATATGTATTTCAACAAATCGATGAACTCCACGGCCCACGTGATGTGTCTGGGTTGCGCAGTACGATTCAAATGCAAAAAGCCAAAAAAGCCAGTTCCAATGCAAGCCTTAAGCAAAGGAGGAAAACAGTGCAACGATCAGACAGCAATACCCGTGTTGTGTCGCGGGGAGCCTTTTCGGTCGTCGCTGGGATCCAGACGGTCGTACATTTTCAAAAAGGCGTCTGAAATTCTGTTAACACTCAGACGGACTATATTCGAACACGTTACAGCGTCTCTCCCCACTGCAATCGCGAAAGAGAAAGGTTTCGGTTTGCATTTGCGCTCCGCTCGCTCGCTCGCATTGCCAAGCCGAGGGGCTTCCTGCTGCCTTTGTCTGATCTTTTCAAACTGACTTGGCAGGGCCGCCAGCATTGCGTTGCTGTGGGGGAAAGCGCGAAAGCAAAAACGACAAATATATTTCCTTGTGAGTCAGAAAACCCACGGAAAGCAAATTACGCATCTGTTGTACTAATTATTTATATGCAACCTTTGCGCCATTTAAGCTAAGTAAATGTGAAGAATTTTACTTTTGTCTAAATCAGCTCCCCCCTTTTGTTCAACGGCTATTGGTTTTGCCCAGCTCAGCTGGAACAGTAAGAATAGTTCCCCTGGAAACCAACTTCTTACAATTCAGTTCACTTTACTCTTAACCCGTTAATTGTCGAAGCGAACCAGCTTCTTATTTTGCTTTCATCTTTTAAAAAATTAAGTTAATAACCGAATTTTCTTTATTTATTTATTCATTTGTTTATTTATTTGTTTGTTTTACTCCCCGCAACGAGTTTTGATATTTTAGGCATATGTAGCTATTTTTAGTTTTCCTGCATATTTATTATGCGGCTATCTGGCTATCTGTCCACTTTATAACTGTAGGCGTCAGAGATTCTGAATGTTAATTTCAAGTTATGCGAACATGCACTAAGTAGGAAGAACATTTCATTGTAATCAACATTTTTTTTTTCTTACTGCGTATGTAATTATATTTCCAGCAATGATTTCAGTCCGTTTACTCTTTAATGATGCTAATATTTTTATTGCCAGGCATTCTTTCGTATGCAATAATTCCTTTTACTCGACCATTGTACATGTTTCTCACAGCTAGGTACATATTTCAAAAGAAAACAATACTGAGAGAAAAAGATTCCACAATCCTGTCAGCCTATTTTTTAGCTGCAGTGAGTTAAGAGGTTAGTCCACTGATTTTCAGTCCGTACAGCTGTCTTGTTCATTGGACTGCCGTAATACTTCTGGTCCCATTATGTGTTTTAGAGAATAATGAGATTTGAAAACTGAGAAGCGCTAAAAGTGGTCAGCTACGTACCATCTTCTTGAACTATGTATTACAACACTACAGCAAAAAAGGCAGCTAGTTTTGCATTTTCAGAATCTTGCAGCTTGGTTTTGTTTCTTATATGTATGCATTCATATTTATTCATGAGTTTTGTGGCCGAATATGGTATGGTTCTTTTTCCATATTTGCGGTTTTGTGTGTGTCCCGAAGTGCACCATGTTCCAAATTTGTGTACACGGCTTTAGTCAGAGGTCAAGAACCGAAGTGCTGGAGAGCTGCGGGAGACGCCGGTGTTTCCCGGGCGTCACGTCGTGTTTTATTCTGAATGCTAAGTCACACCTGAAATGGTAGCCAACAGCAAAAGCTATGGTGTGCGTCGATATTTCGAACTAGAGATGTCAAAGCCTGCTCTTACATCAGTGACAACGTTGGTGACATTTTTATAAAACAAACTTCCTTATTTGTAAATAAATGCAATTCTTTATAGTGTTGAACAAACGTTAAGCTATACAAGACGAGTTACGTGTTCATTTCAAATAATATTGAAAAACTAGACATTTGAACTGGATTCAGTTAACTTCCTCCAGACAAATAAATGTGACAAGTCAGAGTATAACTGTGATTAAAGCTTCTTCTCTCTTCCCTTCAAATGTTTAATAGAGGAAATGCGAAGAAAGGAGGTGATGCACTTTCTGACACAGAGAGCATAAATCCCTACCAGAGGGCGACGGTTCTTATTCTAAGGCCTTTTTTCCACATAGCTGTCATATGGGCAACTGCTAGTTAATATGACAGGAAAGCATTTGCAGAAACTGCTGGAGTGTGGCAGAGCAGCGGAGGAGAGGAAGTCAGGAGCTGCACTAACACAGCCATGTTTACAGGGGAAACTGCAACACAGCATAACTGACAACACCACACTCCCCCCTCCATTTTTTTTTCATTGGGCAGAAAGTGGGGGGGAGAAGAAAAAAAATTACCACAGGTAACATATTCTTCTTACTGCAGAGCACATGAATAAAAACGGATGCGTCTACAGCTGTTAATGCGGAGCCGTGGGATGAGCATACACCTTTAATTTTTTTGTTTTTTTTTTTTTGTTCTGTCTTTCTCTCCTCCTACACAATGTTGGCAGAGCGGGAGGTCGGGCGGGCAGACAGCTGGGCCTCTGGCGCCAGCGAGTGCAGTGGGTCCTGACACCCGGCACACGAGAGGCTGAGGTCTCAGTGACAGTGCTTGGTCACTGGGGGATGGGGGGGTTATGGTTTTGGTCCTCACCACAGCCCCCCTCCCCAGACCATTTGGCTGTGTTCTCTAATGTTACACATTCTGCCACTTACAGCTAGCCTCCCTTAAAAAAAAAAAAAATATTGCAGGGAGGTTCTGGTAGGGGGGAGTACTGGAAAGACAAGTGTGACATACAAATCAGAGAATGAAGAAGATGAAAGTGGGAGGAGTCCTGTGATGTGGAGTGAAGATTCAGGGGAGGGTGATAATTGGATAATTGTATGCTGCTGAGTTGAGCTGCTAGCAGAGGTCGGGCTTCCCTTTTCCTGGGAGATCTGCGTACATCTCAGCATGCATGTGGAAATAGCAGCCTGCATATACAGATCTGAGCCTGTCCTGTCACTTCATGGATATGAAGGACACTGTCACCACTTCTGCAGAACTGAGAATCTCCTCATGCACGTTGATCTAGATCCTCCTGTTTGTAAAGGAACACTGAGGAAAGCCACATCTGATCAATCCACCACCATCAGTCTGAACTGTGCAGCAGCTTACCATGTTACATGGAGAAGATCTAAGAAGTCTTAACTTCTCTTGCTCACAAAATTACCTGGGAGGAGTTTCTGTAAGTCTGCCTATTTTTTTATTTTTTTTTGCTAAATGCAGATGTGCAGTTGCTGAGGTCCTGTGCCACCAGTAGAGGGCTTTGGAGATGGGTTCTGATATTACCCCTATTCTCTGAAGGGTCCGTTTAAAACCGTATGCTAACGATAGTGTTTTTTTTTTTTACTATTTATATGTGTATAAATCAAAAGGACCAAATAGAATCACTGAGCTTTTCTAATTTTGGAATGTTTTCCTTGTCTGTGTGAATTGCAGACTCCTGCGGAGTATGGCTTGGCTTGCCTGCTCAAGGGCAGTATAGGCCTGCTTGATTCTGCAGAAAGAACTCACTGGATCTGCTGGATTCTCATGGAGGACCTTTCATTTGAGTTATGTTTGTGCATATTCATCTGCCTGCATGGTGAGATGTAGAACTGAAAACTAGGAAAGTTATTTTACTCGTAAGTGCAGCATCTGCATACAATTAAAGATATATTAATCTTTACCCTGCAGGATCTTACAGCATCAGAGGAACCAGAATAATTGAATTTTAGCAATTGATGGAATGACATAGTAGTAGATTTTTTATATGATGAAGATCAAGTTAGAATAACCCGGTACTGAGTAAGAATGGTTATTAAGCAGAATGGCGGGGGTTGGTGGATATAAATGCAGACAAGCCTGAACCTGAGGCAGAGAGGGGTAGTTTCTCATTCCCTCTACAGACCAACTGAGAAACTGATTGACAACTGAGGCTCTGTCGCGACCAACCCAGCTTGGCGTGTGGGCCAGACCTCCCTGCAGCACGCAGGGAGGAGGGGTCATACCTGTTATTGCGCCCCTGTGGAGAATTCATTCCTACCCAACAGGAGGGATCCTTCTTTCCTCTCTGTCATTTTGAGCCGTGGCCCAGTTAGTCTGGCTTGTTCTGTCACAGGCAGATTAAAAGCTCTCTGTCTTTTTGCCCCCATTCAATCTTCTTGTTCAAAAGAGGAAGAAAAATTGATGTTCGAAAGTGACAACATTGTTAACTATTTGCTCCAAACCTTTTTTGTGTCAGACAGATACTGCTAAAACTGGAACCTCAGTCCTGTTCATTTCTGAAATTATTTTCTCATTTATCCAAAAGTCGCATCCTGATTTACTTAACATTCTCCTTTGCTTTTTCTTTAGCTAGTAAACAATATATGGGAAGCACATATGCAACCTTCAAATGCCTAGAAACTGTCAGTTCCTCACCAAGGACACTCGCCCATGTCTTTGCCACGTAGCTCTGCGTCATGCAACCCACCCTTTGATCCCAGGTGCTAACAATTAACAGACGCTGCATCACTGTGTGTGCGAGAGAACGCGCGTGTGTGTGTGTGTGTGTGTGTGTGTGTGTGTGTGTGTGTGTGTGTGTGTGAGAACACGTAGTCTTGTCGTTTTATTTTTCTTTCCTCTGTAACTCTGCAACTGTCAGGAAACATCCTCTTTAAAGTACCTTGATTTCTCCAGCAAAGAAAGAAACGAGAGCAGTCATATTGTGGTGGGGGGGGGCACAGCACACACTGCCTAGGACACAGGAGGAACATCTGTACAGTCCTCACAACAGCAGTAATGAAAACGTTAATAATTCATCTATACTTACTGGAAAACACTGTTTGCATTTGAATTAAACATTATAAGCAGGAACATTGTCTGAAAAACACGACAACATGAAGACACAAACCAGCACGAAATGAGAAAGCGGCATCTTTTCTTTCTTCTTTATCATTGTGGAACGGCAGTCTTCACCTTGTGTCTCAGCGTTAAGGTGTCATTTTTTCTGGATTCTCCTTCAGAAAAGTTATGTGCACCTTCTACCCGGCAGAGGATTCAATACAGGTCAGGTTAATCAATCCAGAGAGGGATTGGAGACATTCAAAGAAGTTATAATCAGGCCAAGCCAACAGAGAATCGCCCAGTAGGCCTGACCCCTCCCTCCTCCACATGGAATGTGTGTTTTGCAGAGGGGAGGGGCATACATGTGGTCTGTGAACGGGCTGCCTTGCATGTGCACGTGCGTGTTCGCGTGTGTATCCTCCTGTGTTCTCAAGTGCAGTGGATGTAGATGGCTCCATATTCATAAACTGCATCTCTCCCTCTCTGGTTATTTTTTATTGTGGAAGTTGCCTTTGATGTTTCTCCCACCCTACCCTGTGGTCTTGTATTTATGGCTCAGCGGTAGTTGGAGGGTGACATTGACTCTGCATTCCCCTGGGGCTGGTGTGGGGGTGTGGATTGGGTGTTGTTTTGGGGGAGGGGAGCCGGCCTGTGGAGCCTTGGGATGGTCCTGCAGCGGTGCAGCTGAGCGGAGCCAGAGCCCGGAACTGATGGCTAGCCAAGAAAGAGGGTGCCAGGGCAGAATGGGCGGCTTGCCCAGACCTACAGCCTCCTCCGCAGGCCGCCCACAGAGGGATGCATGCCCCCCACCCCCATCCACCCAGCTAGGGGGCAGTTTTTAGAAGCAGATTCAGAGTGAAATAAAATCAGAGACGGCCTGTGACAGATGACCATGGCTAGCCTCAGCCGGTCTGTAGTGCTACAATATGATAAGCTTTTATCCAAATTCGCAGACAGTCTTAATGTTTTTGATTAGTGTGTAAGCCTGGTCTCCCACTTAAATTCTTTCTGTCCACTCACATGGGCCATAAAGGAAGGGCTCAGTGAAACCTGCGGTGACACAGGCTCACATACTTTACTGCAAGTTCAACTTTTCAGAGTCATTCAATGCCAGCTAGCCAGAGAGAGAGAGAGAGAGAGAGAGAGGGGTAAAATGATGAAGAGAGACAGGATGAAAACCGGGAGGTGGTGGGCGGGACAGACGGGTTGGGAGACAGACAGACACAGAGAGGCTGTCACAAAAGAAATCAGGAAAAACAGTGCGTGGATGTGCTGAGAGAAACTGGGAGGAAAGGAGAAAAGAAGAATGGGAGGAGAGAGGGAAGGAGGGAGGGAGAACTCGGCAGAGCAGTGCGTGTCTTTGATTTGTAAGTCTAACAGCTATCTGGGTTACTCCCAGGCAGCAGCCAGCGTAGGCCTAGACTTAATGATATACAGCAGACACCTTACCACGGAGATCTGTCAGAGCAGCCATCCCATTGATCTCCCCAGCGCCCGCTGCAAAGCACCCTGGGAAACAGAGCTGGGACCTCACCCCACCCCCAGCCCCACTTAGTTGTGCCCACCTCCCTTACCATGCGCTTCTTCCCACTCTGAATGGGACAGGGATAGGGGGTCTGGGAGGGGGCTCTGAGCGGGGGATTTAAATAGATCCACAAGCTTTGTGGCTGCAATGGTTGTATAGTCGCACACAGCCAGCTGCAGTGTATTAAATGTGGCCGTTTGTTGCTTTGTTGCTCTTCATTTGGTTTTTATGGGCCTCCATGTGACTGCCAGGCAGTGGCTTACGGACGGCTTTGTTGTGCATTGATGCCGTTAAATTATTCACTTAAGTTTCGCGAAGGGCCTCACTTAGCACCACCGCTTGGGCCTGCTTGTGGAAAGACGTCTCACACGGTCACACGTCATGCCTTTATCGTACTACAGCCTTTCGCAAGGCTGTTCCCTCACGTTCAATTCAGTGTCATGTATTTTCATGTAGCACCAATCCCAACATGATTTCCCTGAAAACTTGGGTGTAATGTAGACTTGAACCAATCGAAGCTAACAGTAGTGTACCCTTAATGGCAGAGCTTAAATATAGATTTATGCTACTTTTGTTTGTGTGGGCAGTAGCGAAAATAAAACAGTAATGAGTGTGTTACGAGTGCGCTGCACGACCTTACTTTTTTCTGTGTGGGAAACAGCTTTCCCGGCCAGCATGCATTCCTTAGCGTAGCAGTGACAAGTGTGGTCATTCCAGAGTAGGTTCTAGAACTCCGAATGCTGGCAAGCCTCCAGCCATCCGTGGCCAAGTGAGAACCGGGCACTCAGCTAGACAGAGTCTATATGTTTCCTGTCTGAACAGTTATCTCCTCCGTTAACAAATGTCCAAATATATAACGATTTTATATCTATGTATGATATTTGTCTTTTGTAAGATGAGATTGAGAATGCAGAAAAATTTGGCAAAATGCTTCAAAGGCACTTCAGCACGTTAGATTTATCTGTTGCTGAAACGTGCGCGAATTCCGTTATAATACTTTTTTAATTTGTTCAAGTGAGCCCTCTTGCGGTGAGTTAAAATATGGCAGTCATTTACTTATTTTTCTGCTATGCAATTATGTTGTCGCTATACCGTTAAATGCAAGTATGTGACTGATTTTTGCCATAAATCTAAGCGTAGTTGAACTTTGAAATGTTTACTCCAATAATTTTCATATTAATAAAATATCGATTTATGTTAGGATGTCCACATTTCTCTATTAATAAAGATCGTGAACATGAACGCAACATACAAGGAAAGTAAAAAGCGGTAACCGTAAAATTAGCACGGTTTCACCTGCAGAAGTTGTAAGACTTTCCTTAACTCACATTTTTTTGAAAAATGAAAAATAAAGTGTTTAAGATGTATCTTATCTATAACGAATGACACTGGAGGAACCGCGTTGTAGGAAATACACATGCCTTCTTAAATATCAATCGGTAACTATCTCACGTAATTCAACACGCGCTTTAGAGTTAGTGCGCTACCTTTTAGAATAATCAAATTGCCGATATTTAGCCGCAAGGGGGCACTGCCTATCCCAGAAAGACCGTCTTTTTACGTAGTGTTTCTTAGCAACTTCATTCTTGATTATAAAGTGATGGGTCTTACATGAATAAGCATTACCGAAATAAAATAATTGTTAAATGTACAGTTAAATATACGAATTGTGTAATTTTGAATGAGTGCATTCGATTTATTGACTTTAAAAAACTGTAGCATTGAGGGTGACTGACTCGGCGTTCCCAAAATGTTAACTACATGGCCAAACTAGTTAACACAACTAAAATTCACGTCGTGGTGCAAGATATGATCCTTTTCTGTGTGTTGCCATCTTTATATAAGAATTAGCTTTCGCATAATATGGTTTGATGCTTTAAAGATGACATGAATTGAGTCTTGAAACGACAACAAAAACTGCTTCCTAATTTGAAATTTCGCTTTAGACAATTTGGATGGGGTTGATCACCACCACACCTACAATAAAAAAAATAAATAAGGTTATCGGCATTAAGGTTTATTGCTTCAGTATAATGAGTATACGCCCTGATCAGGATGAGTGGTTAGAAGACAGCTGGATAATGACTATACCTGTGGTAGCGATTCTTCTGTCAGCTGTTTAACACAAAGTAACGTGAAATCAACCCAAAATGTGAACACGTCTTGGTTTTTTCCTCAGGCAGCTCCTGGCACTGCTATAACCAAAAGTGAAACAATTTTAGGAGACCATGATGTAATAATCAGACGTTAACGTGGAGTTTAAAGTGCTTATATAAAGCAACATAGTTCATGTTTCATACAACGATTCTGATAAATCAACAATGTAAAAGTTAATTTCAACAATACAGGGTCGATATACTACTAAAAATTAATAAAGAGTTGCCTGGACAAGTACATTTTTAAGTAGAAAATTTGCCACAGCTGTTACCACTTTTGTCACAGAAATCAATAGATAAAATTAATTAACATAAGCCATCCAATCTGTCTCTGCTTTAGCTATACGCGATCATTCTGCTACACTGAACAAGAACCAAACACACACACACACACACACACACACACACACACACACACACACACACACACACACACACACACACACACACA
>JAACJT020000052.1:18677321-18704378 GCA_009936485.2 Gymnarchus niloticus | reverse complement strand
CACACACACACACACACACACACACACACACACACACACACACACACACACACACACACACACAGAGACAGACAGACTTCTCTCTTGCATTATAGTCCTGTGCTCGGTATCGAACTTGCTAAGGAACAATGTCTTGTCGTGTCTGGATGCCAAGGGCCGGATCATGGCGACGACGTCCGTGTGAAAAGGTGATCGCCTCTTCTAAAGCTGTGTGGATTGAGGGAGATGAAACGCGGCGCTCGCTTAGAGCTCCGCTTTATCATGCAGAGCAATTTCGGAAATCGAGTGGCGTCTCTTACGCCGACTCACTCATGGACGGCAACGAAAGGAATTTATAGAGAATAGCAGCCTAATATTTGGCTCTGCATTCCTTGACTATATTCCTGTACGACGATCCTTTAAATTGTCTCTTTTTCCCTAAAATGTAACATCTCAGGCAGACTACATGTTAAGTATATTGTAGCGCATGTTAATGATCTGTGTTAATCATTTAATCATCTTTGTTATATAGCTAATTGATGCTATGAAATTGTAGAAACAGATGTTTTTTTTTTAATAAATTATTTACATTTAGCACTATATTTAATTATTTGTGTGAAAAACGACACAGATGACGTGCCAGTCTTTTCGGACTGAATCCCAGCATCCCGAGGTTCATTCGTGGTATGCTAACATTTCAAATATATAACGAATTAAACAATTATAATAATGAAACAGTAGTCCCGCTGCTTTTGTTGTAAAATGTGTGAGACCCTTTATTCTCTGGCGGGGATTAGTTTTTGCACAAAGCACTCGCGTTTATTAAAAAGCCCACCACAGTTCTATACATCTATGAACTTTGATGAAATACGGAAAATTTTCCAAATCGTTAATTCCATTCATTTCTTCCTGTGTATTCCTCCCTTTCTTTCTGCCTCATACATATTCACAATTCAGTCCGGGGTGGGTATTTTCCTGGTTTTGATTCGAAAAATAAATGATTTCAGAAAATGAAAGATCATTACTTATGCCCAAATTACTTCGAATTAAACCAGCCACTTCGACCACGACCTCTCTCTCATACAAATACGGTACCACACACACATACATACGTGATATCTTACAGTGTGCCTATGCCGTGATAACGATAGATTGGGGAGGGAGAGGAGTATAAAACAGTTTATAGTCCACCACTGGCACTTTGCTGGGACTTTCTTACTGTGGGAAACAAAACCAATAATTAAAACAATCTGGGGTTCTCGACGCACCTTATTCTGGTTACACTTCCTTCGCCGCTCACGGGACAGGCCCCCTCCCCCATATAGACGATGTTGTAGAAGATGTTTAAACAGCCCGCTGTCTCGACCCATTTGGTGTCCTCCCCTGTTTTCTTACAGCGATGCGGCACTCCGGTGGTCCCGCTACTTTACGCAGCGACAGAGACGGCTCTTGTTCTTTTCTACCGTCCCCTCCCATTGCCCATTGTACCCTCGGCTAAAGAGGGGGTCAGGAGGAGGGAGGCAGACAAGAGCGACTTGAGAAAAGAGATAGATAATCGGAGGGTTTCGGAGTGTAATTGACAAAGTGAACAGATTTAGGGGAAGAAAGAACTCACAATACGTAGGCTTGCATTTGTCTGTCTAAGAAGTATTCGCTCTTCGCGTCCACGTCGAATTATTATGTCAATTACCCATGTTTTTCTTTTTGTTAGTTTTTTTTAAACTATTGGTATTTTTACTGCAAAATACAGGTCCGAGTAATTATAAAGTCACTCGGGAATTACTCAGAAGGATTGACATTTACACGGGGTATAAACAAAACAAGTCCACAGCTTATCTATTCTGCGGAGACGTTGCTTTTGCCACAAAGTTTATCAGTAAACATTTTCTACTCGAGAAGCAGATTTAGCTTTTAGTTTTCTCTTATTTGTTTTTTCCCCCCTGAAAAGCACTTTCACTCTGCGATCTTCGGTAGAAATGGACATGGCGATCAGGATAAAGCAGGGACAGCGCCGGAGCACCGTACCGCACTTCCTACTGGCGCTGCTTCTCCTCGCCTGCAGCTCGAAGCTGATGGTGGATGCCAACTCGTGGTGGTAAGTCAACAGCTACTCGTTAAATTAAATTAAAGATGTCAGTCTGGACAGCAGTTGAATGAACCGATTTTACTCCTACATCGCGCTCACGGGGTGTACAATATTGACAGACGTGACCAGGTACAATTCTGTCGCTTGGTTAATTAGAGGATGAATGGCGTTAATGTAACAAAGCCGCTCGAGACAAATGTGCAGGCTTTATCACAATATTTACCTTGCAGATCAGGAACGCAAATGGTCAGCATCTTTGGAATTAGGTTAAGAAATGGGAAGAAGTTAATCTTGATCAAACTGGGAAAGTGCCGCAAAAGAATTAAATAAATAAACAAACAAACAAATAAACAAATAAAATTATATTTATTAGCGTGCTATTTCATTGAATTATTTGCCCTAGGTACTCGACCAAGTTGTGTTTTTTTTTTCAGTTCTAATGTACGCTGTCGAGTTTACAGCAGCCACGGAATACTCCGTAATTCGTAGTACTTCTGTAAAGTATGAACACAAAGGTGGTATGTTATTGAGTTCAGTATAATTCTTTTCGCGGTTACTGTCAGTTTTACTGCTAAAGTATTTCAAATATGCTGATTATTTTTGCATCAAATTCAAATTAATTTTAAGACATGGACTAAAATCTGTAGTGGTTTTGTAAATGTATTTTTATTGCTGGAAATAAATTATTGGTACATGAAAATGTTTATTCTGACCAGTCAGTGATTTTAAAATTCATTTAAAAAATAAGAATGTTTATTACTTCCATGTGTCTTTTTATTAACTGAATTGATATATGGGGATGTACTGGTAGCCAAATGAGGGAAATTGTGTTATTTTTCATGTCAGCCTCTTAACATAACTGCAGGTCGTGTCATTTTAAGTCGACAGAAGCAGTTTTTTTTCCTCTCTTTTGTTCTTAGTTTGCATGCTTTGTTTTTCTTGTCTAAGGTCTTTAGCAATGAACCCTATACAGAGGCCGGAGATGTACATCATAGGAGCCCAGCCTCTCTGCAGTCAGTTGACCGGACTTTCTCAGGGCCAGAGAAAGCTCTGTCAGTTGTACCAGGACCACATGGTGTATATTGGTGAAGGCGCCAAGACCGGTATCAAAGAATGTCAGTACCAATTCAAGAACAGACGATGGAACTGCAGTACTGTGGACAACACGTCTGTTTTTGGCCGTGTAATGCAGATCGGTAAGTCCCCTATCAAGTCCTTTATATTATATCACAGGCCTATATCTGTACGTGTGTGTCAGTGCGATGTAGTTTGATTATAGGCAAGTTTTTGAATTAATCATTTAAATTAATCGTTTGTATACCCAGGATCGACGATTCTGTTTTATGTTTCATTAACGAACGTATAAAAATCATGTGAATTCACTGAATTGACCAGTTTTGCCTGGCTAACTTTTTGGGCAATGATCGCTATATACACGTTTGCGGAGATAAGCTATCGACAAGAAGTAGTGGAAACTTCACTTACAACAATTGGGTGTTAGTTCCGGTCAGCATTGCAAAACAAGGTGTAAAGTGTCTTTTACTCCGCTGCGGATGGGACTGCCTGGCCAAGCCACCCCCTTCGGCTTCTCCCCAAATAGCAAAGGAGTTATTTGCAGTCAGTCGCGAGGTTTATATTGAGGTGTTACCCGGCTATTGTCTAAGGTTGCTTTTGAAATGCAATTATAGGATGACACAAAGTCGGGAGATCCGGGATTCTATTTGAAGTCTTAAACCAAAGACTAATAAAATGCCATTCTTCGACGGACAGACGCCCCGGTGGAGTATGTAACTGCTGCGCTTTTTATGGGCGATGTAACTTAACGAGATAATATCTGACACGAATTGTCAAGTGTGTGATTTTCTCGGTGTTAGTCATTTGCATGGTGCAAGTCACGTGACACCGGGAGTCTGCTAGTTCCTCAGAAGCGAAAGTAGCGTCACTATATTTAAAATGCCAAAACAGCGTTCTTTTTGAATGTTTAATTCATTATAATTGATAGTTAGAACCTGGGTCACGGTGTACAGTGCATAAAGACAAAATAACCCCTGCCCAGTTTTAAAGAGGTTAAAGTCGGTACCATACCTGCACTGGCTGACTTATATATAGGAATGCGTATTTGAATTGCCGGGCTCACATTCACCTGCATTCTAGATGAAATTCCACGGGTCAAAAAGCAACAGCAAACATGTGTAAAGCAGATGCAAAGTGTTTGAAAACAATCACAATAATATAAAACCCTTCTCCTTCTTGAATGAATAACTTTATCTGTTCTGCTTTATTGAAGGACTGATTTTCTTCTGTTTCATTAAAAAATGAAGAGAACCAGGATATCAGTGTAAAAGTTTGCCTGTGTCGTATAAGCCCCCTCTTTTCCAACCTCTCAACCTTATTGCACCCCCTCATTTTCACACCTTTCCTGTGCTTGGATGTGATGGATGACAGAGGTTAAGAGGGACTTTGACTCCAGCCAGACTGCTTGTCTAGAGGTGGCAGCGTTTCCAGAACCATAAAACTCGTCGCACTGCTTCAGGGCGATGTGGCAGGCCCTCTGTTTTGTTGCGTGTATGAGATCCTCAAATTTATGCACCGTTGCACTGAAAAAAAATTAGAAGTGTAATCTGAGTGTAGTTAAATGCTGAATGTTTCTGGCTTGTTAGCTGTTCTCTCATAAATTGTTCATTTTTGAGATGCAGTGTCTGAGTGGTGATCTAAGAATTTTCTCCTCTCTTGACTTCCATTCCCTGCTTTTTCTCCATGTCCTGTTTACTGTCTATCATTCTCTCCCTCTCTCTTTTCATTCACTCTTTCTTCATCTCTTCTCATCCGGATGCCTGCCTCCGTCTCTGTGGCAGGGAGCAGGGAGACTGCCTTCACATACGCCATCAGCGCAGCAGGCGTGGTGAACGCAGTGAGCCGGGCGTGCCGTGAGGGGGAGCTGTCTACCTGTGGCTGCAGCCGGGCGGCACGGCCCCGTGACCTCCCGCGGGACTGGCTGTGGGGCGGCTGCGGAGACAACGTCAACTATGGCTACCGCTTTGCCCGGGAGTTCGTGGATGCTCGCGAGCGGGAGAAGAACCACCCGCGGGGCTCGGAGGAGCATGCGCGCACGCTCATGAACCTGCAGAACAACGAGGCCGGCCGGCAGGTGAGGAGCAGTGCCACCTGCTGTCTTGGGGGAGGGTCTGGCTGGTCTGATGCCGCCTGCGTTCTCTGCAGTCCACGCAGATCTACCCAGTCTACACAACATGGAGAGGTGTCCAGCCAGGAGCCTACACTTGCATTTCAGTGTATTGATTTATTTCAGGCAATGTCCAGGACCACCTGCCCCAGCTATCCCCCACCGTCTAGCCTTGCGTGAAAGCCTGGGTACCCCGGCAAATGTGAAGGAGTCAGGGGCAGTCGCAAGTTCACAGTTGAGGCAGAGGAAAAAGCTTAGCGTAGAGAGCCTTAGCTTCATTCGGGCTCTGCGGCATAATTTGGCACAGACTAGCATGAAGAAGTTTTTACAAGGGAAAGACGCAGAAATCCTTTCTCTTTTATAAAAAGAATGAAGGTTCAGCTACTTTTAAAAGGCCAGTTCAGTTTTGTCGAGTTCACTTAATGGCTAGTTTATTTATCTTTGAGGTCGACATCTGAATGAAATCAGAACGGGAACTGAAGCCTCGGTTAAACAAACAAGCTAACTAACCATCACAGGGGCCCGCGACAGAGGCCAGTCAGTCAGATGTCTGCTAAAAGCAACTCCAAAAAAAGTCAACAAACACAGATGAACAGGGCTTCTCGGTTCCAGGTGCAGGGACCCAGTGCGTACTGGAAGGGACCAAATGGCTGTATATGGAGAGGGACGAGGTCACGGGGTCAAAGCGCATTCCTTCCGGGAGAAGGGGCTGAGCCCTGGAATTGGGTGGTGTTGTGTGTTTGTATTTTTGGGGTTGGGGGATCTTGATCTGAGTTACGTTTCTAAAGCCTCTGTAGAGGTTCTGAAAGAAATGGCGTAAAGATGCTTTAAAGCCACGTGTTGAATGAATCTTCATTGTAAGGCGAGGCTGGAGGCTGTCCATTCTCAGCTGGCTGCCAGGGCTTTCAGGATGTTACCCAGCTGCCGGTCACAGGGATGCTGGCAGGATCAGTGCGTGGCTGTCATCTGCTTGCCGAAAAGGCGACTCTAAGAGGGGAGTGATTAGCCCCACCAGCGTGGAGCCCATATTCCTCCCGCGCCTGAGGGCTGGCCAAGCGCTCGACCTTCTGACACAACCTGTGACTTGGCCTGGCATGGGGAGACTGCAGAGTGTCGGTCCTGCACGCTAGCTTTGGCTGTGTGTGTCAGGAATGTGTGTGCCTGGAAACAGGAGACGGCAGCGCTGGGCTGATGGTGCTGTCAGGACCTTGCGGCACACAGATCAGGAGATGTACTGCGCCGGACGCCGTTCTGTTATCTGGGGCTGCGATCTGTTTCAGCTTGTGTACCCCTGGCTAAATGGGTTTGTTTAAGGTCCTTGCAGGAGGGAAGTGTTTCTTCTCATTATGGAAACTCCCAGAGGTCTCCACTGCCTGGAGTTCCAGAGGGGTCAGGAGGTCAAAGCCTGGACTGGAAGGTAGAGGTTAGATGGTCCCAGCGGGGCGTGGACAAAGGGGAGATTACATCTGTAGCATCAGATCAGGGAGCCAATGAGCTGCGACCGCTGGCAGATACTTTTACAAAAGAGACCTTAAAACCTCTTTTCCAAGGAGGCCATTTCATGTGTTTGGAGCCTCCCCCACGCCCCTGGTCTTGTTTGCTGGGGATTTGCCCTGCATTCTGGGGCTTAGTGCCGGGGGGCCATTGTGACAGAGTCAGGCAGGCGTGCAGGAGAGATCGATTCCTGCTCCCGCAGCCTCGCAGCTTAGCGATGGAGGGGTCAGGGGGTGGGGCTGTTACAAGGTTCCGGTTGTGTGGATTACAATGGCAGTTCCCTCCCAGTACCGTCTGCTCCAGCTGAATTCTGCACAGACGTCTGTGGTTCAGTATCTCTATGGCGCGAAGCAGGCGGCGGGCGGGCAGTCATACACACACACACATCTAAACACACATGCACTCAGAGATAGTATATAAAACACATGTGGGCATAACACATATAGATATACAATACTGTGCAAAAGTCTTAGGCAGGCAAAGAAAACAAGGTTGAAATTATTGTTTATGTTGGTATAAAACTGTGAGTTTGCCTGTCAAAGTCTCGATTTACATATTTCAAAACATCTCCTCAGGTCATCTCAGAATCGTATTTACCTTCCAATATCCCCAATATACACATAAGCTGGCCCCTCTGACATGCACAGGCACTGAGCTGGTGCTGTAGGGATGCTGTGGAGCTACGATGGAGCAGGATGTTCCTTACTGTAGTAGTGGGGCTGGGGGCAAGTGAGGATAATTCCTGCCCTTATGTACCCACGTCCAGGTAGGGAGCCAAGGGGAGCAGGTGCTCAGTATTGTCTTTCCACTCAGACTGGATCTTCTCTGTAGTCGTCTTTCTGTGTGAAAAAGACTTACTTTTATGGAAGCCATTTTTACGAATGTGTGTCTAGGTGCATATTTTGAAAATGATTGTTTACAAATAACATAAACATTCATGTGTTTTAGGAGGTGAAATCTGGTTGTAGATAGATGACGAGGGAGGGTGAGGCAGCGCCCCCTTGTGGGAGGACTGACAAAGTCATGGGGCGGGAGGTTGATCGGGAGGGTATGGGAAGGTGTGATCAGGCAGATCGGGCTGCAGAACCCAGCGCTCACATCCGCCAGCAGTGTGGGTTCAGCGGAGAGGAAAGGAAAAACGGCGGGGATACAAGAGGCGTCAGGAAGTGTCGCTGTGGTGAGCCGTGGGACACGTGGGAGAGGCCGTCGTGGGCCGCTGGTGTGGGCGGGCTGTCCTTTGATGTTCCTGTCCCTGGCGGAAGGGCCCCCGAGCCCCTGGGACGCAGCAGGCAGAGACAAAGAGCACATGAGATCTTTAAAAGGCAGAGAGGAGACAGGCTTCTTGGGCGTCTGTCTGTGGGGGGGGTGGCTCAAGGTTACAACCAACAAAACGCCTCCATCTCTGCTCTGCCAGGACCAAGGTTGCCAGTTTGATCCCCTCTAGAATAATAGTGTTTGTCTTTTGTTTGTGTTTGCTTAAGAGTTCACGGCTCTGTTTTATACATGTATTTTGTATACAGTGGTGAGACTGCTGCTTTAATGAAACACGCATCTTTGTCTGTTTGTTTCTGGTTACTGCTTGTCTGCTGTGGTTGGTTCAAACTTCTTGCTGAGCATCACTTGTAACAGGACTTCACTATCATCTTGTTCTTCAAGCCAAATTGGTCTACTGAGTGTTTCAGCCTAAACTGTTTTACTGAGACGCTACATTATCTGATGTATCCTTAACATTTTCATCTTCTCCTGACTCTAGAAGGTTGCATTACATAAGTTGAGCTGATGGGAATACTCTGTTTAGTTGAATAGGTTGATTTCACCAAGAGTGCGAAGGGGCAGGTCGGGCCCCTAGGGGCCCCACAAATGCTGGGTGGCAGAGTGACACTTCCATGAAATACTGTGAGAGGGATATGCCCTGCAGATGGAAGCGCTCCAATATTTAATCAAACAGCCTGCGGTCTATATGGGCCTGCCCAGTATACTGGAGGCCACTGGTAGATCATCTAGAAAATCAACATGCTGTACAGGTCGTGGTAGTAAAAACTACTAGTGATGCTCATACTCTGTGATGCTCATTTTTATTTACTTACTTTGCGTTAAGGGCCTGCACGTTAAGATGCCTAAATATATTTTGTTGTACCCCACAAATCGGTGTGGCGTGGACTTGAGACGCATTTGGCTTCAGTTTAAGCTGTCTGACAGTATGACGTGTAGTTTGAGCTACGATCTGCTGCCTGACTGCACGTGTGTCGCTCCTTGAAAGATATGGGGCATTAGACTCAGGTAAAACTGTAAGCTACCTCCAGGCGCCTTAAGATAAAACATCTGCCAGCCAAATGGGTCATGTGATGTGATGCCAGTGATAAGGCTGAACTCTGACCCCCCCAGTGCCAGAAGCCTCTCCCTGACAGATCACTTCCTGTCCATTGTCCCCTAAGGGGATTCCCGCCGGCTGCTGTTGGACCTTTGCTGGTCCTGGAACCTCCCCGACACGACGCCCCCCTGCCATGAAACCATCCTGTATCTTTAGTTGTATTTTTTGCTTACTTAGTCTGACTCATATCAGACGTAATGGAGCTTTTTAAGTGGATCCTGCTTCTCTTCTACAGTCCTTCTGATAGTTTTTTTTTGTAATCAAATATTCATTTCTGTAGTCAGAGTGGAATATTTGCTTAGATCAGTGCAGCTGTGTGTCAGTGAACGAGCCAGCAGGTGGTCAGTGGAGTGCACCTAAGTGGGGGCCGTGTGTGTGTGTGTGTGTGTGTGTGTGGGGGGGGGGGCATTCTCTCCATTGTTTCCCAAATCTTCGCACCTTTGGTTTTATGTGATGGTGTGTAAAGAGACTGGAAGCTTAAAAGACATCTGAAGGCCGCTAAATATCCTCCCTCACACAAATAATGGGAATGAACAACAGAGCAATTGGGGGGGATGCTCAGTCCTTCAAGCTTTAGTTCAAAAATTGTCCTTAAGGGGGCAGCTGTGAACCACTAATCAGAGCTGAGATAGGAAAGGAAGCACAGACACATGGTCTGGGACTGTGAGCAGTGCCCTGTGGTACTAAGTGGTGAAATGCCGCCCCGAAACTCATGGTGGCTGTGATTCCTGTGTGCTGTCAGTCACCTACTTGCTGTCCAACACACAGAATGGTGTGCAGAGACATTTGGTAACGTGTGTGGGAATAGCAGGCTGTGTGAGTCATGCTTAAAAGTCTGAAGCTATACCCACAGTTTTAGATTTACTGTGCAGAGTGGGTCCTGTAGTTGTGCACACATTTGGGTGGTGATTTCAAAGTCCACAGGGATGTCAAATGACCTGATAATTATATGATCGGACCAGGTTTGCCAGGGGCTGGCAGTGCCCCCCCCCACCAATAGTCCTGAACCACTGTTAGTCCCCCTAAATGAGATTTTGTTTTGTTAAATTGTAGGGTTAACTTGGTGTAGGGTTAAATGTTACGGGCCTCTCTAACAGAACACCTGGCCTTGGCCTGGCCACCCTATCTGAAATGGTCTACAACCCCTTCTGAATCAGAAGGACCAGGTAATACTGGTGGATTTAATTGCATTACCTAATAAGACTTTATGCTGTTTCCATTTATGCCCCTCGCTGTTCCTCCCTCCCGCCTGCGTGGATGCATCAGGCTCCTAACTGGCTGCCCCTCCCCATATACAGGCGGTGTACAACCTCGCCAACGTGGCCTGCAAGTGTCACGGGGTGTCGGGCTCCTGCAGCCTGAAGACCTGCTGGTTGCAGCTGGCCGACTTCCGGCGCGTGGGCGAGTTCCTGAAGGAGAAGTACGACAGCGCTGCGGCCATGCGTATCGGCCGCAAGGGTAAACTGGAGCTGGTCAACAGCCGCTTCAATGCACCCACGCCCGAGGACCTGGTCTACATCGACCCCAGCCCGGACTACTGCCTGCGCAACGAGACCACCGGCTCCCTGGGCACTCAGGGCCGTCTCTGCAACAAGACATCAGAAGGCATGGGCGGCTGCGAGCTGATGTGCTGTGGCCGCGGCTACGACCAGTTCAAGACCTACCAACACGAGCGCTGCCACTGCAAGTTCCACTGGTGCTGCTACGTCAAATGCAAGCGCTGCACCACGCTGGTCGATCAGTACGTGTGCAAGTAGAGACGCCGGTGGGGCGGGGAAGGAAAGGGACTCGAGTGAGAGAGCGGGGGGGGGGGGTGGTGTACATGGAGGGCCGGTGGAGTGGGAAGAAAAAGATACTAAAAAAAATAAAGTATATAAATAAACAAACAGAGAATACTAATTTAACAAGACTTTTATTTGACTCTAGTACAAAAAAGAAGCAAATGCCAGGACTACTCCCAAGCACTGGGCTGTTGGTTTCTTGTCGCTAAGTCATTCTGACCCTCCCTCTGGTCTTTGGAGGCCCCTGCAGTGACAGCAATCGGTGGGGTTTGTGGACCAGGAGGTCACTTGACCCAGCCTCTTGTTCCACTGATTATGGGCTCTTGACGTGTGAGGGTGACTGTCCTTTGAATGCTGCCAAGCTCTTACACAGACTCCCCCTAAGGCAGAGTGAGGGATTGACAGCAGTGCCACATCCACATCCAACTAGCAGTACTTGCTATCGTCTTCTCCAGGCCAGTCGTTACCCTCATGCCATAGCTCAGATCAGCACTCTGAATTCTGTCTTGCTCACGGTTGCCCTGACCTCTGTGGAGTTCCAGTCATCTGAAGCAAAGCCATCTTTTACCAGTCACATGGTAACCACATGGTATGTTTGGTGGCTGTTTCTCCTCTAAAAAGCCCACGAGTGCAAATGTATGGCGCCATCTTCTGAAACGCCTTAGTCTTGATCCTGCATGCAGGGTATCAAGGTAGATGTGGGGGGGGGGTCATTGCTGGAATACTCATGGACATGGTGTCCCCTGACTTTGGCCAGCTCAGCACTATGCGCCATGCTGCTTATCTCTTTGAATCATGTGACCGCCTGGGTCACATTACAGGACAGTCAGGGGCAGCTGCTGAGACAGACGATCATCATGTTTTTGCCATGTTTTTGTGGGAGGGATCTTCTCATTTTTGGACTTATCAAGACCTCGTTGGGTGAAGCACAGCAAACGTGTCTTTCTTCAGGAGTGTTGAGAAATTGTATGTGTGGCCATAGAAATGGACTTACTGCCCAGGTTTAGTGAGAAACCAGCTGGCCACCAAAAGACTTCACAAGTGCGTTATGGAGTGATGTATTAGCACCTATTACATTTCTGAAAAGAGAACCTGCATTGTGGGAGAAACAAAGGGGAATGATGTACATTTATTGATGTCTTGTTATATTATACATTTTATGTATTGTTTTGCATACCGTACTTTGACAACCAGCCTCTGTGGTAGTGTTGTTTGTCTGTGGTTCCTGCTGGGAATGGCCAGTAACAGCCACTTCCTTACACAGCGCTGCTGATCACAAGCAAGCCTTTATTGTTGCCGAGTCAAACCAACACAAATAGCCCTTAAAAGCAAATTCCTCACAAAGCAGCGGCAGGCTGACTGTGGCATTTGCATGCTATTGCAAATCTCGTGACTATATTCCCAGAGTGTACACGTAATACTTTCCCCCCTCCAAACAGTAACATTAAAACAATTACAATTATTATTATTGTTAAAATGACATCCTTCTTTCGAGTTATTCCACTACACCTCATGTTATCTATAAGCTCTGCAGTTTTTTGTGATTTGAATAGCATGACAGTACAAACCTATCGACCATTAATTCTGGGTATGTTGGGATCCTTGCAGCTCCACAGTCTTTAAAACAATGCTTCTACGGCATTTTTAAGAACTGTGTCGTGTTTATTTTTTTCATGTAGTGTTTTAATACAGAGCTCATTTGGTGAAACACAAGGTATATGCAAACTTAAATAAAACTGAGAAGGCGATATATATAAGCTACGACAAAATGTGAAACTGTCGCACTTGTGTTCTTGCTGGCCTGTCGGGTGTAAATTTTGATGCATTCAGAACCAAAGGTGGACACAGCTGCAGAGGACGGCCACATATGCAGCCTGGGATGGACACCCACTGCTATGCTTCTTAGCTCTAATGAAACCTAATTGGGTCTTGGCAGTTCCATGCAAAGGCGGTGAATATCCCAACAATAACTCATATAATGAATGACCTATGAAAAAAAACCTATTATGCAAGGTGTGCAAAGTGGGGTTAAAAAATGATGGTGAAATTTTGCAGGAATGTGAAGCACTTTGTCTCCAGACCATTATACTAGTAATTATGAGCTGTGTCAAAAAACCCTAGTGCTCCCAGCCAATCCTAATTAGGGATGTGACTCATATGTCAACCCAGCAATACTCTGTCCTTCCCCCTGATGCTCCCACGTGCTTTAAGCTGTATCTCAGTACAGGATATCTGGTTTGTGTCCTGAACGATCCGTCCCTTTTTCTAGTGATATATTGTGCCTTTTTACTGGGTTTCATAGTTGTACATGCTTTTGTTGTCAAGTCAAGTAGTCTTTATTGTCATCACGTCCATATACCAGTAATGCAGTGGCAGGAGGTCATGCTCCCCCAGGACCACGGTGCAACATGACGAAATGACACAAGGACAAAAGGAGGGGTGCACGGTCATTTAAAGGTGCAAAACACTGGGTAGTGCGGAGGGGGAGGGGGTTGAACTGGACTTTAGTTCATAATTTATTCCGAGAATCATTTTGCTGAGACAGTCATCATCTTGTCATTTCAGTTATTAAATAGAAATGTTGTGGCATTTTTCTTGCAGAGTCACCGCTTTGTGTCGCATTTGTCCTTACTGGGGGGATATTTGGGTGTGTCTGCCTTCATCTACTATTACACGCATACAGACCGTTTTTCAGAATTACATTCATGTTTGACTGTGTTGATCTTCCTTAGAACCGCCTACCAAAAAGCAGACATTTTGGTGAGATTAAAGAACTGGAACAATCTGGATTTAGGTAGTGGCGATTTATGAAAACACGAGTGCTGAGAAATAATATAACGCCTGCAGTGATACTTCAGAAATCTATAATTTGGTAAATTACAGCTCCTCGGTAGCCAAGGAAAAAAATCAGATGTTGTAATCCTATAATGAAAAGAAGCTGCCACGTGATGTTCCCAAACATTAAAGATGGTTCTGTCTTGTGAAGTTTCAGTTGGGGGGGCAGGGGTGGGAGGTTCTCTTTAATTGCCCACTGGAATGTTTTTCATATGGGCGTGTCATCTTAGCTTTTGTCAGCACCAGACAGATGATGAATTTCTATGGTCAATGTTGCGCCACATGTGCCTTGTATTTTGAACTATGAACGTAACCTAGGCGTGCACGTCACTTGCTATTAGTTTGGTCTTCCTGGAGAAAAAGACACAGGCAGTGGACTTTGTTCATGTGGTATAAGCTGGATGCCCCAATGGTAAAGTTATGAAACCTCATCTGAGGTCCCAGTGCACGTGCACGCGTCTACACATAGGTTCACACTCACTCCTCATATTGTTTTTCTTCCTAATAGAAACAGACACAGAGGCACACTGGCTCGTCAGAACTCCCACATAAACTGTTTTCTGATCGATACATCTGGGGTTGAAGCTCCAATGACCGTACATCCTGTGGAACTCTGAGCTATGACAGGTGGAGTTGTGAAAGGTTTTGCTATCGGCTGATTTTATTCCCTCACCTAATTAAGTAAACAGAGGAAGTGGCAGACCTTTGACCCATCACCCTTCCCTCCAAAAATCACAAGGACTGAGCATGCTCTGTACTGCATGATGCGTGTGCTGGTATGATAACCACAGTGAGATGGCGCCTTTGAGATCTGATTTGTGCTATGTTCATCCACCAGGACAAGTTCAACCACTTTCTGCATAACAACCAACAGCTTGGCAATTTTAGGTTTCATATGTATGTGGTAAAAGGTGAAAATGGTCTTCTATTCAAACTGAGTTCAAGAGACAGTCAAGAATGACATTTTAATTACAGCTCAGGGGTGTTAGACCAGTTGAGCAGAAACAAGCAGAGACAATCAAAGGAATCTGCACGACTTGTTGCAAACAAGCTTTTCCTGTTTTAAAAAACGTCTTATATGAATTGATTTCCAATTAACGCTATAATTTAATATTCAAATACACAGAGATAGGAATATGTGCTTTGGACAATATAAATAGTATAAATATAAAATGAATAGTCATGTTTAAAGTTAAGAAACTGGATTACTTTTGTATTAAATCTCGGCTAGACATTTAGAAATGTTTTTTTTTTTGAGGTACACGTTCACTCTTAATGGCCCTGCGAAAAATATTGTTTACTACATTTACCAGGTTACTTTTGACATAATTAAAGCACCGACTGTAGTTATGCGATTTGTACTTTTGTCTGCGCCAGCTTTCGCCCAGAGACACGCGCCTGTTAAATCTGGACCGCCCCGGTGCTGAAGAAAAGAGCACGTAATGACGAGCATGGCATAATATGTATGTAATACGCAACGCTATAGAAACGAGCCACAAATTACACGTTCTATGTCACCTTGGGGAGAAAATCCTGGAGTTATATAGCCAGAAGCGACTCACTCAGAACCTTAGTGCTGTGCAATATCTTATGATCATTTAATCCGAAATACTTTTTTAAATCAGTAATACAGCTGAGAGACCTGCTTATTAGTGTTCAGCAGCAATCCTAGCTTTGGTAAGTAGTGGGGGTTGACAATAAATATTTCTCTAAAAAATGTCTCATTATGTTTTCAAAAAGTGTATTTTGTGTGGTTTTGGTTTACTTGATGGTTTTGTAACTGCAGATGCGATACCTATAACAAGCCGAGAGAAAATCCTACGACACCAACCGAGGGGTAGCTGGCTAGCAACGGGCGAGTTAGCGTTCCCGTCTTCATCGTGAGCTACAGCCAATCAATGCTGCTAATCAAATTTACTGTAACTTGGTGAAAGTGGACATTAACATAACGCGAAATTAGGACATGCTGTCACTTCGTTCTCAGTTAATTGTTTTTTGTCACTACTTCAAAGCGATAAGTTGCAATTGTACGAAAAAGCCGCGTTTGAAGCGTCGTCTGGCCATAAACCAATCAGTTTCGACAGGGGCGTGTCAGATTCAGCAGTGTCGCGTCTCTGGGGGACCATTACAAAAATAAACCAATCAGATCTGACAGGGGCGTGTCTCTGGGGAAAAGCTGGCACGGAAAAAACATCGCATCGAAACCAACAACCTGGCCAACCCTTACAATTGCCTTTGTAATAAACAGCAGTGTCATTTTATTTGCTTGAATAAGGAAAACAGATAAAACTGCTACGCCAAACATGCAGGACAATAACACCGAGAAAACTTCAAGTACCGCTAACCATTTATGCTCTAACCAGCTGTCAGCCGTGCGGCGTGCTGATTGGCCAGCGTGCGCTCACGCGAGGGGCGTCACATGCGCCGCTACGGCGTCAAGGAGTCAAGTTAAGTCAAGTCAGTTAGTAGGGAAGCAGCCGTAGTCTTCGGAGAGCCGAAGGCGCCTCTTTGTTCTATTGTCATATAGGGCGGATAGTGCGTTTAGGCCTCACTTCACGGTAATTTTTACTCAAAATGTCGTGGTGTGTCTTATACGTGTCTGTCTTGTTTCATGTGGTGCGCGAGCAGGCGAAGTCCAGCTAGCTAGCTAACTAACTAGCTAAGCTAGGCTAAATGGTACTGAAGCAGGCGTCGTTCGTAGCTAACGGGCTACAATAACAGCACTCCTGATGCCTGTCTTCGGCCAGCTTTACGAACCCTGGTGTTAGTGGAGGCTCCGGGAAAAAGGGACAGCCGCTAGCTAATAAGCGACAGCACGGCTGTGTGTTTAGCTGTGGACACCGAGCGTAAACACAGTCGGAGTATCCACGCGTGCCGAACGGCGGTTGCCTGGTAAACAACCCTCCGTCAGGCTCTCCACTTTGTTATGTCGACCTTAGGGAATTCCTTGTAAATGTGTTCTATAAAAATAGAGTCCGGTGTAATTTTACTGCTGCCCGAGTTCGTCGCGAGTCACGGCATATTCATTTCTTTGTTCCGGTATTAATGGTGTAAACGTCGTAAACACGCTGCCGACATTACAAGTCACTTCCATCATTTAATAGCTGGAGCGTTGAGTGTTTTTGCTTACGGTGTAATGTATCCCTGTTGACTGTTTAGGCAAACAGATCAATTGCAGGCTGTCTAAGAATAATAAACATAATTCCCTGACGTGTTATAGTGGCAGTACTAACTCGTGGTGATTTCATATGTGTCCCCATTTGGAGTTTATGGTGTGATGAGATCGGGTAATGTTTGCTGTAAGGCGAGTAGGCTGGCTAGATTGGTATCGCAAAATAATCAGGTAAAAGTTGAAGCTCATTGCCCATCCTTGGGTCGGTGGCGCTGCATTGTAACTGTTCCCTCGCTTGACGTCGGTTCACCCACTGCTTATAAAGTGTTAACTATCAGTTATACGTGGACGAAATAAAGCCATTTTTATTAAAAAAAAAAAAAAAAAAAAAATGTATTATGCTTTGAGAGCTCTTGCTACTGGTTCCCCTGGTAGCGGTAGCTGTCCATGTTCTGTGCGGCCGACGCGGCTCTTCACAGCCATCGGTTTCTTTCTTGCATGTTTATCTCAGTTTCACCAGACACAAAGACGACAAGTCTCATTTCGTGATCGGGCTGTAAGAGCCCTGAGAAGCCTAGCAGGCAAGGTGATCCCGCATGTGATCTCAGCATTAGGTTAGATGTCTCAGATAACAGGTTTGAGGCATTTACATGCAAACAAGTGACAGGCAGTAGAAGAATCTGACAGCCTTGTTTACTGGAATGTTTTGTGACTGGACTGGTTTGAATATTTTAACTAAAGCGATGTGTTTACCATTCCAGTTGTTATAAAGTCATGAAGTGATGAATAACTTTTATTTTTGGCAACTGCATTTTAGGTGTCGAAATATCTCGTACGTTTTCAGTGGGGTTTATCTGCCTTATTCCTTTAAACTGGTTGCTCACGTTTGGAATGAGTCTTACAGGTGTAATGCATCAGAGTATCATTAGCGATTCTGGAAGTCTCATCAATGCTGTTATGTAAATTGCAGGATTGTGTTTCACAGTTGTGTAAGACTTGTGGCCCCTTTTTTGCATGCCATCATTGCAAAAAAAATAGCTCTCAACAGTAGCTGGAACATGTGAAAGGGTAAGTATGCTTTTTTTGGTATTATTGCATATTCTGTTGACTGCTTCAAGCAGGGATTATTTAATTTCATTTGGTCTCTCTCCCAGCAGTTTGTGCATGCTTTTTTTTGGTCTAAGCTTCAGTGGCTGCTACAAATGCCACTGCTGACTAAAGTATGTCTGACTTTTTTGACAAGGCTTGCCTTTAGATGAGTTAACTTAAAGGTATGTGCTAGAGCCTTTGAGGATGTAGTCTGCATATTAATGACACAGTCATGTCCACAGTTTGAACAGAGTTGTTCAGTGGCATTCAACTAAATGGGATACTGTTTTGCCTTTACCTGTATGCTTGTCAGTTTGCACAAAAGTGTACTAATAAGTAGTAAAGTTAATTTCTTAACAGTGAGTGACTTAAAAATTCCCAGTCTTAAAACTGTGGAATAACTAAGGTATAAATACTTAAAGCTAGTTGTAAATATTTTCCTAAATGCTTTTGCTTTGCTTGGTTTTCACATGTGCTATAAACCATTTTTGGAAATAAACATAAATTTTTAATTTGCACAGTTGAGCTTTTTTGTTGGCTGCACGAATAAATCAATCAGTATTGTGCCATTAAATTGTTGCCCTTGAGCGATAGAACAAGATAATTGGAGTCTAATGGGTCTTTGAAACTGATATGACCAGTAGGGTTTTGAATAGCTGAGACATTTGTGTAAAGTGTGTTGGGATAGATGTAGCTTTCTGGTTGGTTTGGAGGTAGCCAGGGCTGAAACATGAAAACTCCTCTGTGTTTGGGTGTGAAAGGGCCTCTGTTGGTTGTGAGGACTAGGTTGTGGCAGTCTCAGCTTAAATAGACTTGTTCTTCATAATCTCAGTTTTAGATTTTAATTCCAGAATCATTTGGATGGGTCCAAGGTAGGGCTGAAGTGTTGAATTGTGATGTCTTTTTTTTTTTTTTTTCCACGCTAATGATAGTTTAAGTAGCATTTCATCACTGTCCTCACATTTGGACTTTACTGGGTAAAAAATACACTTGTGCGTGGAAAGAAATGTTGCAGGAAACATTACCCATACCTGGGCAATAAACACTGGCACTTCTGTCATTGTTTTCAAGGCATGGCGGTCACCATCACCACATCCCCTTCTCTGAAGGCCGCTTGTTTTTCCACAACCTCTGTTCCTTTATAGTTGCCCGCCTAAGCCAATGCAAATTACTGTTTTTCTTGGGTCATATGATACAAGACAAAGAGCTCAGTGTTTTAAGGGGTGGATTGGTGTTGGGTCATTCTGACCTCCTGAACCTGTCATGTGGTCGGTGCACTCTGAGACTGGCTTTTTGCATTGGTCATCCTGTGTGAAGCTGCTGGTACTGAATTTCATGCTGATGTTTGAATCCTGCCTGAAATGCTGCTGTAAGATATTTATACATAATCTGTTTTAAAAGCATTTGGCTTGTGGGGCCGAAGTGCATCTTATTTCTGTACAAGTGCATGATGTCACGATCGCTTCCACAGTTCAGCTGGGAAATGGCATCTGGGTCCTTATTGACACTGATTGCTGCCGGCTCCTGTGGTATAAAACTGGGTCGACCACCAGGTCTCCCGATTACGTTTGGGGCTCCCCCCAGACAAGCTGGTGGGCTGTGCTCAGCAGCGGACATTACTTCTACATTATTTTTTTTAAAAGCTGTGTTAGTGTAAATAATTTCCTTGTTTGTTTCCATGGGTGATAAAGAATCAAGAGATTTGCAATCCAGAGTCGGCATAAATGTTCATTTCTCATTGTGGGCTGAGGTGTTAGAGCCTTTAATGCTCATTTATTTAATGCTGTCTTTCCGCTTGTTATGGCAGGGATCTTAACATGCCTGACGAGTCTTAATCCAGTTGATCATCTTAACTGTCATCAGTTCTGACCTTGTCCTTGATTGCTATGAGGGACTGGAAAGGAGTGATAAAAATCTTACTAGACAGTGCAATAAGTTTTGGAAATTTAACACGCGATTTTTTTTTTTTTTTCTTTCTCTCTGCTTAGGATTGCCAGTTAGATGGACCATAGTAACAGAAGTCGTGAGTTGAAAACAAGGTTAATTGGGTCTGGTACTTCAGTTCCCTTCCCAGTACTCCACCCTCTGAGAATGTGTGTTGTTTGAATTTATGAAGGTGAGTTACTTGTCATTGGATACTGATAAAGGCCTTTGTTTATGGAATACAGGTAGTATGAGGAGTAGTTTTTATAACCCAGTGGTTACAAATTCTTTTTTCTCGCTGACTTTGTGTTAGGTCTTTTGTCATGAAAAGAACCTGGAATTGACTTAATTTCAATCAAGTCAAGTTTGAACTGCTGAAATGACTGCCGCTTGCCCTGTTCTGGCTCTGTCTTTTAGGTAAAGCAAATCTCTAGTCTTTCAAGACTGACTGAGGCTCAACTTTGGCAGGTACTGAGCTGAACACCATTGTCCTGTGGTTTATCCTTGATAACCTGAAAATACAGGCTTGGCTGAGCGTAGACTACTGTGCCAGGATGGGGTCTTATTGTTGCATTAAGTACTTGTTCATTAAAAATGAGTGGTATAAAAATGTAAGAGCTGAAAGAATTGTCAGGTGCGACTAAATCTTACAGTAACTGGTCTCTCCAGCAGTCTGATTTTTGGCACGCCATATACCAGTTTCTGGGAAGACTAAACCTGCATGTTTCCTGTCAGCTGACCCATCATAAGATGCTGTCAAGAAAATTCCTTGAATTGTAAATGTGGATTTTGGCCCTGATTGTCAGAAAAGGGGATCAGTGTTTCATAGCATCCGATTCTTTTCTTTTGCTGTTCTAGTTGCCTGAATCTTTCCATTATGTTGGCTTCTTTTGCTTAAATGGCAGGTTTTTGTTTTTGACACGTCATCAGTGCAGGGGAATTTGCAGAAACAGAGCAGTGCTCTAAGACTTGGAGCCAAAGGACTCCGTCAAAGGACTTTTGGGGAATGAATGTTTTGTTCTGTCTGATGCTTTTTAGGTGAGGTGATGTGCAGGTGTGTTTAAAAGTCCTGCCTGGCAGCCCTGTTCAGCCTTGCCTTGCCTGCCTGTGATTAGGATACCATCCATTAAGGTGTGCGCCTTTGTGTTTACCTTTCTAGAGTGTGCCCTTACTGTTTCAAGGTTCTGTCACCTAGCTGTTACATGCTATACTGTACTGTGCTGTGACTGTCACCGTCTGGCTGGGCACAAACATGGGCTTTTCTTCTGGCCCAGGCATCACCGTCCCAGGGACTGTAAATGGCTAGGGTCACAGCAGAAGGCCACGTCATGCTGCCTGCTAAATTAAACTCACACCTGCATACGGAGCAGTATGCTGCCTGCTAGGATGTATGTATTTTGTTATCTTTAGGCTTCAAGTCAATTTATTTATTATCAGGCTTTGGCTTTGCGCTGTGGTTTCTAAAGTCATAATGTCATTTTAGATCCAACCCAACCTACAGATTTGTCACTGCAGCATTAGAGCCTGTGATTGTTTAGTCACCAGCTAGTATGTAGCTGTTTGATTTGCCTTTATCTGAGTGGCTGCTGAATGTGATACCAGTAGCCCCACCCTCAACTCCTGTACGAGTATTATCACAAAAGCCCCCTTTCCCCTCCACTGGTGACCAAACAGTGGAACAGCACATCGCCCCATGAATTATATGGCTGTGAGAAGTGTGATCCAGTATTTGTATTGTGGATGAGGGCTTTTCATCCATCTCTCCTATTTTTCCAAACTGCTTAATTCTATTCAGGGTCACGGGGGGGTTTGGTGCCTGTCCCAGGCAACCTTGGGGTGCAAGGTGGGGGAAACTCTGGATGGGGTGCCAGCCCATTCACAGGCCACAGTCACACTTGCACTTGCACACCCAATCACACGTACTATATGCATACTCTGTCAGAGTAGTATCAAGTTCCCCCCCCAAATAAACTGTACAATTACTGTCAACGCTATGTTCCTGATTCTTAGTATGATGCAATGGGGTGTTAGGATTGTGGTTGCTGCCCCTGTGTTGGTTGTAATGAGCCTTCACCGCCCTTTTAAGTCCCTTCTGAATCACTCTAACACCTCCCTGTCCAGTTAGGAACTTGTCTTCTCTTCTGAATCTCTTGCACATTTGTCCACTACTGCATTTTATACTCACTGGTTAAACACACTTTTTTTTTTTTATTCCCTTATGTCTATGCATTGTAATCCCCCATTACCATGCCTTCTGTGTTGCACTGTATCCCTTGGTACAGATTTACAATAAATGCACAAGATTTTCACTGTGCTGTCTGGAACACACGTGACAACAAAACTTGACGTACCTTGAATCGAAATTGTCGCCTGCCTAGAAACTGGGTGCCATTGTGAAGTCACTTTATGAGCAGCCTGCCTCCCTGCCATGACTGACGTAGTTTTCCCTCTTAGAGCTTTGTTGCACATGTTGGGGTTGCTGAGGTTTCCACTGTGACACTCGTAGTTAAATTTTGTTGAGATTGGACATACTGTTGTGTGTGTGTGTGTGTGTGTAAACTGCCCTGCCTGCACCTCAGTACACTACCTCTCCAGGCTCACAGGAGTGAATGTTTTTACTGCGTGGTGCATGTTACTTGTCTTGTACATATGTGGTTCTGAGGGTGTTCATGTAAGGTCTGTTTCCTATATTTGCTTTTGCATCTCCTAGCCTCTCCTGCTTTATTTGACCAGCTCCACTTTCTTCCACAAGCTTCCTCTGTAAACATACTTATTTGTGCGAAGTATAATGTTGAAAGTTCTTGCATTATTATTACTTAGATTTTGTTACTATTTTAATTGCTCTTCAAATGACACGTCACCCGGTGACTGTTTTGGGAATCGAATAACTAACCTCCCCTTTTCTTTTGAATACAGGACTTTCTGATATTCTAGCCGAGTGGAGCCATCCTGCAGTAGGCACAACAGACAAAAAGCATCGTTTGAGTCCTCTTTCCAAAGACATCCATCGTTGCTTTCGAGCAGTGCTGGCGGCAGGGCCTTCGTTGGGCAAGCTGGAAGTCGGGGAGCTTGAGGAGAGCCAGAGCGCAGCCTTCATTCTCAGGCAGGGGGGCTGCACGGCTGATATGAGCCCTCGGAAGCCTGCGGGGGCCACGTCTGTGGCGTGTGCGGGCAGCAGTGAGTGTAGCCCCGAGTGCCCCACGCAAAACGGGGTAAGTGTGTGAGAACCACTTTTGAAGGAACGTAATGTAACCCTGATGACATGGTCAATAGTTTATCTGCTGCCTTTGACTTGGGCAGTCTGGCTAGGTGCTTAACCGTCTAAAGTGAATACTGTTATTACATTTAAGAGACTTTTGTCCAAAGCAGCATGTAGTGATGCAGATATATTAGAGTGCATGGTGCAGTTTAGGGGTTAAGGGCCATGCTCAAGGGCCCAGTGGGGATATGAGCACTTCTGACAGCTGTGGGATTTGAACTGGCTCCCTTCTGGTCATGGGCATTCCCATCTGAAAGGTCAGGCTGTTGTTGGCATGGTGTGAGCTCGATTCATTGTCTGGCAGCTGCTTGTCTGCCTGCCCTATCGGCCAATAGGCCCTTTTTTGGGAGGTGGTCTTGCCTTTGACTGGACCCCAGTAGTGTATTTTGCTACACTAGCTAGTTTACCTTCATGGAAAGCTAGCCCAGTTATAGCTGGTAACCTGAAGCAGGCTGCTTGCAGTGAGTGGAGCTTTCAGGTACGTTATCAACAATATGGTTTTCTGGTTAATTTTTAAGTAGGCCAGGGCTCGGTAACAGGTGCTGGATGCTGATCGTTTTGCTTGGGGTGTCAGTTTGCCCTGGGCGTTTCTCTGGGTCAGGCTTCAGCCTGGTCTCCGCAGCTCTTACCACGTTGCATTGGTGTTGCCTATATTAAAGTTATTTCCTGTTGCATCACACAGTGTATTTTTTTTTTTTTTTTTCTATTTTGTAGCAGTGTTCCTAACGGTTGTCTTGGTTTAACACATGCTGATAGAACCTAATGGCAGTGCACAATTTACTGGGTGTCAATGAACTATTCTAATCAATACAACAATTTATAAATTTCTTCTAGCATCGAATTGCCTGCAAATGGTATGTCTGACAAATGGTTTGTGGTTATGAAATTTCATTTCTTTGAAAACTGCATTATTTTAAGAATATATACTGTAGATGGCTTTAAGTTTGATTAGTGGTTCCTGGGTGGGTGGATGGAAAACAAGTTCCTAAAGTTTATAACCTGTCATGTTGCTGAATTGGAATATGTCTGTACCTGGTGGTCCCTGTTCTATAGCAGAGGGAATGTCACACGCCTGCTGCTTTTAGCAGTGTGTGAGAGCATTTTGGCCTTACACATTTGTCTGAAATGCACAGAACAAAACATGGGTGAAAGTAATCCCCCCCCCCCACCTTGCTGTTTGCAGGAAATTGGAGTTTTTTGTTTTTTTTTGTTGACTCAGTGTAGACTGCCCTCTTCAAATTGCAGTGGTATTTTATCAGGTGTGTCTAATAAATAATGGGTGGGTTGCATAAGCACGTGAAAGGATGGTCAAAACATGCGCTTCCATTTATATCGCATTGCATCTACAAATTATACAATACTCCTTTTTTTTTCAGGAGACCCCAATCCAGGTTTTTCTGTGTTCTGTCTCATACTGAGCTGTACCGGCCCATTTTCAATTTGTGGGGGTGTGTATTTAATGATTAATACTGTTAATGATGACTCAACAGAAGATGCTTAATATGAAATCCATGTTTCTCTTCCTGCTTTGCGTCAATTCACTCACTTCTGGTGTATTCCAAGCAGGCAGATGTGGTGCTGAAATGCACACTGTGGATACTGTTTGGCCCTCCTATGTCATGCTGGTGCCCCTGTTGGCCTTTTAATGGAAACCCCTCAGGGGAGAGTCCCTGGGGAGGGGGATTGGTGTGGCTGAACAGCGGATGTCTGGGTGTCAGGCGGTGCTCTCACTGTGACTTCCTGGAATTACGACTCATTTCCCTCAGTGTGGCTGTCTTTTACGGTCAGGATAAATAGGTGACATTAAGAAACTGCAGCTTTGTGTCAACTTTATGGATCATTAAATAAACTTTAATATTCACACCTGCCATTTGTGCATATACGGTATGTTTCTGACGCAGGTTTCTTGTTGTGGTGAGATGTGTACACCGTTTTGAGCATGTGATGGACCTGAAAGATTCCACTGTGGCATGAGCCACCAATCAAGGCTTATCGTAGGCAGTCTGGTGTTGCTGAGGAGTTGTATTTA
Source organism: Gymnarchus niloticus (assembly GCA_009936485.2). Lineage (NCBI taxonomy): Eukaryota > Metazoa > Chordata > Actinopteri > Osteoglossiformes > Gymnarchidae > Gymnarchus > Gymnarchus niloticus. The sequence continues at coordinate 18,679,239 of JAACJT020000052.1, read as the reverse complement.
TTTCTTATACTCTTTATTAATATTATCAGACACGTATCACTAATCTGTGTAAATGCATGTGGCTTTTTTAATTGGATCATGGTGGTATTCAGCCTGCAATGGCTTACATGCAGACTGTAGGTATCAAGTCTAGGAAACTTGGGTGTACAGTTGAGGTGGGGGGGCAAGGCTATTTTCAAAATATATTTGAAAAGGAACATGGGAGAGTTTTTGTAGGATGGTCTTAAAAAAAAGTTGAGACTTCTCACGAGGAGGTGGTGTGTCAAGTTCTTTTGCTTGTCACATGGGTTACTCTGTACAGAGAGCAGTTTTTCCTGACCAGCTGTGATGTTTTTACAGTAAAGTCAAAACGGAGTGTTGCTATTGAGGGGGGAATCTGATTTTTATTTTACATGGAAACTATGAAATGTTAAAATGAGAGTTCTGTCTGGGCAGTTTTGTGATTAAAACTATAAAATCCTGTTAATTGCTAGGTGAGAGGTTAAATGTATTAAATTTTGGCCTTTTATTCACAGATTTCTGCAAAATATGATACAAAATGAAAATTGAGTGAGAAAAGGGTTTTTTTTTTTTTGTGCCATGTCCTCTGTCACGCAGCTTTTTTTTTTCTCTCCCCTCCTCAGTGGGATGAAGGTGGTGATCCTTGGGGTCCTCACAGCAACTCTGGTTCTCTCTCCTTGGCTTATGCATGTCTTTACTGTAGTGCCTACACTGCACAGTTCTTACCTGAGCAGAGCAGGTCCCATCACAGGTGGCCCGTTCAGGGTGTCATGTCCACTGTGGTTCTATTTCCGTCCATCCAAGTATGGCGCACCCCCGGGCTGAGTGTTAACATCGTGTGCATGACCTTTTGTATGGGGCCAGGGAACAAAAATGGGTATGTTGGCCCTCGTCAGTAGTTTTTATTAATAAACTAACGTGATCCTCTGCTCAGGCAGCTCCACTGTGTTACCTCTGGAGTCCAATGTAAGGGTTAATGTGGTGTGCGGTTATCTTTCAGAAGTTCATATGACATTTTCAAGCCATTTGATAATTGGTAGGCAATTAAATGTTCAGCTGTTTGTCCTTTTCAGCTTGACAATATCCTGGGGCCAGTACTCTATTAAAGTAGCTTATATGATGCAGGTGGTTTATTCTAATGGAGGTTAATCTTGTTCAGTAGCTGGATTACAAAAACTTGACTGACCTCGTTGTACTCAGCTCAAGCCTGGTTCAGTATAGCAAGCTGGATATGGACTCTCGTCAAGGATCCAATAGTGTTCTGCATTTTGTAGGTTTGACTTGTTTTTTCACAGTACCACAGAGACACGTGTAATGTGGTTTATTTTAGAAAAAAGAAATGTTTGATGATCATACTAAAAATAAGTTTGTAAGATGATGCTTAGACCTTGCTTACTGGTTGACTTCATATGGTGTGGCTACCACCATCCAACCAGTATCTCACCATTTTCTTGCTCCTGTTTTTTTTTTTTTTTTTTTTTTAAAAAGTCTCCTATATATATTTGTTTAAATCCCTATTTCTCATGTGTTATGCATATGCATGAAAATACCAGTGATATGCTGCCTTTTGTTTGGAGCAGGTGGCTGAAGAGAATGAAGAAAGCAGTAAGTCCTACCATAAGGGTGCTTGTGAGTCTGACCGAGTGCTGTTGGGCCCCTTAATCATCCGGCCTGGGACAGGGCCGGTAATGGGAGTCACTGTGAAATGCCTCCAGCTGCTCCAGTGACTCTGTGGCCCGTTTAATCTCACCGATCTGCTATTGGGATTCCACCACCGTTTATTGGTGGCTTGGTAATAATGTTTACATAAACTGAATTCATCGTGGGGTCAGTCCTCCCAGTGCCCAACAATGCGCGGACGCCGCTCAGGACCCATCGCCAGGCTCACCCCAGTGTACGGCTGGCCTCATACCTCACG
>JAACJT020000052.1:18546654-18669769 GCA_009936485.2 Gymnarchus niloticus | reverse complement strand
GGGGGAAGGGGGGATGAAGAGGAAGAGAAGGAGAAGGGAGGGGAGAGGGGGGAGGAGGGAGAGGAGGGGGAGAAGGGAGGGGAGGGGAGAAGGAAGGGGAGGGGGGGGGGGGGGGGGGGATACAATGCCTTGATTTTAATTTGCAAAAATGACTCATTGGCCATTAGGTGGGGACAAGAACATTTCTGCCTTAACCTCGCCCCAACACAAACAGCCTTGAAGGTCACAAGACCAATGGAGCCCTGCGTGTAGAAGACAAAACATCACTGGTCACTTCTTCCTGTGTTTTTGATGGGGTGGATTTAGAGGACCAGAAGACTGGAATGGTGAACTGTGCACAAGATGGTTCTTTCTGGTCATTCAGGAGACTAGATGTCCCAGCTCAGTGTAGAAAACCTGCCTCTTCACCAGCATGGTATGAGCCATCCTTCCAGGCCACTGGAACAATTATAAGTCCCACTGCAATCTATCATTCTGTTCCTTCTTTAAATCCCTCAACACATGTAGCTTGTTGACCAACAGATCAGAGTAACTGTTAGCTGTAAGATTTAGCACCATACTAACTTGGGTTTGTTGAATAATAACCGGGATGAACAACCACTTCTTCAAAAGCCGTTGCTATGCTTGTACATGCATCATATCGCATTCGTTTGTATCTCTGCCATTATCCCGTCAGAGACAGATGCAGTCGGAGCAAATTAAACCTATCCGAGCGATTAGGAGAAGGTATTACAACACCCACTGCTCCTTGTTTAATGAAAGCCATGAATCCCAAGACAAAAATTAAGGAATTGCAGAAGAGGCATCCTGAAGAGATTTACCATAAAGAGAGAGCACTCTCGCCTTAACCTGAGTGTACACAGATATACTGTATGCTATTTGTTTCTATTCGATTTCCTGTTAGCACAAACATCCCAGAATAGCTTTTCCCCCATGTTTGTGTTTGTGCTCCACCCTTTGTCAGCACATTACTAGTTTAATAGTATACAAATTGCTTGCCTCCCTATAACCAGCAATTAGTCCAACTTCAAGACTTCTCTTGCCTGATTGGCCTACTGTTTGTCTTCAAGGTAACCCCACCATAGTCAGCCAGATGCATATTAGTTCATTAAGCTCACTGCTGACGATTTGTATTCCCAGAGTTTAATCACCCAGGGTATTTGACTTTGAGATGAAAATGACTATGACAGAAAGAGAGAAAGAGGTGTATTTGCTCGCTAAGTTTAATTGCATCCCTAAATCAGTCTGGTCCCTTTTGCCCACTTACGTCAAGTGACAGTTTTCATTGGTTTAACACTGCACTGAATGTGCTCACAGAAATGATCTCAGAAGTGGGGAATTAAAACACAACAAAGGTCACCTGATTACTAGAAAGCACAATGGGACTTGCCCATGTGCTTTAAACAACAGGGATCCTCCATTTTGCATGACTCATAAGAGAAACATTTTGGGAGACGTGCTATTTATAAACGGTGCCCAGTAGGAGATGAACCATCATTAATGCTCTGAGAATGTGTGCTCAGAAAGCTGCCATGATGAAATTCCTCAGAAAGGGCCCGAGGTCTCCAAGCATCTGCTCTGATAGTACTGCTTAACCCAGAAGCACAGTCCATGGCAGGGTGCACATGGATTTAATTCCAGGTTCACCGCTTTAACCAGCTAGCAAGGGAAGGGCATTTTAGCCGAGGATGGTTTAGCAGAAGTGGCAGGATGACTGCAATATTTGCTGTCATTTTCTGCCAATTTCTTGCTTGTCTCTAGTCTTAATATCCGTTTCCGAGGGATAAAGAAATAAGATGGAGGATCAGAATAATTTGTCATTTGACAAATTGCAAGGATACAACACTGCTGAGATTTGCATCAAACTTCTCTAGCTGCAGCATGAGGATGCATGCCACTTCCACCATGTCGGTGACAGTTTTATGGTCCCTGGTGCAGCACTCTGTGGTGCCAGATGGAATTGCAAGCACATCAATTATGGAATAATGAAAATCTGTTGGATATTTGCCTGTGCATTGGTTTTGGAGAATGTTCGCCATTGGGAAACCATTTTGGAGAAATGCCATTGATATGGTCGTCAGGACTCAGTATCAACTAAATTGCGCCTAATAATGCAGGGGGAAAAGATGATCCACACATTAGCTAGGAAAAATTAAAAAAGAGCTCATGCACTCTCCTTTGTTCCAAGTAGTGGTGTAGTCATTGGACCTTTAATCCTAGCCGCTGCTTGAAAGAGACTGGGCTTAACATGAACCCTTGTCAGCAGGACTGGAGGTCGAGGGGTTGATACTCCTGTCCATTCACAGGAGACTGAAGACATGCACTGCAGCTCTGAGAGGACAACGACTAGATGCCATTGTAGATAAAAGGGCTGGCCAGCCTCACTGTTGTATGCTACCATCTGTTGTTAAACTTGGCTCTGGGTGCCCTGTGCAAAAACCAGGTTTGTGGAGCTTTGTGTTGAGGCCGTTATCCAAACATGCATTAGTGCGGTACTCTGCAGCCATGCAGCCTCTGCGCTTGCTCTGTGTGAAATATTTAACGGGCCCCCTTACATAATGTGGGCCCAGGGCAAAAATGATCCCACCTGCTTTTTCGGGAACCTGACCAGAAGCAACAAGGAATGTTTATTGGAGGCAGCAGGCAAGGTGGCTACCAGAATGTACTGCATGCCATGCTCCAGTAGGGACAGCAAGCAGGATCACACCAAATGGGAATTGAAGGGGGGATGGGTACCAGTCTTCCAGAAGGTGGAGGAATGGAAACAGTTATAAAGAAAAGGGAAAGGGAAAGAAAAAAGCCAAAGTCTCCTGACATTTGTCTTCCCCCATCTTATAGCCCATTTTAGGCACAGGAGACTGAATGAGACTGTCTCTTGACTTTTACCTTCCCTCATCTAACAACCACCTTCAGGCCCTGAGACTGAATGGGACTGTCTCTTGACTTTTGCCTTCCCTCATCTTACAGCGCTCTTTAGGCACAGGAGACTGAATGGGATTGTCTCTTGACTTTTGCCTTCCCTCTCTTACAGCTCTTTTCTTGTTTTGCTGAGAGGCAAACTCATTACTGCATTTCTATAATTTTCAAAAGTATCATTAATGACACCAACTGCAACTTTGTGATGTGCTCATGTCCGTTTTACTTGTAGGTGGGGTGGGGTGGGGGGGGGTTGTCTTGCTTTATAAATGGGCCGGTATGCCCATTGCTTATTGGGTATATAGCAGGGCACTGTAACACCACATGATTTTGCAGATGGTATCAAATGATTACTGTCAATGCAACCTGCCTTGTTCCACCACATCTGCATGCCAGTTCAGTAGCTGAGAAAGTTCTTCTCCACTAAGTATGAGGACAGCAGAGACATTTAGCCTTCTTATGCTGAAGGGGCATCCGTTTGTTTGTTGTGTTAATGTGTCTGGTAAATATACATTATGCAGTATCAAATGTGGATTGTAATTACATTTTTTATTGCACAGACAGCGTTCAGTACACTGCTGCTGTTTCCCTCTGGTTCCTTTCATTCATTTCTCATATTGTTAATTTGACGGTGATCGACTTAGAAATGGGTTTCCCCACAAAACAAATTAAAAAGTACAAAGAACAAAAACACTGACAAATCCCAGGCAAATGGAACAAACAACACATTCTGTTAGTGTGGGACATTCTCCTGAATCAGTTTCATAGGACAATTACAACCTATTGTTTCTTAGTGCATCAGAAATGGTCCTGAGTGACCTTAATGTTATGAAGGTAAGATGTAAACATGCAGTACATGTGGTCTTTGCTCATTTAACTACACAACAGAGCACTGAGTAGCAAAATAAATGCTGGTGCTGATCGCCATCGCAGCATGGACAACTGAGTCGGTGCTGGAATTCTACCGGCAATGTCCGAGCCTCCCAAAATGGTACCCAAAATTTGTACTGTGCTGGGGCTGCAGAAGTGTTAAGCATGCACTGGGTTAACTCTGCTGGATCCCAGAGTAGCATCGCGCGTCGCATGCTGCAGCAGAGCAGGAAAGGAGTGCAACCTGGGATTCTGCGCATCTGGTGGTCTTCAGCTTCTATTCTTTGGACTGCAGGGTAAAATTAGCTCCAGAAACTGAATAGTTTGGTTTGCTGTTCTCGTTCTAATTAATATTTATTTTTTGCCGGGGGAAGGATAAGATAGTGGATGAAGAAATCATTACAAGTATGGTGGTTCTGCTTGAACTACTTACCATCTATGTAAAGGTCTGAGAAGCCATCCACCCTCGTTCTCACATGACACACATGCTCCCTGGAAAGGCAGCCTCCTCACAAGCATGCTGAGAAGAAGACTACACGACTATAATATGTCCAAGGCAGTTCTCTTATAGATGATTTTGTTCAACTGAAGATTCCACTTTTGGGTAAAAATAAGTTGTACTTTTTCTAACAAAACACTATTACTACATGCTCACATCCCACTCCGCCTCCCCCGAATCCTAAGCACACCTGTTGTTCATTAACTGGTTTAACTGCCATGGTGTAAAAGTGCCAGGGTTTCAGTTACCTTTTTCAGAAAGGTTGAGTCTTACGCTAGTGTTTCTTTTCATGATCTGGTTTTATTATATAACCTGTGCTTTTTGTCTTGAGTTTTGGATTTGGTTCTTTGTCCTGTAATACCCCTGTTGATTTTCTGACTGGCCTATGTTTGGACTATGGATTTGGATCACAATTTGGATTTGGTTACCTTTGTTTATCTTCACTGGTTTTCCAAACCTTTGTCTATTTCACTAACTACTGTATGATTTTGGAAATAAACCTGGAGCTCCTACACCTGGATTTTCCCATCCATGCACTACAAAAAACTTCGCCTTAATGGAACAGCAGAGCTAGAGGCAAGATTGATCTGTCAGGAGAAGAAACTGAGTGAATTGATCCAGATATTACATAGCAGTTTGCCAACCCTAGTCACTCCCTTAGGGCAAACAACTCTTGTGAGAATCTCTGTCTTGCCTGGTCTTGGTGCAGTGTCCACTACTCCCAGGCTACAATCTTCCACTGTGTTTATCTTTACCTCCAAACGGTATGATGTAATCCTAAAAAGTGCAAGAGTGTTCTCATGAAATGTTCAATGTACCTTGATTGTGACACTGAACTTTTCATAATGGAGTGGACCAACATCTATTTTGCAGTATCATTACTGGTGGGAAAAGCTCTAGAGTGGGCTATGGCATTATGGTGTCAAAATAGCGCTGTGTTAACTAACTTCTGAGATAGAATTCTCTGCAATAAGAAGTCTTCGATCATCCTGCTCTTGGCAGAGTTTTAGGAATCCAGTTATCTGATATATACCAGAAGAATTGACCCGCATCAGATAATGCTGTGGAAATCAGAATTTTAGAAACAGAAAGTGGCTAGAGTGAGGCAGTACGGCTCCACATGTATTATTATGGGCTAAACTTGGACTTGCAGTCAGAGCTGGCTTGTCAAGGTGATGTGTATAACCTGGAACAGGTAAAAGAAACGTTGATCTCAATAGACAACCTCTTAAGAGATCGTGGACGGCAAATCTCCAACACTGTCACGTGTCATACCCTCTCATCCCAGGCCATCGACCTCCACACCCCCTGACCCTAAACTCATCCAGCTGGGGTGAGCGCCCTTATCATTAGAGAAATGCCAAAAACGCCTGCTGCTATGCCTATGCTTACACTGTGGCAACGCTGGACAGTTTATGCTGCACAATCCAACTTGTTCCCTCAGAGGGGAAAATATTCTGAAACCCAGGTGAGAGGGTAAGTATTCTTCAAAGCGCCTCATAAGCAGTTTTTGATACCTGTGGTGATATCATTTTGGAAGTGATCCTTGTGTATTCCTTGTTAGTTGACTCTGGTGCAGTGGGTAATTATACAGATACGTCAAGTTGGCTAAAAACTATTGGTGTGGGAATCCTGGTGTCATTGCAAGTGCTTGGCCATCCATAACTATTCCACTTCTATTGAGAGTCCCAGTTCTATATAAACAGTCCTAATTCCCACTGACCACCTGTAGATGTCTTCAACAGGACAAAAATATCCATTCAACATGCTCTCCGGGACCTCCTCTCCACATATTTTCCATACTAGAATAAGATGACATGGACTTGTATACTGAGGAGGCCCTTGTCATATGAAGTATTCAGCCACCAAGGTGCTTCAAGTCTTTTCTTCATAGAGAAAAAAGATGGTGGACTTTGACCCTACATTGATTATTGAGCTCTAAATGAGATTTGTTGAATTCGATTACCCTCTTCCCCTGATTCTTATGGCTTTGAAACAGGACCAGAGCCCCACCATATTCACCAAGTTAGACCTTCACAGCGTATATACTGTCATTTTGTTTGTATTTGTGCAGGGGACAAAAAAAAAAACACTGCAAAGGAGCAGTACGAGTACCATGCCATGCCATTGCTTACATCCCCTCGGTATTCCAGGGACTCATGAATGAGATTTTCTAAGAATGGTAGGTACGTATTTGATAGTCTATATATAGTCTTATTTACTCCAATGATCTGGACACTCACTGGGCTCACATAAGCTAAATTCTTCAAGGACTTTGAGTGAACAACTTTTACACTAAGCCAGAGAAGTGTGAATTCCACAAGACCATCATGCCTTCCTGGAATACATTATAGGACTAGAGGGATTTTGCATAAATGACAGGAAAGTGTCTTCTGTTTGCCAGCGTTGACCTGAATAGTTAAGTTTGTGGGTTCCAACCTGCATTTGACCACAATTTCTCCAATGTGGGTACACGTCCTCGAGCGTTAGCCACCTAAGTATCTCTCATATTGTACTTCAGAGCTATTGACTCTACGGTTTTGGATACCTTATGGATAACGTTGGAGATTTGTCCTGTCCTGTGCATTCCTTTCTGTACCCAGTCCAAGTAGGCCGCTCACTGCCCACAGATGTACTACGCTGTAAATCCCTCACCATCCATAGTCACACTTAGTGCTGGACTTCGCAACAGATCTACCCCTCTCAAAAGGATTCACTACTATCCCGGTAGCTGTGCTGTTCATAGATTTTCTATAATTTACTGCTTGATAACCCTCTTGGGTCTACCTAATATAAGGGAACTGCCCAAATGTGCATCTAGTTTTCATATTCTTTAGAATATCAGAAGTCATCTTCACAGATCACAGCCTGGGTATCGTGAGCATTCTGTGATTGTCCAGGCGTTGAACTTCTTCTAGATATAATGCCTCAACTAAGTGAGACATAGCAGCTTAACCAAGGCTGATTAGAATGGGAGAACTATGCCTCTAAGGAGCTATTGTTGTTCACTGTCCGTGACATCTCAGAGTCTTCCTTCATTGAGGATTTCCACCACACTCATCCTGATTGTTCTGCTCCTTGCCCTGGTGGTCACCGGAGCAGTAGACAGTCTAGGGCTTCTGGAGCTGTGTGTGTGTGTGTGTGTGTGTGTGTGTGTGTGTGTGTGTGTGTGTGTGTGGGGTGGGGTAGGGGGTACCGGTACAACATCTAGTTCTCTCTCTGTCTCCCCTGATTACTAAAGAGCACATTTAGTTCATCAACTTGATTGATTGGCATAGTATATAAACACCTGGTTTTCAGTTACCTCCATGTAAAGTAGGCCTATTGAATGTCCCACAATACATAGTATTTGTTTTCATGATTTGTCTTAACTGTTGTCTTACTTTTTTGGATTCGGTAATTTGCTGTACATCATCCTCATTGACATTGTGACTTCTACCTGTTTTTAGAATATGGATTTGGATCACAATGTGAATGTGATTGCCTTAGTTTGCCATAACTGATTTTTTGACCCTTTGGGGACTGCAGTTCTGAAAATGAACCTGAAGCTCCCATCTCCGGATCCTCTCCCTGTCCATTCACTACACACACATTGCTGTTTCTTTTCCTTGTGTCTCAACCCAAGAACCAGCTTTAAGATGAATCCTGGATTTTGTAGTTTCATCATGAAACAACAGACTTATGAATGGTATGTTGACTTATTGTTGACTTTCTAATTTTGTAGGACAGCCTAACTGCATTATGAGATGTTCCGAAATGTTGACGCTGCAGCTGAATGTTTAAAATGTGTACTCGGGAAAACAATTGTCATTATCCGTGAAGGGCTATTTGGCCTTATTCCTGTGGGAGTTCTACATTTCATTTATCAGGATTTTGAGCTTGCATTTCTGCTCAACGTAGGTGAGAAAAACAGCTGAAATATATCACGAACTTTCTGACCATAGTGCTCTTTAAGCACTGATTGTATAGCGGGATCTGAGTTTCAGAAGCATACTAACAAATGACAAAAGAACCAAAGATTCAATTAAATGGTTTCGTAATGGGTAAGGCTCATTGCTGCTGTAATATTTGCCAGCGAAAAAAAACCTTTCTCTGTTTTCACCACTGCTTTTACAATAAATTAATTTTAAAAATAAACGCAAAATGCCTGCATGCCAGAGGCCAGTTTTAGAAATGCATGAGAGTTCATTAGCCTGTAATGAGCTGCATGTATGAACATTCCTAGGGGTTTCCCTGACTTTGGCGAAGAATCCAAGGCCTGGCAAGTCTATTTCAAAGAGCTCATCAATTAAGGTAATTGAGCCAGATGTGATCTCCAGTAAAAGCAGTTTTTTTTCCATTAATAAAAAGTAAGCATGAAAATCTGAATGATTTCTCAATGCCATGGATCATTTATCAGTTTAAACGATAAGGACTCATGTTACCCTATTAGACCTTCCTGCTCAAAAAGTAAAAATCCCACATATATGACAATTTGAAAGGTCTGAAAATATCAGTCAAGCCATGTAAAACAGACATATTGAGGCATGCTGAAAAACATAGTGATGGCACTGTGATGCGAGTCTGCTGGGCTCATTAGTGTCGTCTGCTAAGGGTGCCCAAATGGCCCTGCTGTGGTGGTGCCGCAGGGAGTGAGTGATGTGTCTAAATCAGGGATGTTCAGCACCGCTCTGCTCTGGAGCCACAGGGAATGCCCGATTTCTCTCAGTCTCAGCTTTTAACTTGGTTTACTGCAGTAATTATTTGGATAGTAACCTGCCTCACCTCATCTGTCAGGTGTAAGTAAAACCCTCTTTGAAAAGGTTTTCCAAGACCTGAGGCACCATCGCTCTTCGTCACCACGGATGCTGAAATGTCGGTAGGCGGACGTGCTGCTCGCCTGGGACAGTGGGCTCTCGTGTGTAGCCCGATACCTACAGGTTCACGCTGGAATGGATTATTTGTATACCTAGGGGATCAAGTTCGCACCCCGCAGTACACGTGCCAGCTACAAAACAACGCTTGAGCGACTGCTCACGACCCGCAGTCCACCCTGATGCATCAGATCCTTTCTTCATGAAAAAATAATACTCTCTCTTTCCATGTATATATTTTATAAGGGGTGTCCATACACATTTAGCAAACATTTAAAGGTGGAGTATATCAGCTTTCTGTATCACTAGGCTGTTCTCCCTTTGGAGTGGGGGTGGAAGGTCAGGGCGCCTTAAGTGCGAGCTGTAATCCACATGTGCATATACCCCCACTTTGAAAACATCACAGCCCACAGCGGAGAGCAGAAGGACCTTTTACACACTGCTTTTAATCTGTGGACATGACAAAAGTGCTATCATCCTAACCCCACATCTCCACCACACTGTACGTAACTGCACTGGCAATGATCCTGAGCCCAGCTGCCAGTTACTTCACGTCGTGAACGCTGGGTCAATTTCACACCAAAGGACATATGTTTAGAAAACCCGGCTAATTTACCATCACGGCTGTAATGGACACTATTAATATATTAGCTATCGAACTATTCATATTTTTAGCCATCTGGTGATATGCGACTTCTGCCCTTGATCTGTTAGCAGCTAATAATGTAATGTGTTGTGTTGACAGTTGACCAACCATTTTGTGACAAATTCCGACCCGTTGTTTTTGATATTTATAAATATGTATTTCACCTTGGCAGTGGAGAGATCAAAGGACAGGTTTGTCTTTACAGTAATGGAGCTGACATTTCAGGCTGGAGTATCTCACTTGATACAGTCCTGAATATTTCTTTTAAATGTAAAGCAGCCGCGTATGTAATTATTCAGTCACTGGAGTCATTAGCAGTGCAGGCCGAGGAGGAGGGAGGGGATTCCTCAATGGAATATTCTCCTGGAGAGACCCATCTACAGCACTACTCAGTAGGTTCCTCTTCTTCTACCATATTTTTAACGGTTCCTCAGACCAACCTCGAGTGCGTGCAAAGCTCTGAATGGGTGCACAATGAGAGCACTTGAAGACACGGGACGCTCACTTATCATTGGAACATTGGGCCTATCAGCTGCCTTTTCAAATGAAACCCAGGGCCCGTCGGGCTGCCTTTTCAAATCATAGTCTTAGTATCGCTACTTGGAATGCAGCTTGCGTTATAAACCTCAACTTTCATTGGCGAAACCTTTTGCATCTAAATGTGGTGACTCAGCAGACTCAGGAGGGGTGTTGCCAGGGGCCAGCAGCTGAACATGATCCTAGAGCAGAGATGGTTGTTCTTTCCCCTAAATTGCCAAGATGACACGCATGCCTTCCGTGCTCCCAGCCAAGGAGAAGAGGACACTACACCTTGTGCCTTTTACAGTGAAGTCTCACGTCGTGTTGTCTGTATTACGCAAAGCCTATCTTTCCAACATTACATTTCCACCTCCCATGGGCACAATAAGTGACTTTTGAAGGCTTTGTTCTCGATGGTCCGTACTCCTTGTTTAGGGAATTAATGCTGCTTCACGGTGTTTTCCTGAGCCTGCAGGCCAGCTCCTTTCCTTTCTACAGGTATTCCTCACCTCAGTGGTAATCATTGTGCTCAGTATTGTGCTGCTTTCATGAAGCAGTGGAGTAGGAGGAACCTGCTGTTCTTGCATCATGGAGTCTTTTTCATCACGCGTATGCAGTGTCTCTCAGAGTACGCGCGCAGAATCCGCCTCAAACGGCAATTACTCAAGTAGCAGGTATTGGGAAGTTTTGGAAGCCTGCAATGCTGATTGCATAAGGGGAAACCTAAAGTCCTGCTGTATCTCTCTGGAAACAAAACAGAATATCAGCATGTCACATGACATTGCTACTGAAGCAGCAGGGAGTCATGTGACAGTCATGTATGGATTGTAACCCAGCCGGTGTCCACCTCCCTGCCTCTGCCTTGAGGTGGCCTCACGTGTGTGCGCGAGGACACCAAGGAACACGGTGGCTTTGTGCACAGTCAGAGAGGCCCCTCTGTATGTGACTTAGGTGATCAGTGACGCTTAAGGAAAGCACATGCATTAATGAATGCCCTGGCATCTGGTGCAGGGTGTACCTCAGGCTTGTGCTCTTTGTTATCTTGGATAGGCATCAGCCCCCTCACAGTGGGTAGAAGATGGAGCGATGGATTACTGTATGCGTATGTCTGCCTAGAGCAATCTACCTTAAAGAAGCAGCATGTCTATGTCTCTAAAGACGACGGGCAGTCAAGTGGACAGCAAATTTTACAGCAGAATTGTGGTTGCTTGTCTTAAAGCCCCCAAAATGGGGTAAGCATTTCAAGATCTATAATTGGACACACGAGTGAAACGCAGATAATTATTGTCTTCATTATATGACAGCATCAAAATCTTCACAGTCTGAGGCTTCAGTTTACTGCCCTCAATTATTCCTCCATAGCTGAATAAGCTTTATATGCAAATGACGCAAAAATTCAACAGAAAGCTATCGACCAGATTTCCATAATTTTGAATTACTCAAAACTGCAAGAGAATGGACAGTTTAATCAGCCCATTAACGCCCATAATTTTAACAGTAAAAAAAGTCATAATTGACTGCAGGTGTAAAATGACTCAATGCCATGACAAACCCAGGCCATGGCCTACTCTCAACATCATGTCTCTCATCATACATTACAGAGCGGCTGCTGCATGATCCACTTCCCTTTTGTCCGATAAGATGACGGTATTGGTTTATTAAAATGGGGGAAGTCCATAGTTTTATTTGCACAGGAAGTGTGATCTGCAGAGAGATATATAAGTAAATCAGATTTTTACGCCTACGTGATCTTAGTCACTTTTGAAGAACGCCTCAGATTTTATTTCTGATGAAAGAAAGACACAGACCCGTTTTGTTCGCCTACAAGGGGTTTAGAGGTACCAGGATTCTAACGGGATGTAGTTCACCCACTCATCTGCACACACGCACACACGTGCGCATCCAATCACTGGCCATATTATTAGGTACACATAGCTAGTGCTGGGTAGGACCCACTTTCGCCTCCAGATTCGTGTGAAGGGTAGATGACATATACATTTAGAGGTGCCTTTCTGCACACCACTGTTGTACTGAGCTGTCATTTTGGCACACGTGGCCTTCCTGTTAGCTTTAACAATAGTAGCCATTCTCCTCTGACCTCTCTCGCTAAAAAGGTGTTTTCACCCACAGAATTGCCGCTGACTGGATGTTTTTTGTTTATCACACAACACTGTGTAAACTCCAGACCCTGTAAAACCGCACAAGGGAGGCTCTTTCTAAGCTGCTGGAACCACCACGTCTGGCACCAACAATCACACTACGTTCAAAATCGCTTTGATCACACATCCCAGCTGTTCTAATGCTTAGCCACACAGTAACTGAACCCCTGGACCCTGTCTGTGTGCTGTAAGTATTCAGTTGCAGCCACACAAATCACTGTTTGGAGGAGAGGGCTACCTCATAAACTAGCCACTGAGTGTACACACAAGCACATTTAGACATACATATCTACGCACTCACAGTTGCCACATGCACACACGCAAAAATGCATACAAATTCTCACATATGCATGCATGCACACAAACGGAGAGAGAGGTGGAAACAGGGACATGCCAGACACAGCATATACACGCATTAAGGCTGACCCAATGACATCAGACTTCCCTGGTCCAAGACACGCGCGTACTGCTCACAAAGGGACCGGTGTTGACTGCAGACAGAAGGAGCCATGTTTACTGCACACAGAGTGGGCTGCGCTAATGGCAGGCCTTGCTCAAATCCAGTGCCTCTCCGCCTCACGTCTCCAGGTCCCACTCCCAATTAAAATTCCATGCAGACGCTGCGCAGACGCACAATGCCGGCCGGCCAGCACACATGACTTGCCAGTGAAAGACACCGTCATCGTCACACAGCGGGCTGAACGCGCGGGCCGCTCTCCGGGGGGTTGGAGAACGCGGGGGATGAGCCACGTCCCACTGTGCTTTGTAAACACACATCTTAAAAACATTGCTTTCGTTTGTTTCTGCGCTCAACTAACATCAACTGCAGAGCTGCGTTGCTAGCTCAGCCACTGAAGCTCTCTCATTCCAAGGCAGGCAGGACCGCCAGTGTGCTGGCTTTCCCCAAATATGTATACATCACTGTGTCTTCTTTAAAATATATATCGTTAGAAATACCACTCCCCGTTTCCCCCATAAAACCCACCTTCATGGCTAGCTTACTGTAATCCATCAGAGTTAATTGGCTAGAACATAAAGCTCAAGCCATACCGTTACGTGGCACTTTAAACTTTAATCTGCTTTTCTCAACCATCAAGACAGCCAAATATCTAATGATTTTTTCACACCACAGTTACAGTATTGCTTTCTTTCTCATCTGGGAAAAGAAAAACGAGCAATGTCTAAGATTTTTTGTGGACTGACATTTAAACTGAAAGGCGACTGTTCTGTATAATAATTGCTCTGATGAAGAAAACACACACACATTACAAAAACATCCAGTTCCCTTCTGGGTTGTGGTTTGACCATACAACATGGTGTAACTGCAGCAAATGAAAAAACCTGACTGGAGACCCACTTGCAATTGCAGTGTCGTTAGAACACTAATATTTATGGTAAAATCTCCATTGGAGTAAGAAAAAAACAAATACTAATATTTAAAAAAAACCATTTTATTTACGGTAAAATAAAAGTAGAAAGGAAAATTGACAACATTAGTAAAGAAGCAAAGAAATTTAGGATTAACAAAGTGGTAATGAAATGGGGGGTGTTCCTCATGGTACTAAGCTGGCACCAATGTCAATTTTTCATTGTGTTTCGTTCTAAATATTTAAACTGGTTATGGATCCATGGGATATATTTACCATTGTGAAAAGTGACAAATGGAAAAGAATTGTCATTGACTAGTAACTTGTAGCGTTTTTATGTCTCTGTGAGGCAGTGACTGTAATCTATTTGCCAGGCTCAGACAATGCAGCATTACAGGCCGCTAAGGCAGTCATTAAGGATCCACTGCTGCTTGTGTCAATGAGCGGATGTTTGGTTGGCAGTAAACTGATTATATGGTGTGTACAAACATAGACGATGCGTGATTCATCCACAGAATCGTCTGCCTGGGGATGCAGGGGGTGGAGCTTCCCAGCCAACTGCTCTGACTAGGAGGCCGGTCCGAACCCCAACCTGAAACAGTCAAATTACACAGGCTTCCCTTCACAATGAAGAGCTGTATGAAGAGCGATGCAAAAAGGGAAAGCCCTGACCAGTTTGCCGTCATCTGAGTCACCGAACCTGCTCTTCAGCCAGATCACCTGACTGCCTCCTCCAATACACTGCTGTCCTTCTGACTGTTCTAGATCATTGTTGTTCATATTGTGTTAATGAACTTGTGTGCCGGCCAGAGGAGGGTGGGCCTCGCCCTTGAGTGTGGTTCCTCCCAAGGTTTCTTTCTCCTAAGGATGTTTTTCCTTGCCAATGTCACCTTTGGCTTACTCTCTGGGGATCTTGAGGCTGGGACTATATAAAGGGCTTTGTGATAATTCTCCTTTTTAAAGGTGCTATATAAGTAAAATTGAACTGAATTAAATTGAAAGTGACCTTACTCCAAAGCCACACCCATCCCGCAGAAAATGTACACTACACTAGTCACAGCGACATAGAACTCAATTGTGGAGCATGAGGAAGTTCTTCTCATTCCTCTCTTAATCTTTCCAAACAGAAATTCAAAACCGGTTTGTCAACATTTATCTACATTGCAACGCCACCAGAAATGATTTTTGACCTAGGTTTGTGGGCCATTTCTTCTTCACATAACTGTAGGACACTTTGACTAAAATCTATTTTATATGCTTTAGATCTTTTGTGTATTTAAACATCATTGGCATGAGAGAAGTTGACCTGCAGTGGAGTTTCAGCATGGGAAAAGCCAAATTACCTTGCCCAAATCTCCCAAAAGGCACTAGATGGTGTTCAGAAAGCAGCCATTCACATCAACGGCACCTAGTCATGAATCGGGATGGATCTGATCTGGATGAAGTTAAACGCTGAGTGACAGGTTCACACAGCAGACTATGAAAGTAATACAATTAAGACGATGATGATTTCACCTTAAACTTCTCATTAATGTAGCTATATTGCTTAAGGAATTCAGCTACACTTGCTCTGCAGGTTTCATCAGATGCATAAATCAATGGTGAAACTCCCTCACTTACTGAGCCTAACATGGAAGAATCCTGCAGACAACACTGTATCTGAACCCATAATTTAAGGAAAGTACTAAAAAAAACTGTCTGAGCTCGTCTAAGTCATGCTGGCAAAGCAGGCTCAGATTAAAATTTTAGTCACAGTGGAATAGTCGATCCCAGTGGACTGTGGATCCTTGTAGTGTGTTTCCGATGAGGCCATTTGCATACTGATTGCATGCAGGACGTTTGGTGAGACAGCTGCACAGCTGAAGTGGACTCCTTCCAGTTTTTAACACTTTGTATGATCACGGTACATTCCAGTGCCATAGCTGTGCATCTACCTTAGTGACAATAAGTCCACGCAGAAGCCTATAGTGTTGACAAAATGACTGACAGTATTGAGCTCTCAAGGCAGAAGATGCTGCCGTGAATCAGGAACTGCACTTGTGACCGGAACACTGATCGCTGAATTTCTTGGGCGTGTGGTTGCGTTAAGTATCTTCAAACATAACTTGCTGGCTTCAGTAAAATTTCCCGCTGGATGAATTTGTAAAGATGTGGGACTGGGCTATCTGCATACCTTTAGATAAAACCATCTGCCAAGCCACTGACTAATAAAAACAACAAAAGCAGTTGAAAGACTAATGATACTGGTTGAGCCAGAATGGCCTGTATCTCGGATTCCACCTGACTCTGGCTGCCTATTGTGAGCCCCAAACACAGTGTCCTGTTATGTGTATTGCCTGTGTCAGTGGCATACAAGTTAATGGCTCTCATTTCTGAATTTTCACTGTGCCCCTGCCCTGGGTTCCTTTGTTCCCTAAAGCTACACTCAGAATGCTTTTGTTTCTAGAATGGAGATTGCTCCATTTCTTGTCTTTTCTCTCTGTCTGTCGCTTCCTCCCACCCCGGCGAGCAGGGACAGTGTGAGCCGACGGTTATAGCACACGCCGCTTCTCCTCAGTGATGCTCTCTCTCTCTCTTTTCATCACAAACAGTCAACCTTCTCACTCCTCCCAAAGCGAACCCATCCTGCTGAGGTGGGAGCGGAGAAAAAAAATACAACGCCACAACAACCCTCTTTTGTCAGTCCATGCTGTAGCGAGGAAATGACTGAGAGAAAGACAGGGGAGAATAGTCTGCTAGCCAACCTATTCGCTGGGAGCATCTCATCCTCCTGAGGTCTTGAGCTGTATCAGCTGATCTCCCCCTCCCACTCCCTCAATCTCCCTCTCAGTTTAAGGGCTCAGACAGAAGCTTCCTCCAACATTACTATCTCTGACCAGTCCAACCTCACACACACGCATCTACACGCTATATGCATTATGCTTGGATGCACATGCAGACGGAGGACAACTCCTGCACACGGGGGCGCATGCTTGTCGTCACAGATACCCTAAGGTAAAAACACTAATGTAGAGACACAGGCGCACACACTCATACGCAAACATACACACGCACGCACGTAGCCTCCCGCGTGCATGTGGAGCGCTGGAATCACAAACGCAGCAGCGGAGAGCGGCGCGAGACGGATCACGCGGCGCTACCGCGCGCAGCACTGCCATGAGCCGTCAGAGCGGGTGACTGGAAACTGACGCTGGGACCGGACTGGGAAAGGACTGGGACCGGACTGGGGCAAATCCGTCTGCCGACGCTCCTGCAATCCTGCCAACAAATATTTATAATTCGAAGGATTTAACTTCGCCGCATACCGGACACTCAGTTTGCCTTTAATCGGCTTGGTTCTTTTCTC
Source organism: Gymnarchus niloticus (assembly GCA_009936485.2). Taxonomy (NCBI): domain Eukaryota; kingdom Metazoa; phylum Chordata; class Actinopteri; order Osteoglossiformes; family Gymnarchidae; genus Gymnarchus; species Gymnarchus niloticus. The sequence continues at coordinate 18,652,594 of JAACJT020000052.1, read as the reverse complement.
CCTGGCCGACAGCAAGACGCTCTCCTGTCGTTTATACCGAGGGGATTATTATAATTCATTTTTGTTTTCCTTGCATATGCCCTCTTCCATCTTCTTTGTCTTGGAGGAGTGACCCGGTGGCTGTTGATTGCAGTATCCAGCGACGGGTGAGTGCCTTTGAGTCCGTGTCCCTTCGGCTTCCTTGTCTCTACGGTGCCGTTAAGTGTGAAGGCATTTGGCTGGAAGGCAGACGGTCTCACTGGACCTTCCAAAGTAAATAGGAAACGTGTGTGTTTGGGGAGGGGGCTATGAAGGCACAAAACTGTTATTTTGCAACGGTTGCATTCAATAAAAGCCGTGTAGATCGACTTTCACTGGAGTGCAAAATTCATTGTAACACTGCATAAGTGGCTAAGCTTAATAACTGACTCACTGACGGGGTTACTGTTCAGATCAGCATCCGTGCCGCCAGCAGAAATAGCAATAAAAAAAGATGGATGGCATTTTATTGTCTGCTTGTCAGGTAAATTGCTGTCATCTACTGTAAGTAGGAGGAAAATGTGCCTGTAAACAGGTGATGCTGTTGTGTGTGTGAGTGAGAGAGAGAGAGAGAGAGAGAGAGAGAGAGAGAGGGACAGCCTACAATGCATGCAAGGTTTCTCAGACTCAAAGCAAATGGTGGTTGTCTGTGGATGTAAGAAATAAACGTACGATAGTCTATCTGCATGTGGAAGAGACATTTTACATTTGTATGTATACCTGTGTTTCTGGGCATGTGTGCCAATGTCGGTGTGTGTGTGTGCGTGCATGTGTACCATCGAGAGAGACGTATGCCTGTATGTGTGTTTTCACTGGCATGATGCGGAGGCACATGATCCACTGCTGAGACACCCAGAAGACCGAACCTTGCCAGATCAAAGACACTGACCTGAATCTGAATGTAAATAATTTGCTCATTTTGCCCTGTGCTTCCAACCTTCTCACGCACCAGCTCTCACTTGCAGAAATGGTGCACACACCCATCTCAGTGTGTTAGTTCAAAGAAAAAAAAGCCAGCAAGGACAATAACAGAACAATATACCATTCTGCTCCTACAGTACTGGATGCGGTATCTTGTGTGTGTGCGTCACGGTGCATCTTTTGGATCTCATCTGGGGTTGACACCATACACACACACAGACACACTGTTGCATGCCTCTGCTCCATTCCAACCCTCTGTGAAGGAGGATGCTCTCTCACATTGGTGCTCTCGCTGCATTCTACCACATGTAACTCAGGCACTGACACCCTTTTCTAGGGCTGATTACCTCTTGACTCTCTGTGTGTGTCACTAATAAAAAAAACAGAGAGTCGACGGACAAGGTGAAAAATAAGCAAGTAATTACAAATGAGTGACTCAGGAAGCTCACGAATGAGGCTGGGAGCAGAGCGATGAGACAGAGGCGCATCATTAGATCCTGTTATCTCCAGCTGAATTATCAGCCCGGGAAAGTGACTCCGCGCCTGCTGGCTGTCGACCACGTGCGCCCGTCCGTGTGCGCACGTGTGTGTGTGTGCACGTTAGACACACGAAGTAGGAGCCACCTAGCATGTGTGAGCTCAGCTGTGCACTGAGGCGGACGTGGAGCAGTCCCGTATATTGTGTGAGAGTGTGTGTGTGTGTGTGTGTGTGTGTGTGGCAGTTTTGACGCAGAGATCTGTGTTTGTGTCATGTGGATGCTCTATTTGTGGACCAGCAACTTGTTTGGGCAGCAAAGGGATGGTGGGGAGGGAAGGGGAGGGCACAGCACTCCCCTGGCACGCCCGTGACAATGACACTGCTATACTTATGTTGGCGCTCTGAGCGACACTGGAGCATTTGGGTCCATTGTAGGTGAGCCGTGTACTGAGTGGGTGACACAGAAGGGGCTGAACAAAAGATTCTGAGGATGCTCTCAGTCTGAGAGGACTCGGGTAAATGTGGTGTTCCTCTGATCACAAGACAAGGCCAGGTCACTAATTCTACCGGTCGGTGTCTATAACACCGAAACATTCTCTCACTGTACTCAATCCGTGAAAATGAATTAGTCGGTCACAGCAGCAGGATGGAGACGAAGCCAGCGAGGCCCAGCAAAAGGCTTTCTCGGCCAGGGACTGGCGCTGGCAGCTTGTGAGGTGACGGCACATTTCACTAAGCTGCCTCTAGGAAAACCAGGACAATGGAAGGCGATGAATCACTTCAGAAGCCACTTGCGAGGAGGAATGATGCAGGGGCTACAGGAGTGAAGCCGATACGAATTGACCACTCGGTGGGGGTATACTAAGATCGTTTCATAAGGGGGCTCCCTTGGCATGCTCCTATCGCTCTGCTTAACCTGGGATATTCCAGGTTTCGGCAGGTCTCCAAAAACACAGACTCCTCTCAGGAGGCGGCTGCTGGATACCACTAACGGACGTCGCTAGTACAGCTGCCACAGCCTCATCGTTGCGGTGAATATGCACTGGGGAGCCTCGCGACCGTGCACAGGTGGCAGCGACGATCAAATGCCCCGAAAGCGCGGCCATCAGTGCGAATAGCCGGCAGCTGTACGTATCGTATGTGAGCAGCTGTCCCTTGACTGTGAACGGCAGCTCCATTCCTGTTTACTACACTGTGGCTGGTGCGCGAGACGGGCCGTCTCTGAACACGTGGTGTCTCCCAGTTTGTAAAGCTGTGGTGGGGACAGATAAAGCCCAGCACAAAGGAAGTTCTCCTGCCGTCTTTCTCCTCCCCCCTGGGCTTCCGGGACAGGTGACGGGGCCTCCAGTGGCCAGTGGGCCCGAGACTGATGGGTTACGAACCGTTATCTAGGTGAGGTCCCCAGAAGCCAGTGCTTCTCCACTGGCTCTTTGGTTGGCTGCGCTTCAACAGGCACAGAGAAGACGTCAAGGAAGGCCCAGGAAGCAGCACGGGGCACACCGGGCCTCACCGGTGTGGTGAGAAACAGGCACCACTGCGCCTGTCTAGCATGTCTCATTTTATGCCTCAAATTGGCAGCGAGGTCTTTGGCATAGAGTGACTCTCTACTGTAAGGCAGTGCCAAAATTAAGTATGGATTTTTCCAACTCTTCCACACACACACACTAGCCTGTTGGCTAGTCATCCCACTTCCCCGTGAGCTAAGGTCACGTGACCAGCCACAGTGTATCGCAGGATATGGGGACACACCCTGTTCAGTCATCTTATGGAAGAACAGGGGTGTCCGCAAAGGGCCGGTGTGGGTGCAGGTTTTCATTCCAACCGAGCAGGAGCCACACCTGATTCCACCTGTTTAATCAGTGGAGCTTGGCCTTCAATGAACTCAGAAGTGGCTTCTGCTTGGTTGGAATGAAAACCTGCACCCACACTGGCCCTTTGCGGATAAGATTTGACACCCCTGTGGAAGAAGAATTACATACTCTGGATCTGATCATCCATGTGTGACGTGGAGGATGGTGTGTGAGTCCGGCTCCCAGCCCACACACCCCCATGCACAGCTTCTGCGGATCCATCAGTGCAAAACTCCAAGCACCGTAGAGGACAGCCACACGTGTACGTGTGTATGTGTTGGAGGAGGGCGTTGTACATATATTGCCAGGAAGCAAACGGTGTGTTACATTCATCGTGTTTTTTTTTTTTTTTTTTTTTATCAAATGCCATGCGTATAGTTTCTGACTGACTCGCAGTATGTGGCTGCGTGGTTGTGTGCCCGTGTGTGTATTTGTGGACGTCCATATTCTGGCGTGTACTAGCTTAATCACCACCCTCGGCAGCTAATGAGAGAGCACACAGCAGGACTCAGCCTGGTAGTACAGGAACACCGTGCAAGGAGAAAGCCAAACTGAAACTCGCAACGCAAGCCCCTCCTCTCATTTTGCCCCCGTTCCCTTTACAGGGCACACCAGCGTCACTACCTGACTGGCCCGTCCCCTCGTTGGGGCACAGGCTTGCCACGGAGCTGTGACAGCCTGATGCCAGAGCTGCATTAGACAAGAAGCCAAGCAGGAAGGACTGAAATGCGCCTCTTCGCCCGACCCTCCCGGAGTCGCCAGGGGAGGGCGACGGAGAGCTGCCCCGGTGAGTATTGCGTCATTCTCAGCAGCAGCAGAGCTGACATAGTGGGTAAGGTGCTTAACTTACGATGAACAGGCTGGAGGTGAAAACCCCAAGAGGGGAGTGTGTACGTAGCCAAAAAAAAGCTTTAGATTAAAAGTGTCCGCAGAGCGCCAAGCAAATAAACATATAAATTAAGCATGGAGTTACGTAAACATGGTAGGCTTTAGGGAAATGCATCTGCTATCAGCTGCAGCATAGGAGTTATTTACCACCACCTCCTGTGCGAAACAGTGCAGAGGCACAGTTAGGAAGAGGGGCTATTCACTGCGAGTGGCATTGAAGCTGAGCTGTCCTGCTGGAGCCCGCTGGTACCGTGGTCCTTGACAGTGAGATGATTTAGCCTTCCAAATGCCGTTATAGTTATTAATATGGTCTCATGGCTTAATGCCGTAGACCTCCATTCCTGCTGACTGGCACTGCTCTGTGATGATAAGCAGCCTTAGATTATCAGAAACAACACCAGCAGAGCTACTGGGTTCAGGCTTCTCGGTGATTTGCCATCGGAAAGGGTGTATAAACTGGGTGAGCACATGAAAATAGAGGTCGGTCATCAACCCGGCAATTACCCCTTCGCTGGCGTTATCACCCCAGCAACCCTACCATCCCGGGCAACCGGATTCTGTTACAGGCAGGTGCTGACCCTGCCAGTCATGTTTTAGGGGCCACTCGTATTACGGGACGTTTTTATTCTTTCAGCGCTCATGTGGGCCAGGGCAACAAGCTGGCCACCCGCCATTCAGTCCTATTAAATGGGCAACAAATGATGAAACTTTAAAATCACGGTGCTGTTTTCTTCATCCCTGAAGCCTTCATCAGGTGTCTGAAAACTCGTTAAAAAGACTGAAATCGGCTATGGAGCGTCAGCAAAGCAGAAATGCCAGTAAATGTCCTTGCCTGACGTTGTCTGTTTTTATTGAATGTGCATTAGGGTTTCAGCTCACATTACGGTTATTTATGCACACACATTGTCAAGGTTAAATGAAGGGTGCTCAGTTAAGACCGCTACAGAATCTCTTTTAAACACTTCTTAATTTGAAGGTCATTTACTTCAAGGATTCGGCACATAGACATGCCAGGGAACAGGAACTGGCAGGGGCAGTTTTTAGGCACAGCTGGGGCACACCCACAGAGTCGGGAAGTTGGGAGGGACATAAATCCCACCATCTCCTTGTGAGCGGATGACAGCTCATTGTGGGAAACGCATCACAGTCTGGATAAGCCGTAGCCGTTTGCGGGTCACGTAGGTACCCTCTGTGGATGTTGATCACCACAGTCCCCCATCCCCCATATATGGGGGTCCTCAGTGAGCCACTCCCACTGCCCCCCTTCTACATACGTTCCGCATCTGAGCTCTGCTGTCCCTCACTACACACCTGACACATACACACAGGCACCAAATCACACGCAGAACGCAAGAGACACACATTACCTGCACACAGTACATCCCTCATACAGTATAGGGAAAGGCACATGTATTACTTAGTGATCATGTGTCAAGGCCCTTTGCCTTAATGCACTGTATGCACAAGTCTGTAAGTTCCTTGAGGGAAAAGCCAAGTAGAGAAAGGTAAACAGTATTTTCTGTGCTCACACACACACCCACAAAGCATATGTTCATTATATCACGAGAACTTACAGATGCCATTTCACACCCCACCACGTGAAAATCTTCTTGTGAGGCATGACTCGGCTTACTGCTCTTTGAGAAATGTGCGAGCCCGGCAGGCACGTTCACTGCAGTACCCCAAAAGGTGCCATAGCGGCAATGGTGAAAGGCCGTTCAGAACTGGGTGCTGCATGACCTCAGGCGCTGTCAAACTTCTGAGTGCCCTGGCGCCCCCTGTTAGCCGTCCAAGAGTCTCACTAGTTGCAAACACACACGCTGCGATCATCCTCGCCTGTTTGCCGGACTCCCCCCTTTAGCGCCCTTCCGCCCCCGGAGTTGCAACGGTGTACATGCACGTGATGTTTCTCATCCTCGCTCCAAACATCCTTCAGCGTGAGCACCTCAGGGAACCTCTCGGCTCCATTCTTAGGTGCGGATGGACTTTGATCGTGAAATTCGGCGAAGCAGAAATATAACAATAATCCGTCAATAACCAAAAGCAGAGACAAGAGCAATAAGCTGAATACTAGCCTGTCAAGTGGGAGATGAAGGACTGAAGGACCTGTACGTTAAGTATGTCGCACTACATTTGGCAGCACACGACAGCCTCTTTTTGTACCCTCATCAAAGGTATAATTAAGTTACATTCCTGAGCTATGTGAACATCTTCTCTTCAATGTTTTCTAAAAGCAGAAGGCTTTGAGATTAAATACACCTTCCAAAAACTATTAATCTGTGTTCGTTCATTTCAATATCAAAGTATTTCAGGATTTTAATAGTGATTTTCTGCAATACCTGTTCCTATACACACACACACACACACAAAACAGTGTCCCTGTATCTGTAATATTTTTGACAGTGACTGCTCAGTGGAGGAGAGTATCTAAAGTAGGGCTGGTCTGAGTTGGCACCGGCGGTGTAATCTTTGAATTGGCGAGCTGTTATATCGCAGGAGTCACATGACACTCATGGTCCTATCTGAGTGGGTAATGGCACTGGAAGAAGCAGGCCATACTCACTGTACATGTAAGACGGCTCCGCCCCCGTGGCAGAACCACTTCAGGTGTTTCAGGGGTGCCTGCTGCCCCATTCCCAGCCACACAGTGGGTCCACAGGAACGCTTTAATCGGAGAGTGCTGCCAGCAGAGGAGAGAGAAACGCGACAGAGGAGAGAAATAGAGCGAGAAAATTTCCCGCAAGCCCCCCACAGCTAAAGCCCCTCAGATCTAAATCATGAAGCACTCGGCCCCTCTGTGTCATTAAAGTGCCGGTGGGGTCCTTCTGAGGATCCGCACAGGAAGTCCCACATCCTGAATTTCGAGCAAAGTAGGCCAAAGCAAGCCCCACTCTGCCGGAGGCCTGGTTCTGCACATCTGCCGTGTTGTTTGTGAAGGGAGGCGAAAGCTATGTAACGCTTCAGCAGCGACACAGCACCGTTTGCCGATACCGCTGGCAGGCCCTGTCGAACCTCCCCCCCCCCCGCCGCCGCCATGGCGCCCTCATGTGATGAGAGAGCGATAATGATAGGTGGAGGAGCCACAAGACGCATCACCCACGATTTGCCGCTCATTCCCTGTGTCGGCAGATGTCCCCGTTGTCAGGAGGGAAGAGAGAGTGGGAGCTACATGTTCCCCGTAACAACATCCCGGGCTATGCGCCGATCCTACGTGTTGGATTACCGGGCGCCGGCAGGTCGATGTCTGGGGCAACCCATGGGCCAGTAGTGCAGACAGATTTGGGTTTCATCATCCTTGTCACGGAACATTGCCCAGCAGCTAATTAGTCCATTTCATGGTTTATTAATCTCTCTCTCAGACCTGTTGTCCCTCAGTTTTGCTGCCCAGGTTTATTAAAGGACCTGTCGTCCATTTCGGTTAATGCCGCAGTCTGTTGTCGAGGGAAACCCAAGTATACCGGTTGTGTTCATTTAAGATACCAACAGTAATGTCATCAGTTGAGTTTTCGAGGAAAGCAGCACACCCCATCCTCCGGTCCTTGAGAGGGCACTGTGTGTCACCAGGACATCATTCCACTCTTTCCATTGCAATTCCGAGGCCATGATGCTTGCAATATGACTCTTGTGTTCACGTACACTCACACCAGATTTTTCATGTGATAGGAGAAGCTGTTGTGCCGGTGGAACCACGTAGAGCTTGTCTAAGCCCCTCCCCCCTCAGTGCTGGCTGCTGCCGAGTCACGACGCACATCTTCTCCACTCAGAACCCCCCCCACCACCACCACCTCTAAAGACTGACACACATGCAAACACCCTCTGCTGTAGAATCAAGCTCTGCTTGGTGAAGTCGATTTCGGAACAGTCCCTGTAGCCCCTGGAAACTCCTCTCTACCCCTCCATCCTCCATCCTGAGCTGACTGCAGATCTCAGTGTGGGGGCCGTTGGCAACAGCAGTGCTCAGATGTACTTTGTTCATGACAGGAATGTACAATGTGAAAGACCCTGAATGAAGCGTGACTCAGGAAAAAGGGAACGTGACTCAGGGAGTCCCCCCATAGCCATGCACCATTCCCCGAGAGAGGCTTCATTTCCTAGTTGACCCATTGTAGGCTTTGGCCAGTGTTTTCCATCCTGGCTAAGCTAAAGTCGGTCTGCAGTCATCACAGGCAGGACACAGCAACAGACAGTATGGTGTTGGGCCTATTTTTGGCCGCCCTTGTCTTAATCGAATCGCCCTTCAAAAACAGTCTAGAATAGAAAGTCCCAGCATAAAGGTTGCAATCTGAAAGTTGTGTCACATGAGGGTGTCTGCTGGATTTGGCTGAAAGGACACCTCTTCCTCTATAACTCAGCTCATGACAGGGCTCCGGCCTCCTGGGGCCTGACTGGAGTTGGTCACTTTCAGAAGGCAGAGCTTCTGGCATCATGGATTAGAATCAGCCTAGTCAATGTTTCTCAGGGAGAAGGAAATTAGGGATGATTACCCCCCTCCAGGAGCCAGCCAGAGATTGAACTGCTCTCTACAGCTTAAGGAACATGAATGGTCTCTAGTCACCTTTTTGCTACTCCACAGTGGGATCACCACTAATCAGGTGTCTGTCAAAAGCTCAAACATCATGGCTGCTCTGCCTGATCATGTGACCTTTGATAGCCCAAACAAAATGGCTCACCGTTTCCATTTCCTGTCTGCACAGCTCTGCTCTGGCTGCTGGGTGCGCTTGCTGGCCAAATGGGCGTGGTCGGCGGCTGTCCGTCTGCATGTGCCTGCAATGGCACTGAGGTGGACTGTGGGGGGCGAGGCCTGTTCTCCCTTCCTGCTCTCAGCCTACTGCCGGGTGTCCGCTCCCTCCTGCTGTCCAACAACCGCCTGGCCTCTTTGGCACCAGGGGCCTTTGCCAACCACAGCAGCCTAGAGTACCTGGACCTTTCCAACAACTACCTGGATGGCCTGCCCGCTGCCCTTTTCCGAGAGCTGGGCAACCTGACGGAGCTGGTGCTACGCAACAACAGCTTGACGTCGCTAGACCGTGGGCTGCTGCGGGGCTTGGGCCGGCTGCGGCGGCTTGATCTGTCACTCAACGGGCTGTCTTCGGTGCCCGTGGGCCTGCTCGATGAGCTTCTGGGCCTTACCTGGCTGTCGCTGGCTGGGAACAGGCTTCACGCGTTGGAGAGAGCTGCCTTCGAGCCATTGGCCGGCCTGCAACACCTGCAGCTGGGTGGAAATCCTTGGGAGTGCGACTGCAATCTGAGGGACTTCAAACACTGGATGGAGTGGCTGCTATACCGAGGTAAGCCTTGAGGCCAGCCTACTGCCCTGAACGATGTGGCTCAAGCAGCATACAAAGAAAGCACAGGATGCCACTGACTGCCGAAAACCGAGCATAACCATGTCAATGGCTCGGTAGAGAGAAATGTTACAGTGGCCACACAACAGGAGTTTGCTGCAGCACAGAATGAGGATGGATAATCACGCTATCAGATTGTGCTCCTGTCTACAAAGTGGAGCGCTTTATGCATTGAGAGTAGTCAAAGCAGGTCACTTGCCTAACCCTACCCAATTTTCACACTGTCGGAAATGTCCGGTTTTCCTCTGCCCATACACAAATGTGGAAACCATTCTAGAAAACACTTCCATGGAAAGATAAAGGAAACATCTTTGGCATGCGAAAGCCGTGTAACTGTTTGGAACGGTGGTGGTGCCCATAGGTCCTTGACTGGATGCTCAGGTTCCACTCTGGGGTTCCCCCTGTCCTACTGCCCCACCCTGCTGCATCGGCTCTCTCTTCCTTTCATCAGTCTCATTTCAAGCCCTAATTGGGCCAACAATGTTCGTATACTTAGGGTGTATGTGTGTTGCTTTATTCATTCAGTACATCTGTTCTTTTTTTTTTTTTTTTTTTTTTTTTACTCGTTTAGGGAAAAACATTTCTGCCTGGTTGAGGTTTGTTTTTTTTTTTTTTTTTTTTCCCCCTTTAACTGCCACTCTGACTGCTTCTCTTACAGCTATCCTCTAAGGATTGGCTTGTCTTCCTAAGTGCGTTCACGGTCTCGTCTTCCGCTCTGCCCGCTCATGGGTGTGGGGCCTTGGTGTCGGCCTTCAGCTGTCATCCGTTTCCAAACAGCCCTCGCGGCCTTGACAGATGAGCCTGCGGTTACAGCCTCACGCTGTCAGACGAGCCCCCGGCGATCTTGTGTTTACAGGGTTACACAGAGCGTCTGTTTACACAGACGTCACCTACAGGAACATGGGACTGGGTTCGCTGTTTAGACCAAAGTCTTAACTCTTATCCGTGTGCTGTATAAAATGTTTTACCTGATTGAAGGTTAAGGTTTCTGAATCTATTTAACCAAAAATAACAAATGAGTCAGTATATGATATTTGAGCTTCCTCTCTCTCTCTCTCTGTATCTGGGGGGGGGTCGCAGGTGGGCATGTGGATGCAGTAGAGTGCACCCTCCCAAAGGACCTGCGTGGGCGGGACATCCGTGGTGTGCCAGTGGAGATGTTCAACTACTGTCTCCAGCTGGATGATGACAGCGGGAGCTCACGGGGGGGAAACTCCCCTCCCTGCAGCAGGTCTGGGGGCCCATCCGCCACCCCGCCTGCAGAGGGCCCGCCCCCTGCCCCGGCGGCAGACACCTCGGCGCCAGACTGCGTGCGGCAGCGGTACCGGCCTGTCAGTGTCCGGCGGGCTATCGGCACAGTGGTCATCGCCGGCGTGGTCTGCGGCATTGTCTGCATCATGATGGTGGCGGCAGCCGCCTATGGCTGCATCTACGCATCGCTCATGGCCAAGTACCAGCGAGAGCTGAAGAAACGGCAGCCGCTGATGGGGGATGGAGAAGCTGACGCCGACCCCGAAGAGAAACAGATTTCCTCAGTGGCGTAGGGAGGCTGCGTAGGGAGCAGACGGGGGCCTCCGGATGCTCCGTGTCCTTCGGTCATTTTGGTCGTCTTCTCTTTCCAATGCCCTGCGGCAGACTTGCCCAGCTAGCTCCCATCCGCCCACCTTTTCTTGTTCTTCTGTACTGGGGAGGGGATTTGATATCTCAGACACATACCCTTCAACCTTTCCCATGAGTTCAGAAAGCTCTGGACCTTTTGCCCATACTGGAAGGAGACCGGCTAGGGGCCAAACAAAGACGTTTTGGGACCTGGTTCTGAACAGCATGGCAGGCTGAGTGCGGAACCAGCAGAACGACAGACGGCATCCTCTCTTCACCCCCCTTCTCCTTGATGCTCAGCGCTGCTTGAGTTTAACTTTAATAGATAAGGGATCTTAGGGTCCTCTTGCTATCTTCCTGCCTCTTCCAGTCCTCCTTGCTTCTGGCTGAGTCACTGTCATACTGGGGGCGGCAGAGCTCTCCTGTATTTCCGATAACAGCGCCTGTATCCTGGAAGGTCACTAGCTGCTTGACGGGTTCCCTGCGCTTGTCCAATAGCATCGCAGTGTCGTCCTCTGGGACGTTCCTACGGTGACATTCGTAACGATAAGCTCTAACCTTACACGACGTCTCTATACTGTATAGATCACTACCATTATTCTTCATCATGTGATGTGACTTCTGTTTCCTCTATGTTTATATTTTCTGTAGCGTTTCAGTCTCATATCATTGTTCATTTCCAACTCTTTTGGTTTAATAGGAATGTCGATGAAAATTGTTTTTAGAGTCGGTTAGAATCTTTGAGAAAACTGATATACAGTAATGCTAACAGTGTTACCAACATGTAGCTGAATGCAGTTAGTCTGTTCCTTGTTTTTTAAAGCTGTGATAAACTAGACCTCAGTTCAGTGGACAGACATACTGGGTCCATTTCCGTCTGTATGAAACAGTAGAAGCGAAGCGGGAACATGACCTCCTATGTGGTGTTGCAGTGCTGACAGCTCCTGATAGGCAGCTGGGGCCGCCAAGACAGCTGTGCTCTCAAATTAATTCTTCCGGCGGTGGACAACGTGCGGACAGGTTTGGTCGATCTGTCCGGGCGTAGAGCCTTCGTCACGCCGTCTGCTTTTGTTCCTCTTTTCGGCATCATGCTGCGCTTGCCGCACGCTTGGCGTTCACCCACGCAGTCGGGCTTTTTGTGTGTGCCGCTTAACACGGGGCTATAACCGGATGCGACGCCGTCCACTGCTGACAGACCGGTATCGGGTGGGTTTCTATGACAGCAGAGGGTTTGTGAGCTGCAGGGAACACACTTTGATCTGCAGAGTATTTTCCATGAAGACTTCATCATGTGTTGATGAGCATTAACCACTTCCCATTTAATCTCTGGAGTCCGGCAGTAGTCCTTTGGCAGTAGTCCTTTTAACGTTAAACGCTATAATTGCCTGGAATGATAATTGTGTCGAGTCCTTCAACATTAGGCAGTATGATTTACGGTAGCACAGGATCCTGACATGGACTGCCTCAGCAGGAAAGATATAACAGTTCCCAAAAGCCAGACAACTGTTTAAGTATCAATTACAGCGTTGAGATGAAAGGTACATTGGAATGGCGTCAATTAAGTTTGTCCTGATTCTGTTAGACACCTTCCAGCGGTCCCCATTTGTGCACATCAAAAACGAGACAAGTAGAACTGGAAAAAGGATACACAGAGGTGGACCTAACATACCGTCGCCATCAGAGTCTTCCTGCAATGTCAACCGCTGCTGTGTCGCTCCATACTGTATTTAAAGCAGGCCGTATGACAGAAGCTCTCAGCCCAGGAGAAACATTATCCACAGCACGAGTACCTCTGCTCTGGTGTTTACTCATCAGCTAGCCATCTCCGTCACTACACCACCCGACCTCCCCCTGCAACCTTGACACGACACACTCAAACGCAACTCTCTCTCCACCTGACAGCTGAAGGAGGCAGTGGTTTGGATGTGGTACTGTAGGTATTTATTTCAGTATTCCTCCTAGCCTACACAATTTGCACCAGTAAAATTGTTTTACTTTTTTCCGTTTGGGTGGTAAGTTTTGGAACAGTTTTTCCAAAAGGACATTCTGTCTGTTACCTGCATGCTATGCAAATCTGTGAAGCTTCTGCAGACAGACTAGGTATGGGGCTGTTTGGAGGTTGGCTTGTCTTAACTTGTCATTAAAACAATAATTTAACAATAATCACCTAATACTGACTATACTATGGTTTATATCGTAGTGAGACTGTGATGTGCTGAGGTTTATTTTGCTGGTATAAAACATAGAAGCAATAGGCCTGAAAACAATTCCTTAAAGATGAATACGTAACTAGCTGCTTCCTGTGAGTTTAGAAAATATCTATGAATTGGGATAGTTGTAACTTACTATTCCAAAGGTGCTGTAGTACTGTTGTATTATACCAATTAGTTTTTACGACTGATCTCAAACTGGGTTAAGAAAAACAGAAGAAAAAGGAAGCAAAATGCAAAAATCCTGTATGTGTACTTTAGGTTCTCAAAGCACCAAGAGGTTCCCTTAAGCTCCCACAGCTCCCCCTGCAGACACTGGTGGGAATGACATGCAACAGCGAGACAAGGCCGACAGTGTTCAGGGACCATAAAAGTATAAAGATGAAATGTATGATTATAGATAAAAGACTAATCTATTTGATACATGACATGCAAAACAGTATTCAGATTTAGGATTTTGGGATTTACGATTTCTTCACATTAGATCAATATGTGGTGCAAATTAATCAGTGTGGATATACAGTCTATTGATTTGAGGTTTTTTAACCAAAGAAAATGCCAGCTTAACATGATGTACAACTTCCTGCAGCTGAAGTGTGCTATGTTTCTGTGAAGTGTGTCTTTGTGTCAGCTGTTATTTCATAATTTATCCTACAGATATATTTACCAGTTAACCTTGAACGTGTAGAAATACTTTGAATGGTATGTAATTAAAAATAGTATAATACTTATGGAATAACATAAAACCTGACAGTGACTCTGTGCTAACCGCGTGTAATTGTATCGTTTGCCTCGTGACATTACAATCATAGAAGATAACTGAATTGGCCCAACCTTATGTCTGTCCCATACTAAGAAGGCAGTGAATTTGCATACTTCTATAACTGCACAAGACCGGATGGTCATAAACGGAGTAATTCTTTTTTTGAGCCAGTAAATGCACTTTAAATTGCTTAACTTGTCAATAGCCACATAAGACAAAATCATTTTACAAAGATATACCTGTAACTTTAATAAATTTGGCAGTAACCAAAGAATTACAGTGCTTCATGGATTGCTACCAAAAAAAAATTCAAAGAAACCGTTAAGTTTGAAGGTGGGGACACCTAGCACAGAATCATATAAGTTGCCCAGGATCGTCACTCTCTGCCATGCCAGATTTCATGTTTCCTTCCCCACGCTTATCAATGTCGACCCTCACTGGCAACTCAGTGTCACAACACTCCCAAATAAAATGAGCAAGTAAATGTGGTTTACTGTTTGTGGCTTGTTGGAGATGGATAGCTTTTTGTTTGCTCTCTTGGTTTTAGTTAGAAGAGAGTCTCCCCTCCAAACAGACTCTGTGCATCTCCTTTGACTACCGTTACCTAATCATGTGTTTATTTATTTGTCTATTTATTGGTTTATCTACTGCTATTTTTTCTAAAAATGTTATAATGAAGTTATACAGGATGAAACTAATTGCCTCTTTATTTTTTGCTCAAGGTTACAGCTTGTTTGAAATACTATTTGTGGGCTGTGGAATCAGATATGTTGAAATTAATAAAGAATGTATTTCCTTATTTGGCTGTGTCTAAAAACATCGGTATGGGAATGATTTCAAGAGTCCAGCAGCAACCTCGTCTGTCATCTTACAGTAGTCAAATTTGGTTTTCCCTTCCCTGTCTACATCCTTCACACGGCCAGCAAAGAGAAGTCTCAGACAGTGTGAAGTAGAACATTCAAGTACCTGTTTCCATGGGCTTATGTTGTCTAAAATCCCATCACATCGTGACATGTGGGTGACCCAAGTTCTGCTCAGAAGTTCATTGTGGTACTCAGTAACTAGGTACTCTTTAGTTGGTGCTAACAACAAGCCAGTTAAGAAGTGTGTCACTCCTCCTCAATGTCTGTGCTGCATCTGAAATCATCTGCTTCATCGTTTTTTTCATTATGCCGTGACGAGCCAGTTTTTACCTTCGGTGAAAGGTTTCTTTATTATGTGGGTTTATGAAACGATGTCCAACGGCACACCTTTAAAACCCTGCTCTATTACTGGATAACTTGGAAAAGTGAAGCATTTCATTCCGAGGTATATGCTGATTTCCCTTCGTAAATCACAAAAAACACAGGTGCCTATTATATGCAGAAATGGCAGAGGATGCTAAAGAGTGCAGTATCTGATCTCAGTTCACCTTATTTCCAGATGGTTAAACCAATCCAGTAACCATACAGCTGACGTTCAGATTAACATGTCTCTAGTTGTTTTATTGAATGTACTGTGAGTCTCACTTTTGTACTTCTCCCTGAGATTTAAATGTGTATATTCTGCCTCGAGCTTCACATTTAAATGGGAAATTAGATGGCACTGTGCGACTTAAAGATGCTACTCTCCTGGCTATAAGCATTTCTTAGGTGCTGTAGTTACTTGAAATGAGGCACCTACTGCCATCTGATAAAGTGGAGTTAGACAGTCCAGCCAGTGACGACCATCACGTGCCATGTGACCAAACAGACAATGCTTCAATAAAATGATGATGGCAGCCTCACAAGATGACTAACACCAAATTCTGCCAGGGTAGGAAACAGAACTGAGCTACTGAATGCCTTACCTGCAGCGATGGCCGTTTTCTTGTTGACCGTCACTGTCACGGCGGTGCTGGCGATGACCGTGTCCCCATCTGTCATAAGGAGATGCAGCTTATGGCGTGTAGCACGTGCACCTGGTCAATCAATGCTATGCCTGCAGCTATCTCAGGTTTGAGAGTCAGAAGTTGGCACATTTGCATTTGCACATAGGTCAATGGAAGACACGTTCAGAGATTCTGAGGACTTCATGTCACAAAATCGACGCAGAGAGCATTCTCACGGGAAGCAATCGAGAGTTAATGGCAAAGCATCACCCCAGTACTTAGTGGATTCTAATGCAGAAACACACACCAAGTATCACTGTGACTCATCAGATATTAACTGTCAAGAGGTCTGCTTTGTCCTGAGATGCCTAACAAAATCCATGCTTAAAGATGAAGTCAAGAACTTGAGTGACCTTTTAATTAGTCCTTTGGAATATAATGATGTGATTCAGGACTTGTTGATCCACTGTTGGTTACTGTAATGACTGTCATATGCTGGAACACTTGGGACTCTAAAGTGATATTGCTAATAATGAGGAAGTGCTGGCATGGATTAGGTAAGCATTTTGGAAAACGGTCAAATTCGTCACCTTTCATAGTGCTGTGGAAAGCGCGAGATGTGGCAATCAATACAATGGCTGGCCTTGAATCACCCTCTTGCTGGGGGCGTATGTGTCTGACCACCCTGAGTGGATTCCCTGGTAGCCGTCTGTCGAGTAAGACCTTTCATGAGCATCTCGCTGTTTGAGAGTGTACTGATGGGGTCATCAAAGGGGATCGTCACCCCATGAAACAGTAACACGGCCAAGGGAGTGGCTCAGAGACGGTTGAAGATGGAGAGCTGCGCTGATTGAGGAGATGCATAATATCCTTAGCAAGATGGACACTGTGGAGGCTCAGCTCCATGAGGAAGACAAAAATGCTGGAACATGGAAGGCTGAGCATTTACAAAGGTGGCTATAGTGAGTGTCGTGTTTTACTCCAGACACACCTTTGCAGGCCATTCAGGTCTTCCTCATGCAAGCATGGAGCTGACGGCTACTCCGTAGCCAGATGCTAAGCCATGCCGCAGAGAACATGTGCATGGTGATGTAAAGAGCGCGGCCCCATATAGAGACAGGAGAACATGCTATAGAGTGAATGAAGGCTCCACAAATACCATCTTTGTGTTCTTGCTCAAGGTCCTCCAGCTTGGGGGAGGTGCTATAGTCATACTCATAGTCCTTAAAAACATCTGAGAAGGGCAGATTTAATGTAATGTGTTAACACACAGGCCAGGTATGTCCCATTTAGTCAATATAATGGCATTGGATGACCTGAGGTTTCTGTGCATGACGCAATATTACAGCATGTCCATGTTGAGCTTCTCTAATGACAAATGCAGTTTACATATAATATTGACTACAATTGTACAGGATATAGCTGCTGTCCTGCTGAAGTGCTGCAGCTGTTGCCATGGTGACTGTAGCCAGGAGCCGCACAGGCCAGTACCTCGATTATCCTCCTTGGGAATGTAGTACAGGAAGCTGCCTGGGGGGTGCTCTGCGGCCCGCCGGTACCACAGAGGAAAGTGGTCCATGGTGAAGATGCTCTCCTTATCTGAACTGGTGAGAAACTTCCTGTTAGGGAATTATGGGAGCCAGAGAGGAGGAGGGACAAACAGTTTTTTTCTCTGTTTATTGAGTCCACACAGCATAGTCATGTTCCCTGTGATACACTCTGTGTTTATTGAGCCCATACAGCATGGTCATGTTCCCTGTGATACACTCTGTGTTTATTGAGCCCATACAGCATGGTCATGTTCCCTGTGATACACTCTGTGTTTACTGAGCCCACAAAGCAAACAAAAACATAAAACAAGTAATGGGTAGAACAGAAAGAATTAATGAATTTACAAATTGATTTGGCTGCTTTTCATGTAGGCTAATTAAGGTAGATTATTTAAAAAATATTAGAAAATAACAGTTTTTACCACGCTTCTTTTGTATGACAATTCTTCTTATCTAAAACAAAATTGTCCAGTCTTGTGTTGATTAATTATCTTAGGACACCTAAATTGTTCAGGTGTTGAAGTTCAGTCTTACCAATTGACCTACAACCTTTGCCTCTTGTTAATTGTCTAATTAATACTTTTTGGTGGTAAATTACCCACAGGAGGGAAATGAACAACTATTTAAAAGTGTTTGTATCGCGACTCCTGGGGAGAGCTAAGTACTATCTTGGCATACGTTGTGTGCTGTGGGGTTTTTTGCTTGCTCATAATGGCTAAAATAAAAGGACTTGTCAACAATTCGATTTTTAAACAGGACGCTAACGGAAGACCCATATGCCTGACTTCCTCGCAGCCATTCGATCGCACTTTGCCAAGCCAGCATGCTCAATGCCAGAGCTGGAGAGGACCTCTGGCTGAGGGCTGTGAGTAGGCCTAAACCTTGCCTGATCAATTGTGATGTGTAATGTGCCCTTAAAGTCTTCCTGAGCACAGGCAAAAAGCCACTCTGAGGGGGACTCGCGGTGATAACAGATGGCGGGTGGGTCCGTTAGCTTCTGTTTAACAGTTTGGCCACGTTTTTTAAAGCAGGCAAGGGGCCTCTGTTTGCCATGCTTCCCTATGAGTGTGTCACCGGCTGTCGTCACAAATTCTGTGGAGGCCTGGCCCGGCCAAGGATTATATAGGCTCATAGGGCCGCAGTGGAGGCAGTTTAAACCGCGTCACAGACAGAGTGTGAAATATAGTGCCTTTTTAGGGTCTAATCATAAGTGGGTATTGATCAGTACAATAGCTGCATCAATAAAAAAAAAAATAGCTAAGATAAATGGCAGTGTCTGAGCAATCCTCATTTAGACTCATTAAATTACTCATTTGATCCAGTGCCCGCGTTGTTGGATATCATATTTCATACATTACCAGACTGTTCCATATCAACACTGGTTAAAATATTTGAAGTATGATCACTGCCTCTTTCTTGCCGTATTAATATAATTCTCTGCTGTTTATCCAAAGTGCCGTATATTACAGTTACCATGAATCGTGCCCTTCAGAGACACTGCTATACCTCTACTGAGTCAGCCATCACCCTGTACGGTTTGTCTATGGGCTGGTGATAGGCTTGCTGGCCATATAGGGTTGAATTTCTTTGTATGTTTGCATCAAAGACATTAATTAGTAGCCCTGAAGAGAACATGCAAGCGTACCCAGATGGCACTTGTTCAGGAATGACAGGTCGGCAAACTGACTCACTGGGAGGCGAAATGGAGGTGAACTGGTGATGGATGCAGGAATGTGTAAAATGATTTTAAGCAGGCTGTAGAAACTTTAAATTTACCCCAGTCCGCGTGAAGGATATGTGAGACTGTTCTCAAGCCTTTGGCCTGCCTCGTTTTTGTTGTAGATGTTTTTGTTTTTCATTTTCCATCCATGATGGTCACAGGTCACCCCGTATCAATCTGCACACTGCAGTGTTCGCTCATCTTGCTATTGTGTTCTAAAGTAACGGGCAGTTATGCATTTTGCCATCTTTGGTGTGAACTGGGTGCCAATAAGGTGGGTTTTTGAACGGGTGGCTCTTGAGAACGGCCTGGTATGTAATAATGAGCTGGAGCTTAAGCAGCTGAACGTGTGACCCATCGGTATTCTTCTCAAGGCTTGATAGTCCTGAATCTTTACAGTCAGTTGGCCAGCTGTGCAGTTGGTCAAGCAGTAAGAAAAGAAACGTGACGCAGCATTACTCACTTTGCAACTCTGTTCTCCACTCCAACGAATCTGGTGACGCGTGTGAGTCCAGCACGCGTGCCCAGAAATGCAGTCTCCACACCTTCGTCCACACTATGGGGGGTAAATAGCCCGTGAGAAAGCAGAACCATTTCATTTTCCAAATGCCATACACAGAAATAAAAAAAAAAAAAAAGACAAAATTATGAAATTACCCAGACTCGTTAAGTAACAGTGCTGTCCAATAAGCTTCCAAAGGTGCGGTTACCACAGCATCAAAAAGGACTTCCTGTAAAAGTTCCTCATCACCTAGGACATGGTCACCACTGTTAATCCCTTCACCTGACCAACGGGTTTGCAATGTAGAACGTAAGCGGCCGTGACAGGTCAACGGTGGTTAGCTCACATTCCAGGTCAGGCTCCTTGCCGGTCAGGTAGAAGATGACAGCTTGCAGCTGTGAGTACTTCCGATGATGTGGGTCTATGTCTGTCTCACAATAGGTCCTATGTGGGAGACACAGGGCATAAGCTTTACCCTATATGAAACGTAAGCAGAAAATGGATTCTGACATTAAAAAATGATCAGGCTTTTACTAGCAATGGAATAAGTACCTTCGCTCTACACCAACCCAATACTCTGAAGTGGCCGCTGTGCATATTTGACAGTGTCCTAGGATGCCCGTCTTTAATGAGCAAATGAGGATTCATGGCTAACTTACCACTCACTGGCCAGGGTGACGTCAGGCTGCATCAGGTCATGGAGGCCTGTGGGTTAGGGAGAAGATGGTGCTGGCACAGCTAAGCAAAGTCAAGTGCTGGCAGGCGAGATCTCGGCCCATTTAGCGTGAACATATTTTCACTGGTTTACAGAACCTGTGTAATCACTCTGTTCTCCTTGCCTTCCTGAAGGCCCCGTGTAAATCCTCACCTCTCAGTCTTACAGGGTGCTTTGTCACACAACCTCTCCTTACATTATATTTATGAGCAGTGCTGCTATATCATATATCATGCCCACGTGGTTTATGTGGTGATTTGAAGGCTATATTGATCCTAGATTTAATTCAATTTTATTTATAAAGTAATCTTAACAGTAGACATTGTCACAAAGTGCTTTGCAGAATTGCAGACCCAAGGTCCCCAGAGAGTAAGCCAGAGGCGACACTGGCAAGGAAAAACTCCCTCAGGAGGAAGAAACCTTGGGAGGAACAAGACTCAGGGGGGAAACCCATCCTCCTCTGGGCGGCACTGGGCAGGACAGGCTCATAGAATCATTAGACTGTTATCCAATGCATGCCAGCCAGGGAGTACCCCAGTCATGTCCCCTATCTTGCTTGGGACTGGCTCCAGGGCCCTGCAACCCTGATCAGGATAAATGGTTAAAAGATAGACAGATGGATGGATGGATTGGATGTTACCCAAAGCTATTCATGGAGCTTGCAATTCTACAAGAAATCTGTTGAAGACCTTCATAAAATGATGACAGAATTACAAGCAAGCCAGACAGCCACTACCCTTGTGTGAGGATAAACTACAGTGGCTGCCCATTGACGAATGTACCTTCCTCGATGGACACGTTCCCCTGGAAGATGTATTCGCCGTGGCCCCGGGTCAGTACTACACCCAGGCTTTGAGGAGAACGGACAAGATGTGAGTCAGCAGATTGTTAGTACAAGGCACGGTAAATAGGGTGTGCCATCTGTGCACATGCTGTCGGCAAACAGCCCATCAGGCTGGAATTCCCAGCGTTTCTAAATGTACTTCTAACAAATGGCTAGACCCCCGTACCTGAATGGCGTTTCATTGATGGTTGTGTAGAAATAGTCATTTGTCAGGAACAGAACCCTTCTCTGTTAGAAGGAAGAGGAGAACGATGTATATTTTTGGTTTCTGCTGGCTGGATTTGGGATCAGAAATGCAGATGCACCTGTCTAAGAGAGCTTTAATATGATATATTACTGAATGAGGAACAAATACTCAGCATCCAGCTGTGGCTGAGGTTGCTGGTGAGTGTGTGACAGTACGGGCCGGGCGGAACAGTTCCAAGACGTACACTCACCCCTTTCTCCACAGTGGCTCTCACATTCAGGGACAGCGAACCTGTTTGGCCTGTCACCATGGCTGTCCTCAGCTGGATCACAAACAAATATGATCTCAACAGTCATATTTCCGAGGTGAGGCACATTTAAAGAGCCGTCCCAGCTTCTGCTCTCACTGCAACTTAACATTGCACATTGCATCCAAGATAAGCCAGGACATGAGGGGACGGATCAAATGTTCCACGCCGTTAGAGCATCCTCAACACGGACTGCACAAATCGACCCTTTGTACCAATGTGCATGTCTATTGGTTTGCATGCAAGTGCGTGTTTGTGCCTGCATCTCTTCGACTACACGTGTCCCACAGCGTGGTCCTCTGACTCACGATCTCCTCCGTATCCTCCCACTCCACTTCAGACAGGTCCACACTATTGTAGTTTGGCTTGGGCTTCAGCTTGCTCCCTTCCTTGTACTGCAGGACCACAGGAGAGTAATACCGTAATGCTACCTGTGTTGGAAGCGATGATGATGGATGCTTTTTTTTTTTTTTTACCCTGAAACAAGTCTGCCTGAATTCTTTTTATATCAAGCTATTATGACGACAGGTCAAAGGTCAAATGGCACACGCACATGTGACATGCTTGTGGACACCCCTAATTGACTTTGAATTATCACTATCTACTTTTTATAGTCAAAAGAAGTAGTGGGTACATTACGTCCAGCATAATTATGCACACGTGCATTTCTATACATATTCCACTCTCAAAGTCCACCCAAATGTAACTGTTTTTTTAAATCTATTCATAATTTTGTAACTGTCATTGGGAGCTTGTTGTACAGGGGGCCATACCAAAGGTCGGAGGTCAGGATGCGAGAGGATGTAGCCATTGTTAGTGTTCAGGAAGGCATAACCATGTACTCCAAGCTGGAAAACAGACAAGGTAGACAGACCTCCACTAAGTGCATAAATCCCACCTATCTGCTAAATAGATAGCCTGAAATGGACAGGTGGATGACCCAATCTCGAGACAGAGTCCATAGACCTTAAACCTAACCTGCTATGGTGGCAAGTATGAGTGCAATAGAAAGGTTTGATGGCTGCCCTGGCAAGGCTTGGAGGTACCTTATATCGTGGGGCCAGCTTCATGAGCTCCCTCAGCGGCACATCAGAGCCCACCACACCCAGGAGAATGCCGTGGGAGCGCTGCCAAAGAAGGAGAATCACAGATCACATTAACGGTAACAGGCAGCAACCATGAAGTTTCCAGGCCTTCCCTGCACTATAAAGGAACTCAAATAAGCAGAATAGCCAGCATTTCAAGCAGGTAGCAGTTGAACTGTGGGCTTTCTAAGGAGAGAATGTGATGCGATGTGGAGCTAGAAATCCAGACTGGAGGCCTGAGTCACTGGCTGCTTAGTCACCGTTTCATTTTTCTTGCTGAAGACAGGCATGGCCACGGTGGTCATGAGCAGCAGGCTTTGGGCCTGGGTGTTGAAGAGCTGCGGGGAGAAGCGACATTAGCGCAGTTAGTGGGAGAACGGCATCTTTCGATTGTCAACAGACATGCTCCTGAAAAAGTGTGAACAAGACTGGAATTAAATGCAGTTATTTATAGTCATGCATTGCAAATAGATGTAAGGGTGAATATGTTGTTTTAGACAAAAGCATGTACCAGATAAATGAAAAAATAGATTTCTTTAGCCTCTTAAACAATATATTTCACCAATGACCTTCTATAATTTTGAATTTTGAATCTATAAAATCTAACACATAATTTGGCTTATTCGAACAAAACCATCAGCCTAAGTGATATTTTGAAATCACACTTCCAATTAGAAACGCACATGTCCCATCGTGTACTTCATAATGTACCCAAAGTGGGAGCTACTTTAGAGAGACCTGGAGTGTGTTTACCTCTGCTGTGTTTGGGAGCTGTCATTGTGCGTGTCAGGTCACATGGGTAGCGAGAATGGCAGTTAGCAGGCGTGGATATGGGAGAAAAACCGGAGATGGATAATGCAAAAAAAAACGAGAAGATGAGCCTTCGAGCAGTGGCACAGATATTGAATGAGGAATATATATGTGAGATGACAGAGGATGAACATGACACGATAATAATGACTACAGAATGACAATCGCCAAATGGGACCAAAAAGACATATGGTAGACAGGAAATGGCAAGCGTCAGAGTTGGGAAATTCAGGTACAGAAAGTACAAATCCAGACCAGGATTTTGTTTCAACCAACCAGTTGAGTACTCTGTGACTCTTTATAATCAACAGGTGGGTTGAAACAAAATCCTGGTCTGGATTTATACTTTCTGGACCTGAATTTCCCAACTTTGACAAGCGTAACGCTTTTGTGGGATTGCCCAGAACAGAAACCGCACAAGTGTGCTAGAGAGAGCCTAATATATGGAATATGGCTTTCTAATAGAAGCCTCTGTTCGCCCCTGATTACTGTGTGTGAACACAGCTCACCACGCTGTCCATGTAGGCTTCTGTCCAGATGATGTCGTGGTCATGGTTAATGACCATCGGTCGGCTCAGAACGTGCAGGTACTCCATGACGTTTTCTTGCACGTCGGCCAGTGTTGAGATGTGAGTGTAATAGCCTGGAGTGCAAAGGTGTGCAAGGAAGATTTACAATCGTTGATGCCACAATTGTGCACTCGTAAATATATCAGTTCAATGTTTATCATACACATATATAATCAAAACAAAAAACATGACTTTTTATTGTTTGTATAACAACTCTGTGAAATCAACTAATTAATCAGTTACTACAATATTTTGTAGTCACATAAAATAGTGAAAAAAACTCTAGGCCAGTGAAATGGTGTTAATGTGACTCAAGTATCCACTAGAGGGCAGCACATGTTTCCAGATTACTGCAGTTCAACTAATGTCATTTGCTTGAACTTTTCCATTTCTGAGTAACATTCACTGTACCATGATCTCCAATACTCAGGCTTAATACAGTAGAACTTGGATAAAGAACCTAAGAAATATATACCTATACATTTCTACCAGGAACCCAGGAATTTTTGAACAAATGACACTGAAAACTGATAAAAAATACATACACTTTATGAAGATAAGCAAGCTAAAGTTTGCTTAACGCCGATGGACACATCAACTACACACACTGTGTTTCTAAGCGTTTGTACTTAAGCAACCTATGCAGACAGTGGACAAATCTTTTTGTGAGAAAACTGCTCTCAAACAAGAGGATTGCTTTTCATTTTCGTTTTTCACTTTCTGGATCAGTCAGCTGCTAATTGGAATACATTTGAGAAACATTTTAAAGGGGCCCCAAACCAAATTACTGCACAGTACAACCCACCTTTATTGTTGCAGGCAATCCACTTGACATTGTCTGCAAAGGTCATCTCCCGGCCAATGAGGTATGTGAAGACACGGACCTACGAGCAGCACATTATATTGGCCTCAGGACATGGATTGGAACATTCTGGAAGGACAGAGAGGCCACTCTCTGCTCTGTTTCAGATCATCTTCTCAAGGTGAGGCCCACCTTACCCTTCGATCTGGCCAGTTGTAGTCTTCAAACACCTGCTGGAAGTCTTCCATGGCTCCATCAGTGATAAGCATGATGGCCTGATTGCACAGGGTGCCCTGCCCATTGACAGTCGCCTGGAAATGACATCACCGCAGATGTAGCAAACACAACTATATGTGACATTAAAGCATGTCATCGCCTGCTAAATGGAAGGTGCGAATTATTCCATCACGCTGGCCAAGACACAAACCTCACTGAGGATGCGGAAAGACTCCTTCATGGCCTTGGTGACCTTTCCCTCTCCCTTGGCATGCAGCTCCTCCACCAGCGTCTTGAAGTGCTGAGATACACAGAGTACAGCCTGACCACGACGAGCAGAGCAAAGACCTAACTGGACTGCAACTCTGCGAAGAGCACAGCGCAGGTTTACTCAACCGCAACATTTCCATTAATATCGTATCCTCTTTGGCCTTCTTCTTGCTCACATGCACCACTTGTGGCTGCATGTGAAACAGGAGCGACTGCAGTGCATGTCTGAATTCTTGCAGTTAATAGCTGTAGTCCACAGGCACTGTGACTAGCAGAGTGGCTAGGAATATTAGCTACAGCTTGGATGAATTCAGGGAAATGGATACCAATGGTCACTATGTCATAACCACCATATGGACAAACTACACACATTAATGCACGTCTTGCACAGTAAATAATAATACAATACAAAGTAAGGATGGGGTGGCTGACAAAAGGTCAAGACGAGGTCGCCAGTGGAGGCATCAGGATGGGTTGGATGATCGATGTTGGGTCGGGACGGGGTGGCCGACGCGATGTCAGAATGGGGTCATAAACAAAGAGCCGCAGAAGTGCAGACAGGGTCCTACGATTTCTTCACAGAATGTGTAGAACAGCTCTTAAATGATTCTTTACTGCTTTAACAAAATTCTTCAAAGGAAGCCTGTTGTGCACAATGTCTCAGAATTCCACACCAAAAACCTTTACCAGTTTGTGGCGCCTAGAGATCTTCTGAGCTCAAAGTCATCCTGGATGGTTGACCACACAGTGACAAACAGATAGTAAGCTATGGGGATAAGCAAGCAGGCACATGGGTGAATCTGTCTGTCCTACTCTAAGACACACACACACAGAGTGTGATCTGTGAGTCTACATAGGTGGAATCACACTAAATAACTTACATCCTCTGCCCCCCTTCCTCTGTGCATAATTACTCTGCGATTCCTGCTTTAACGACGTCATTCAGTGCAGTGTGGGCTTTGGGGCTCAGCCATTTTGGGCTTAAATGAATTATATAATTGCATTACCTCACGATTGTCCAGATCGGCCTGCACCAGTGTGCCTTTGAAGCAGGGTTCCACGTAATGTACGTAATCGCTGTACTGGAGAGAGGAAACATGCTGTAAGATGGACTGACAAAAGTGCACCAAAGAAAAATCAGAATGGAAAGTTTAACTTCATTAAAAATCTCCTTCATTTGAGACTGAGTGACTCACAGCGATAATGTTGACAAAGTCATTCTCGCCCAGCGTGTCCAGGATGGTGTTGATGGTGTGCTTGGCAATCGTCATCCGAAGACCCTTCATGCTGCCGCTGATGTCAACAACGATCACAAGGTCCTTCGGCGACGTGGCAGCTTGGATGTACCTGCGAGAGAGTGAGGGAGAGAGAGCAGCATTACCCGAGGCATCGAGACACAGCGGATGTAGTCAGACTCTTAGGAAGAGTGTGCCTGACAGAAAAATATTATCGAAATGATTGCAGGACCACAGTTAATGCACCCACCGCACTGACTATAATTGTGATGGCCCAGCATATATCACCGCTGTAGTTGAAGCAATAAAACTCGATTTGTCTATTAAATATGATGACCTCCCCTTTACAGTGTCTTCAATCAGAAACCCTTGGATCGTAATTCAACAGTACGGTCGTCTATTGTTTCTCCTGGGTTCTGTCAAGCAGGGCCAACACTGAGAATGATTGTGATCTGCTTTGTGATTCCAAGGTAGGATAGCTATGAACATATTTTGACATTTTTATGTTACCTTAGAAAACAAGTACACATTTTAGTGTTGCATGTCTAAAATGGGCATCTGGTAAATGAATACGGACGTAAGCAACACCAAAAGAGATGTTTTGATGGACACTGCTTGTAGAATCCCAGCCTGATTGTCAAGTATTTCTAGCCACATGTGGTTTCCTATGTGCCTAGCAACTTGGCTAATGAGTGGCTAGCCTCTGAAGGTAAATTCTACACACCCGGATAGGCATACATGTGCCAAATAACATCCTGGGCCTGCTCCCTATAAGGTGATCTTCTTGGGCCGGTGGCTTGTCTAATGTGTATCTGGTAATTTACAGTTCAACAGCCACACTCACGCCATTAAGTGATGTCCGACGAAGAGCAGACAAGGAGGTCACCTGTCTCGCCTTGTGACACACGAAGAAAGAACCAGGAAATATGTCTAACAGGCGGTAAATTTATTGATAAAGGCTCACCAGTTCCGGTTCCTGCAGTCAAATGTGATGACACCGTTTGCATCTGGGGTCCATTTGATACCTTAAAAAAGCATTATTCATTAACCACTGAAATCAAATTGAGAAGGAAGAAACATACATTGATTCCCTTATTCCAAGCGTATCAACTTGTTGGCTGGAAAGTCGAGGTGCTGACTCGAGGGCCAGTGGCTGGGAAGCATGTAAATGCAGGACTATGCAAAAGCAGAGCCCCCCAGGGACAGCTATTTCCTGCCTTCCCTTTTGTGTGCTGACAGATCCTGACCACGTACCCAATTACCTCCCTGGACCTTGGAACCCAAACAGCACACCACATGATAGGACTGCTGATAGATTGTCCACAAGTCAATGCAGGCCAAGCTGAGTCACCCTTTACTTCTAATTATCCCCCAGCTCCTGCTCTGTCCGTCACCTTCACAGACCTCTCATTCCTGCCGAGACTGCTGGCCCAGTATTGGCTGAAAGACTTAATTGGACGTTCTGGCCCATAGGTGTAGACTCTGGCTCCAACCCCCACCTTTGATAAGAGAACTACGCTTTGTTCCACCCACTCCACTGTCACGTTATTGCATCTTTACAGCAAAGATGGCTTCGATGTACCCGGGTAGATCCTGAAGAAGCCTGTGGAGCTGCCGAAGAACTGCCAGGTGAGGGTGGGGTCCTTCTCAAAGTTATTCACAAAGATCTCATTCAGCGCCTCTGACATATAAACCCCATTGAGAATGTCAGGATCTGTTAATGACAAGAGGAGGGGGTTGGGCAAACAAAGCGGAGGAATGGAGAGAACAAGACAGTGAATAAAGAACGAGTCAGCAAGAGGAAAAAATGCTGATGCCTCCTGGACACCCTGAAAGAACGTTTGTTTCAGCCTAGAGTAAAAAAAATAAACAGCAATGTTCAGAGCTGTATGGTAGACCTCAAGTATTTATTCTATTAGGGCACAGACCAGTGCCGGGTGATGGGCTTCTGCTCAAATAAGCCAAAGCAAACAGGACAGGAATACCAAAAGTGTAAAACTAACCTTATAAGGCTGGTGTGATTTTGGGAAAAAAAACTACAAGTGTCAATGACATTTTCAACCCGGTGATCACATGATCACATGCAGTGGGTCACAACACCTGGAGAGGGAACATCTAACTCGAATCAGATGACTTCTCACTTGTTTGCTTGTAATATGGGGTACATTATTGAAAGCTTTAGTATTTTACATAACAGGTAATAAAAGCCAAGCCAACGGGGACAGATCAGGGAATTATTTAAAGGTAGGGAATGATGAACGGGAAAATATAAACTTAAAGATATAAACTGCTTCTTTTTATCTCCATAAATGGAGTTCATACAGATTACTTCAGTCAATCTTGTCTGCTCCTGTATAAACTACATTTCTCAGACACGTTCCCGCTGAAACCATTAGGCCAGCTGGAGTTTTGAAAAGAGGGTTCGCACCTTTGTTGTAGACGTTGGTGGGGACCTGTATGTTACTGAGGGAGGTGTTGACAGGGAGGTTGTTGAAATGCTCATTCTCCTCCAGGACAAACTCTCTCCCAAGCTCCACGTAGTTCCCATCCTCATCCTTTGTGTTCACCAAAACGGAGTTGTAGTAGTTGAACTACGATGGAGAAAGCATACTGGAGTAAAGAAAGGGTCGGGATTTTTTCACTTGGCGCTACAGTAACAGAGAGCAATGCAAAGGGGTAGTCTTTGACTAGAAGGGGTTCGAGACACAGCTGCAGTGGTAAGAGATAACAGATGAAGATGCCAGCAAACTGATAACTGTAACACCAAGAGACCAACTCATACTAGATGCCATTTTGTGTGCTTCAAACTCAGCTGGAATCGCTGTGGTTAAGGAACTAGACTTGCGGTCTAAACATTGCAGGGTCTAGCGTGTAGCTGACTGTCTCAGGTAGTAAAAATGTACCAGAGGTAAATGGTGTTGGATGAAGCTGCGGCTGCACAGATACATCAGAATAAAACTAGTGGTCAGAAGCATTCACCTTCAAAGAGGCATTATACTCGTGGTACAGGTCTGCATCCTCAGCATTCTCTGCTAAACTCTGTAGGAAGAACAGGTAACACAGTCTTAAAGAGAAATGCTGGTAAAGTACCACATGAGAGCAGAGATAGTAAATTACCACCACTTTTTATTAAGGAATTCTGACGTCTAACTTCATTTTCTTTATTTTAATTGGAATTTATGTAGTAATCAGTTCTTCATATTTTGGTGCATTATGTGGCCAGTTGACAGGAAAAAAATTAAAGGAAGAGAACAACGGGAAGTGACACAGTGACAGTCTGAGGTGTCAATGTGACAGCAGAATTCTGAGTGCTGCCAGGCGTGCAGATCTGCTGGTGCGAGATGATTCTGAGGTGAGATATGGGGAGAGCTTTGCCTGCGCCGCATCCAGTCGTGCGATGCCTCACGCTCTGAAGAATGCCATTGGCTGCAAGTGGCACCTACATTGGGGAGGGCTACAGGGGATGAAAGTCGACTCCAAAGATGCAAAAGGGCCAATGTGCAAATAACAAAATGATTCATACCTACTATGTTCAAACACCGAGATGAGCAACAGGAAAGGAGAAACTTATGAACTTATGGCTGAGGAGGAGACACCCTCACCTTGACTGATTTCATTTTCCTTCCCAGCATGCTCTCCATCTCCTCTGCAAACTTGAGCACCAGTTCTGAACCATCCACCTCCTCAATCTTCACAATTGGCTCCACATCTTTGTATTTCTGAGAAGTAACAGTAGGCCCAATGAAACTGCTGTGAGCATGTTTCTCCATCAGGTTTTAAAAATACAGAAACCTTCTGCTGTTTGTTGATTTGTAAATTGGCATGCACATGAAATTTAAGCCAAATTCAATTACACAATAAAAGTGAACACCATACACAGAGCATCTGTGTTTTGGTTTTGTGATGGTGAATGATGATTTTCATCTTGTTCTTGAAGCCCATCATCACGCGCTTTGCCAAAGCCGTATTGTGGTCATAATTCACGATGCCTTCATTTCAAATTAAATAGCTCATAAGTTAATAACATATACCAGACTCGGGGGACCGCTGGTCCAGTGGGTAGCTCTGCTGCCTCATCTCTAGCTGCTTGTGTGATGTTCGCATGTTCCCCGCGTCGGGCGGGTTTCCTCAGGCAAGACACACTTAAGCTAAACTGAGTCTCTGAAATGCCCACAATGGATGATTGTGTATTCCTCGATTAAAATCTCGTTAATCGAGGTGTACAGCTGAATTAATGTACAAAAAAAAAAAAATGTTCAGTGTCAGACACCACTGAGTAGGAATAGTTAAATGAACCAGAACCCCGTGTAAAATTGTATAGGAAATGATGACACGATCGGTTTAAATGTATTTGACTTTTAACTTATTAATATTTATTTAAAAATTGACAATTAAAGGTATTTTAAACACAACATACGCTGCATGCGTTCATGCACCACCGGACACCGACCACCTGAAGTTACGTGTATTTCTGAGGCAGCAATTAATTAAAGCGCCGGTCGCTTAGATGTTAATTGGATTTAATTAGCAGTTGGAGGAATCAATTTATTACCGCTTTGCTTCTGGTACGAGGTGGTGGCTGTCGCGTGAAGTGGCGCTTTGTTGTAATATTTATAATAAGAGCCAGTGTTCTTATGTGCGAGCTGAAACAATCCAACGTGATCTTCGAGAAGTTCTCGAAAGTGGGTTTCACCTCCTAATCAAAACCAGGTAAGCATAAATTATAAATAGGTATAGAAAATGACTTTTAAGAGACGAGTTGTAATAACGCCAGGTGGTCCGCAGGATAAAGGTCATAAATAAATGAAACGCACTCTCCACCAGAAAGCTGAAGGTCACAAAAAAAGAGTGTAAGGCACGAGGTATCTTTAAGAAGTAAATTTAACTGGTGCTTCAGGCCAGACCGAGAGCACGACGGTGAAAGCCGTAGTGTGGCCAGCGCTGTAAGCTGGGGAGGTTATGAATCCAGTACAGCTGCTCCACGTCATGTGCAGGCTTAATCATTTTATTTTATTTTATTTTACCAAGCAGAGTGTCCATTTTCAGAATGCATATGTTTTGCTATATTTCTACACCTTTATCTGAATAAATACCACATTTTAAAAATCTTGTTCACGTGAAAGCACGGATTCAGCTTTAGGAGTCCTACTGTGTTGTACAGTATGTGTACCATAAAATGACACCCTTTAAGTATCGCGCCGAAATTACAATTCCAAACTTTTGCCCTACACACTACAATCTCCACTGATTGAAATGCTACTAATTTTAGATGTCTTTGCATATAAAATTTTGATTTAAAAAGCAAGTATTGATGTGTGAAGCCGTTTTATTTACAGACAGGTAGCCTAATATTGTAAACGGAAGATATTTTGCTCATAACTTTTCCACAACAATTGAGTGACCACTGAAAGTCTTCAGTGGTGTTATTTAAACAAGGCAGCGTGTATGTTTTTATCAGTCGCCATCCAGTTCAAACTCTGGAGATGTTAATGTGCCCCATGCTCGTGTGTGTCTTTCTGCCTGAGATTAGCGGTTTTCCGGACGGGCTGCCTGTGTATTTGGTGCTGGCGGGCTGCTGTAAAACCTGCCACAAAGCTGTATGGAACTGGCCTTCTGATACACTGTAGATGTCAGTGGCTGAGGGTCCTGGTGATATCCTACTGTCCCTTTCCTATGCCCCGTCAGCCTTTCATAAAGATGCACACTGTGACTGGTGTCTAGTTTTGCCATGTTAAACTGGTGTAGCCTGTATTAACTCAGCTGAGGTTAAAGCATATTGCAACCGTGGACATGATGTGGTCTGAGCTTTTTGTAAAAAAAAAAAAAAAACACTTACTGTCCGTCACGAGAGGCCGCAGAATGTGATCCGAATTGTATTACGTTTAAAATCTGTATGCCAGGTTATGAGTAATACATTTTTGAAACGTATAATAAACGATCCTTGGCGAGAGGTAGGGGTTTGTGTCCAGTCGCCTAATTTACAAAAAAAAAAACTAAATTTTACCTTCCTGTTTTTAAATTTAACATTTGACAAAAGGGAAGGGGACTGCATGACCGTAAAGTGATTAACTCAATACAAAAACCTAGTGAGTTCATTTTAAAGAGGAAAACGACAGCATAAAACGGTTGATTAATTTCCAGTGTTTGGGGGAGAAAGCAGCATTAATAAGTTAAACGTATTTCTTCATTACTTTTGCTGTTTTGTCACAGCTTTCTTTTAATGGAAGAGGGAACGTGTACTAATTCTCACTTTAATTTTATCAGCGAGAACCTGTCCTTTCATGACTGCGATAACAGATAATGAGTGACAGACTCTACCGATGTACCTGTAGGGACTGCAGGAAAGCTGCAGGTGTTACCTACCCTGGTTATTGTGTTTAGAAACAAGGTCAGTGCAAAGCAGAGCCATGAGATGACGAACGAGGCCCGTTCGGGCACCTTAACCCGGCATATGGGTCAAGTTTAATATTAAAAGTATGCTTTCTATGAGTTTGATATGTCATTTTTTTCCACTTCCATTTGACAAAAAATCAGCCGTTTGCACAAAAAAAACCAGCCGGATGTCATTTTTTTTTGCACATGGGTGGTTCATTTATGATGAGCTACTGCTGCCCCGTTCCCATTGTGGTTCCAGTCATATGACAATAATGCGCTCCGCCGCTTCATTCTGGTTGCCAGAAGCTGCAGAGTGTTTTTCTGTAATCCTGCTTCATGGATTCGCTGCAGTTGCACACGAAAAGGAACCTGCCTTCGGTGGTGCTACTCTCAGATGCGAGGTTCGTAGATGCTCGTTCAGGACCTCCTGGGCAGGTCAGTCAATCAGTCCCAAGTCACAAAACCCTTAAGGGAATATTACTGAAGATGAATAGTTCTAAGAGGGTGCACTGAATTTGCACCCGGACGTGACCAGAACCTGGCGTGGCATAAACAGTCCGTCCTGTGTCTAGGTGAGCAGAACTTGAGGCTATTCCAGCGGAAGACATAAAGCAGGTGTATGTGTTGTCGGAGTGTTGCCATGGAGACGGGTCAGTTGGCAGAACGATAGGTACAACTTGAATCCCTCTGAATATCCTGTTTATTAACACTGTACATAGTACTTACAGGCTTGTGTAAACCCAGAGAGTTATTTTATTATGGAAATGATCACAAATGTCTGTCATATTCGGATGCTTCATTAACTAGGCTAATTCTTTGAATAAGGGGCAATTTAAGAAAAGTCAGTAAAGAATTTAATTGGAAAATATAAGCTGTAATAATTCAATATTTATTAACTTCTAAAGATGTATATAAATTGTGACTTTCATTTTTAATTTGAAGAATATCGATGTCCAGGCACATTCTCATACTGGAGCATTGTGGGATAAGGAGGTATTCCAAGTGCAGGTCTCTACACCCTTTCTAACCAGGAATAGGTGGTTGAACAGCACCCTCATTTCCTGGACCCTACTGCTCCCTTCTGATGCTCTGATCAGTGCTTGCCTACCCTTCCTGCCCTTAACTCTCAACTTCCTAACTTCACTGGACAAACACAGGACTCTGACACACAGGATTCAATAACACAATTGTATAATATTGTTAGGTACACCATACTCCATTTGCTGCTGTTTACTGGGGGTTCTTTCTAAATAGTCTGCTCCAGTGCAATCAGCATGCTGGGTAACCCCCCCCACACACACATACACACCAGTAGTTTCGTTGTGATTGTTTATTACAGAGGAAGCCTCGGGGATTTCCCTGCCAGCTCTGAAAGGATGAGAGAAACAGATTGCTGCTGGTGTACACTTTGGCATCTGCCCCCACAGCCAGCCGGCCATTCACCCCACAACCACTGAGGGTGCCTCAGCTCAGTTAAACAACTGCAGGGTAATAGAGTAATGTTTACTAAAATACGATAGGAGCAGTTGGCCTTCAGAGCTCAAACACTTACTTTGGCAGTTTATTTAAAGGAAATGGATTTGAAGTTTACCTTCTGCAGGAGATGAGCTCCAGAGTATTTGGTTACTATGGAGTAGATCTGACTTCCAAAGTTGCTAGCCCATTGTTGGACCCTGGAAAACAAAGAGGAGAAATGGCCATTAAGCTAGTGCTGGATGCTTTTGTCATTTATTATGTGCATCAGGATAATATGAGGCCGTTATGGAGATTATGGTAGATTCCTTTTTTGTTTGACTGTCTGAATGCAGCCTGCCACGTCCCACTGCCAGTACGGCCTGAGGTTGGACCATAGTGTAACACTGCCTGGGTATGGGATGGCTCACCCAGATGAATAAATCCTGAAGTGGATGATGGGCTAGTATTCAGGCCAAAGAGGATATGGCACGTCCATACCACGGAATAGCTAGTGGTAGAATAGCTTGCATTTATTGTGTAATTACAAATGGGAGACAGATTCCCCCAAATGGGAATTGTATGTGAGGCTCCTTTTGGCTGTTCCCAGCATGGTCAGTCCCACGGTAGCTGGCTAATCTGCTGCCCTTGTGCTAAAGACCTATTAACCATACCTAAGTACACAGTGGATGGCTTGCTGAAGTTACAGCAGAAAGGATGCAGTCATTCCACCCTCACTCGGAGTCAAAAATTCTCAGAGTCCTGTGAAACCAGAAACAAACAGGACCCAGCTTCCCAGAGTGCCAGGAGTGCATTTAAACATGGCTGCAGAACAAATGCTGTAAATTATACTCCAGAAGTCTTTTTTCATAGTGGAGGAAAGTACAGGCCTATTAATTGTATAATAACTCTCTTGAGACAAGCAGAGATGGTATCACCATGCTGAGCCAGGTGATCGTGTTTGTCTGTGGCTGAAGATAAATTGCATGTAGAGCAGTTTCTACCAGTCATCTGGTCCTGGGTCATAACTCCCATAATGCACCGATCGTATGAAATCCAGTGTCAGCAGCCCACCACAGCCCTGCTGCTGAGGCACGCTCCCTGCAGGTAAAGAGCTGGTCTGCTTTTGGCCACTGAATGCTACACCACTGGCGGAAGTAATAAGTGCCGCATGCTAATGTTGTTGTGGTGTAGTCGTCAGGCAGGGGGAGCGGACTAGGGTCATTCCAGAGAGCAGCCAGCAAGTCCGGCTGGCACGTTTGCTGCAAACCTCCCCCTCCATGTCGTGAAAAGACGGCAAGATTGCTGTGCAGCGGTGATCACGGCTTCTGCCAGAAGCCCATGCTCCCGCTTCTAAGGGGATGGCACCTCTATCCCCATAGGCTGGAGAAAGCAGAACATCTGAAGCCACAGGGTGAAACTCCCACAGCATCTGACTCACCCGCATGCAGCTCCCAGTCACCTTCCTTGAAAGCTTGGATGCCCCCCCACCAAGGAGTTCGTTACTGATTTTAAATTGTGCCTGATCGCTCAATTTCAGAGGGATCATGGGATCTTGAGGAGCAAAATCATAGCCCTGCTGAAAGCAAGGCAAATCTTGTCTTGCGGAATCGCATTCTGCCCTTTTCCATACCTGTTGGGTATCAGAATTGAGCCCAGCAATGCCAAACAGGACTGCTGTTAATCTCTGGATTGTGTCAGCATTTGCAGTCCTGAGCACAATTAATCTCCGGGTTGCATCAGCATGTATAGCTGTATCGTTCATCGTTTTATTTAGTGACTATATTATTATTTATTATAATATTTCAAGAACCTTCAGTATATCCAAGTCTGAGTGGAATTTTTTTTTTTTTTTGTGGTTCCGAATGCTGCTTCGTATAACTTTTTATTCTATTATCAGCTGTTTTTAATGATATAATGTGAGCTGCATATCTCTAAGAGTAAAGAGAGAGATAGTGTTTGGTGGCAGGATGACACTGGGTATCCAGGTTACCTACAAGCTAAGCTTTAACCACATCACAAAAATGCATATTTGAGAACCGCCCTGAGTGCAGGCAAGTCCGTCATCATCACCAAGCCTTTGTATTACACTGTTCTGATTCAGGAGTTTCTAGATACTGGTGGAAGACCGATGGCACAAGGGATGGATGTGCCTAAAGAGGGAAGCAATGTCGACAAGTATTTCTGAGGTTTTTATTTCAGTTAAGCATCTCTGTGGTGCACCCTTGGATGGGTACCCTGGCTAGTCTGAGGTTCTTTCTTTGCATGTGGGTTCTACAGTTAACTTCAGCCCTTTCTGTTTGCTAGCTGGGGTGACCGGGGGACGGTGGTCGGAGGCGGGGGAAGTGCACTTACGTCTCTGGAGGCAGCAGCAGCTTCTCTGCTTCTACGGGCATCTCAAGCCAGCTGGAGCAGATAATCCACAGGGCTATTCGTAGGGCCGTCTGTCCTGGCCTTGTATATCTGCCACCTGGGCACCACATATTGGCGGGTGTGTGTGTATGTGTGTGCCGTGCAAGACGCAGCTCGGTCTGAGTGAGGTTTCAGTGCAGAAGTCCTAGGAGATCACGAGCTTGGATATGAGGCTGCTCACGGCGACTTGGAGTGAATCTCGTTGAGGCTAGTTCATGGCTTGCGCCTGTGCTGCGAGCCCGGAGGCTCTGTGTGTCTTCCTTGGGTGTGGTAAACCAAGCCCCCAGTGTGTCACCTCACACAGCTGCCTTCTGGTTATCTTCTTTCGACAAGCCTCTGCTCGGATGGGGTGTTGTTGCCGTAGTCCACTGTGAGGGGCAGGAGCAAACCCATGAAGCACTAAGGGCCAGCACACCACAGCGCTTCCAAGTGATCATCAAATAATGGACAACCAATGCAATAATGGCAGTAAAAGTAGGCCCATGCAGGCAGTTGTGTTTCCCCGGTATCTTGTCTTCGGGCTGACTGCAGAACTCCGGGGAATGGAGTGAGTTGACCTGGCTTATTTCCTGTCCACAGAGGGACGCTGTGTCTGGACATTGAGAACGACCATCCTGGGGAAGCAGGAGACAGCCATTGGGGTCCGGCTGCACAGCACCTTTTATCCCGTCACCCAGTTTGCAGCGTAATCCACTTGGATTAAGCCTTTCCTCTGCTTGCCTCCTGCTAGGGTTTTTTGAGGTGGGACTTGTCGTAGGATAGTGTGAGGAGAGAGAGAGAGAGAGAGAGAGAGAGAGAGGGTGTGCAAGGGACACAGGAAAGTAGCAGTTAGGTATGGGGGTGGGGGTATATCAAAGAGGATTATCGTGGTTTTTGGAGATGGGCACCTATCTATCCTATCAGCATCAGGGAAATAAAAAATCCCAAAGGCTGGCTGTGTAAACACACTCAGAGCTGCAGTGGGTCCTGGCTCTCCCACACACACACACACACCCTCCCAAACGGGCACAGACGCTGTTCCACGTGACCATCTTCCCCAGTCGGCCCGGTGAGGGGGGCTGTCTACCCTGGCTGGGTATTGACTGTTAGACCTCGTTCTACTAGCTGTGAAGTGATGAGTGAATTCCTTATAAAGAATATTTCAGGTCAGGCCCTAGTAGTGAAGCCACACACTAAGAAATGGAAAAAGTGATTGAAAATATTAAACTTATCCAATTCATATATGCAGGCTAGAATAACTCAGTGAGAGCCAAACCGAATCCTCAAGGCAAAATACTTTGAGAGGTTTTACTTTTTCCTGACTCTTCTATCCTGGAGTGTTCACTGCCGTAAATTTCTGTGCACTCGTACCCTGGCGATGGTAAAAGCTCCCTCTAAGGGCTCCGTTCTGTAAACTCGACCTCTGCTGATGCTTCTTTATAACACCGATATGACCTAGCCTCCTCCTAGTACGGAGTGGTCCCGCAGACTACAGAATAATCTCTGTGTGCAGCAGACCCACACAGCAGGCAGTCCTCTCCCTCTCCGTCATTTGCATGATAGCATGGTCTCACTTTGCGGTTTATTAAAGACTTCTTTAACAGGAAGTTGAAAGACTCACTGGAGTCTGTGAAAACAGCCCTTACGGTCGATGTGTTAGTACAGTTTCACAAGCTTCAGCACATTGCCCTAAGGATTCAGCAACAGTAACTAGTTCACAGCCTGCATTTACAAGGGGAGCCTAAGGTTTTTGATGAGGGTTTTGTGTTTTTTCCCTTGGCGTCAGCCAAAGCTGAACAAATTGTACACCTCGCACCACCCTATCTAGCAGAGATTGGGCCAAGAAGTGGGTTATGGGAGTGCGTTCGAGTACAGGGTTAAGTGGAGATTGTGCTGGAGATAGGAAGGGAAAATGCCCTTTACTTTGGTGCGGGGGGGCACGCAAAATAAACTTCCTTAGTCCTTCACAAATGACTCAACAGCTAGCTATAGACCTTCAATGTCTGAAATGAAGACAAACTGCACTTTGCTGACGAGGCAAATTCTCAGCCTGCCTTTAGTCAAGATGTTTGGAGATCTTTATCACGGCAAAGCCAAACTGATGGCGATTCCCAGCAGTTTAAGAGCAGTTCCATGATAGCTTGAGAACCCGTTTTCCCTCATGATATCAGGTGCACTCTAAGTGTGAGAGAGACTCTGGTACAGTGGGGCACAGCCAAGTGTCAATGGGAAACGATCAACTAATGGGCTGCTGGCTAAATGGGCTGCCCAGTGTACAGGCATCAGCACAGAGCAAGCTGATGGGGCTCTGCTTGTCAGGGAGGCTAAGTGGGCCGTTTTCACTTCTGTCATTTCCTACAGAGATTTTCAGGAATCCAACTAGTAGCGAATTACTTCTTTCCAAATGATTGTCCGTAATCCTTCAAAACAGCAATTGAAAATGATGGTTTATTCATCCAGTTCTAATAATGAAGATGATAACCTATGGTCTCTGTGGTGATGGGCCATTAACAAGATTGCCAACCGTCTGTAAAATAATCTTAATTCCATGTGTCCATAAATGAGTTTGACTGCTCGTAAAAATGTCCCACTATTACTACATGAGTCAATGCTATATTTCCAACTGTCTGAAAACGTTCATCCAAGGCACAAACTATATTATTTTTTTTTTAGCAAAAATTTTTAGGTGCGTAAAGTTTGTCATGTGTGGCTAAGAAAAGTGTTAACCAATTGACTGTGACTGACACTCACTTGCCTTCTCGATTTGGGTAATGGTGGAAAAAATGGAGAGTAAGAACCCAGAAAAAAATTAGGCAGGGCTCTTCAATCATCCTGGATGATGGAGCAGGAATTTGTAGTGAATTCATATTACAGACAATGAAACCTTAAAAATGCAGGGATGTCTGTAGACTACCAGGGCTCTCAAGTTTCATTAGGAGTTTTCAGTGAGATTACATCTATCACAACCACAATTGCTAACTTGAATATTCCTCTAAGTATATCACATCAGTGCTGGGGCATAAAACTGTGCAATGCTGCTTGTTGACTGAAGTGCCTGTTTTTTGCCCAGACCCCCTTTACTTTTTATATGCCCATTCACGTCTGTCACACCACGATAGACACAGGAGTTCTCCTGTCTGCAAACAGAGGACTAGCAGTAGGAGCTGGTGGTGCCTATGG
Organism: Gymnarchus niloticus; assembly: GCA_009936485.2. Lineage (NCBI taxonomy): Eukaryota > Metazoa > Chordata > Actinopteri > Osteoglossiformes > Gymnarchidae > Gymnarchus > Gymnarchus niloticus. The sequence continues at coordinate 18,612,463 of JAACJT020000052.1, read as the reverse complement.
TGATGAATGGCCATTTGGTTGACCATTCACTTTTGAAAGTATACCAATAGGTGGCTGTCCCACTTAATTCTCTCTCTCTCTCTCTCTCTCTGTGTGTGTGTGTGTGTGTGTGTGTGTGTGTGTGTGTGTGTGTGTGTGTGTTTCCACTGTCTTGTCCACCGTCTTCTCCTCTGAGGTCTGGCAACCTTTTTAGGGAGCTGACCCTTCGGAGCCCAGAATGAAAGAATACTCTTGCTTCTTCCCTGACATCTTTGGAAGTAGACAAATGCAATGATTAATGTATGCATAGACAGGATATAAAACATGACTGAAATATGATAGCCAGAGCGCTTTGCTTTAAGAGATGTAGCATGCATGTCAACATTGCTGGAAAAAAAAATGATTAATAAAGTAGAATATGAAATAAATACATCTCTAGTCCTTTCCTTAGTTTCAGGTAGCCTATATGGTTGCAAAGCAGTTAGTTTTTGACTGCAACAAAATAAGTTTAGCACGAATTTGGCTATGTTCTCCAACATCAGCTCTCACTATTTGATCACAGGCAAGTGATTTCGTTCAGGAATTATAAAATCAAAATGATCAAAAATGAAGGGGTTTACCTACTGCATTCATCGGATGTTTCTCTTCCACCTTGTCTGCACTCCATCTCCGTGAGCACCCAGGTAATAACGTGCTTATAGCGGATCACATACATTCCAAAATAAGTTATAAGTTATCCGGAAACAACAAATGCTATATTTTGATTGGCTGGTAGGTGGCTATTAACTCAGTATAACTAGGGACAGCTATGAACTCGGTGAAAAACACTCCGTATTCCTGTGCCTGGTCCATTAATTCTGTATTACGGGACACCTTGGTGGGCATCCTCAATGTGGATAATACAAGGCGTGTGTGTGTGTGTGTGTGTGTGTGTGTGTGTGTGAGACTTGAGAGCCCCGCCACAGACGTGCTGCATGAGGCGACTTCTGAAGCTGAGACACAAGTTGGGTTTGGCTAATTACCTTCTAGAAGAGGGACCCAGAAATAATGACACTTAGCAGTAACAGACAGAATATGGTGAAAATGGCTCATTTTGTCACTCAGAAAAATGTACCTTTGTGCGGACTGGTCGTTCTCAGTGATTGTATTGGGGACTGGTTTTCTGACTCAAATTGAGAAAGCGATCAGGTGCAAATGCAGCAAGTCCTCCGTGAAAGACATCAAAAGCTTCGGACCCCCGAAACAGATGATGTCTGCTGCGCATACCGCAGTGTATGAACGCAAAAGTCAACCAGGTAGCTCTAAGGGTGTATAATCTTTAATTTTCACAATTTTCAAGACCCAAATAAATGTGTCCTTAAAACCACAGGTTTACGGTTGGCCACCCTGGTCATTAGTCACATGACTAATAATTGGCAGAATTTAACCAGCCCCGAGGGATGAGGGTTAATAATTAGTGATCAGTGTCAAATGACAGACTGGCACTCATCACAGCCCTAAAGGTTTTTACACCCCCAATTATTGACATGGGCTCCATAAAATTGATTTTCACTTTGGGAAATGAATGTAGATTATCGATTTAAAAAAAGTTTATTTCCATATGGCGAAAGCAGTGATGTACTGGACTCCTTAATGATGTTTGAATTACAAAGAAACAACACCTTGAATTCCTGAAACAATATGCCTCCTTTTGTCTGCTATAGTGTTTGTCCAGGTTTTCAAACAGTACATTTGTATTCAGGTGTTGTATGTCCAAATGGTTTTTGTCCTCCAAACTACTTCAAGATGTTCTGTATGCAGGTATATTTTTAAATGGATTTTCCCCTGGGAACAAAATACAGACTAGCTAAAGAACAGACTATTAATAAACTGAACAGCTTATCAATAACATACCATTTTTTTTTTTTGTCTAGGTATGTAACTCAATCAAGCAATTGTACTTTCTATTTTTGATTGAGTTTTTTTTAAGTTTATTAGACAAGGTTACTGCTCAAGTACAACACTGTTCACACCTGAATATATTCATTTCAAGATGGTTAAAGCAGAACACTTTTGATTTACACCTTTAAAAGAAATATGACTTGAAAAGTAAAGAATTTGTCAAAATGGACATTTTATTTTCTTTAAATGCTGAATCCGATTTAATTGAACCCACCTGGACAGAACATGTCTTGGCACAACAGAAAAATATTTATTTTGTACGATAAAATATTTTCTATTGCTTGGGAGACTTCGAAAGTACAGCGAGGGTTATGGAACAGGGTTGGCTTGAGTCTGAGGTTCGTGTCCATGTCAAAGGCCAGGAGGTCCCAGAGACTCGTCAGTGTAAACATATATGGTCCACGGTGCCTGTAAGACTCTAAATGAAGGCATGAGAACTGCTTCACTGCAGGGACAGACTCAGCTTCAGAGTCCCTGCTTCCATGAAGCAAGTCATCATTCAGCCTTATTAAAATGGGGCACCAGGTTGTATATAATCTTGGATAATTAAAATCAAAAAGAGTCCCGATTTTTAAAATGTAAAAAATGAGCTTCTGGGCAGATTATCAAGTGACCTGTTTACAAATTATTGTACTCGACTCTCTCTCCAGTCTGACCCGTTAGAAGTTTTTCGTAGCTCCATCTTTTGTGACGGAGGACACATAGGACTCATAGATGGTATCCAGGAAGGCAGCGTCGTTCTGCAAAGAGAAAATGAGAGTCGGCTGTATCAGAGCCTCAGGAAGCTAACAAGCCACATTACTGACATGAGCGGCCTCTTTCCACGGGCCTTGGCTGTCACTTCCTTCCTGGCTCAGAGTCCCACCTGGATGAGATGCAAGAGGGTAGCCTGGAGCTGGCTCCTAGTCAGGGCGTGAGGGGGCAGCAGTGAGGCAGTCGTGGGGCATGGGTCTGAAGCCACCTTGGAGGGCTTGGTCTGGGAGAAGGCCATAGGTGACAGCAGCTGGGTCAGTGCCACTGTGGCCGGGATACGCTGGGGCGAGATCACCTGGAGGAGGTCGAGGACACACGGCATTTACGAGAGGTTTGTGAGGAGTACCAGGTTCGAAGGAAGCAGACTCAGGCCTGTGGTTTTAACATGGGTTTAGGTCATTAAACTGAACTACTCCAGTGCCTGGAGAGAAATGATCAATATTAACTGTAAAAGGAGTCATTCTGGATGGAAAATCTGTACAAAAGACATGCAGGTATACCATATCTGTTAAAAATAGATGACAGAGAAAGCAAAACGAACTCGCATCTCAGTCACTCTACCTGGAAGAGTGGGTTGGGCTTATGAGTGACAGCAGGGGGTGGGCCAGGAGGGACGTGTGCAGGGGGTGCCCTTTCGGCCCAGGTGGGGGGCTCCTGGAAGCGTGGTGCGAGGGGTGGCCTGGGGGGCTCGGGGCCCTGACTCTGCTCCTGCTGCACCAACTGGAGGCGCTGAAGCAGCTCATGGGGAGACACCTGGGAGGGCTTGCTGGGGCTGAAGAACAGCGGCTGGGCCAGGTCAGCCTGGGCTTGGGCCTGGGCCTGGGAGCGGGGTGGCTGCAGGCAGTGGAGGCCTGGTGCTAGCTGACCGTGGGCTGCACGGGGGCAGCAGGTGGCAGGAGGCTCCGGAAAGAGTCTCTGCAGGGGGTCTGCCGGCCGGCAGTGGGTGGGAGCCGCGACGCCGTTCTCACACAGGCGGTTTTCCGGGGACTCCGACACAGGCTGCAGTTGCTCCCCTGGGCCGCGCTGGGCCGCCATCAGCTTCTGAATAGCTGCGCAGGGTTGGGCTGTGCTCGATGGTGTCTGCTTGGCACCACCCTTGTGGCTGGGCTCCTCGTAGGACAGAGAGCGGGCCACTGGCGGGCGCCCCGATGTTGTCGGTATGGGCAGATCTTCAGATCGGGAGGGGCCCCCGAAAAGGGCGGCCAGCAGAAGCTGTTTGGGCTTTGTGTCAGCGTCCTATGAGAGGTGGAGCATTCACACGTTCTGTCAACAGTACAACTGACAGGAATTCGAGTTGGTCGACTGGGCCGATCCCCACACCCTGTCTTCTGGGTCACTTGCAAATATAGTAGGACCTTTGGTTGGCTACACAAAAGGATGGGTGCAAGTCCATGATGATGCAGAGCGATGTCATTAATCACTATTCTTTATACAGCATTTTATCCGAATTTCAAATGCACAACTTTAAAACATGACCATTTATCCCTTGGGTACATTTCTAATTGAATTACACGCTTTCAGTAAAAACAACACGAATTACTCAGTTTGTACCGATTTTAGGTAATGACAATATATAAACCATCTGAAATGTTTCTAAATGAAGTATCCTCTCTCTCTCAGGAAAATGAACTACAGCGATCTCTGAAACTGCAGGCAGACCCCCTCCCAGTTACAACATGGGATAACGCTAATCGTATTCGCATTCAAGCTGTCGGACCGTCGCAATCCTGCCTAGTGAACGACATAGCCTCAAGTCTGAATGCTATGCAGAAATCCAGCACCTCCAAATTGCTACCATAGTCTCAGCCAAGTTATGAGGGCCTATCGTTTAAAATCTGGGAGCACGGAAACTTGGACCCAGGTTAGGAATTTCGGGGGGTGTACTAGTACCTGGGGGGACTGCTGGTGGCTGGGGGTCTGTTTTTCCAGGGGCTTGACTGGGATAGGCTTAATCAGGTTTCGGTTGTCGTGGACGATGGTGCTGCTGGCTATTTCTTTGGGCTCGGAAGCGGGCTTTCCCTGAGGAACAGGACACAGGATGGGGTGGAGGCACAGAAGGCATTAGAGAGGTGATACTGCAGCAGAGACCATGTATGGGCCTGGGACTCTTGCTTCGAGTCCCTGGAGTGTGCTGTGGCACATGATAACAAACATCTCATTATCCTCAGAATGATTTGTCTGGAGAGTAATGCTATCTGTATGGCTGGGTTATATGGCAAAAAAAAAAGATTTATGTAAGGAGGATTTACAATTTCCAGTTCTTCCAGGGGTGGTGGTGTTTATTAAGCCAAGTAGGCTGTTTTTTTCTTTCATATTGCTTGACAAAACATTTAACTGTAGCATTTACTAATATTTTAATATAAAATCTAAATTTTGACATTTTGTACATTCGAATTAAATGCCATCATGGAAATCACCCATCACCTACCTGTCTGCTACCACATTTATACGTCAGTGCCCTCTAGTGGTAAGCTTGCGCACTGGCGCCCATACCTTATCGTACTCGTCACGTGCTTTGGTCAGCATCTGCAGAATGTCGACTCCTTTGCCATCCCTGGCAGGAAAGGACGCCGGAGGAGCTCCTTCCCCCTGCTGTGCAAGGAGCTGCTCCTGCTGTGTCAGGCTAGAATTGGAGGCAGAAGAGAGGCGTTACTGTGACTGCCGCCCTCCCACCTGTGTGCCCTTTAAGCTGTGGCAGAAAGCCACCGCCAGAGAGAGGCAAGAACCACAATCAGATTTTTACAATCTCACTGAGGTGGCTAGCGAGCGAGTCAGCCAGCATCACGGTGCACGGGCAGCGGGGCCACCTGTTCCTATGTCTAGGGCAGAATGGGCTGTCTTGTCACTGGCACGCAGGTGACATAATATACCACCAACATGTCACGATTTGGTTGCAGACCGAAGGAACTGACTTTTTCATGAGTTCAGCGATACGCTGGCAGTCCTCCTTGTCGTAGAACCAGATGCCGTAGATGGACCCTGAGAAGTGGAGAAAGAACACAAAGGGTGGCTTAGCGGCTGCATCGCGGCCGGAAAAGTGTGAACGGTGGTTTCATGGCCTTTTAAGTTCTGCATAGTATTACTTAGCATAACAATTAATTTTATTTGACTGTTCAGAAGAATGAAAAAGCGAGCTTAGGTGGCATAAACAAGTCTGAGGAAGCCCAGCACTGAAGCACGTTTAAAATGGTCTGGAACGCTAACCATGAATACGGGGGGGGGTCTGCCCCCATCAGAGCTAGGGGGTTTATACAGACTGTATGTGGTCAAAATTGACATAGTAACAGAAGCAGCAGCTAGGTAAATTTTGTCAACGTGAAAGGCTACAGCCTTACTGTTTTGTGTGTGTGTGTGTGTTTTGTTTTATGTAGAGCAGGCGGAAGAATAATTGTGTAAACTTTGTAGGAAATCCCAGATTGCATTTTCATGGAATGTATCACAGGTACAGATGCCAAAGCAATGATAAAGACTGCCCAAATTACTACCACAGCCACTAAAAGTGAAACAGAATGCCACACAGATTTATGTGCAAAAACACTAGCGTGTGCCCATGACAGGACGCACACTTGTGTTTAACATTTTCTGGCCATTATTCACATTGATGTTTAGTGTGATACGTTGATTAAGTTTTTCCTTAGCCCATCCTGAGGGGAAGCTAACAGATGAGGCTCTTTGGAGTATTTCTGAGTACCTGTGAACCAGTTAAGATGAGTTTAGAGGCTGATCTCGGGATATAACCGGTGGTCTGGTGGGATAGAGGGAAGGAGAGGGAGGAAATGGGCTTTGGGGGGCTGTATCAGTGGCTGACTGGGTGTCTGGGAGGGAGAGAGAGAGAGGCAGGGGGAGCTGGATGCGAATGCTCTGCGTGACTAAGTCAAGAGTCCTGCTGACAGCCGCAGCGAACACGTCCTCTCACCTCGGCCGGACTCCCGCTTCCAGCGAGAGATAGCAAGAGAGCGATAACTGCCAAAGGAGAGGGGGGACACTACAGATAAGGGGGGGGGAGTAGGCAGGGAGATCATTGGGCAGCCAGTATAGTGGGTGGTAAACGGGCAGCAGGAAGGAGACTCGCGGCTGCCACTCCACATCGATCATCCAGGCCCCACGCTCTTCGCTGTCCCTTTCCCCCCTCGAAGTGGAGGCACAGGAAGGTGTGGCAGAGCAGCAGCTCAGCTCACTTCGGGACGGCACAGGTGGAGCGAGCCGCTCTTGGCTAAGCCAGCACCCTAACACTTTCTGCTCATCAACCGGAGGACCATGTTCCGGCGGCTGATCCGCCGCAAGCTGAAGCACGAGCGCCTGGAAGAGGAGCCTGAGGTGAAGTTCAGGGGGAAGCTCATTTCCGAGAAGCAGCTCCCATGCACATACGTGCGGCCTGGAGGTAAGGCGTAACCCATGGTCACCCGGTGCCACTCCGAAGACGCTGGCCCCCAGTGATCTGAAACTGTCCTGTGTGTCTCCTGCTTCGCTCATGTGAGAAAATGTGCTTTGGCCTGATTTGTATATTTAGGAGTGCTCCTCTGAGATTTACCTCTGGGGAGATGCTGGCTCTCTACAGTACTGTGTGGCACACACTCAGAACGTAACCTTGTGCATAAACAGATGGGTCTTGCTTTCTGACCAAGTTTACGGTTGCTGGCTTTTCATACTTTATGGTTACAGCAACGGTACCACAATAGCATTTTCAAATGGAAAAACTCAATGTTATGTTGTACCAACTATCATTCTCATTTCTGTATTCGTTTTAAAGAATACTGATGATCATGACAGTTTTAGAGAGCGTGAAAAGAGCACTTGTAAAAAATCAGCTGTGAAAGACCTTTCGAAGCTAAACTTCACAAGGATAACACCATAATTCTGAGGAGTCTGAAGATGGCTGCGTGCCTGACCTGTGGATCCCAATGTACAATCACAAGGCAAACTTTGGTTGACTCAGTCAACTTTCTCCGTGCATTCACACGGGAAAAGGGCTTTTCTCCTGCAGCTCACTTCAACGCAGGCACTGGGGCACCAACATTCTTCTCCAGTGAGAGTGATGGGTTTGTTTTGTTTTTCTTTTCAGAGCAGGCTCATTCTGGTCCCATATGCCGACTAAATGCCAGAGAAGCCGTGTGTTTTTGTGTGTCTCAAGATTGGGGAGGAGGAGGAGTTTATCTTATCCGGGTTGGCTAGCTGGGTCCCCTGACACTGGCAGGATGCTTGCGGAGTTAACCGGCACAAACACAGTCAAACTTGGGCCCAGAGCCACCGACATACCTCCACACCATAAAAGGAGCTCTAGATCCCTGAGTGTAGGAACAGCTTGCCTCTTTCTCTTCCAGCCCTGTCCAGAGGGTTAAACTAAATGTATTAATGTCTCAATAGCTGTCCCGGAATTTTAACTGCCATCAAAGTGTGAACTGTATCTCAGTTCTTTCTTTTAGTCTTCATGCATGGCTGTAAGAATTGTGAAATTACCAAAATTAATAAAGCCAGCGAAGGAAAATCAGTGGACAATATTAACCGAATATCCCGGTTAGCGCACTATAAAACTAGCTTTGTCACAAGACAAACGAGGCTAGCATAGTTAAGGACCCCTGCCGCACTTACAGCGAGCATTTCTATACAGCAGAAAGGGGTCCTGTAACTGGAAATCCAAGTCCTTGGTAATGGGCTCCGTCAGGTTGTCCATGCTCAGGCGGTTCATGATGGTGAAACCGTGGCGGGGAGAGGCCAACCTACCAGAATGACAGCGGGGGGGGATTGTAACAAAATAAGTCTTTATACTCATTATATACTGCATCTTTGATATGTTCTACTTTCCAGTTCAAACCCAGGGTCTGGAAAGCTTTTTTTTTTTTAGTTCCAAGAAAACTGACATTTCCCAAACCTTTAAATGCACTAAACATAAATTTGAATAGAGGATTTACTTTTTGGTTTTGGGGGACTGTTAAATGACAGCTGAGTAGGTATCCTCAAACACCTGCAATCAGCTCGCTGTCACATGACCTCCTTGATAGGCAGGCTATAAACGGCCCTGAACCATGTCTAACAGCTGACAGAAAGCAGACCCCCCCGGTCTTCTATACCTGGTGTACACAAATAGCGTCCCCTCGACATCCGTCTTCTCCTGCCAGAAAGAAAACACAGCGACGTTTGTGTGACTTTCAACCTCTTATTGGTATTAGAAAGACCTTACTACCTTTAACAAAGAGATACCACTGCTGGCGTGCTGCTACCCGATTTATGCACTCAGCACATCCCTAAGAGGTCTGTCTCCTGCTAGATGAGTCACTTGGCAAGAAGACAGCAGCTCCTTCCACTGCGTTCTGTAAACTTATATTGTCTTTCGACAAGTGACACAGTGCAGGCCAGAAATGCGGGGGCAAACGAATTCAACGGCCAAGACACCTACCCCTGCACAGGTACATCAGCTTATGTATTTAATCATCTCTACACGCAAGCTGAGCGTATTTAAGATGTACATTTTTTATTCTAATGCGAATTAGGCATGTAACGTAAACGTCCTCCTCCCGAGGTCATTCTTGTAGGTATATCCTCATTCCATTGCCTTAAAATATGTTGTAGATTTGTACTATATTCACATCTAGTCTATTTGAGCGATGATATCAAGGTTATACAAAAACATGCATACGCAATCACTTATATTCTTCTCACATACTTAATAGGGTAACTTATTTCAAAATGCAGTTACTTTTTTCACAATAAGGAACATTCTAGAAACATGCATAGCTGCTCTTGGGTTACAGGCATTTCCAGCGTTTTGTTTGTTCTACAACACCGTGGGGAGTCAGCTTAAGTCGTGCGTGGTCCATAACACGGCTGCTGGCGAAATAATCCACCTTACCCATTCATTTGCTTTATTGCTGAATGTATAGAGTGCCACTTGGCTGGCCACGTCCACTATGTTGTTGATATACGGATCTTGTCTCTTTAAAGCGGCAAGACTGATGTCCAGACTTTTGGCTGTAAAGCAAGTGGCAGCTGTGCTCGCCGTCATTGTCCCTCCTTTAATTTGGTCACCTAGCTAGGCAGGTTCTCAGCTCGCTAAAGCGTAGATGGGCGGCGCGATCAAAAATGCCCAAAAAAAAAAAAAAAAAAAAGTGCGTATGAACAGCTAGCGCCCCTTAATGAGTGTTAAAAATCGGCAGAACTTGCTTCTGCTCTCATTGAACTATTTTGCAGTGCAACCTGTTCCCCTGACAGGAGCCATGTTTCGGTAGAACTGTGATTGTAAACACTCAGGCATTACTAATCACTCGAAGAATGCGGGAAAGGATTATCAATGGATTGAAGAAATACGGATTCAGAAAAATGATCAAGTCAAGGTGACGCACTAAAGCCAGTTAGTTTCCAGAACTAGTTCCGAAATGCCATTTGCATCTTTATAGTAATGCACGTTGCTTTGAAGCATTCGTTCTATATGCTTAGAACACTCACGATTTTTCACTTAAATGCAATAACCACGTGGAGACCGAAATATAAGTTCGACACAGGCTCTGTGCAGTTCTTGTTAAGATGACAGCTGTGATAAGCTTATCTTTCATTTTCATATGCAGCCACGTTTCTTTTAACGAGTGGGTTTTCCGTATTTGCAGTATTTATTTTCGGCTCCAGGAGGCAGCATTATCTTTGTCAGCGGACGCGATTAGCTCTGTTCTTATTACTGCAACGCTATAAGGGAACACTATATTACAATATTACAATATTACCTTATTTCATTCGCGAAGTTGTGCGTGGCTGCTCTGTATTTCTATTCTTTGATATCCCCCAACGTATTTACTGAAATGTTGTAAATAAGTTAAGTTTTCACGGGTACGTGTTACGCAATTAGGCTGCGCAAGAATAAAATGGTAACTTTGAAACATAATTGGATGTTTTAAACGTGCGATTTTCATTTTTATTTTACGTACAATGTTATGGTCCGTGTGTTTCCATTGTAAAGACTATGGAATCTGAAAGGTTTGAATAAAGGCTGCGCAGTATAGACACCCTGAGAAGAATCAACAGCAACTTAAATTTTCACTCGACAATTTGTTGTATTGCTTTATGGAGTAGTACTTTTGCTCAGAAATTAGTTTAAGCCTTCCTTCAGACACAGGCAAGTGTGTGTACTGCTGGTGCTAGTGACAGAGCTGACCATGCAAACTGTAGATCCTATGGATTCTTACTAACCGCCTAGAATGAAGGGCAGCATTTACACATGTTTTCATGTAAAATAAACCATCTTTGGTCTTTGTGGGTTACTTTTACTGTGGTTAGTCAGCCATACATGTCATATTTGTAAGTGGAGCGTAATGTATGTGAAAAGATAGTTTGGTTATATGCATCATACCTAGGTTGGTTATTGGACAGTGGATTTTAAACCTTATACTGGGGGAGAATTCTGTGTCCTGTGCTGGTAAGAGCAGTCCATTTCCTTGCCTACACTTTAAGCACTCTAATAAGCAGAGTGCCTGGATGTGGATGCTTTGCTTTTCTGTGCCCAGGATTGCTTCTCATACTCTGGCCCGTGACCACAGTGTTTGAGTCACAGAAGATAAACTATGGTTTTGGGATGTCTCCTGGTATCAAAACTGAGATGCGATCAAGTTCCCCTTTGCCACCTTAGGGCCAGTGATTAAGTACTGTGCCTTTAGTGAAAGAACCCAGATGTGTTGTGGTAGAGGACACATGTGATGGAGGACCATATGAAAGGACTGCCCAAATTCCTCAGTAACACGGGCCAATGTAAAATCCTGAGGGAAACTGGCATGAACAGATGTGCCAAGTGCAGTAAATGGGGTAACAGCAGGGACCTTATGTACACAGAGGAGCAGAATGGGGGGAGTCGGAACAAAAGGAGACAAAGGTGACCGAAGGAGGAAACTACTTATGGCAAGATGATGAAATAATGAGATCTGCTCGATCCTCACCTGATTTCATGTCAGAAACTGAATCCTAGTCAAAGCGCAAAGCAGTACCTCTTCAAAGTGCAGCCACTGCACTGCCCTAACTGTTTGAGGGTTACCATCCAGTTTTCGGGATGTCACAAGGATCCATTTCCATCGCTGAGAGGGTAAAATGCAAAGTTAATGCTGTGGAAATAAACATTTAGAACCATAAAGAAAGCTATGATTTTCTAAAGCTTATCTAAAATAAACCCAGATTTAAGGGCCTCTGAGTGGTTATTTAAGACTGCTAGGTCACTATTAAGCAGCTTTTTTTTTTTTGTGGGGGGACGGACAAAATATACAGCACTGTTTCAAATGATAATCACGTCAAGCGGGTTGAAAGATTAGCTGCATTCACACGAAGACCAAAGGAAACGATGCTCTTTGGTTTATCTGAAAACTGAGAGCGCCTAGGCATCAACGCTGTACCCGTTAAGCCATACCAGTGCCACATCATGAATGATCACTCTGCAATGCATGCGTGTACGCCATGCGTTTACGATTTATTTACGCAGAAAATTCCTGAACTTCTGACGTGACAGGATGAAGAAAAATACGGTGTTACTTTGCATTTTACTGCAGTTATATTAACCGCAATTTCTGTTACATTTCTTATTACCTTTCAAGTGCATATTTACAAAACATAACTCGGTTAACTGTCATATTAGTGCTGGAACAACAGGAAATTCAAGCCTCTTTGTGGTCCACTGCGTTATATATATATAACATTTGTTCCACATTTCGGGAATCCGATGGTCTTGGAATGCAGTTGTTTGAAAATTATACGCCGTTTTTTTTTCCACTTAAATACGTTTCCGGACCGCTTGACTTGGACGAAAAAGTTTGGTGAGGTTTAAAGCCGTCTGAGAATTTTTACGGATATATCGCAGATAAATAGGGACAAAAAAACACCCACACATGATTATCCAGGACAAGTTACCGTCTTCATTATTCGACCTCCATCCTCTTTCTTTAGCGAAACGACTCTGTGCGTTTTGCACCCTCGCTGTGGCCACATTCGAAATCAGGGACGGTTTATTCTATTTTCTAGCGCAGTAACATCTGGAACGAGTCAGAGAGCCTACAGGGGAGGGGGCTCGGTCGTCACCCCCCTCTCACTTCCCTACACCAGACAAGTATCACTGCAGAGAGACTAGCGACCGCTCTCTACCAGGCGATCGACAACTCCGCTACTTGCTGATATGATTTGGAATTGACATCATTTGGATCTCTCGATGAGGCACGACGTAAATTCGCCTGTTTTTGGACACCCTTGGAGGAATCATTTATAAATGAAGATTTAACCCTGTGAGATCAGTTCTGGAATACACGCATCTTTCTGTATTTTGTTGCATCGAGAGCCTCTATCTTTTCCTTATTCGGTAGTGCCGGCGCCCGCTTTTCTGTCTTTCTAAAGATTTTGTTTGAACCATTTGAAAGCATTTTGGAGCAATCTGATACTATTTTGATTATTGCTAGCAGCAAGTGGTGCTGGTATCATGTTTCTTAGATAGGGCCCGGATGTACCGAGGGATGCACTGGTTCGATTTATTAGGCGGTTCCAGCGAATGTCTATTTCTGTTTTTTAACTCCATAATGGGGATCAGGTAATATTAACTGAAACGCCAAGAGGGATATCTCAAGATTTCCGCTGTTAATTTTATTTTTTTTTTCTTTGATTTATTTTTCCTCCTTTATTATTTTTTTTTTCTCCTTCCCTCCTCCTTTTACAACCTCTTCCTTCATTTACCTACGGATAAAGCCGGACCACATTTATGGTAAATGAGAGCAGGAACATGTATATTCCGGAGGAAAACCTTGAAAACCATCAAGGTAAGATAATCACCCAGAATTGTTCGCAGTATTACTTTGTTTTAGGGGCGGCACTGATGTGAGAGATGCTGATGTGCTTTCTAATTGTGTATGAAGGTGGTGGTGTGGTGTGTGTGGGGGGTGGTAGATGGGGCAGGGGGTGTAACCATTTCATTTTATGCGTTTCCTTACGGCTTGACGCGCTCCAGTCTCTTGTACCTCGCTGTTTTATTGTCGCCTACCTGTGGAAAATGGATGCTGTGGAATATTCAGTGGGTAGCTCGGCTGTGTGGCTGGGAGAAGGTGCAGCGTTTTGGTCTCTCTCTGACCACCGTGAATTGTAATTGCAGGTGTCGGATGAGGCGATGGAGGGTTATAAATACCCTCTGATGGCCAGACGGCTAGAGACGGGCGTCCTGTGACAGAGTTTCGGATCATTGGTTAACTGAGGATTGACAGCACACTGACCAACTTAGACTGATCCATATTCGTCTCCAATCCCTGGGTCTGAGGCGTACTTCTCGTCTTGAATATGACTGACCACTCGTATGCACAGCCCATACAAAACACACACACACACACCCTGACTGTCCGCTTTTCTCTCAGTATCTAAGATAATATACACTGCTGCTGCTGCAAAAAAAAAAAAAAAACCCAGTAAGAATGCATTTTGTAGACAAAACGATGGCTCTGAAACGTGCACCTCCATCACAGGGCCTCTGTTTTACACCAGCATCGAGCTGCGGTGGGTTCGAGTGCGTCTCAGAGAGGCATATATTTGAAGAGTGTGTGTGTTTCACCAAGTCCACAGATGGGTTAAATGTATCCACCCACTCCCATAATAACACCTGCTGTTTCCAGGCATGGACAAAGCTCTTGCTTGGCGCAGTATTCGCACGGTTACAAACCACACGTTTTATGTGATTTTTTTTTTTTTGTTTGTTTGTTTGTTTGTTCGTGACCTAACCCCATTCTGAATGGTGGTCACATTAAACTTTAGATCATATTTACGAGGAAATAACCCCCCGATGACAATCTCCGAGATAGATGGCATCAGAGGCGTGGACCGTAGCGCTGGCAGCTGCAGTCATGCTCTCCCCAGCCCGGATCCTCCGCCGGTTGCGCATCAATTGCGTTTGATGTGCTCCAGAATCAAAATCATGTCGTGGTGCATAGCCGAGGCCGAGTGTCATGGCTTCGTGAGCCTGCGCTGTTTGTAAACGACAGGCCATTGTTATGTGGAAACTGGGCTGTGGGGCGACTTTTGTCCCAAATGATCCCGTCGCCGACACACTTAGAAGTCGGCGTCCTCTTATGCGATGGAAAGAGCGCCCTTGACACCTCGACATGCGTCTGCTTTCTCCGTGACGACACTTGACGGAGCTTTACAATGGCTGTGAGACTGTCATTTCCGATTTTGAAATGAATATAACAGAATGAAGAGCGAACCCGAACGTCTTCCGTGTTTGTAATTAACGACACCTATGCGACGGAACAGATTTGTTGCGTTTAAAACTCTGTCTGTCAACCTCTGGTAGGGCGTGGGTGCCAACTTAACAGTAAATACTGAAAACGCTGTCAGTTGTCTGGGTACATAAATTCAAAACTATTGCCTGTAATTATATATGTAACCCGACGAGTTTAGCACTTGGAGCGGACATTCATTTTCAGCACCGTGGACAGTTTCAAGTAAGAAAGTTATTTGATTAATTCCTCTGTTGTTTTTTGTTCTTCAAATCTTTGCTCTCACAATCTCATGCTTACATTTTCTATACACTTCTTTATTAGACACTTAGGGATTTTTGCACTTGTGCCTTCAATTACCGGCAACTTCAGACGACTACTATCGGACTGCCACACAGACTTGTACTGAGAAATGATTTAGAATACCTGCCAAAGCATATTATTTAGAATACACTAGGAGGCTAAATCTCAGACCTGGCTTTTCAAGAAATCACTTGGGGGGGGCCCCAGTGTTTGATGCACCTTCACATGAATAACTCCAACAGGCATTACTTCGGTCCCATTATCTTGTGTCATATAGCTTCTTCTGTAAGGGCCTCGATGTGAAGCAGTCCCTCTTTAAGCATGACCCCAAACTGTGGAAATGCCAGCTTGTGACAGAGATAGATAGAGGGGGTGAGAAAAGATAATGATTAAAAGATCTTGGCCTGCCTGCTAATCTACCTGCCATTTAATTACACAGCTGTGTCAGTTTACCATCAAGATCTCACCAGTCATCCTCCGGGGCAAACATCTTTGATGACTGGCATCTTTTCATTTATAGGTGTCCCAGACATCGCCTGATCCATGTTCTGTCGATTCAGCATAGCGTGGGGACGCTCACGGTAGACGCACAGCATGACGGCAGGCTTCCAGCACGCACACACATGTATCCACTTGTAATTAATTGGTGCTCTGTACATCACATGCAACTAGGCTAAGTGCTGAGGATCTGATGAGGTGTCACACTTGGGGATGATGCCGGCAGCCCCTTTTCTTGTTAGATAGCCTTGCCGCTGTTCTCTCAAAGTCAGACACAGAACATCGGGGCTCAGGTGGGCGAGTGCAAGGTCAAAGTGAAGTGGGCTCATCCAAGCACCGATGGAGACCACATCCACATGCTGCGATCCTCCCTGAGTTCTGCTGTAGCCTGGAGGTCTCCACAGCCCGGCGCGTTTTGAAGTGCAAGAAAAACACCGCCATTGATGGAGGTCATATTAAACCGCTTATACAATTTGCCAGTGCCTTATGGGTGTCTTCAAAGCCCCAGTGCGTGCTGTTTGAGTTTTGAAATTTCAGATACCTTCATGAGTCATTGATGCGAGATTTCTTAAATGTTTTACTTCTATGTACATAAAGAAAAACATGTTAAGTAAAGAAAAATCCCTTTAACAGACATTGTAGTCTTGTTCAAAGACCATTTTGCTCTCTTTCTAGAGGTCGTTCTTGATCTTTCTGGAAAACTACTGTGGAATAAACCAAAAGCATTTCCAACATGGGGAGTTCCACCGGCCTGAACCATTCCAGAGTTAAAGTAGCCACAGTATTAATAGATTGCATAAACTTATTTACATTAAATAAATTCTCAACATAAGTCTTAATCATCCTGTAATTTTCCTAATTATGGCTCTTGCAGCCCCCGTGTCAGGAACGTAGGAAGTGTGACGCCTCACCTCAGCTGTCGTTTAAGCCTTTCTCAATCCTGCACTGTCATTTTTATCACTAAAATAACTACTCTGTTCAGAGGTATGACTTCAGGCAGTGCAGCACATTTAAACTAGCCTTATGATTATGTTTCTTTGCTATATGATCATGAGCTAAACTCAGCTGAGGATAGAACCGAATGTCTTTTTGTTATGAGGACTGAATCCAGCAGAAGACGCTCATGTTTGCTGATTGCATTGGTTTGGCTCTGTGGAATCTCAAGAGTGTCTTTAATATCCAATCAAAGTGCTTTTGAGCTTGAAATTAATTAATTTTGTGACAGGGCTGGGGATTTAATATTGTATTGACTTGGTGCTGCAAAATATTCTGTCTTTACCAAAATGAGAGGGGTATGTTTAACTATTGCGTCCTTCACAAGGTCTAAATTCAACTCAACTTTACAACTCTATTGATGTAGAGTCAGCCATTTATAATAAGCAATGGCTTGGCTGCTGTATGATTCTGTGGGGCTGTGATCTATGGCCCTGTCTAGAAGGTTGTGAGCTTGAATCTCATGGCGGCAGAATAATCATGTTATCGTTGGGCCCTTGAGCACGGCCCTTAAGCCCAGCTGCTTTATGGGCACTGGGTGCCCTCTGACCCCAAGCTTTCCTCACTTTCCTCGCTTTTGGCAAAAGAGTCAGTTGAATAAAGAAATGTAAGAGAATGGTAATGGTTCACAAATGGCTCCTGGTTTGGTCTCAACGCCTGTCATTTTTTAACCTCAGTGCTCGGTTCCAGTTTGAGCACAACTGGCTCCTCTTTTTCTCTTTACTCTGGGATTTAAACTGGCACTCTTCACATCACCAGTCTGTGGCCTGAACGGCAGAGCACTGTTGCAGCGGAGATCATTTTTTTTTTAGGGACCTGGGGGGGAGTGTGCAAAATGTATTTTTCTTTTAATTTGCTTCCAGTTTCTTATGCGGCCCAGTATAATAACTTTCCTAAAACTGGTAACTCAGAATCTTCACCACACATTTCTGCTGAGACTATGGATGTTTCTTCCTTGGAGACTCTATTTTCTTTTTGTTGTTTACTTAAATAGCAATACACATACACATATTGACAATCCCGAATCTGTTCTGCAGTGTGTTGGATTGCTAACTAAGCATACAACACGTCCAGCCTACTTTTTTGGACACTGCTTTCAATTTTGTCTGCCATTGCTGTTTAATTTTTAGTTAGGCTTTTTTTTTCTCCCATGTTGAGGAATTTTGCTGTCTTGTTTTTATCAGAAAGGCATGAATGGGATGGGTATACATTTGATCTTCATGTCTATAAGAACCTGGTCAAAATTATTCTGTCCTTTGCTTTGGTTACAACTGGAAATTTTTAATCAAAACCGCTTTGTTTATCTCTTCAGACCCATTTTGTTTTATTAATTTTTTTTTTTGTCTTGTCTGATGCCTGAATTGAATTACGTCATAGTTTGCATTTTGAAGAACTTCGACTGTTGAAAGGTGGCTTACTGATTAGTTCACCACGGCCTGCATGTTCCAGGCCCCTGGTGGAGGTCCACATCTTGCACTAGTAAAAGGACCATCTTGAATTTCATATGTGCAGCCGTGTGTATATCATTTACAGAGCGCTTTCCAGAGAGTCGTGTGTTTCAAACCACTCCCTTCCCAAACACGGAGATTTTTACATCAAAAATGATGACAGAGTGAAATGTCTCTCACAGTTTCTTCCATGCCTTGGTCAAGACTCCTCATGGAATGTAAAAAAAAAAAATCAATTATTTATTGGCCATTTCTCAAGCCATTCAGTTTTACGATTCTCAGCTGGTATTGATCATTTTGAAGTAGCTGAGCCGTTGACACAGTCTGTGAACCAGAAGCCAGAGGATGAGGTCAGGTTACTATAACACAGGTTCAAATGATTTAGCTAGTGGTTGATGAGTTAGTATCCTGTTCAAGGCATACGCCAGGTAAACCTGCAACTCTGACCGGGATAAGTGGTTTGAAGATGGATGATGAATTCTTGGCTGGCCCTTCAGATTCAGGCTTCAGATGGATGAGCATGTGGCTTCAGAATTGCAGTCACATGTTAACAATTTTGCCAGCGTCTCCTCATCACAGACGCCTGTGATCAGCAAGGTGCTTTCTGGGAGAGGAGTTTCAGCTATGTTAGCATTGCGTAGCTCCTTGTTGCTGTGTGTCTGTACCAACATAAAACATTCGTCTCATCATCGTTATCGGGAAGGGGACACGTCCCACCTCAACTTCCAGCAAACAAACCTGGAGGGGGCTGTAGTGTAACAGCAATGGATGATTACTATGACCATTCCCAAAATGCACTGCTTCCTTTGCCCTGCTCTTGCAGATCGCTCTGTATGGGTTTTGGTGGCAGCAAGCTTCTGAACCCGGTCGAAGGAATCTTTGCTCAAAATAAAAGTTGCAAAAAAAATGAAGTGGTCCCATCCTCAATAAGTCCTTCGTTACCCAGTGCAGATGTGCTGTTGGGACAGAGGTTCATTAAACAAGCCATTCAGAGACATGTTTTGGAACAAAAGTGCTAATCGTTTAATAGGGCTGGCCCTCGTATTGTACTTTTCCTTCTTATGTCTGGAGATTATACAGGGTAGAGTGTCCAGTAAGGACTTCAAAGGGATTCGTAGTTAGTTGTTGTATGACTTCTCTGTATTTGTTATATGTTGCCAAATTTAATCTTCTTCAGAGTATGACAAGCCCTTTGAACAGCAGGCTGAAATTCTTTCAGACGCTAATAGCTCGTGTTTGTCATTCAAGGCAGGCAACAGAGTCTTGTTAGAAAGCGTCTTCGTCAGCCCAGGTCAAACAGCCTTGTCTCCAATGGAGTGAGATGTCACACTTTCTGTCAGAGGCAGAGCAGGAAGGATGAATGACAGACTGGCTGAATAAAGGATCTGAACTGTTAATTAACTGTGTGTGTATGGGGGGGGCGGGGGGAGGTCAGCTGTGTGTGGCGTGTGCTTTGGGGGCCACTGGGGACTGACATGTGACTGAGGTCCCAGCAGGAAGGGATTGGTTGGAGGGGGGGAGGTTCATGTTCACCGTCTCAGCACCCTCGGGCGATGGCTTTCACATGTTAGCGTGTCACTAGACCTGCAACATAGTCACTGGTTACCAAATTGTGTGCCATTTGCGCTCCCTGTTTAGGTGTGGCTGTGGAATTACCTTACAGAGACCCAGTGGATAGCGTTTTCACGGCTGCTGAACTGATGGTACTTTTGATCTGTGAACATCATGTTGCAATATAAAATTGATTCAAATCTAGAAAGTCTGTGCTGTAAACTGCAAAGGAGTCTGTTGCTTGCATGATGCAAGAGTGCCAAGAAGATTACAGCAGAATGGAGACGCAGAATTGAGGGCTTGTTAATGCATTGTGGCCGCTGGGTTTGTGGCTAATCCGACTGCAGCCTCTATCTGGGCTCCTGGGCTTTGGTTCCAGGCTGGAACTTTTGAGAAGTCCTGTGCTTCAGTTTCGCACCACTAAGTCGATGGTGAGGACTCTTAGGTGGGAAACCTTGAGGTGGAGAACTGCTATGTGGTGGATGCCTGCCCAAGAGAGGCTGTGCTGTGGAGTGTAGGCTGGGTTTTAGGTGCTTCCTGTGGCCGTGAGTCACCGGGCCCCTGGGAGGCCTCGTTTGGCACATGGGGAATGGGAGGGCCACTGCGGGCGGAGCCATCTGCGGCGTGCTGCATGCTGGCCCCCACTCTATGGATAAACATCGAGCCCCTTGCTCTCTTTGTTTTTTCTTTTGGAGAAGCTATACCGCCTCTCTTTCAGTAGAAAGTGCCGTTTCCCTTTTTTTAAGGTTAATTCTTGTCTCTCTCTGTACAGTTAGGATCTGTCTATCTCAATAAGGGCTAAGATCTGTTTCTCTCTCTCTTTGTACAGCTATGACCTGTCCTTCCTTCTGAGGACTAAGATCTGTTTCTATCTTAGTGAGGCTAGGCCCTGTCTGTCCCTGTTAGACTAGGACCTGTATGTCTTAGTAACTTAGGGCATGTATCTCTTTTTGTAAGATTACAGCTTGTATCTCTGTCTGTAAGGCCAGAACTTGTCTCTCGGTCACCATTGTTAGCCTGTTTAGAAACTGTCACTTTCTCTGCTGGCTGAAGTGTTTGCTTCTCACTTCTATAGCTCTGCTTTTGACTTGAGACTGTGGATGTCATTGTGGGTAAGCGCCGTCCCATTCTCTCCATTGCACGTACTGTCCTTCCTACTGCAGCCAGGACCCGTTACTCCCTCCATGGTGAGGGGCCGCATCTCTTCTTCTGTCAGAGCTGTCTATGTTTGTTACTCTGAAGGCTCCAGTGCAGCATCCCGTCTCACCCTGAGGTGCTACCGCGAGAACATCAAAAGGCAATATAAATGGCCATGCCGTGGCTGATAAATGATGTCAGGACAGCGCACTTTCACGCTGGCCCTCGTTCCGTTTTCTGCAAGACGACCTGCGCCTGTATCTGTGGTGCTTTAAAATTCCTGTTGGAATGGAGATGCCCTTTCAGACAACCCACTGTTTCCAGGTATGTCTTCTGTACGTCTCAGCCTCCAGTCAGAATTACGCCTTTCTCCAGACCATCGGGCAAATTCAGCTTTTCTCTTTGTCACTTGTTTGCCTGATGTGTTTGGAACGATGTATCACTCTATAAGGCTTCTTACATCAGCCCCACCTTGCAGTCCAGGGTAGCTGTGAAGCAGGTGTGCTAAATTGACAACAGGTCAAGACACTCTGGTAGCGTTCGGCCCCCTCTGAGTATGTGAGAAATACTAATTTCACTTATTAAGATTTCATTTTCTCCTCTGATGCATTACATTAATATTGTTTATGCTGCTGTTATTTATGAAGTGGTCCCCCCCAAAGCATATTACCCATTTCTATAGCTGGATATTTGTAGCAGGAACAAGTTGAAGTACCTTTAAGGAGAGTTTACTAGCAGGATTCCTGAACACTTGTAAACTGGAGTGCCATTCCTCAACCAGTGTACCTCTCCCGTGACCTTCAGCATCCTGTGCTCTGCTGTCTCTGTATACCTGTGCATGCTGGGAGCTCGACCTGCTGTAAACTGGAGTTGTCATTGTCATTTGTAAGTGCCCCCCTACAGGGACTCAGCTCTCCAAGTAGGAATGCTTAAGCAGGATATGACTGGGCTTCTCTCTGAAAGCTGGGATTCGACATACTTCCCGTTAATATATCCCAGCTTGTTGTACTAGTGAGTGATGGTGGGTCCATTGCATTGAGATCGTCTTAGTTTAGGTCCCAAACTGCAGTCTTACACTTTTTAGTACATGCACCCTACCCCTGATATCTGTGGAAGTTCCCACTCACGGCTCTGTTAGGTCACATGACCTCTACACCTTTGTGGCGTTGCCGTAAGTGGGATCGAGGTCGTTGGCCATCAAATCTGTCTTTTGGCTTTTTTGTGTTGCACATCTCATTCTAAAACTCTATTTCCCATTAATTTAAAGTTTTCAGTGTTGTCATCTTTGATTTAGATGACAGAGCATGTCCTCTAATGCAGATTCTGCTGTGTTTTTCGCTGCCTTTATTTACGATGCCTCCGCTGTTACTGGGCAGTTGATTGTGCTGAGCTTAATGATGGCTTCATTCACTGGTGCCATTTCATCAAGTGGCGTTGCCTTATGCTGAAGGCCTGTTTTTTTTTGTTTTTTTTTTTTGGAACCTCCACCCTAAAATTGTGGTTTACATTCTTCCACACACACACACACACACACACCTGGGGCTGCCTCAAGGACCTTTCAGCTATCCGTTATCTCCAGAATTAACAATGCCCTGCAATTCACCTAATTAATGAACCATACTCTCTGACCAACTGGTAATTCACTAGTTGCTGATACTTGCTGTTTCTCATTTTAATCAGGTGAGAACAGACGCTTGTCTGATGACTTGAGGACGGGTTAAGAGTATTTTGAGGGGGGGGGGGGGGGGTTTCTGGGTGGGCTGGACTTTTACTCTATGGCAATAAAGTATCAGTGCTGCTTAATAGCCAGAACTGTGGATCGTATTTGTTTTCCATGTCATAAAATCTTCATTTATTGGACTTTCTAGGCGAGATGTTTACTGAAGTTGACCATGTCTGGTTCCGTCACAGTTGCAAACTCCTTCTGCAGGCTGTGTATGAGCTCACTGTTGTAATTAGTCACTGAACTTGCTGCTGAAACGATCTCAGTGCCTGATTCTGGTGCTGACTCGTCCGAATGTTTTCTCTTCGATGGGTGAGAGCATCAAGGTACCCGGTGTGATGTGGGGTCACATGACAGCTCTGCTGATCCTGCACGTTTTCACCCAAAAGAGTGGCAGCTTCGTTTCAGGCAGAAGCGACCACTGTACCTCTGCCCTCCGAGTCTGGTTGTGCCTTCCAGGCTGGCAGCCACCTTGAGTGTCGACTGTTCTGCCCCTTCTTGGGATCCAGTGAGAGGAAAGTCAAGGTCAGAATGTAATGCCGCTGCTTGTTATACACAAATGAATGAAGCCACCGTCTTTACATGTTTATTGGCTCTCTCTCCATACTTGTCCTTTGTTTGGTAGCCTGAGAAACTCCTCCTTAGATTTCTGTCACTTTTTATTCAGGGTTTTCTGTTGGCCAGCACTGGACCTTATTCATTTTTTAACCCTTACATTGGCTTAACTGTCTGTCAGCATGACATTTTGCCTCATTTGTTCATTTGACCAGGTTTCTGTTTATTTAGCAATATATGGATTCTGTAATGTCTGTTTATATTTACTGCATTCATTTTTGCGTAGTTTGAGCAGTTTTAACTTAGTATTTAACTACAAGATATTTAATCATTGTACTAGAACTTAGTCCCGAACAACAGCAGATCAAACCTATGAGGACTATATTTAACCTACAGATGTAGACATGGGCTGTCCTCACCATGGGCCCAGTTCTGTGTGAAACACGCTATTATTACCGAGTGCCTGAATGGGAGGCCGTGGCATCTCTAAAGGCGAAGCGTGACCCTACTGGAAATCCATGGCCACCATCGTATCTCAGTCACCTGACCGAGCTTCTCAGCCGGCTTTTGTGTGGGTGGCAGAAACAGTGGTGACAAGACTCACTCGCCACGTTACTGCATCGCCGACAATCCTTGATAGCCCGTCCTGGGTCCTGTCACCAGATGGCCCGTGGGTCCAGTCCGGTCAAATTCTGTGGTAGACTTGCCAGTCTGGGAGGTGTCTAGGTGGAATCTGAGGTGGTCTTTGAAAAGGTGTGTTGAGCTGTCATGGGGTTTGTGGAATACACGAGTACTTTAAAGTGGTTTTAAAACTTAGATGCCAATGGCGTTAATTTTGGGAATAATCCCATTAAGCATCGTTCTGTTTTAGTCTTTTCAGTACTTCAGGTTCTGTTGGCACTGGTGCACCTGGTCTCAGGCTATTTTTCTATCTCAATATTTTGAAAGTTTTACGTTCAGCGTAAAACCGGCTGAGACGGAGATCGGTGAGGGTGAAGATGCCTTGACGAAGGCTGAGCGGACATGTCCCCTTCCCTTGTTGATCTGGCAGAGTTCTATGGAATAGCTGTGCCATAAAAACATTGAAAACCTGTCCTGCTGAGGTTCGGGATTTAGGTGGAACAGATGCTCTGCATGACATTTATTTATTTATTGCTGAAGACTGCAGTCGAGGGTATATTAATAGAGTGCCCTTTATGAAACCTCTGGGCTCCAGAACCTTAACCAACTGACGGACGTCATGAGAAATAATGGTGGAGGAGTTTCAGTCCTGTCCACTCTTAGGACCTTAGATATCATGGCTGGAACATGTTTCCCAGAAGAATGTTCCTAGCATTAGGGTAACCAGGACCACTAGTCGTACACAGTGGGATTTCTGTAATGACTCTGGCCCGTCTAAGCTTTGGTGATATCCTGCTTTGGAATTACGTAGTGACATTCTGCCATGGGGGCTGGGAAGATGACTTCAATTCAAGTACTACTTGTCAGAACTAGTCAATGCTAGTCACCTCGCCTCCCCATAATTCTTTCTGACAGCATAAATGTTGTCACTGCTAGGTTGCATTGCAGTTGCAGGATATAACTCTTTGTTCTTCAGTCACCTGTTTGGACCCCTACCCCTATACAGAATAAGTAGTACTTCCCCCCCACACACACTTTAACCTTGAACAGATGGTGCAACACTGCTGTTGCATGCGGTGGAAGAAAATGTGTCCTCATTCAATCAATCAGAATGGTGGATTACTGCATGTGTCCACAAGTCTTCGCCTCAGTCTTTATGCGTCTATGTCTGAGGCTCCAAGTCTACACCAGTGCCACTATATATCTACGTCTGAATCCCGTCGAGTTTGGTTGCTAGAGAGTTTGCACGTTCATGTCAGAGTCTCCGTGAGTGTACTTTGGTGCCTCTGAGGATAGACAGAAAGATTCTAATGGTACCTGGGTGTATCTTTGGTGGGGGGGGTTGGCTCTGTCTCACATAAGACAACCAGGGTTCTGCTCAAATTAAAGCAAAAATAAGAATCACTACGAATGAAAGTGGTAGGAAGTGGCAGGTGCTGTCGTAGCAATGGGCGAGGTCATAGAAGGGGGTTGGTGTTGTGGCGGCACCACTGAATGCCTCTTTTCAAGTGGTGGTGGTGGTGTTTTTTTGTGCGTGAAGATCTGGGGCAAGATGCTGACTCCACAGTACGCTTCCCGCAGACAATCCACAGATGTCCCCCATCTAAACAGTTTATATGAGGCAGGGTGGAGGTGCCTTGACAGGAACCAAGCCAGCACCCCACACTTTAAGCCTGGCTGCTGTCAGGGGGTCCCAGTGCCCCAGACCTGCCTGGCCTTTCATTCTGTCCTCTTGTCCCGTCACTTACATGCACCTCCACCAGGGGGCACTCTGGTAGATGCTGTTTCGGATGCGATGGGTCGTATTCCATAGTTCCGATGCTACACATGCCTGCCAGGCACAAGGAGGTCAGGCAGTGACTAACAGGAGCAGGCCCTATCGGTCCCCATTGCTCCTGGTGCAGCCAACAATCTCAACATGAAGCTTGTGGCAGCGTTGCCATGGGAACAAAATTATATGTACATCCCGGGTGCTCGTGGATGACCCACCCTCGGTCGCTAGCCTTGTGGATGATGACATGAACACCGGAAAAGTGCGTTTTAGCTAATGCCTAGCATGGTGCAATAAAGCCCTGTTCCTTGCCATTACACCGGCCAGGCAGGGCATTTGACCATTAGCTGCCGTGGTCTAATGGTCTTATCGCTTGTTAGATGCTAGTTT
Organism: Gymnarchus niloticus; assembly: GCA_009936485.2. Taxonomy (NCBI): domain Eukaryota; kingdom Metazoa; phylum Chordata; class Actinopteri; order Osteoglossiformes; family Gymnarchidae; genus Gymnarchus; species Gymnarchus niloticus. The sequence continues at coordinate 18,586,591 of JAACJT020000052.1, read as the reverse complement.
GCCATCTGCCAGTGCGGTGGTTGCTGGGAGCAGCCACCTGGAGACTCTTCTGTGCTCTTCCTCATATCCATAGTAAGCCCATCCCCCCCAGCTAATAAAAGCTATTAAATTTGTGTACCATCTTATTGTAAAATTAGAGTCAGTTTGCATCATGGATCAATGGACCGTGGATCAGTATGTTGCGGAAAAATTTAGATACGTCAGATTTAATCCAAAAAAATTAAGCCAGAAATAAATACATCTATGATATATTTCTTCCTCAGCGTTATGTGGTCTGTGGTCAATAAACCAAGCTCTGCAGATTAATTAGGTCATTTTTTAAGAGGGTGTAGTGAGAAATAATTTATGATTTTAGTCTGTTCCTGAATTGTTTGTCTGTAGAAATGCTTCTGGTTTATCTCTTCTGAGTGAGCAAGGGCTATTTATTTTAAACGCCGTACATCAGTAATTAAAAAGTCTCTTTGTTTTACTTTGGTTGTAATATTTTCTTATTGTTTATCAACCTGTTGTGTTGCTGCTTGCATGTTCTACCCATTTAGATACCTGGGTATTCTGGAGAGAATACAAATGGCTACCACCACAGCACAATGTAACGTTCCAGCCTCAGTCTTAACCTTAACCACTGTGCCATCTGGTGGCCTAGACGTGTTTTTTCTTCTCTTCCACAACCTGTCTGTTATCTAAATAATTTGCAAAAAAAAAAAAAAAAAAGGAAAATCCAGTGCCGCTCCTGCTTGTTTGAGCTTGGAGGTGTCAGGCAGAAGGAAAGTTCCATTGGCCTGTAATCTCAGCGACATGGCCTGTAATCCCAAGGATATGCCTGTAATCCCAGCAACATGGCCTGTAATCCCAAGAACATGGTTTGTAATCCCTGGGACATGGTCTGTAGTCCCTAGGACATGGCCTGTAATCCCAGGGGACATGGTCTGGGTCTGCTACAAAGACGATGGGGGGGGATAATCTCTAGGCTAGGGTCATAAGGACCCTGCAAATTGTCTTCGGTTGAATTTTTAGCGTACAGGCCTAGCATGAGAGAGGTGGAGAGAATCACGGAACCTTTTCAACCACAGTCAGAGCACTCCAAAGCGACGGTGATTAGGGCTGTAATGCCTTCACGAGGTATTTGTGCATTTAAAAGAAGTACCCACTTCAAGTAATGTGTACGTAGTCATAATTACATGCAGACGGGCACCCATTTAATCAAAATGACATCGTCTCATTTCACGTTCATCGTCAACGCACCTGAACGCACAGTCTGCGGCAAGGCAATAGCGGCACGCGTGCGGCCTGCAGGTGGAAGGTGTGGCTGGTTTGTTAAGGTCACCGTGGTGACGGGAAGAGCTCCTCCGCTCATCAATGACGAATGTATCAGAATGACGTGTGACAGGAATGCGGTGTGCAACATGCTACGCTTCCCTCCAGCCAGTTTGTTTCCTTCCATGCTCGGTCGTTGCGATGCGACGACGGTAAAATGGCACCGTAAGTGGGACAGAGCGTGAGTAAGCAACAACAGAAATCTTATGATAAATTTATAATCAGACCTGCTTGTTGTTATGATGCTGTAGGCAGCTGCTCTGTTTAAAAGTCATGGGTGGGGAGTGGCTCCTTCGACGGGCTGGGCTGCTGCCATCCTGCATTTTGAAACGGGGGGATCTGACTTCCATAGTAATGCCCAAGATAGACCAAACCATGCTGGTGTTCTGTAAAGCAGGTCGAGAAATCCCCCCCCAACCTATCTTTGTTTTCCCTTCGGTTTCTGCTGTTCCTTTTCACAGAAATGTATCTCTGGGACTGCCAAGAGACTCACAAATACTGTGTTGGTAACTTTTTGATTCTTTTAGCATTTTATGTACGTGGACAGTCAGAGTGGTGAACACGAGTTGCTGGCAGGAGCCACGGTGTTGTTGCACCGAGTTGGTTTGTTACACACGCTCGGCCCAGAAGAAAAGACACCATGTTCCCATGATTTGCCAGCTCGATCTCCGTGGCGGTAAATCGTAATCGAATGAGGCCCAGATGCGAACACGCGCTAGCTTGGTTCTTCGCATCCTGGGCAGGGCCAGCCAAGCCGTCACATGAATTCGGCGGACAGCGCGTTGCTAGGAGTCCCTGCTAAAATGTCTGCATTAGCTGGACCTTTTTGCTAGCGCGGCTCGCGGCGGGTGGTAGACTGTGAAGTACAGGAGCAGTCGTAGACCCGTTAATCGACACAGTTTGATATAAGGAAGGAACTTCAGACCCAAGACACTTAAGGAGATGATTCTATGCACAGGGACCTAGTCATCTGAATATTATAGACTGTACTCATTTGTAGGGCTGGAAGCTGTCTAACTGAAGTCATGGGCTCTCTAAAGCTTGTGAGAGCGGCTTCCATCCTGCTTTTGGAGCTGAGATGTCTCCTTGAAGCAGTGCAGCACCTCTGTGGCCCTCAGTCTCTGCCGCCTAGGACACTCTCACTTGACGTCACTCATGAATATTTATTGCTGACTCACTGTGGTCTTTAAGCCGAAAGGTGACCTCTCCCCTTTGTTATTCACTCCTGCTGCTTTAAAAGTTAATTTGTCTAAACACCAAAATATGTATTAAGAAACCTACATGCGTATATCATATCAGAACCATCGATCTAAAGTTAAAGCCAACATTTGAAAGTTTCTTCAGACAATAATTTGTTTTGCAGCCTCATTAAAATGCTTAAAATAAAAACTTTCATTCAGTTGTTAATCTTGAGATGTAATTATAGTTTTAATTGTAATTAAAGATAAATCATACATCCTTGGAAAAGACTCTAAATGTAATTGCAAACAGACGGTATCTAAAACAGTATGATCTAGTGAAATATATTTGCTAAAACTGGAAAAAAAAAACAGTTTTACAGTAAACACAGACACCGGATATCTTGGGCTCATGATACAGCTGAAATCACTGGGCGTGGAATCCACGCAATACGGAACAAATGGGAGAAGTTAGGGTTCGAGTTGGAAAAATGGAATTCAATTCTCGCCGATCGAACAAAATCGTGCTGTTTTGACGTGCCGATAAAATATCTGAATGTTGCTTGGTGTAGTCGTTTCTTAATGGCTTTTCTGCCAAAGGAAACTGCATTTCAAAAATGTAATGAGATGAAAAACCTTTATACAGAAAGTACCTGTCATTTATGGAACATATTTTGGTAGGAAATGTGTGGGGCCGAACAGTCTGCCTGCACTATTTCCTGTACTTTTTAAACGGAATGCATAATCTGGCTACATATCCAAATGATTAACTCGCTTCCCAGATACTCAGGCAGCCTGGACCCACATTAGCAGCAGTCTAAGCTGGCTACAAAGGCCCTTCCAACAGCTTTCATCCTGGTCCAGTGGCAGATCCATGGGGTGGCTGGGTGGGTCAGTGCCCGCCCCCATCAGTTACCTTTCAACCCCTACTGGTCCCTCTAGATGAGTTTGTAAATTGTAATTTGATTGGTAGCATCCAAATGTATTTATTTATTTATTTTTTTCCCCCTCCATGTGCCCCTCGCCAGCCTGGCCCCACTATTTGAAATGGTCTCAAACCGTCACTGATCCTGGTTCTGAAAGGAAGATGTTTTTAGCCTTGGGAAAGCTGTGGGTTAGTCTACTAAGAGGAGTGCAGTAATAGTCTGTTGGCCTGGAAATGTCTGACGTGTCGACAAACTGTGATCCTCACCACATCACATCTGACTGCAGCTTTTGGTTTCTCTTTGATTTGTCCAAAATCCTCCTTCACCCTGCACCTGCGTGCCATGTGTGTGCGTTTCCATACAAGTCGCCATTTCCCATCAGTTGCAGTAATGCACCCTCCTGGAGCTTACGGTCACCATGGATACCCTCAGTGAGAGTGGACTGTTGTTGAACAGTCACTGTCATCATGGACACCATTACTGAATGGTCTCCATGACTGTGCAGCCTGTCGGTGTAGGGTCACCAGGACTGTAGTCGCTGTTACTGAACAGTGACTGGAACTATGGACACCATTACCCAGCAGTCACCATGGGCCCTGCATGCGAGTGTGAATGTCTGTATGCTCTTATAGCCCTGAACAGGAAGCACTTTGGCTGTCCGTGCTTCTAAAAGGAGGGGCATTATAAGAGGTGCCCCCCCTGCAGGCACCTCTTGAGTCACATGTCCAGTGCTGTAACTGATCTGTGGCTTTGTAACTTGGTGTTCTCTTGTGAGGTGCACAGGAAATATTTGTGCTGCAGAATTTCTCAGTGTTTAGATGGCACCTCCTTCTAGGACCCAAGGCAGGGCCTGGCAGCTGCCCCTGCTGATGCCTGCTCCATTGGCCCTGCTGCAGTACACGCGTCATGTGACCCTGTCAAGTAACAGTGTGTTTCAAAGGCCTTACGTAGGACTGAGCAAAGGCCCCCATATTCCAGCTATAAATGGATGCCAGCCAGTTGCGGTGCCAAATCGATGCACAGATACAAAAAAAATAGCATTAAAAATATGATTATCTATTCATTAGATGATAGAGACAATGTATCAGCTCATAAATTTATTCAATTAGCGTGATTTTTCTAACAGCTTAATGGAATCAGAATAGTTGTTTTAAAATCCCTCGTTCTCCTCTGCAGCTTGAGATTACACACATAACTAAAGTGAGTTTGATCTTTTTAATATCGCAAAGTTATTTGGCATTTTGAATACTAGGCATTTTGTAGTCTGTAGATAGCAAACATTTCATCATGCCTGTTCTCTGCTTTTAGCTAGTATGGTTCCTTGCATCTTGGAGCCTTTTGTACAGCTAGATAAACGACTGTACCATTGCGGAGGGGCTGGTTTTGGGTTCAATCCCTCATCCACTCCCCCAGTTTGCTGCAAGACACATACGACTATGTACATGCATACATGGGGCAAGTCAGGCCCCTCTTCTATGCCAGAAAGGGTGACGGAGGTCCGTCCCTGCAGGGAGGTGGAGAGTGGGTCACACTGTCACACACACCTTGCCACTGCTTCCAGGACGTCAACTGTTCAGCTGCCCAAAATAACACTGATCTAATTAACGTAATTAATTTCACTTATAGCAGTTAATTATTTCACGATGCTTTAAAAAAAAGAGGAATGAGGAACCTTGAAGAAGGCCCAAGTTCCCAGGGGGCTCTAATCTTAGTGGCGGACCGTTGAGTCAGATGGGGAGAGGGACACGTTTTTCCCTCCCTTGTCCATTCTTCTCTGAAATGACTAAATGGAAACCCAGTTAAACTCCTCCCCTGCCCTTGCAGACTCATGAATCTTAATTTTTTGTGCTGGTGTTGAATGGTCTTGTCTTTTTTTTTTTTAAATCAAAAGAGATTATGAATCTCTTGAGTCATCGTTTCAATGCTGGAGGTCCGGATTTATCCCAGGGGTTCTGGGACTTGGGGGTGGCGCCGCTGGAGAGCTCAGGTAAGAAGTACACGAGCACCAAGCCTTGGGCTGAAGGATCCTGGGTGACCACTGGAGGGAAACCGCGAGAAGGCCCTCCTCCTGGGAGGCGTCATTGGGCAGTCTGAATGAACGACAGCAAGAAGGCCCTCCTCCCGAGAGGCATCATTGGGCATTCTGAATGAACGACAGCGGGATGGCCCTCCACCCAGTAGGTGTTATTGAGCAGTCTGAATGAACGAAAGTGAGAATGCCCTCCTCCGGAGAGGCGTTACTGGACAGTCAGAATGAACGACAGCATTAGCTTGAAGTGTGGATTGCTGGGTAGAGAGCAGGCTGATGTTAGCTAGTAACCCATGTGACCATGAACAGTGTGTCCCATATATTTATATTTGTTTTGATTTTGAGACCCTTGCCTCAAAGTTTTACGTTGATCTGTCCAGGAATATCTGTGGTATTGCACTTGTTCTCCACTTTCATACTTTCAACATTTCAACCAGCATGTAGCACTTAAATACTCATTTTTCTTTTACAGTTTAAAAGGCTGTACATAAGAGTAAAAACAGTTATTGTGGATGTATGGATGGATCATCTCGTTGATTTAAATAGGAGTCAGTCACAGGACTTCCTAGTTCTGATAACAGATTAGTCAGGAATCTGTCTGTAATCCTTTGAATAATCCCAGGTGACTACTATGTACTCAATCAAATTTTTAAATAAGAAAGCTTCTGATTAATTATGGATTATTATATGTGCAAAAGGGCTACTGCAGAAAACAAAATCTTTAGGTGCATTACAAAATGACTGCTAATATATGGTGTAATGTTGATAAAAAATATCTTCTACAAATAATGAATAATGAGTTACTAAGTCCTGTGTGAATACATAGTTGTTTGACTTGGTCGTGTGATATGGATTAACCTAGTAAACACTGACCTAGGGTGGTCAAAATTAGGAGGGGTTAGGCCTGTAACGTCAGACAAGATTAAATTTAAATTATTAAAAAGCTGGCCTCTGGTCCCAATGAAGGACTAATTGGCTGTATTGTCATCATCCCAATCCCCCATCCTCACAGAAAGGGTGCAGAAACACGACTTTGCCAGCTCCCCGGGGCTCATATGTATGTTCTGTCGCGGTCGGAAGCTTGGTGTGTTTGTCAGGGTGTTGAGTCTTGTCATGGTCCCCGACGTGCTCTAATTCTCCGTGTTGGGAACCTTGCTGAGTGGCGAGGCCTGGGACTCTTCCAGCCATAAGTATCACGGCCACTTCCTGGGGAAACATTTCCCTCTGCACTGCAACACTTGCAGCCAGAATTTGGCTTTTCCTAATAATCTGAAATCGCTTGTGTGAAATGTCATCCAAATAGTGACATCAGTTCAATAAAACCGTTAAATGGTGAGGTGAAGGTTCATGTTAGCATCTCCTAATTTTAGCAGTGTTGTCTAAATCTGTGTCAGCATCTTGTATAAGTGCCCGACTGAGCCAATAAATAGACAAGATTTTTAAGTAATTAAGCCAGGGATGATCTACCCTTTCAGTTACTTTGTAAAAACAAGGTGACAGGGGCAAGCAAGGTCACAGCCTCTGGGGCAGAAAGGGTACTGGCTCAAGTGAGAGAGGGCAATAACTTTTAGTGGTGGTGATGGACACATGCCGGTAATCAGAAGGTTGCTGGCAGTAAGTCCCCAAAAAGGGCGTGCTGTTGTACCCTTGGGCAGGATACCTATTGTGAATTTGTCTAGTGACATATCCAGTCACATAAATGGGCAAAACACTTGATGATCTTCAATATGCGGATGACTGAACCACTTTGTGTTTATAATAAGGAGCTATACTTCAGAATACACTTCTGCAGGGCTGTGACCTAAGGTGAAACGCCACATTGGATTTAAAGCGGGATGAGACATTTAAATCTCCAGCTGTGTATGCCGCATCCATCCCCGGGCTGGATCAATTCATGGAAAGGTCGGTTCTTTAAAAGAATGGCAAGAAACAAACACTCTCTCTGTCTCTTGGGGGTCTCCATACCCTCTGGAGGTCTCACTGGCCAAATCTACAGTTCACACAGGCCGATTCGGAATTTAAACAGAGCCTGTATGCGGCTACTTAAAATAGCACTGACATGATGGCAGGCGTGGTGGCATTCCAACCTAAATATTTATGTGGAAGCTGTTTGGAAACACGATAATGGATTTTGAAATGTTTAGACGAAGGAGAATATTCTTGTAACTCATTTCGGTATGGAGCTGCTGTCGGGCTCCTGGGCCGAGATGGAGGAAGAGCAGACCTGTGGCTGATGGAGCCAATGGCTGAAGTGACAGCAGCATGTTGTCTGTCACTGGCTACCGCTAGGAGATGCTCCTTTGATAGGGGTGCTTGTAGAGGAAAGCTGCACCAAACCTGGCCAGTTTGAGGATTACCACCAAGCACCCCCTGAGACACATGTACACTATGCAAGAGTTTTTCACGTGATTGTTTGGTCTTTCCACCAGAATTTTTTTTGGTTCCACGCTGAATTTATCTTGGAGTTACATTAAGCAGCCCAGATCCCGATGATCTAGGTAGGTGCTGGCTACGTCCACCCAACCACCCTGAAGATGTCTCTCTTTCACACACACACACACGCGCGCGCACACGCACGCGCACGCGCACGCGTATGTATGTGTGTGATTAGTGTAGCACAGGCAGTCAGCAGAGTCGGCTTGCACGTCCGCGAAGTCACCACAGCTGGAAGACGCACTCCTCACACACTGGGAATTTGCGCAGCTGGGGGGCACGTCAATCACATGGTCGTGTGGTTACTGTGGCGTGTCAAAGGACAATCCCCTCACATACAGGCAATTAGTGCCGCCAGAAGACACGCCTGGCCCACAGATACAGTCAGAGGATCTGGACGTGGGTGGACATGCCCACCAGTGTTAAATTGATTGATTAAGTGATGAAATGAATAACATCTTCTTATTGTGTTTTCATTAATGAACTGTACCAAGGTAATGATTGCAGTTCCTTAGCACTCCATAGCTTTACTGGGCTCCAATGCCATCTCTTCCCTTGCGTTTACATTTTTTTCTCTCCCAGCGTGTACAGTTTATGTGAATATGTGTTTGTGTTTATTGGCCGCCAAGTGAGTCATCTGGTGATGCATGTAAACCTCGAGTTGATACCCGTCTCTCTCACGGCCAATGGGCTGAGGCACGGCTCGTTTCCATGGCACACCACCGGCTGTGGGGGGGGAGAGGGCGGTTTTCTGGCTTGATGTTGAAGAGCTACAGCAGCAGCATTCAGGACATGCATCATTGCTCAGGAGAGTGTCTTGATTCCCCCTTGTGGGAGATGAGGATAAAAGCTAAGTCACATGCTTCATCACACAGACCGAACCTGCACCGCCTGGGCCAAGAACCCAGTTGGAACAGGCCGCACCCACCCCAGATCAGGTGCCTACTCACAAAAGTGGGCCGTTTTACGAATTCAGATGTGTGTCATGGAGGCAGGTGGTGCCGAAAGGCAATTTGCCGCACCTCGGCAGGTGGCAACATAATTAGCAATCTCTGCCAATCACGTGTGGCGGGCGGGGCACGGGAAGTCGAACCCACATCAGTCATGGTACGCTACGACTTCTACATGAAGATTGTGAAATCCATTTTGTTTCAGACATTCACAGCCGTTTATTACTGAACTTCTCACAGGTTATTATTTTACATTCATGCAACTCAATATTTTTACTGTAGAAATTCTGGTTAATTAGTTTGCTCTGGGGTGCAGACATTAAAGCACCTCCAGGGATCCAAGCCAGCAACCTCTTTGTCAGAAGTTCGAACCATTAACCAAAGTGCTGCCTGCTGCCAGATCGTCTTCCATACCATGCTAGGGTTTTCATACTGTTTTTTCATCTTCTTTGGGGCCCCCTTGTTGTTTTCTGTTTCTGTGCCGATTTGAAGTTGCCCAGTGCAGCTCCTACGTGGATGTGAGTCATAGCCGAACAGCTAAAATATTGTTAGCGAATCTCGTTGCGATGTTATCACCACAAATGGAAGCAATCAGCTCTTTCTCTTCTCCTTTGGATGTTTACAGTTAGCTTGAAAGGAAAAATAATCCGTGTGGCATCCTGTTAATGTTTACCGTGGCTGAGAACATGCGCTGGCATGCAAGTGTATAGCAGTACGGAAACGTGAATTGTGACTGATGCTTCTGTGTTTGTGAGGTCCAGATGTCCCTGGGTGTGTTTGTCATGTGTGTGCACAAGAGGTTGCCGTACGTATGTGTGTGTCCCTGTGTGTCAGAGTGTGTGGCTGCATGCTCCGCTCTGCGATGTAGGTGCCTGGGAGCTCGACTCAGCGCCGGCCATCCTGCACCAGGATTGGCCAAGAGAGCCAAGGCTGTGCTACACGATTGGCTCGGAGGCGAGGGGCTAGCGGAGCGTGTGTTCTGATTAGCAGATGGCATGATGGTGATGATGCCCCACTAGGGGATGGCACCTCAAATGGCCCACCGCCCACTCAGCATATGTACACAGGCTCCCTAAAAACCAAACCTCATTCTGAGCCACGTTCATCGAGGCTCTACGCATACATCACCGTCAGCTGACATTTCACATTATGCATTGTTAGATTATTCCAGGATCTCTGAAAAGCTGTGAAATGTCAAAATGCATCTTTGCGTTAGTCACTCCTAATATTGCCAGTATTGTGACATTTTTACGTTTTTTCCTGGTTGTCATGAAAGCAGTGCTGTTCTGAATTTTGTTCGTAAATCGAGTCGTCTGTGCTTTTCTCTTACTGTTCATGAGTGATGGTACCCCAGGAAAGGCTGCACTTTAAAAGCAGGTAATCTAACATGAATATCCATCAGTTTCACTCTCTCTTCAGATATTAATTTCTTGGCTGTGCTCCAAGTCATGTACATACTATTTAGTGTAACTATTCATAGAACCCAACCATTAAGATAATGAAAAAGTGATCCCAGGACATTAATGGTGTCATTCATTATGCAGAACGTAGCCTATTTTTAGTAAGTGCTTGGACATTTAATTATTTGTAAATATTTTGAATTTGATGTCTGTCTAAGTTCTCTGTTATCTTATCAAAGTCCTCCCTGTAAAAGACTATGAATCTGTTGCCTGTAAAAATAAAATGTCACATCATCTTTCAGCAGAATCTGTAAGTTTAGCATTTGCAGTTTTTTTTTTTTTTTAATCCAACTTCCGCATCATTGTGAGAGTTAGACCTAAATATTAGGGAGCTTCCTGTAGACGTATGGCCAAAAGTATGTGGACCTCTGCTGTGCCACCTCTCATTCCAAAACCAAGCATATAAATAGGAAGTTGGTCCTACCTTTGCTGCTGTGATAGCCTCTCCTCTTCTGCAAAGCCTTTCCATTCCAGTCTCCATGTTTGCGTACCGATGGACATGCAATGGAGGGAAATTAGATGCATCATCCTGTCATATTAATAGTAATGATTGTAAATATAGTTTTAGCATGGCTTGATCTTCTTTCATTTAGCCCAAAAGCGGTTTATAAAAAGGCGGGAAATATCCTTTAAAGGGACTGGCAGATTTTATGATAACAGTCTACTCAATCTAAATGCAGGCCCTCCATCCAGGAGGATGATTGACTAATTGAAGGTGCATTTGGGATTTGAGAGAAAAACTCTCAAGACGACTTCTTCTCTATTGTTAGCCTGATGCTGCTGTCCCAGCATTCTGTTTCTTTTTTTCTGGGTCAAGCTTATTTTGTGCATTTCACTGAGGGAAAATTCCTGTCTGCTGTCCTGAAAGGTAGTCTTTCTTTTAATTATCAGCAAACGTCTCCGTAAACACGTGAGTAACACCTACTTTGACAGGTGTTGGGCGTATCCCTCACAAGCTGACAATTTGATCTGTTAGGAATACATATTGTGCTAAAATTCCTGTTATTGCTGTAACTCTGCCACTTTACCAGCTCTCGTTTTAAAGCATTACCTGCCCGTTCAGCAGGGGATGCAACGATTTGAACCACAGGTCGTTGAAGGCGGCTTCTTCAAGAAACTTGTGGGACTTGGCTGCCTCGGTACTGAGTAAGGCTAAGCTGTGAACACCTCTGGACAATCAAGTTGGATAAGGAGTGGAATAGTGACAGGTGAAGCCCCGCCCACCAGAGCGACGCCTCCATCTCTGTGTCCTGTAAAGTGAACACCCATCAGCTGATTCCAGAGAGGACCTGCTGACCCTGGCCACCTAGAGTCCAAAAGCCCAGCTCTCCAGGCGCTTGAACCCGCTACCCATATGGCTGTGATCTGGTGCATTCCCCACCGCTTCGAGTACTGGCTGGCGTGGACTGGCATCCCCATTGAACGTTAGCGACGCTGTGCGTGTTGTCTAGCTATAGCGGGCTCTCTGGCCCATGCTTTCATGCTTCAGTCTTTTCTTTTTCTTTCCTGAGTCACACCTGGGTGCTGGAGAGTAAAACGCCCTCCTTTTCTCTTTCTGAGTGGTTGTTTTGCAACACAGTCTGTTTTGCTTCTCAGACGCTACTGGCCTTGTTTGGCTGGGAATGAATCATTCATTTGGACTGTTAATATCAGGTTAAGTATTTGATAGCACTTGTCTGAAAGGGACGTTTTGAGATATGCTCGGATGAATGTGCGTCTGCGGCGGATATCAGCAGCCAAGGCGAGCTCTGACTGAAGAAAGAGCCACGTCGTGCCAGAACAGCAGGTGATCTCACGAGCGCCTGTTAAAATACGTCTCTTGTATCCGCGGTGCGCGATGTATAAATAATGTTGTGCTTGACAGACAACGTGAACTACATAAAAGTTGTAATGTTGGATAAGCGACACATTAAATGATGACACTGGTAGAAGTAAAGCACGTGCTCCTCACTTTCTCATCAGTTTCTCATCAGGAATGGCTGCCGTTTGCCCGCTGGCAGGTTTGTCTGGATCTCTGCCGTCCAAACTGGATGAAGGTATGAGTCGAACTTTGCTTGAACTTCCTGAAGGGAACAATACAAGCGTCTCCCAACCCGCGTTTCCTTCTGCTTGCAAAATATGGCTTCAAGTCGTTCAGCTTCTGACCTGTTGGTGAAGATGAGCAGCCAGTCTGGAGTCTCTTTACGGCTGTCCATCGGGGAGCGTCTCCGCACTCAACCATAAGGCCCCATTCCTCACGTTCCCTCCTCAGCACCTTCACAGCAGTCGGTGGAGGGGTTTGACGCCAGGGTCCTAAGGGCTGGTGGTTCTCGTTTTTGCCCGCTGTTGCATATCATCCCGAGTTCATCTTTGTCTGATTGCTATTTAACCACATGATCAATGTCATCGGGTCCATCCACGCAGCTGGGGGGACGACTCGGGCATCTGTTCTTGGGCTTTTGGCTAAGGAGCGCTCGCGGTTGGGTGGCCAATTGGCAGAGTTCTGAAGAACGGTAAATGAATGTTATAGTGATCAGCGGCATGGACACAGGGTCGGGTCTTTTCGGCAGGCGGAGGGGCCTGCACTCCCAGTGCACCAGGTGGCTTGCGTGGGAGAAACTTCACCGAGTTGACCTTGCAGAATTAGCTGTAGGTGCTGCTACGGCCTGTCCAGTTGCACTGCTGTCTTCTGCTTCTGTTGGTCCTTATTGTCCCACTATGACTTGTGATGTAGTACCTGTGCTTTCCTTGGACAGACCCATTATTCTCCAGATGTATTCCTTATGTTCTTCAGGAGAACTTCCCTTGGTCACTTCAGTGTGGGACAGTTTTTTGATTTTTTTTTTTTTTCTTTTAGACATATTAGCATGTTCCAGGAAATGGTCACCTCAGAGCTCATCGCAGAAGATGTTGTAGGAACAGAAAAATCAACATTATCACACAAAAACAATCAATACTTCACTGAAAGACGTCATGAACAAGCTAGAAGGCAAAGGCAGAATTCTTCCAGTTGCTCCTGTTTTCGCTCTCAGTACTCTCCTGTTGCTCTCCCTGTATACTCTTATTGTTTTCCCAGTACTCACCCAGTGCTCATCCAGTACTCTCCCATTATTTTTCCAGTACTCACCCAGTGCGCTTCCAGTAATCTCCTAGTGCTCTCCCAGGACTCTCTTATAGCTCTCCCAGTACTCACCCAGTGCTCATCCAGTACTCTCCCATTATTTTTCCAGTACTCACCCAGTGCGCTTCCGGTAATCTCCTAGTGCTCTCCCAGGACTCTCTTATAGCTCTCCCAGTACTTACCCAGTACTCTGTCCATAACCTCCAAACTGTGTAAGGTGATAAAATGCTGTTGAAGGCTTATGTGTAAATTCTCCACTAAGGTGCTAAGCCCCGTAATGCCTGGTGCCTTCAGTAGCAACATGCACGTTAGCTTGCATGCAGACTTTTCCGTGGGGGTGGCATGTATCTTGAAGACGGACATCTGCTCCCCGGTCTGGAAGGAGCTCCTGCGCTGCTTTGGCTGTTAGTGTGCTCAAGCAGGCTGGCCTGAGGTCACAGGTGAGCCTTCAGGAGGATTCCTCCAGCTACCCATGCATGAATTTCACCTATTGGTGGTTCACTGTATTAGTCTGTGGAGAGTCTGCTAGTCACGTTGAGGGGCCTTTGCTGTTTGTGCAAGGTTCTTGACTGTTTTATATGAAATGGTGTTAATTATTGTGGAAGTCATTTTATAGAAGTGATGATAATTACTAAATGTTATACATATATTCACCACAGCACTGTGTATGACTCATCTTTTGTGTCACGTCATTCACCTACCATGCTCAGCTTTGCAGGTAAGCATGCGTAGGCAGGTTTGTGTGTCCTTCCTGACCTGCTCAGTTTCGCAGGCAGGTGTGTGTGTGTCTCTCAGCCTTGACTTTGAAACGAGGATGCAGAAGCAGAAGGGAAGCTTTGGGTGGTGCCAAGAGACCGCTGCTCCGTAGCCTGGCAGGTGCTGGCCTGAGTGACTGAGCCACACAGCTGGGCCTGCTTCAGTGCTTGCAGATCATGGCCCTCTCAACCCTGGCGTTTAACATAAACACCTCCCCCCATTTAGCAGTCTGTCCTTACAGAGGAGCAAATGCAAGCTAGTAGTGATACTGAGGAATGTGTGGATTCAGATCCTGGGAATGGCTGTCTGTTGGACCCTTGAATGAAGTACATGACATTTGTTTTAGTAAAAAATGTCCAGTGACTTAAATTGAGGAAATGTACTATTATAAGCTTAGTCAATATGGACAAAGCATTTGCTGAGCAAACAAAAGATGGTGGATGCTACTTGGAGGCTGTGAGCACTATTGGTCAAACTGGGATAAAAAGGGATGTACTGTTGGACCATTACTTCATTGCCGAATGACCCAGTCATGTGGTGAGCTCCTCAGTTGATGATATTTACTTCAGTCCTTGTGTTGTTGTGAGCTCAACAAGAAGGAAAGTGACGTGATATGGAGCAGTGTGTAGCTAAAACCAGGTTTCTCCCCCTCCTCATCCAGTGGCAGTGAGTGGAAGGATGTGAACGGAATCCAAGGCACCTGAAGTGATTGTCTTGCTCTCCACCGGTTTATTAAGCATGAGGCTGCAGAATCCACTACTCGGGGAGACGTTTCTGGAAGGTCATGCACGTCTATGAGGTCCGTGTCAGAGTGCGTAGTGGTAACGCTCATGGAGCAAATCCAGCTGGCGTTGCACACCTTTGTGATGATGCCTGACTGTGGCAGCAGATCTTTTTAAATGTGAGAACAATGAGTGTCGGGCCCAGCTACCCCAGACAAAGAGGATGAAATCCGATTATAGAACCACAGCAAGAGCTTTCCCTCAACCTTTATGTGGCAATAGTGTAAGTGATGCATCGCTGTTAATAGTGAGCTTTTCTCACCCTATAAACATTCTTTAACCCTTCAGAAACAGTCTTTAGTAAATGATTCATTTTATTTGGGACTTTAGTGTATCTTTCTGAGACTAGCACACCTGCTTTGTCCTGACAAAATTTGCTATCTATAACCTGTGTAGAGTATAATTTTCTGTGTTCATTATTCTGGCTCCAGTTTGTTTGCAGTGGAATGTGTCAAGCGTAGGATTAATTTAGCCTTCGTACTGCAGTGGGGATAAAAGGGCTCTTTAAAGTAGTATCAGGTCCTTGAGAGAACATTCGCCATTACACGTATAAGGAAAGTAATATGAGCAGACGTAAAATCCGGAGAAGTCACTTAGAAACTTCTTAGATCAGAACCCAGTTCAGTTACCTTGTCATAAATGACGCTAAAATGAAGCACCAGTGTTTTAATAAAAAACATTATTTTGATGGTTTTCTTTAATGTCGCTGTCTTTAATGGAAATGACCACTAAGTCATCTCTGTCTGTCAATCTTTTCAGAGCTGAGGGGAAGCTGTATATCGCGTAGCACTTCAGTGCGTTCAGCTGCAGCGGAAAATGTGCACACGCATAGCTACTGGTTTTGCAGAGGACTGAGACGTGATTGAGTTACAAAGACCAACCCAAAAATGTAATCTTGAAAGAAACTTGAGTCCTGTGTTATCTCTAAGCTCCTGGCTCAAATGAACCCATGCCTTGCGTTTAAATCAATGTTGTAGTTATTAGATAAGACAGTGGGGGGCGCTACTGCTGAATGCCTATAATCTGTGGGAGAGAAATCCTAATGGTTTTCTGTACTAATCTGCTGAGTCCTCCTTGTGTACTGGGCGCTACTTTCACTTGAAAGGGACGGCATTCAGCAGAGGTCTGAATTGCTACTGTACACTCTCTCTCTCCTTCAAAAATAGCCGAATGATTTCCAGGGGGTTTCTAGCCGAGCGCAGAGGCACTTTAGGTGAACCCGAACGATACAGCAGGTCCAACTGTGGAACCAATGAAGATGAGGATCCTACCAAAGCACCGCTAATTATGGAAGCTGCCATTTGACTCAGTCTGGTTTAAGAAGTTCACGTTATTTCCATTTGGAGGTTGAAATAGTGGGTAAATAAAGATTGGCTGAGTAAGCAGGTGAGAATAATGTCATGGAGTGGGTGCATCATCATATATGGTTTGGGAAATAATCAAACGAGTTGGCCGTTTTCCTGGCTATTAGAATGCCTCTCTGCCAATGTTATGCAAATGTATTCGTTTCTTTTATATTACAGTATGTAGAATGCAGAGACATGCACACATTGACAATTAAGGGGAGAATCGCAGGGCCGCAGTACAAGCTGGTATGGCCCTTCCACCAACTGTTGAGCAGTCACCACAGGATTTTGCATAACTGTCTGCTCCTTGGCTCTGAGAGCTGGCTTCTGATTGGGTCTCCTCTGAAGGTGGTGAACACGATCTCCTTCACTCTGAGAGCTGGCTTCTGATTGGGTCTCCTCTGAAGGTGGTGAACACGATCTCCTTCACTCTGAGAGCTAGCTTCTGATTGGGTCTCCTCTGAAGGTGGTGAACACGACCTCCTTCACTCTTAGAGCTGGCTTCTGATTGGGTCTCCTCTGAAGGTGGTGAGCACGACCTCCTTCACTCTGAGAGCTAGCTTCTTATTGGGTCTCCTCTGAAGGTGGTGAGCACGACCTCCTTCACTCTGAGAGCTGGCTTCTGATTGGGTCTGCTCTGAAGGTAGTGAACACGACCTCCTTCACTCTGAGAGCTGGCTTCTGATTGGGTCTGCTCTGAAGGTGGTGAACACGACCTCCTTCACTCTGAGAGCTAGCTTCTTATTGGGTCTCCTCTGAAGGTGGTGAACACGACCTCCTTCACTCTGAGAGCTAGCTTCTTATTGGGTCTCTTCTGAAGGTGGTGAACACGACCTCCTTCACTCTGAGAGCTGGCTTCTGATTGGGTCTCTTCTGAAGGTGGTGAACACGACCTCCTTCACTCTGAGAGCTGGCTTCTGATTGGGTCTGCTTTGAAGGTGGTGAACACGACCTCCTTCACTCTGAAAAGCTGACTTCTGATTACCTTCTGAAGATGGTGAACGTCAGTTACACCTGGTTGGCTGTAATCTGCTAATTGGGGCTAGTTTGTTTCTCCTTGCTACAGAAATTGTCTTTCTGTTCTTTTTTTTTTTCAGTTGACATTGGTGGTGAAGTTTCTCCACAACCCTGTGGTGAATAAGCAGGTGTAAGATGGGCGGACAGATGTGTGCAAATGATTAAACTGACCGGTATATAAGTGGCTTCTTGGATTAGCTGAGCATTTCAAACACTTACTCGTGGAAATGATTCCCAAACAAAATAATTTTAGAGAAGGAAAACCAGCTCGCACACTGCGCCCCCTAGGGGCCAGGGCTAACACTGCAGTGTGTGTGTGTGTGTGTGTGTGTGTGTGTGTGTGTGGTTTACCACCGTGTGACACTGTCTGTGTCCTCCCACAGGCTCCAACTACTCGAGCCCCTCCCTCGCAGCCCCGCCCAGCCTGAACGACCGTGACCATGCGGTGGTGGGGCTGGCCCCGGAGCACATCCCCACGCCAGGGGCGGCACTGTCCTGGCAGGCGGCCATCGACGCAGCACGGCAAGCCAAGCTAATGGGCAATGCCAGTGCCCCCATCTCTACGGCCAGCTCCACGCAGCGCAAGCGGCAGCACTACAACAAGCCGAAGAAGCCGGCCAGCGCGGCCGCCACACGGCCGCCCCGTGCCCTGCTGTGCCTCACGCTCAAGAACCCCATCCGCCGCGCCTGCATCAGCATCGTGGAGTGGAAGTATCCTTCACCGCTGAGTTGGGGGGGGGGTGTGGTGTCCACTATCATCATCTCTCTAAGCCTGGGTCTGGGTCGGGGATATTTGACAAGAAGGTCTGCCCTCTTCTGCATGGCGGGGACTGGTCCTAGGTCAGATTGGAAGTCCTGAGAGCCAGTCAGGGCCCGGTGAAAGGTGATCTTTATTTCAGAGACCCGCTAATCAATGTCCTACTGGAGACGTTGGCCCTGTAGTAAGGCATGGCATGAGAGCTGAAACTTTATCTTCCTCAGTTTGTTTTTGTAAACGTCACCTTCACAAACACATCTAGGTATATGACCAAATCCCAAGTGGGTGAAGTTTGTTAAAGAAATTGAAACAAAATACAAGCCCTGGGAAAACCTGTCGGGGGGGCGGTCTGCATCACCAGTGTCCACCGTTGGATCTGCCCGGGCTGTGTGCAGCGTGCTTGACAAGTGTGAGCTGGAGGGGGGTGAGGAAGCTACAGGGGGGGCACGGAGACGGGGGTTTGGTTATGGATGAGTCACAAAGCAGCAGATATCCCGTTTGAGCTGTTCCCAGATTACGCCCCCTCCCTTCACGACAGCACGATCAGGGACAGCCTGTCTGCTTGCCGTGACCCCCTCCCCCCGTCAATGCACTCCTCTGCTAAAAGAGACGCCCCCTAGCATCGAAGCTAACGATGTGCTCATATTTTATCTGGGATTTATAAGCGTCCGGCGGGAAATGGATGCGAGCCGGTATGATGGATGCGTGAGCTAAGGTGGCGGGAGGACAGTGTGTGACATCCGATACGGCGACTGCCACTGCACCGACGTCACCGCTGACGGAGGAGACATGGTACCTCGAGGAGCTGGCTGAGAACATCGTGATTGATTGGACGTTATGGCCTCATTCAGCTACTTGACCTCTGACCCTTATTATTGTCCCACTACGCCATGGCGCCAAGGGAGACATACGGTGAGAAACGGTCGTCGGGGAAATAGGCCTAATTGTTTCTGAATGGATGATGGCAGGAATTTGGTATCTTGGAAGGGGGGGGAATTATAGAGCAAGTGACAGTCAATACAAATCGAAGTGGAAAAAACCTGTACAGCGACTGTCTGTACCTCTGTGCTGTTTTCCTAGGCTGACTGTTTTCCTGTCCCCCATCCAATGTCATGTGATATTTTTGGATGCCATGTAGACGTTCTCCATCTATAAAGCCACCTCCCCACCCCACTAAAATAGTCCAGCCTTCAGAGAGGCTGCCCCCACTTCACCGCTCCTCTCCTCCTTGCCAGTGTTGCCATGCCAACAAGCTGCAACAGGTCAGGCGGGTCCTCCTGAGCGTTCTACGGCCCTCTCTGGGCTGATTCTGCCACTGAACGCTGTCAGCAAGCAGACCAATCCCATGAAACCCTAACTGCCTGAACTGCCTGTCCTCCACCCAGGCACGTACCCCCTGCAGTTTGCTGGAAGACGTAAATGTGGCTTTTAATAGGTGACCAACTCTGCTGTTCTGGAGAAAGCACTGCCTGACCTGAAAAGAAAAGCTGCCTCTTTGCCGTATCTCTGCGAAATGGCATTAGTGTAAACATGACATTTGCTCATTACATTAATGACTTCTGCAAAATGCCAAACGCTAGATCGGTTTCACTGCAGTAAGTGGCAGGTTTGCATCCTTTCTCAGTGCCATTTAACCCGTGTTTACTGCAGTTTGTGCACCGCTGTTCAACCAGTGACCTGCGAAAGCAAGTGAGAACACTTAGGTGTTCTCGCTGCCTGTAGAGGTTCACGTTCTCACATTACTAATTTATCGCCCTGGTTACTTAACCTCTCTGACCGGGAACTGATGTAGCCTCTTTTCCCAGAGGGATTGTTAGCTAATGCTCAACAGTGACACAGCAGAATGGACATTCAGAACCACCATTAGAGAAAAGTCAACATATCCCTGGACTGCATAGGTGTCAGTCCCTGGTACTCCATGTCATAGCAGAAATAAGGAGCCAGGAATGACACAAACCTGAAGTTAGCTCTGGAAAGGGGAGCTGATTTTCATCCTCTGAGCTAAACAAGTGATGGCAAACACAAGACTCGACCTGAGAAGAACATGCACTTCTGTTTTCAAGTAAAATCTCTGAAGACCTCGAAAAACATAGGCTCAGGTGGTCCAGGGTTTCACATCCAGAATCCAGGCAGAACCAGTCCATCCATTCTGGTAAGAGGAGCTGGTTTTGTCCTTAACCCCATGGAGGAGGTCAGGGTGAAGCAGGGCCTTCATACATTAAGTTAGAATAAACACACAGTGATTCCGAGGACCACACCCCCACATTTCCTGCTTCTGGACAGCCACGCGACCGATCTCTGGTCTCCATGAACATATTAGGGCTGTTCCTGGCTGGGACTTCTGTTGTGAGCAGATGTTTTGCGTATCATAATGAAATATCTGTCAGGGTGTTCTCGCCTGATGGTCTCCATCTGCACTTCCTTGACTTGGTGCTTCTCAGGCCCTTCGAAATCATCATTTTGCTAACTATTTTTGCAAACTGCGTGGCCTTAGCTGTCTACATCCCTTTCCCTGAAGATGACTCCAATGCCACAAACTCCAACCTGGTGAGTACAGGAGGTCTTTTACTAGCAGTCGATTTCGCTATTTTATTGGAGACTTAGTGGTCCGTTATTTAGAAGATCGTAGCTCGGTGTGGTCACGTTTGCTGTGGGAGGAGGACTGGTGTGTGATTCAGCATCTTCCCTTTGAGCCATGTGTTGAGCAAAAAGATGGAGTGACGAGTCAGACAAAAATTCTGACAAAAGACATGTTGCCGGGGTGACGTTTGGAACCTGGGGTCAACCAGAGGAGATGTGCTTTTGCAGAAATGTGATCATCCACGTTGTGAAGAAATGCCCATTCTTTCCAGTTTTTAATAATTTAATGTCTTGGAGATGTGGGTATGGGTTCTTCTGGTGGTGATATTGAGGACCAGTAGGGTTCAAATGAAAATAGTGCAAGTTCTCACTTGAAATGATGGTTCTTCTTACATGCAAATCTCAATGGGGATTAGTACTGGTAGTTCAACTCATGCCTGATGAGCATCTTAAGAAGGCTGATTTGGACTTGAATTGAACGCAGTGGTTCCCTTCGAGGATGTGCCTCTCGCTTGGAGTGCACGTTGACTGCAGGTGCTGCTGGTGCGTATATCAGTTCAGGCAGGCATGAGGAAGTCAGTCTGTCTGGATAAGCGGCATTTACGGCACCACCCCCACACCGCCCTCTGATCTTCAATGCCACTCAGGAGTGACAGTTTGCCATGGCAGCTCCTCCACAGGGGAGCCCAGAGCGGGACCCTTCTATGAGGCCCTGGCCTCTCTCATCTTTTTCATTTGCTTTCCTGATGGGTCAGTCCAGCTTTTGAGTGGTGTGGATTTCACAATCTCAGGTAGGGCTGTATATGAAAATAGGTGGCCATATCAGTTCAGAGGTTTAGAATGAGGAGGTTCCTGATGCCAAGGCACAAGGCAGTTGGGGTCCTGTGTTGGGCCATAGCCTCACTTCTGTGTCCCCCTCGCCTGGCCATCATCCCCCTCCCCCCCAAACCCCAGCATGCAGACAGAAAGTGCAGGGACTGTGGGAGTGCTCCACCAAAGATCTGCCCTCGTCTCTCCCAATCAGATAATTGACAGGAACCTTAACCTCGTAAATACTTAAACAGAGAAGAAATAACAGCCTCTGAAAGAGCAGGGAAAGGAAATGTGCTGCGGTAGTGGGAAAGCTTTTGACATCTTCAGCGTGTTAATGCACTGCGTGAAGAGGACTCGGGGGAATCAAAAATAAGGCCCCCCCAGCGGGAGGTCTTCCTCACGGCAAATGTCTGGGGTCATGGGTCGCTACGTTGCGCTTATTTTGCACGGATGCTGTTCATCTTCCTCAGAGATGAGGTTCGCAGGGTTGCTGGGACATCGCTCAATGAGTGGCGCTCACTCTCTCCCTCTCTGGCTTCCGAGGTACTCTTCTGGGCTTTTCCGTATCGAAGGGCACCTGTGGCCCCAGGCTGGCTGGGAAGCCTTGTTGGTAACACCAGTCTCGAAGGTCCCAGACCACCAAACGCCAGTCCTGCTGCTTGCTTCATCACCTGAGGAGCAGAGACAGGAAAGGTAGCCAGTTCTGCGGCTAGTTTTATTCCCTTGAGCCATTTTGATTGCCGGCTTTTGAGATTGCATTATAGAGCTCTTGTTAAACGGTGAATTGTTGCCAAGATTGTCCTGTTTGACTTGCTTGACGAGTGTTCACAGACTCAGTGTGAGCAGATAGATCCAAACTGGTCTGTGGATCTGATAGATATCACCAGGGGACACTTGCCTCTCCTCCAGTGTCCAGTCACTCCGCATCTACTCTTTATGTCATTGTTGTTGTTGGAATGCAAGCAGTGTAAAGTGATTTTATTGAGCTCGCCAACTGTCTGTAACAAAACGGAAACTCAGCAAGCCCCTAAAGGTTCTTCAAAAATCTCACAACCCATACAAGCGGTGCCAAAGGGTGCGATCACTGCTTGGGGGGCGCCCAGACCGTCACACAGCTTGAGTCGCTTTTTATTTCAGCGCTGATTGTTCCACTGCTTTGCGGTAGTTCAAACAGTGATATTTAGCCGGCTGGACACACAGACGTGTGCTGTGTTTATGTGCTCTTGTGGGCGGAGCTTATCGATAGATGTGTTCTAGAGAAAATTAGGGATTTGATCTGTAATGTGGCAGTGAATTAAATAGATGGTCATCCGAGACAGCTCTGGATATTTGTGGGGGATGTGTGTGTGTATCCTAGCAAGACTGAGAAAGGCCCCTAAAGTGACAGTTCTGTGAATTTACTGAAAATGGCATTCGTTAATATATAGCCATAACACATATTTTGTAAATAGCTGTGAAAGATATTGGTGTTATGAATATTTAGATGATTACAATTAAGTAGAATAGCGCAGAGGTAAAGTGAGGTCATGAAAAAATGAATTGGGTAAAAGCCCTGTTAGTGTTCTACTCTGGCTTCCCCTATCCTTGACTGTGCAGATCAATGACTCATCTTACTTCTTTTGACCACACTGAGTGGCTGCTTTTTTTTCTCTCTTTGTTTGGGTGGAGCAGACTCAACAGCTTTGTTAAAAAACAATAACTACAGCATTTTATCGTAGTGCTCGGACCGCAGTGTGCAGAAGTGTAGTGAAGCCCGCCTAACCTCTTCTGGAGCGGGACGTCGCCCTCCCTGCAACGCTTGCACCCACAACGTGCCGGTTCTCAGCTCAGCGACACCCTGCCAGGTTGGCTGCAGCACTGTTTATGGGCCAAATTTTTGTTTGTCCAATGAAGGTCTACTGTAAGAGGAATAGGATCCCAGAAAGACAGCTGAGGGCCCAAGCTTAGCTGACTGGAAAAGGGACATGCGAAACAGGTCAGATCTGTTGTCAGCCATTAGGCGTTAAAGGTATGACACTCAGCTGCGTCGACTAACAGCTATGCTGTAGGTGTGATTCTTCTCTGGATGGGGGGACCGTCCTGAAGGGATCCAGAGGGACTGACGGCTAAATCTGGCACGTCAAGCTGTGCCAGCTCCTTGCCCTGACAGCAACGATGTTTGGGATGAGGGTGCCAGAGAAAGAAGCATCAGAGAACAGAACCTTGAATGCAGCTAATGGAGAAAAAGAACTGAGCAGGACCTGGAGCTCAAATGGATTGTCACGATATGGCAGCCTGGCAGTGCCCACATGCTCCACACCTCCCCCCATGCCCAGTTTGATGGACCACGAAAGAGACTGACTGGGCTTTCCACATCACGGGCTATTGTGCTTCATAGCGGAGACAAAAGGTCCACGTCGTGGTGTGTGGTACTGAAAAGTGTGGCGTCGAGGAATACAAACCCCCAGACAAGGCTTGGGCGGCAAGTCTGCAGGGGAGATGCGAGTCTGCAGGGGAGATGCGAGTCTGCAGGGGAGATGCTCGCAGTCCTTGGATTTCATCGGTCCAATGAAAAATGGATAAAAATAAGATGCTAACTATAAATGTGTGAACTGCTTTCAACCCTGTTCATTAAGGTGAACGGCACAAAAATAACGTGAGTGCTGGATCTGATCCCGAGCGATATCCCTGCCCGCAAGGAGGTGTTCTGGCAGGTGAAGAGAGTGGGCGATCGGTGAGGAAAGCGTGAGAAGGGGAGATAGATCAGATGGAACGTGTCGCAAACGAACGAATGCCAACCAGAGGACTCCCTGGGCGTTAATGGGCCAGCTCAGGACCGCCTGGATGAGTGTGTCTGTGATATTCAAAGATATTCACTCACACGCAGACACGCACTCCCCCCGACAGAGCGTCTGCAGTGAGCTCTGATTATGCCCAAATTCTAGGCTTGTTCTGCTACAAACCTTCGAGGTTATTGAGGGTGTCATTGCTGCATGTGGAATGAGGCAGGATCCATCTCTCCTTTTTGACGGTGAAGGTTTCTAAAACACAAGCAGCTGTTTACCGCATGTCTTTCCGGCATCCAGAGCAGCACTAGTCTTTTAATGAGTGCCTCTCGGCCTCTGGTCCAGCAATCCTGAGCTGTGCTGTCACACAGGATTCGGAGGGGGGCTGAGTGACTAACCCCTGCAATCTGGTAAGGCTTGATACAAAGGTGCACAACAGTCACGTAGGAGCCTTAGTGACCAATCCTACGGATTTCTTGGGATTCTGTGGCACCTCTACTCGAGAACAGCAGGGAAAGAAACCCGGGAAGGACGGGAAGACGTGGGACGTTGACAGAGGAAGTGGGGGCCTGAAGGGGAAAAGGTGTAAGAATTGTAGGGGCAGGGCTGCGGTTGCAGGAAAGGCGCGAGGGAGAATGTAAATGCGGATCTAGGTGGGCAAGGTTACCAAGCTCCCTTGGGGGACGCCACTGAGTCAAAGCTGGTGTGATGAGGTACCCCTCCTGGATAGATTTATGGGTTTTGGTTGCCCCCACCCTCATGGCCTGGGGGTCCTGTAAAATAAATTAGTTTCTAAAAAAAAATTGGCAGCTGCCTGTGTGGCACAACATATGTTTCAATGACCCCCACTATTGTCTGGTTCGCTCCCTTTTTTTAACTGCTGTATTTTGCAGTGAAGAGACACTGGTATTAACTCCATCAGCACACTTTTACTGGTCTTCTCCCAGTTCCTCCAGTACATACTCACTGCCTGATTCGCCTTTGAGAGCTTTGGAGTTGCAGGAGGTCTTTGGTGATTGCTCACATCTGCGCTGATGGCTGATAATGGCCGTCTCAACATCTAAGTGTCTGATTTGTCTTCAGCTTGCAAACACACGCCCATTGAGTGTCAAATATGAAAGTGTATTGGGATTTTGAAAAAGAAATGCACGATATATATTGAATTTTCAGCTCGATGTTGATACCTTCCAGTACAGTTTATAGAAGTTTAGTTTGGGAGTGAATCCTGTTACAAGTTTCAGGACAGAACATCTAAACAATGTAACGTTTTCGCTGCCAATGTCGCGGTGAGTTTGAGTTTGTCATTGGTTTTCTTGGAATGTCTCTCCAGCTGTGCTGTTTTTGAGACAGGCTTTGAGACAGGGCTTGTTCAAGGTACAAAACCATTCTTTTGTTTTGATGATACAGTTACATGTTTTTATAAGGCTTAACAGATAATGTCGGATAATGGAGGCATTGACATTTTGTGGCTGACATACTGTCCCGGCTGTGCCCTTCCTTGTGCCCTGTGCATTCTGGGATATGCTTCAGGCTTGTCTTTAATGCTGTACTGGGTAAGTGGTTATAGAAGATGAATGGATTGCTGGAAACGTATGTAATGTCACAAACAGCATTAAATTAGACTTCAGGAAGTGACTTTAAATATCTTAATTCTCTTTCACCAGTCTTCGATGTTTTTGACCCAGGTATGTAATGTGAATTTTACAATTCTGTGAAATGGCGGTACAAGGAGAAAATTAGTGTATAGATTAGCAGAAAAAAACTGTTTTTTTTCTTTAAGTATCTATGTTGAGAGGAGAAAGTGCAAATTGAAATGTGAAGTGTGCATCTGAAGAAATCTTAGAAGAGAACTCAGATTTGAATGGGCTCCAATGCAAGAAATGGAAATGACCTCATGCTAAAGAACACAGACTTAACAGAAAGTTGTACCTTACTGAAAAGAGTGTTTTGCTCGGTTGTGCAATGCCTCTAATAAATTGTCTAACATTCTTCACAAATTCTGCCCATATCAGTACTGAACTTCAGTCAAGTGGGCATGGTTGCTCTCTGTGGAGACCGGGAGGAGTCCGTTCCCATAAATGTGATACAAAACATGAGAAAGTGTTAGCTAAGATTTAGTGTTTGATTAACGTCAACTGGTGTCAAGTTACATCCTGATTCCAACAACCTGAGGTTCAGGCTTGAGAAATGTGGGTCGATGCAGAACTGAATGGAAGCTTCCATCTAGGAAGTGAGAATAAACAGGAAGAGACGGGGCTTGAGAACCTGAAGAGATGACTGAAGAGGCCCAGAAAGCCCCTGTTTACATGTCCATCCTTAAATATGTTGATTCGCTCTGGTGTCTGGCCCATTTACAGAGAGGGCATGTAAGGCAAATTGTCACTGGAGGTACACAGCTGAAGGACACCCAAGGAAGGGTGCCAGGGAGGTGTGTGAATTTGTGGAAACGGCTCTTGCAGGGAGCAGGCGGGCTGATGCGTACCTGGGTTGGGGGGCTCCGCATGCCTACGGGGGTGTGGTGGGAGGCTGCTGTTTGAGGTGCTCTCTCCTGCAGTCTCTTCTGTTAGGAGGGGATGGTATTTATAGGCTGCTATAAATGGACTCTCTGCATCAGAATGACCCAGAAAACGTTTCTCAGCTGGCCAGCGCCAGAGTGGTGGCCTTCTGTGTTTTATTTAATTTTGCTGGCAAAAGTGGTTCATCTGCTAACCCCTCCCCCCAGCCCCCACCCACCAATACCCTTGCCCCCCTTCCCATTTTAGAGAAGATCTTGAAAAGGCCTGTTGAGATTTAACCAATCCGAGGAGAATCCTGCTGCAAAATAACCAATGGGAAGCGTTGCCTTTCCTCAAACTTGTGCTCTTTCCAAGAAGAGAAAATGAAACCAGGGTGACAATGGTGCCTAGAAATGGAGCCAGCAGAGAGAGAAGCCCCTGGAGTCAAACTGTAAAAAGACATGGAGGCCGTCGCCTGGGACGGGGGTCTCTGTCAGTACGGTCTTAAGCTGTGGGGAGGGGGGGTTGAACGAGGCTGTCGGGACATAAGGACACCCCATGCCTTGGTGAGTTTGTTCTCCACACTTGTTTCCTTTTGGGGGTAATTGGGGTCGCCGGATAATCATACCAGTCGTGCCCCTGTCATTTGGGGCATTGGGTGCGTCAAACCACGCCTGGGTAATTATCCCAATACCGTGGGCACATGAGTCAGTACAAAGAGGCTGATATGACTGGCACAGCTCTGCAGGAGTCCAAATATAGTGACAGGGAAGAGGAGAGCAGGCGTGAAGGTGCATAACACGTTGGCTGCATGCGCCATCACGCTGCGAATTTTGACATCCTTGCAGTTGGAGGCGCTGGGCCTGTGGCCCTGAATTGCTATGGCTTGACCTGAATCGAGGCTTGTGCTGGCTTATGGTAGTCTGAAATTAGTGGGGGCTATTTCTCCTGGAGGGAATGGGGTCATGTCTGTCTGTCTGTCTGAGAGGTGGGGCGCTCCTGCACATTGCCACCACAACCCCACCTACCCCATCCTGAGTGGGACAACAGGCTCTTCTGATAGGAGATCAAAACCCTGCAGCCTGCCTATCCTATCACAGGAGATATGGTGGGCTCTTGCGATAGAAGATCACATCCCCTGATCCCACTTACTCCAGCCCAGGTGGTACAGCGGGCTCTTCTGATGGGAGATCACACCCTCTAAGCCCACCTACCTTGGGCCCAGTGGTACGACGCATTCTTTCGTTAAGAGATCACACCCCCTAGCTCTCTCTGTATCAGTTCCTGTTTCTCAGATAGCGAGAGTGGCCCCAGTTCATTCGACTGCCGTTTGTCCTTCTCTTTAATCAGCTTGGAGGAGCACAGGGTGGTGGAGCCTCTTCGTTGTGGGTGTAGTGCTTATTCGGTCATAGGGATGGTCACCTTAGGGGGGGGAGGGGCAGTGATTGTGGGTGTGTCTCCGTGTGTGGCATTTTTCTGCCTTTTTGGGGTATGGCATGTTTCTCCGACACTCTGGTGGTCTTTTGGGCTCTGTGACTGGCCAAGCTAACGGCTGTATCCCAGACCACTGGAGTCACGTAAAGAAAAGAGAAGGAGGTCATGGCTCTCTGGAGCAGAGAAACAGGCGTCACAGGAAAGGGTCATGTGGGAGGAGTTTGGACAGTGCTGTACTGGGTTTCTGGCTGGAAACGGGCTCACACTCAGGTAGCAGCAGAAGGAATTGCTGAGTCCTGCTCCAGCTGTCTCAGCTGGGAGGAGCATTTCTACAACTGGGTGATGTCATTTTCAGAGAGCGGAAAACTCGTGTCTTCTGAGTACTGCGGATCTAGAGGTGCCGTCGTGGGTCATCGGGAGTGCTCGGTGACGCAGGTCTAGAGGAGCGTTACCTCTTCCGTGCTGCCGTATCTTAGCTCAGATCGCTAGATGTGAGGTGTCTGAGTGAGATGCAGGTCTATGTCTATGTTTATGCTGGCTGGCGTCGCTCTCTCTCCGTTCCTTGTTCTCACAACCCCATTAGCATTTATTTTTATCTGTTTGGCCGGCTCTTTCGCACAGAAAACTCAATAAAGGTAACGACCAAGTAGAAGAAGAAGAACAAGCAGATCGACCCAAGGAGGGCGTGATAGGTGCTGTCCTGCTTCTCTACAGCAGTCCTCTTAAAACTATATAACACTTATCAAATTCACAGTACCGTAAACAGCACATAAATATAAAATATCAGCAGATATACAGCACTGTAAGCCTCATAAAGTACAGTATCGTATTTACGAAGAATTAGCAGCAGAGGTTAATTTACAGAAATTTGTGGTTTACGTACTAAATTTATACGATTTGACTTTAACTACAAACGTTGTTCATAATGGTCGTTAACCTGCTTAGTCGCAAGTGCGTAACACCGGGAGACTGACACGACATCACTGACAAACTGAAATGCTTTGGTACACTAAGCACTTGATGAAATGTTCAATGTGTGGACTTTTCTTTATTGCGCGAGTCTCTGTAAATTCCGTGAGGGTTTTATTTCGTATCCTCCAGACATCTTTCTGAAGTGATACGTGTGAAATGACTGCGGTGATAACGGGCAGCCAGGCGCGGATGAGGCTGCGTCTCTCTGCGTTGGCTACAGTGTTGCCACGTTCGGAGCTCGGCTCTCTTAGCATCCACCCCTGTTCGCGCCTTGGGGTCCCGCACCGAGCCGGGGAGCCAGTGTTGTTTTTCGTAACCCGTGTTTCGGTAACTTTGTGTGCGGGTCACTGGCGGCCGAGCCGCGGTTCGGCGTTCGACCTACGAGTGAACCGAGGCGCGCGGAATCTGGAACGTGTCGGCGTGCGTGTGCGAGGCTGCATGTATGCAGTCATCTTGAAATTACGTTTGTGACCGGTTATTTATTTATTTATTTATTTTCGCATTGTTGTTTATGCCAAAGACCGAAATTGTATGCTAACGTACCGTTGTCTGTTAATGCAGCCTGAGCGCTGAGATTTGCTGTTAGGTCACATCACATCACAGGCCTTTTCAGCTGTCTGCCCCAGAAAAGAACAAAGCTCTAGTTTTAATTTGAACCATTAAAAAACATAATAATAATCTACCTTGATGTTTCCTGACACTTCAAAATCGACTGTATACCTCCAAGATCAATGTGTCTTATGTCTGTGAAATGATGACCCAGGGTGTCTGTACGTGCTGTGTAGGACTACTTCATGCATTGGGTACTGCATGCACTGTGCCGTGCATGTCCTACACGGGGCCTTTGTAGACATACGTGAAGCATGCATGCTCAACTGTGCAGGGATGACATTGCGCTGTCATGTAGCACTCCTGCATCCTGTGTGGCATGCAGACAAAATGTGGTGGGGGCAGCACTCTCCAGTGGGAAAGAGAAGGACAGGGGCACAGCTTGTGCATCATCAAAGGCCCTGTTCCCATGGAAACGGATGAGCTTGCTCTCAGTGTCTGTGCATGACAGACTTGAGGTGCAGACGGGGGGGAGCGACATGTTGACATCAGTGATGCTGGAATGGGAGGAGCAGTGACTGCCTTCCCCTCCGCACACGCATGCACGCACGCAATTATAAACACAACACAGACACGTTGCCCTTCCTGGCATTAACTCCAGTCTGCTGCTGCTGCTGTCATTTCATTCTGCCTGTGAAAGCAGGAGAAAAATGTTTAGGGGGTGCTAAAGGCCCTCTGAACCGTGTGTCACTTACAGTAATCCGCTGTCATTTGCAGTGATCCTGTTATAGTGTCAATTGTATTGGCTTTGATATTTACAGGGTACTGTAAAACTCTTGTCGTTGTAGGAGAATGCTTTAAAATTCCTGCATTCTATTAACTTTCAGTCAGTTGCAGTACAGCCCTTGTAGACTGCCTGGTAACGGCAGTCTTGCCCCGTGTGCTACCTGGTAACGGCAGTATAGCTTTGAGTGACTAAGATGTGCCCAACAACCCGTTTGCGATGCCGTACAAATCGACACGTGACAGTTAGTAGGAAACAAACACAAAAGCCATGATATTTTGGCGTGCCGTGCCGATTTCTTACTGATTCTCAGTGTGGAGAGACATTGCAGATACGGTTGCTCAGACCCCAAATGCACGCTTGTTAGGAATGGACTCTCTTTTTATTACATAGATGTTACAAACGTTATGTGCAGTTGAGCCTTTTCTTGGTAAATTAGTGTGCCCTGAGGCATTCTGTTTGGGGTGTCTCCTGCTTCAAGCCCTGGGCTTCTCTGGACAGCCTCCAAGCTCATCGTGACCCTGTACTGGCCAAGCAGTTACAGAAAGTGGTTGGATAGGTAGGGGCACTAGTACAAGTACAAGGATAGGCAGCTGCCTCATTAGGAAGACTCAGTATGTGTAGATATCTTATTTAAATTGCAATGGGTCAAAACAGCCAGACCAGCAACCCCTGTTCTGATGTGGAGTCAAGGTGAATGGATGGATGTATGATTAGTTAAGTACATACCAGCAATTGCTTATAAGTAGAAAACTGGCCGTATGAATGTTAGCCAATTGTTTCTTGTGGGTAGTAGTATACAGCATACAGTATTTAAATGTGTTTGTGGTGGCTTGTGAGTTACCGTAGTTTGAACTGAATCGCTCTGCTCATCTGTCATTTTGATGGTTTTTCCAACGTGAGACTTGCCGACTTTGTGCTCGCATGGTCGCTGGTGCCTCCTGAATGGCCCTTTGGCCCCAGGTGCTGCAGCTGGTGGGATGCTTGGTGTGGAATCAGCTGAGCGATGACATGACACGTAAATGGACCGGACTGATCTGTCCAGGGCGCTCGCTCAGAACGACTTCTGCCAGAGCTGAGGGCCGATTTTGGATGGGCATCTGCTGGGACTACGTCAGGATGTTCTGGGTGCGGAGAAGTGCGGGACATGAGGTAATGGACTGCTCTGTGTGTGCGTGCGAGCACGATGAAGAAAGTCACGTGTGGTTCTTATTGGCCGTTTGGGGGCTGATTGCTGGGCGGTCTGTATTTGGCTCTGTTTTTTTTCTCTGGTGGGTGAGGAGGGTCTACCAGCAAAGTGACACATTCATTTTTCCTTTGTGAAATGCAGTCCTTAAATGACAGTGTAGTTTCGAGTGGTCAAACGTATGCCAGATGGACTAGTTCCTCTATAGAAATCAGCTGGGCTGTTGGACCTCATGGTGGCTGCAATTTTCAGATTTAAAATACCATGCAGCGCTACCTCTATACAGAGCTGGTGGCTTTGGCCTGCAGAGCTGCCCAAAGTCAGCCTCTGTCCTTTTTGCATCAGTTTCTGTTCCCCTCCATTTTATGTCTGTACATTCCCTACATACCTGCACCTCTGCCCACCATAATGTGCAGAGATCGTATGCTGCCTGCTCTCTGACCAATGAGAGCATAGAGAGGACGTGTTACTTCCTCTATGGCTAATCGCAGCCTTCGGAATGCATGCTACGTGTCACTGTAGACCAATCACAATTCTTTACACTGTATTGTATGTGTTTAAATGGGGCATGTATAGCCTGATAGGCTGTGTTTATTTCCTTTGCTCGTTCCTGGCTACATGATGGCTGTTTAATCAGCTCTCACCGACTGTGTGGCAGGCTGTAGTGTGTGGCAGTGGGAGTGTCTCCGTGTGCATCTTCTCACAGCTTGTCAGATAAATGATCTAGCCAGCGTTAAGGCTTTTTTTTTTAATCAGGATCCTCTGATGAGCATTGTCACACTGACATCATTTTAACTCTGTGCCATTGCCCAGTACCTCAAATACGAGGCGTTTTCATTACACGAAGAGCGAGAGAGCAGCGGTTTTTGTTCCACTGGAAAAATACCGGCTTTTCAGTGCTGCATTCGATCAGAAGAGCATGCACTTGGCATGAGAGGTGACCCACAGAGACAGGCAGGCACCCGCGCATGACCTGCGCTTATGGCAGTGTCTTCTGACCTTGCGTTCGCCTGTCCAGGTCTGTGCCCGGGTGTCTATTCACTGTTTTTTGCTGTATCGCAGTAACCCGTCTGTCAGCATCCTGTGCAGCGTGACTCGCCCCTCCCCCAACACACGCGTACATTCAAGCATGCGCATGCAGACACAGAGACTCACACTACAGACAGGATCATGAGAGCCCATGCACACACACACACATCGCCCTCTCGCCCCGCCACTGCTGGTTCAGTAGGCTCCTGGGAAGTGACCCACTTACCCATGAATTGCCGTGTAGTCCTCATTCTCCACTAAAACTCTACATGACTGTGCAATAAATAATGAATCGGCATCTCAGATTTTTCAGGGCTTTACGGGGGGCTTGTTTTTTGGAGGGGGGGAGGCTGCAGGTCACATTTAGACCTCTTCGTCTCCTAATGTCCCCCCCATAAGTGATATATGTTTGCCAGAAGATTTAGCGACTGATTCTTAGCTGTACATTGGTGTGTCTGGAGCCCGTGACCGCATTTACATTTTGTACCCGTAACTCGTACCCCGTGGAACAGGTGTCGCATGACCAGCTGGGTCACACAGACCACCGGCCCGGCCACCTAGATGTGACGCTGCAGTGATGACTCAATTAACGTCACACCTCCAAAAGGTTGTGCTGGCCAGGTCTCTCCTCCAGCTTCCCTCTCTTAAAGCCGCCATTGAATCCCGGTCCTGTACATTTCATGCTTTAATCACTGTGGTGGGCTGTGTACGTGTGTCACAGCTAAAGGGCACTGATATGAACTGAGTGAAGAACATGGGTCGGCCCTCCGCTGAATGGAACAGATGGTAATCGCATGCAGAACATGTGAAAAGCTGGTAATGGGCGTCTTTTCTGTACTGCATCCAGATCAGCAGCGCATGGGTCCCAGTTCAGGAGGTAATGATGCGTTCCCGCGTGAGGGGCCAAGCACATGTGAGTGATTTCATATTAATGCGGCCTTTTGAAGGACAGATAATGAGCGCTTTGAAGTGCGACGGTGAAGCGGTATGTCCACACGGGGGAGGCCCTCAGCTGCCATGTGTGGAAATGAGAGCGGGCGAGGGGGGTTGGTGAGGGGGTGGGAGGGAGGGCGCATCCTGTGAATGCCAAGTGCTTAGAGCTTGTGTCGGGTCAGTCCGTCTGCTGAGGAAGTTGGTGGCAAAGCTGTGTGACACGTGTCATTATTATTCATGAGCTCATGATTTTTCAGTAGATGGGCTAAATATTACCGTAATCTCCACGCTGCAGACAAATGCACTGTGCTGTACGAGAATACGGTGGGGATTTGGGTGCTGCTGTTGGTGTTTATCTCACTGTTTTTATGCCCTTTTCGTCATCTTGGAAGTGCAGCCTGTTCCCTGGTATTTTCAGAGGCGGACTGTGAGAACTTCGTAGACGAGGATTCCGATTGGCCGCCTGCTTGATTCCCATGTTCTTAAATGGCAGTTCAAGTCAATGGAGTAATATGTTCGTTGTGTTTTTTTTTTTTTTTTGTGCAGTCTATGTATAGCACTGTTGTTAAACCCTTGATGCTGACTTAGAAGATCATGTCACGTCTTGGATATAAAAGGTCGCTGCATGCATGGCTCACTGATGTCCAGTCGTTGTCTGACGGATTGGGAAGTAATTGGAGGAAAACAAGTCATTAGGTAATGAATATCAGTGACCATGTTTTCTTTAGGAAAAAAGCAACTCTGAAAGTTTTATGTTGCTTGGCAACTGTACCAATATCACCTGCCATATATGGACTCGTCTGTTTTAATCTTCTCTCTGTCTTCCTGTGCAGACATGTTTTTCTGCGCTAATGAGAATTAGATGCTCGTTATGATGGCCAGAGGGTTTGTGTGTGGGTGCGGGTGTTAGGAGGGCAGAGGTGGCAGGAGAGGGCCAGACGTGAATCAGGGTGACACTAGTGCCCCCTAACATACCTCTCTGGGTTTTGGGGGCTGTGAGGATGCAGGTTCTTACCCATGACCTCTGATCCTGGACTATAATTAACAGTTCTTGTTTACTGCTTAGCAACTAGCCCCTAAATGAATGTGTTGCCTCATCCTCCATCTCCTCGGTTACAATCCTCAGCATCGCACAAGTGTTATTATGAGATTATTAATCACTGTTATTTTGTTGATTTTTTTTTTTAAGTGGCTTATTATAATTGTTTATTGTTTTATAGTCTGTCACCATTGGAAAAAGAGCTTGAATTTTCCTGTTGTGCGACTGTTACACTTTCACTGGAGGGAGTAAGCCCTGCTTCTCAAATAAACTTCAGAGTAACTGCGTGAAATGAAAGTTTTCCATCATAGAAGTCTAGTCAGACTTCCTCATAATTCTGCTTACCTCTGGGTTTGTTGGCATTGTTGCCGTTTTTCATAGTGCTTTTATAAAAGTAGCTTACATATAAAGCCAAAATGTACCCAATTGTACAGCTGTACAGTTTTACTGGACCAGGCCGAGATTTAGCTCCAGGGTCCCCTCTGGGACGTACGTTACCGCCGTCATCTGCCTCGTCACCTTGACATTGACCATCCTGCCAGCAGATCTCTGCTATGTCACCGGGCTCCCGTACGCTGGTCTCTCGGGGATTTTGAGGGCACCGCATCAGAATGAGACCATTTTGGATAGTGTCAGGCTGGGCTTGGTGGTTCCTGGGAGTCTGCAAGCAGTTGTCCACTTCACGCACGTCAGATACCCAGGACCCAGGCAAGACTGGTGCTGTTTTGCCAGGTGTTTGCAGACCCTGACCCATTCCCCCCCCAGTCTAAGCTCTCTCCTTCCTGAAAGAATAAGAAGAGACAGCCTTTATATGGAAATTCCCCAGTGTGTTGTATTAGCAGTATGCCCCGCCCCCCACTTTCTCCATCTACCAATCAGATTTGGAGTCCAGCCAAGTGCTATCACTCTGCGATCTGATTCAGTTAAGTGCTTTTCATAGATCGTGAGGCGGGGCGGGCGAACATGCTTGCTAATCAGCAGCTGGCTTTACACGTCTGTGACAAGATAAGGAGTCATCCAATCAAAAAACAAACAAAGGAAAGCCTTCTGCTTCTCCAGGGTTGGCTTGGTCACCTGTAACCAGGTGAAAGCAAGAAGCTTTCAGTTAAAGATCTTGGGTTATTGTCAACAAGTAAATTACAAAGATATTTCTAATCTGTTTGACAGCAGGATTTTGTGGGGATCAAGAAACAGTGGTATAGTGGGACATGTGATAGACCGAAAAGCTTTCTGAAAAACTGCACAATTATTATTAATATCGCTCTTAGGCTTTGTTAGCTTATCGATGTGTTGGGCTCTTGGGGATCAGATGTGCAGTAAAGTGGACAGATTTCGCTTGATCTAGAGAAATCCAATAAGAGGCTGAGATGAAGTGTGTTCCAGGTTTCATGTGTGTCCTGGCCTTCCCAATAGCTGGTGAATGCCGGCGAGGCGTTTCTGAGGCGTGGAGAGCCTGCCGACTGGACCGGGAATGCCGTGACACACCTGGGCTGCCGATCTCCCCATCAATCTTTATGATTAGGGGTGGACATCGAGTTGCTGTCTTTTCACATGATTTCAAGGTCTTCATTTGGCTGCTTATTGTGTCGTGCAGCGACAGGGTGGGTTTCCTTACGACGCACTGTGGGTTATGTAATATTTTCGTTACTGGACAGAGGCAGGCTCTGGAGGTCCGGCCCGGTCACAGTCCTGGCCTGCGTTACCGTATCACTAGCTAATGTTAGCCACACCATTACTAATAGATACAAACAAGTGAAAGTTGTCTTATTTTCACGGCAGATGAGTACAAAACCGTGTTAGTCTGACTGGCTAGCACTGGGTGGGATGATAATTCTTTCCATTCTTACAGTAAATAAAATGCTGAAAGTTTGCACGCCGTGACACATCTTTCATCCTTTAATTGATGTCATTAGCATGACCTAGTCTTTGTCTCCTCGAGTGTGTGTATGGTGTGATGAATTGAGATTAAATTGCCATTAAACGCCTTATTTTAGAGTAGTTTATATATGTAGGAAGTGTTATTTAAAGAGCCAGAGACAAGATGAGTTATTTTCTCAGAAATTCACACCGATAGATGCTGGCTCCTTCAAAGTCTCTGGGAAAGAAAGTTGTTGGGGACATTTTTTTTTTTCTCTTCTTCAAGTGATTCTAAAATTAGCAATCCCACAGCAAGTAGTGTTTTTATACTCGCAGCCAGTTACTGAGCACAGAGTCATTACACAAAACATTAACACGGACAGCAACTGGCAGTTTTAAAACAAAAACTCATCCAGTTGGGGTGGACGAAGTAATGTCTTTTTTGCCGTAGTCTGATGGCCTCTGTTATCGTCCAGATGATGACAGCCGTTTGCTGCTTATTTGTCCTCGCTTGCCTGGGTTCTTCCCGCTGACTTCTCTCCTTGTATTCAGTCTGGGCTCCATTGAGCCCTGGTCCGCTGTGACAGATGGGACAGGACCCGACACACCTGTACCCCTGCGTTTCTAATGAGTCACGCCACAGCAAAGGCAAAGTAGGAGATGCATGTTATGATGTGAGAACTGGGCACCCACTGGTGCCTGAGTCCTGCTCGCACCCGGACTCTGGTTCTGTGAGAGAACGATGGTGTGGAAGTGGACTTACATTCTGGCAGGTGGCTGCTTCCATGTGACACCTTCAGCTGGACAGTGTGTCTTCTGGAATGATTGAGACTCACATGAACTGTGAGCAGATGCACTGCTTCTGAGCGAGGCTCTCTCTCTCTCTCTCTCTCTCTCTCTGTCTTTTTCTCTCCCCATCTCTCGCTTTCCCTCATTCCCTCTCCCTCTCTCTCACTCCGTCATTCTCTATCTTTCTCTCTCTCCTTCTCTTTTTGTCATTCTCTCTCACTTTTATTCTCTATCGCTCCAGTCCTCATTCTCACTCTCCCCATTTCTCTCTCACCCTCACTCTCTCGCTCCCTCCATGGTTCTCTTTCATCTCTGATCTCTCCTACCCTGTCGTCTTCTCACATGATGGCTGACGAAGAGGAAATAAATAGAAATTGAATTTGTCAATAAGTGATGTCCTCACAGATATGTCGCACAAAGCCCATTTGTCTGGCCCACTCGCCTCTGATTAGAGCTCTAGGGGTATCCTGTGACCTCTGCTGTAGCCCTGATTTACTCACATATCATTGCATTTACATGTTTTTTTTTTTCTGCAGTGTTTTAAGGGTTAAATTGAGGTTTCACTGTGTAGTCATGGTGTTTCGCTGTAGCAAAACCAAGGACGCATTAACTCGATGTCTAGTATGATAGTAGCTAGCCTTGGGACATCCTGTATTTTTGTGAAGGCTGTATTGTTCTTAAAACACATTATGTGCATAATATACACAAGCAAGCACAGATGACCATTCACCCACCAAATTCCAGAAAAAAAGATTTATATGTTGTTATTGAAAAAGCAATCATGCATGTAATTCCTAGGCCACCATTTCCTTCTACATGCCTGCCCCCCCACCCCCCAACTCTCCCTAGTG
Organism: Gymnarchus niloticus; assembly: GCA_009936485.2. Classification (NCBI taxonomy): domain Eukaryota; kingdom Metazoa; phylum Chordata; class Actinopteri; order Osteoglossiformes; family Gymnarchidae; genus Gymnarchus; species Gymnarchus niloticus. The sequence continues at coordinate 18,548,467 of JAACJT020000052.1, read as the reverse complement.
TCTTGGATGAGAGGCGCTAACTAGCAACCAGGCTGTTGCCACGGCGATGCGGATGCAGCCCTGTGTGAGGCGGCCCCTCATCAGTGGTGGTAGCTGGTGTGTGAGGGAGCCGCTTAGTCTTCCCCAAAAGCTCGGGGACCCTCCCTCAGCCCCACCTGGGCCCTTTTGGTGGGATTCTGGAGGTGGGGGCCCAGCTTCCTTCCTCTATGCCAACCCTGTCCCGTCCCCTTGTCTCCTGACCATAGAATTCTGTACCTCTGGGAATATAAAAAACAACAGAATTAATGCATTTCATGGAAGATAAGAGGAGCCAGTAGAGGTGAGGAGTCGGTCATGCTGTTGGGCCTTTGTGTTTATTGAAGGAACCCAGTTTACCAAGGGTTTGACACCCCATCGCTGCCACTGGTCCAGGTTTATTTCAACAAAGGATGTGTGTCATTGTGCATCTGCGAGGTAGCTGCCAAATCTCCCTGGGTGCTTTGTCATGTTGTGCAAGTTCTGGCGTGGCCACGCCGCTGCATTAATACATTGGAAGAATGGGGTTTCCTTTTATGACAACATATGATGTGGCAGATGCAGGAAGTCACCTGGTGGCAGTAAGGAGAACGGCTCTTGGACGGCAGACTCAGCTTGAGAGAGCATCGCCATGCTTTGCTATCCAGTTACAGATTGTCACTGGTGTTCACCATCGAGTCACAGTTCATTGCAGTAGTTTGCTGACCAGTTGCAGGACACAATTTTTCACCATCCAATTACAGAGCATTGCCAGAGGTTACCATCCAATTACAGAACACCGTCACCAGGGGAGTTACTCCCAGGTTTAACTGTAACATGTAATGGTGTTCCTCTGTGGTTTAACTGTAACACTTGATGAAGTCCCTCTCAGGTTTGACAGCAGTTCTGGGTGGAGGCTGACTCAGATATGCCATACCATTGTTTTGTTATAATTCAGTGGAATTTTTCCAGCTCACTTTCTTCTTTGGACTTCCAGGAGTTTACATGTGAATGGCTTCTTCCTGGGGTCAGCCTTTGGCTTGCCCCTGCCCTGATGCCTCCTTTCTCTGGAACGCAGGCGTCTTCCCATAAAGCCTCTATATTCCAGAGCTGAAGAATGTGCTTTCCGAAAATCTCCCTCACACGTGCACTTGCAGCTCACTCAGAGTGGCCCATGGCGGTTCTCAGCTGGGGTCCTTCAGTCAATCCTTGGTGGAGGTGGCCTTGTGTTGTTCTCGGGTGCAAGGAAAAGACCAGAGGCCATGAGTCTACGAGTTTACCTTCTGCTGTCCACGTGGTGGGGAGATGTGAATAGAAAAGCCAACAGATGGCTGGATTGTACTTTCGGAATGAGAGAGATGGCATCCTGTTAAGATCGACCTGCAGAGTTGGTGGGGGGTTGCTCCGATGGATCGTGGGGTTGGTACAGGCCGCAGCTGGGGGTCCAGATGCCTCTACACTGGCTTGCCTAGTGCTCTGTGCTAGTTGGCTTCCTCTTAGTAGCACATTATACCCACAAGGCAAGAGTATAGCATAAGGATTCCACATGTTGTTCCACTATGCCATTTTTTTGTAAAGATCCCCTCTGATGCGGTTTGCTTTATGTGGATAACTAGGGCCAGTTAAGTCATTAATGAGAGTGTAAATATGTTGTTGGTATCTTTGTTGAAAACCTGCAAGCACATGCTCTGCTGCTATCCTACTAGCTTGTGTGTGTGTGTGTGTGTGTGTGTGGGGGGGGGGGGGGGGGGGGGGCGAAGGGTCGGTTTGGGGTGAGGGTGGACATATCCCCACGTCTTTCCTGTGGGTGAAAGGGGGT
>JAACJT020000052.1:18526571-18542996 GCA_009936485.2 Gymnarchus niloticus | reverse complement strand
GGGGGGGGGGGGGGGGGGGGGGGGGGGGGGGGGGGGGGGTTGGGGGGGGGGGGGGGGGGGGGGGGGGGGGGGGGGGGTGGTGGGGGTGGGGGGGGGGGGGGGGGGGGGGGGGGGGGGGGGGGGGGGAGGCAAGGGAGGGGTCGAAGGGACTGTTCGTGGTGAGTGTGGACATATTCCCACGTCATTCCTGTGGGTGAACTGGTGTTCATCTTTCTAACTGAGCATCCTGGGCTCTCCTCATGTGCTGTGGTGTTTTAATCTAGGGTCTTTAATCAAAGACCAGCACTTTACCCAGCTATAACGAGGTCACTCAAGTCCTTGAAGTCCATGGGCATAGGGACCCTGAGAACTCTTCATGAATGATCATTAGCTGTTCCATTTAGACTTTCTTGTAATTACAGTTCCTGACTTCTTTGGATGTTTTTTGTTGTTTATAAAATTTCTCGTTGGATTTTTAGGAAATTCTGGAGAAATTCCACTACTGAGCAGCAGGAATCTTGTGATAGGGGAAGTTCCATGGTATTTTTAATTTCCTTTGCAGCTCTCTGTACAAATCTGAGATGTTGCCTCTCATTGATTAATTGAGTTTCAGATCATTGTGTTGCATCCAAAACACTCTTCTACCAGGGATGTCTTCTCAGAAATGAGGCTCCTCAAACTGGCAGCATGAGTGTCCTTAAAAGACATCATCTTAACACAGGATGAATCCTTGAGCAGCTTTCGATGGTGACTCATTACGGCGGCATGAGAAGGCAGGAGACTGTTCTGACGGATGATCTACAACAACGGCTTCAGTTAAGTGATAAAGTTGAGGTGCACTAAAATTTCGAGAGCTCTGTGAGCCTGAAGGTGAGGTCTGGTCTGTGGAGGACATAGCCACCTTCACACCTCCCATCTAGATGTGAAAAGTTGCGTAAACCCAAACTTTTTACCTTCTCTGAACTCTTCAAAGGAGCTCTCTAATTGGTTAGTTAAAAGTACTCTATGTACATTTACACAAAAATCAGGTTCTGAGGACACTAGAAGATTTTTTAATGACTTTTGATGGCTTTTGTCATGTAGAGGTTGAATGTATTTTGGTTTATCTGGCAAACATTTGCTTTCCTATGAGAATCAGGGAAGAGCAGGAGATGAGGTTACAGAGCATTTGGGTTATGGGGTCATCTGGATAAACCTCGAGTTACGTATGAAGTTTGGACCTTTGATAATTTTCCCGGTCTTGTTGTTTTTGCTCTTCTTGTGAAAGAATGACAAAATGCAAACCTCCGGCTCCAGATCCTGTATCTGGGCATCACCTTGCCTGGTTTGTGAGACGTCGGATCTGTGAAGACTCTGACGTATTGAAACATCATTCGAAAAGGAAATGTTAGGTAGCTTCAGGCTACTCGGGCTGAGTGTGGTCCCGTATGGAGAACCGTCACCTGGGTTATGCTTAGACGATCATGTAGAAGTCTCTTAACAAATACATGCTTACTTAGCCACCATTGTTCAAGACTAACTTTTAGTTAAAATGCAAGTCAGAGTTAATAACGGTAATAATAGTAGAGATATACCGGAGAGATGTTTTAAACGGGCTTTGTGAGGTTTCTCTTTTACTCTGTAATTACAGTCGTCTTCTTTTCACCCAGTAAAATAATGTGTCTTGTTAAAGGTGTTATGATTCAGGTCCTTGAAAGAGAAAACCACCCCTGGTGAACCGCAGTTGCTGTCCATCAGTCGGAGGCTTCACTCTCGCACCTTTTTAGATGTGCTCTGCTGACAGCCCCACCCCCGGGAGGCAACAGGCTATACTGCGACCTTGTGACGCGGCTCTGAACGCACGGCTTGCCGAAACGCTGGCTGGATTGTGTGGAAGGACAACGGAAAGTCTTCACACTGTGCTGGCCCTAACGTTGCACCAGGTTATCAAAGTGACCATGCTTCAGCAGGTGTCCTTGACTTTAGCGTAAATATAAGCCTTTGTTAACCCGCTAAGCATTTGTTGATTGAAGACTTCAGACTAAGCCCTTTTGCCATCATACGAATTACCTATTCTAAATTGCAGAGCATTACATATCTGTTACCTCACTTGTACTGGTGCTTCGCTAATTTCAGTTCCCCGCTCACATTTCTGCCTTATTGTGGTTTTTCATCCATTTCTGATTTCTTTATCATTTTGATCATTCTTATGCTCTGCCATATCTGTATTTTAAGTTAATTCATCTTATTTTGTTTTGTGTGGAATTCCAAAGAGGAAACATGCTTAACAAAAAACAAAAAACATGCTTGTTTTTTGAGCTGGGGGGTGGGTGGGGGGCAGAACGTGTGCATCTTTTCATATTATTGCCAAGATCACTTATTACTTGTGCGTTCATTGTTGGTAAATGCAGCCCGTCACACAGACGCTGCTTGTGGAGTGTGTTAGTAATTCAGTGTGAATTCTGCCTGACACCAGGGATTTTCCCCGCTGCGTGACAGCGCGCTGGAGGAAATGTTGTGTTTCGGATTAAAAGAAAAAGAAGGGGTGGCGGTGGGCACTCTGTCTCCTCGCGATGTTCAGGGATGCCGTTTTCTCAGGTCACACTCTGGCTCTGCATTCAGAGCTGAATCATGTTACTCCAGCCTTTCAGTCCAATCGCTTTCTCCTGGTGGGGCTTCTGGCGAGCTGCCTCCATGGACTTGACCCCCCTCGCTTAGGGACGCCAATGTCTTCCCGCCACGCTGCGCGTCTGTCTGCACTGCTTGTTTGTTTGTTTGTTTGTTTGTTTATGTGTTTATTTCTGAGATTATTTGGGATTTTAACGCTATCCCATTTAGGTGTGGGAGCCCCTCACCTCAGCCTGCCGATAACAAACAGACTGCATGCAGAATGTCAAGCGAGTACGAAGCCGGGAGAAAACAAAACATCGCGTAAATGAAATGAAATATAAAGTGTAGTTAGAAGCAGGCTGCACAGACAGATAGCAGAGGAATCGCCTCTGTCCATCGAGAGCCACGCCGCGTGAGTCTGGTTTCCTGGGCGACGGCGCTCTGCCGCCGTGACATTTGCGCCCATCTGCCTGAAAGCGATCTAGGGACCTGGTGGAGCCGGTTTCAGCACCGTTTGGCAGCCCCCTCAGGGTGATCGCCATCTCCGAGATGATAATTGTCTGTTAATACAGCTTCAGCAGACGGGACGACGTTCAACGGCCAGATTTACAGCGACTATTTTTAGATTGCTGTGGTGCACTGTTGACCCACGGGGACATCCACATGCGCTTTCTTACTCATATGAGCGCAATTAGGCAGAGGGATAATATTGACAAAAAATGATCGCGTTAATGGGACTTCCCAGACAACATCGATTTTCATTAGACTACCTTAGAACATAATGATACTCTTTATTACCTTTGGAGTCTTTAATATGATGAAATGTACACACATTATACAGTATGGCGCGAAAGATTTAGGCGCTTGTGAAAAGTGCTGTAAAGTGAGAGTGCCATGAATAGTTTTCATTTATCTTTTAATAACATATAAAGCGCATCAACAGAGAAAATTTAAAACAATTCAATATTTGGTGTGACTGCAGTCGGAACCAGGAAAATAAGATTATGATCTTATATACGTAGATATGAATGGTGTTGAATGTTCATGAGTATTCATCAGAACACAAGGAATGCTGTCTGATATCCTGGGAGTACAGTGTGGTGTATTTGCCCAGTTCTGCCACATGCCTGTATAAACATACAGTGGTTTAATTTTGAACATAATAAAGCCATCTGTGTGCCTTCTGCCTCAGTACCTGAATGGGTCATACGGCTGCTGTTTCCATGCATCCCCACTCTGCGGCCAACAAATATCGCAGTGGGTCTCTCTCGAAAGGCTGGCGAATGAGCGCCTATCCACTCATATCTACCAGCCAATGAGCTTGCATCCTCTCATATAACCCAGCAAATGAGCTTGTAGCCGCTCATATTTTCCAGCCAATGAGCTTGTATCCTCTCATATCTCTCAGCGAATGAGCTCTCATCCTCTCACATCTCCTTTCAAATTAGCTCTCATTTTCTCATGTCTGCCTCCCCTACCGCCCCCACCCCTCTCGTCCTCTCATCCGCTCGGTGCTTTTGAACTAGCTTTTCATTTTCCGCAGCTATGCAGGAGTACAGATTGTGTTTTAGTAAAGCCAACCTGTGAAAAGCCATTGATCTTTAGCCGATACCACCAGAAGTCCTTTGGGACCATGCTGGAAATGGATTGCCACAATTAGAAAGGCTAATTTCGTAATGACATTTTAAAGGCCCAGTTTTCTGAGTGGAGGACCTGATTTTTTTTTTTTTTTTTGGAGACACGTGTTGCAGCCAGTAGGCCTCAGATTTTGAGTTCAAAAGGATGCTTTTGGGGTGGCACAGCGGCTTGGTTGGTAACGCTCTTGCCTCCCTCCTTTAGGTTTGGGGGTTTGAATCCTACCTGTGATCTTGTGTGTGCAGACGTGTGTGCCCGTGTGTCCGTTGGTGGACTGGCATCCCATGTAGGGTGTGAGCCTACCTTGTACCGAGTGCTGCCTGAGATAGGCTCCAGGGAGACCGATGTGTATGGTCTGCCTGTGCTGAAGCAGCTGTCCCTGCACTCACTAGAAGGGGTAGGCCAAGGGGGACAGGGGGCAGGAACTGCAGGGGTTAAACAGAGGCAAGACCAGTGATAGTGGTGCTATTATTAACAGCAGCTAGGAACTCAGGGCTCCCTGAAAGAGTTTTGCTCCTACCCCCAAAATATATACTCAGGCATTTTCTGTGATGCATACTGTGTGGCATACATTCTAGGAGCCCCTCTCTAGCTGTGGGCCCCTAGAATCATCACCACCTTTTGCCCTACTAGGTGCAACCCTGTCTGTTATCAAGGGGAGAGTGCTGATGATGTAAGTGTGGCCCAGAGGGTGGTTAGGTGAGGCTTTGGTGGGCTCTATGTGGTGTGTTCTTCATGATGCTGTTTCTCACTTTCCGTCACCCAGAGGATGTCTGACCTTGGTATTTGAATGAGCCACCAGCATGAGGTCACAGAGATCCTGTCCACCTAATAGCCTCACCTGATGTTTGAGCTCTTGGCATCCAGCTGTGATATCGCATCACACCCCTTTACATGCTGTGTATGTCTCGCCATGCTCTGCACACATGGCATTCATTGTCCTTGGTTCTTCATGCAAATTCTATGGTCGCGGCGGAGATGGTTGTGGGAGATTCGATAGGTCGAGGTTCCAGCAGAACCAGCCCGTTCCTGTGGGGGAGTCATCCTCTTGCCACAGCACGAATCATTTTGATGCTGGCAGCCACCAGATGGAGGATATGTAGCTCATGGTGCTTCTGTAAGAAATTTGTGCATTGGCGCAACATGGGAAAGCTCAGGTACAGTGTTATGCATTGAGTCTGGGTGTGGACGTGGAGTCCACACGACCTACCTTCAGGTCATCCTCCAAGGTGCTAGGTCCCAGTTAGCAGAACATTGTTCATCAAAGTGTATGACCGGGCAATTCATCGTCAAAGCCACTGTTGGCAACTCATTTGAAGGACGTGCAACTTTTGACCTGGGCCAGCTTCATTTTGGCGAGTGTCGTGTTTGTTGCTGATCACCTGACTCCAACACAGAAACGCACAAAGTAATGCACCCTGACCATTTGTTTCTGCTTCATTCCTTAGCAGACATATCTGAATCTGAATTCCTCAGCTGAAAAATTTGAAGCTTATTTCTTAGCTGACATACACTACACAGCTTGCCTTTTCCCTGGACATTTATACGTTTGATCATTTTTTACATGAAATCATCCAGTTTAAGTACCCTCCGAAGAGGTCCTCTTGGGACTTGAACCAGCAGCTTTTCACGTTCAACTCCATATTTATGCCCACCGTGCTGCCAGGATCATCATCACCCGAAGTGGCGTTTTGACTCTTAAAGTGCTTTGGAAGGTGCTCTGAATGGGAATGTATTCTTTCTGTGAGAGTCATTATGTATGTTTTTCATTTTCCATGCCCCACAGCATGTAAAATGTCCCCCCCCCCACCATGCCAACTTTCATCCTCCCACTAAACATGGGATTCGTAATTCCCATCATTGACCGCAGGGAGCCAGGTGCGATCAGCCAGCGCTATTTGGCAGGAGACGGGAGATGGAAGATGAGTCCGGAGAAGGACAGAGAGACGCCACTGGCTGTGTTCAGTGGTGCTGCTGACCTAATTTAAAAGCCTGAATTCAGAACAGCATCCCTTCCCTCTCTGGGGGATTGGACTCGGGGGCTAAGGTGGCTGGGGGGAGTCTGGTGGAGACCGTGAGGTTCAGGGAGAAGAGCTGACTGTTCAGAGCACAGGGGCTCAGTTTTGGCTTTTGGTTTTAAGGTCAGCGTTCATCCTACATGCTAGATTTAGGGTGGATGCACAGGAGGCTGGCCTCGCAACATCGGTGTCCACAATGTCCATGTTTCCTCCCATCTATCTATAAACTTTGTGCATGCATATTTCAGCAGGCAATGATGCAGCATTAGCTTGCTGATTGTGGAGGCAGGAAAATCATCAGAGCGACCTCTACTGGACCAAGCTGGAATTGCAGGCGTGAGGAGCCCTTGAAGGCCAAAGCCAACACACCAATCAGAGCATTGTCTGAGTCTCAGTATAGCACTCAGGAGTGCTTCTGTCACATGCCCTTATAGCTACAGATCGTTTATGACATTGGTGTGTTACAATGAATATGGAATAGCTTATTAAAATTAATTAGATATTATTTGCAAAACTTGAGCTCCTCATATTTCCAGTCACCTAATGATGTTTCTTTTACATTCTTTAAATGGGGGAAAATTCAGCACACAGTGAGCCTAGGAATCACATGACATGTTTACTGGTGTAACGGCGCTGCATCGCCGTGAGGTAATGTGTGGACGTCTGCAGAGCGTGAGCGCCTCACGGTGGCCATCGGTGGATCAGTCTGCTGCTCCGCCCTCGCCATGTCCGCTCTTTTGTAAAAGCTGGCATTTAAATGAGGCAGCTTAGTTAGTCATGTTGGCCATATGTGAATCCTGGACGGTCGTCAAATTCAGTTCACCTTGCCATGGCTTTGAGGCCAAGGAAAATGTCTGGAATATCATGGCCTCGAGTCCGAAAACCAGCAGCCAAAATCTCTGTGTAACTACGCCTCATTCATTATGGTATTGTCATCAACAAAAATTTTGAGTAATGGGCTGAATTTTTGAAAATCATTTCCATTCCCATCTAAAACATGAGCGATATTACTGCCATGGCCTCACGTACCCTTGGGGTTCATGTGTGGGGACCTGCTCATGAGACCCAGAGTCCAAGAATGACTGGGTATTTGGAAAGGTTGGACACATTTGGATCCGCGTCAGGAGCCAGGGTATCTAAGTGCAGAAGGGCCTGAGGCTCAGATCATCCAAGGTCAAGAAAAAACGGTTAAGAAGCAGAGCAGATCAATGGATCTGAATCCTCGGCGATGTAGGACATGGGGTGGGTTAGGCTGAGCAGAACTCTCAGTAGAGTAATGACTCCTCTCTGGCCTTCAGCCTCCTGCTAGGAGCAGCCGGGGCCTCTCCATGTACTGTGACACCTGGCTGTCGAACACACATGCTTCTTTCGCGGAACACATGCAGTGGGCCACAATGGGCAGCCCGTGATGTCTGTGGGACAGCCAGAGCTTCGTCCTCTGGGTTTTAGCGTCTTGGGGGTCTTCTCCAAATTTGACCCCCCTCAGGGAACCCAGTGAGCTTTATAGGGGGTCCGATGAGGCTGCGGGTGGGAACAGACATGCCTGCTTGAGCCTGTCCCCCCTCCCACTCCGCCCAGCCCATAAATGTTTTATGCAATTCAAACTGAAATGGGGGGGGGTGAAGTTCCATGTGTATTGAGTAGCCTGCCCCCTGCACATCCTCAGACCCCCAGCTGGGTCCATCTGGGTCTGTGATTTTTTTTTAAAATCTGGTAGCCGCACCTACCAACGTGGTAGTGTGTGTTTTGGTACATTAGCACTAGCTGCGATTCCACGCTGTCCTGCAAAGGGCTGTGCCGTCCCGTCAGCCCCTGCTGATTCCCTTTTGCACGAGTGGCCCCACATGTAAGACGACTCTTTAGCGTGTGCCCCTCTTCAAAGTCGCCGTGGGTCCTTGATGCTGGTTCGCTCCAATGATGTTAGTTTTGCCCTTTCCTCAAGAAGTTGTTTGATTTTTGAGTGTAAATCTCTCAATAATCTTTAAAGTTCTTTAATGCGACATTTGTATTTGGTTAACATTTTTAAGAAAGAATGTTCAAACGATATAACAGAGGACTCTGTTATGGTGAAGAATTGACAGAAAGAATCATCTTAAACTGACTTTGAAAGATCTCCTTGACTCGCCTAATGACGCACTCTGCGACATCATTGTGCATATTTTAACAGGAAACATTAGTGACACTCTGTATGTCAAGCTGTAGCTCCTAGCGCTAAAGCCTGGAGCAGCCTGCTGTGTGTTTTACAGATGGTAACAAACTCCATGTTGGCTCCGGCACTGCCTCAGTTGCCAAGGGGTCTTTTGGTAAGCTGGAGCCAGGATGGCCACCATAATTCACGTGCTGTACGGCCAAACTTTGCAATACCATGTACAATAAGAGAAACTTTGCCCCAGAGGATTTGCTGGTTTCAATTTTGAAGCTATTGGTAGACGTTGTCTGGCTCTAAGCTCAAATGAAGTCATTAAATCCTGACCCAAGCTGGATTGAAAAGCAGAAAATCCCGTTTGGCCTGGAATCCCTAAGGCACTGAACTAACAGGTTCGAGAGGATGCCTCAATATTGTAGTTTCCAGGAGAGAGACTGGGCCCAGGATGCTGTGGAGACAAAATAACATGTCATTAATTTTGTGTGTGTACCTCGGGATGCACGGCTGCCGTGCCACTGGCTGTGACTTGATGGAATCTTTCTGCTGGGCATCCAGAGGAGAAGAACTTGTGGGTCAGGACACAGTCTGTCCTGAATGGGAGCTAGCAGCTTGCCCTCTTGGGCTGATCCTTTTATATGGTATTTTACCAACAGTAAGGTGCTTAGAGACAGCCTTGCAGTCTGGAATAGGTCCATATCCTGAAATGGCCCTGTGAAATTTCAAAATGTATAAATGGGTAAAATTGTAGGTTGGTTTGGATAAAAGCAATGGCTATTGTATTAAATAAGTATGAATCAATATTCTGAAGGATTAGTGAAACCATTAACAGCCCATGACACAATGGGGGGGATTTCTTGTGGTAAACCCGTTAAGGGAAAAGCTCTGAATCTAATGGTATTCCTCATCTTCGAATTGTTAGATCGACATTATGATAGAGAGGCTTGCTCATGCACAAGTATTGAAAGCCATATATGGTCTGTGAGGGGCCCTTGTCTTGGGTCACACCTGCATCCCATCATGCATTGTGTGTTTATGGCTAATAAAGGTATCTGGTGTGAGGCAGCTCTCAGTGGTCAACCAGGCAGGGTCCCAGGGGAGAGCCAAAGCGGGGAAGAGAAGGGCAGACACTAGGACAGCCTCCCAGTGAGTGTGTAGGGGGTCTGTGTGTGGGTCTGGGTATATGTGTATTGGTAATTCTGCCCTCCAGGGTGCTGGCATAGGGTTTTCTCTGCTTTGAATGATTTTATCTCTTCATATGTCCCCTCCCATCCCTCTCCCCCTCTTTCTCTGTCACCCCCAACCGTTTCTCCCCCTCCTTCTCTCTCTATCCCCATCCCTTTATTCCCCTTCATCTCTCTCCCCATCCCTCTCTCCCCCTCTTCCTCCATCTTCCTGTCCCCCTCTTCCTCTCTCTCTCCTCATCCCTGTCTCCCCCCATGCACTTTCTCTGTTTGCATTCCTTTCTTCCCCTCTTGCTTTCTCTCCCCACCCCTTTCTCTCCTTCTTCCTCTTCCTCTCTCTCCCCATCCCTCTCTCCCCCTCTTGCTCTCTCTTCCATCCTTTTTTCCCTCCCTCCAAATCCCCTTTCTCCCCCTCTTCCTCTCCTCTCTCTTACTCTTGTGCTCCTCACCAGCTTTGGGCTGAAAATCAATGTGTCGCCTCAGGTCCAAGCTTTCTTTGTTTCAATTAGCTAAATACACCCCCACATGTTCCAACGGGTATTTTTAACTGCACCCCCCCACCACAGGCGCATGCATATGCACACCACCAAGTCTCCAAACTCGGTACTTGTTGCCTTGGAAACACACAGGTGTGTTGCTAGGTGCTAGAGGAGACATAGACAGGTTTAGAGATGATAGCATTAAGGGCGAGGATAGATTGTGGGGAGTGTGTGTTTGTGAGGGCGTGTGTGTGTTTCTTTTTATATTTATATTATGTTGTGGGGACAAAATGTCCCCAGGAGGTAATAAAAACCTGACATTTTTATCTTGTGGGCACATTTGTCATGTCCCCACAATGGAAAACTCAATTTTATAAAAATCTGTCAATGAAATCAAAAAACCAAAAAGAGCCAAAAGTCTTGTATTTTGTTGGGTTACTTCTGATTAAGGTTAGGGCTGGCTTAGGGTTAGGGTTAGGGCTTTAGGGTTGTCATAGTTAGATTAGGCCCATAGAAATGAATTAAGGTGTGTGTGTGTGTGTGTGTGTGTGTGTGTGTGTGTGTGTGTGAGAGAGAGAGAGAGAGAGACACTTCATTCCACCAACATCCCATAGCCACTTAGCCTCACTCTTCCTAGTGGCTCCACAGGTTTTACTTCACCCATCTGCGTCTTGCTCCACCAGCAGAGGTGTCCTTCCCCGTGTGTCCACCACCTTCTCCCTCCATGCACACCTTCACGACTGGTGTGCGAGACTCGCATGAGTGCATGGTGGCTGCCAAGCTCCGTGATTGTTAATGTTAATTGCGTGACACGGCCTTTCACGGTGACCGGAGTCCACTGTTGGACTGTGCTACCGGCTCCTGTTTATCCCACAGAAGTGAAAGGAGTGCAAGGCATTTATGCTGGACCAAACTAATTTGTGAATTTTCAGTTACTCACAATAAGAACCAGAGACACTGACCCCATCAGTGCTGCTTACCACCTTAAATTCCACAGAATGACCACACCAGACCTTTTCACCTGCTGTCTGTATCCCATAAAATTCAGCCCAGGTGTTCTGTAAATGATTGTTTCTCTCCGGGGCTTTCCGCCCTGCTTTGGAGTGTGATTGACAGGTCCTGCAGCCAGAGTGATGCGGTCTCCATGTGCCTCATAATGAGACTAGTGATGGGTAATGAGGCTGGGTCACAGCTGCGTGTCTCGTGGTGTAACACATGTGTAACTTAGGTGTAGCACCTGTACTGTGGAAATACCAGGAGCACATGTGCATGACAGCAACACAGAATCAAGGCAAAACACATCAGGAGGTCATGCATGCTCTGAGGAAATATTCCTTTCTGCCATGGGCTTCCTGGAATGGGCTTCAGGCACACCGTGATCCTGTACTATATGGGATGGATGGGTGGGTGGATGGGCGGGCGGGCGGGCTCTTTGTCCTGGAGTATCTGTACCAGACCTGGCCCAAGTTAGGTCTGCTCATGCTTCTATCCTTAGCTATAACTTTTGATGTCTCTGTGGTCAAGCTCTTTAATAAACTTGGTCATATGGGGTCCAGTAAGTTGCTAACACACAGTTATCAGGCAGGCTTCTGAGGCCTACAAACTTCAAATAAGTGATGGAATTGCCAAAAACATTTAAGTTCTGGCTCATAAATGTGCCAAGACTGAAGTTGACTATACAAGGCTATGTTTGATTATTTTCTTTCTATTACAATTATGGATGCAGTCCAGAGCATATGAAAAAGCAATGGTGGTCACAAGGCTAGCCTAGTTAAAGTAATAACAGGCTATCGTGCTAGCGGAGATAAAAAGCAACAAAAACCTAAATACGACTTAGAAGTAATATGCTTTGCGAGAGATTGAATTATTGGTCCTATTGCCTTGTGTCACCTAGTTGGTGGAGGCTCCATATATACAGAATTCCTCCAGAGCATCCTATCTTCTGTCCGAGTCCTCAGACTGCCCAGTGGTGTGTTCATTGATGCCATCACTGTGTCCATCCACCTGTCTGCTGGCCATCCTCTTCATCTATTACCACTACCTTTTCCACGGATTATGGTTGTTATAAACTGCTCTTGCTGTGTCGTAGATGACAAGGACTGCATTTTAGTTCACAAATTATACTTACCTACCTACCCACTGAGGCATGGATAATTAAGGACTGAGGACTGCAGACATGAAGCACTATTCATTTAGGTGGGTCCAGGAAAGGAATCAGCTTTACTTAAGATATATTGCATTTGCAATATTTTCTGCAAACTGGTATCCCAAGGAATGAAATGTTTGAATAGTGAGGTATAAAACATTTGTCTGTATACGACTTATGCGGGGTGTATTGCCATGGTGCATCCATTCAGTCGCGGGACGTTTGTAGTCTTGAAGATGAAGTCACACACTGGGTGAGCGTGGGCGATGTAGCATGTGATGGGGATCAGCCCCACACCCCCTGAGGAGCATGGCTTGTGCAGGATCTCCAGTTCAGTTTAAACTGCTAATGACCTCAGCATTGGGAGAGAGGGCTAAATTAGCTCAACGAGGGGAATTAATTAGTTCAATGGAGTGCTTGAGTGCTCTGGGGGAATGAAAGGTATCATGTCTACCAGATCCTCTGGGACTTAGCCTAGGAAGCCCTGGGCCTCATTGCATGCCTCATCATTTGTGCCATTTTCTTTTAATAACAAAATTCAGAAATATGTTCTGGTGGTCAGCAAGAAATTACCAACAACCCAGCACCTTCACAGATTTAACCAAGTGAGAAAAGCATAAATAAACATGAGAAAAAGACTAGTACATATAGACGATGAGTGGTACAGGCTTTGCCAAACTCTGATCCAAGACAGAATCTTCATGGCGCGGTACACTTCAGTCAACTGACTCATAGTCCAAAAGAAGGCTCCAGCGTAACTGGGAGATCCAGCACTTAGTAGCTCCGCACTTAATGCTGCAAGCCAGGATGGCCAGATGTACAAGTTTATAGAGCCTTCTCTTCCAAAGGGATGGTGTTCCCAACCTGGCGAGCTTTTGCTGGGCTTGACAAAAGGCCCAAGCTGTGTTGGTGAACTGGAATGATGGAATAAACCTAACCCCCATTTCACGTCAGATCTGCGGCAGAGGGGAACTGACCTGGTGTTATTGACACTTGCTCTTCTCCTTTCCAGAAGACGTGCAGTGGAGACATAGCTTGAGGTCAGTCACAAGTTGCACAAGTCAAATATGATGATAAAGAGTGTACAGTTTTGGCCATGGAGAACAACAGGAGGCATATTTTGCATTGTGATTCACTTTATAAAGAGGGCATGTTTTGAAATTCCTGCTGTAGTTGAAATTGACAGCAAATAATAGTTTTTGTATTTGTGAGCAGTGAAAATGGTTTTTGGTTTTAGTGTGTGCATCACACTAATAGTTGACAGGATTATAGTTGTATTGTAATTCCCAGAGAATGTTTTGCTGTAATCTACACTACTTTTTCCTTATTCATAGCACCAAGGATTCATGGTAAACAGATTTAGAAGCCAGCAAGGGATGTCTGTTTGCAGAGCACATAAATTCTATTCTCCACTGCCATCCTGTACAAATTGGCACAGAAATGTCTTGTTATTTCTTGTCAGAGGATGAAATTTCTTGGAGAACAAAGGGCCAGCTACCTGTTCAAGGTGTATGTAATCTGACTTTGGAATAGCATGTTACATCACCTAGTGCAGGAGAAAGGGCCTTTATTTTCAGCTTGACGTGACTGCTATAGAAAATCTATGCATTTTCCGACTGAAGCACTAAGAAAAAAAAACTCATGCTTCTGCATAGGCGGCCAGGAAAGCTATCAGAAGTCAAATATTTCATTGTGCTCTGGAGTCTCGGTCATCAGGACATGAACAATTTCATTCACTTGCTAAATTTTAGCAGCATTCATTATTCTAGCAGTAGCCTAACACTGATCTGACTTTTCTATTATCTGAAGAAATAGGAAATGGTTTGTTGTTTATGTAAAATCTGGCTACCCTGCAAATGCAGCCACAGGAGAATTATCCCGACCCTGGCCATTTTAGCTACAGAGGCATGGTTTAGCTACCTTTCAATAGCTAGCATCAGGTTTAATTATAGAGAAGTAAGTTGAAGGACTTCCTGCATGATCTGTATGTAGCTCCACTTGGTCTTGTCATTGCTGGGATTGTTTGTCCCCAGGCTAAAGCGACAGTTTCTCAGCTTTTCTGCTGTCCTTTATTGGAGGATCTTCATCCTACCTGTATGCTACACCGATCGAAGTCTATGCCTTAAGGCATGTACAGTAGATAGTATGTGTCTTTTTGTCAAGTCTTGTTATATTACTTAAGGTTGTCCAGGGATTATGAACTACACCAGAGAGTACCACACCATAACAACACTGTACCAGAGAATACTACACCATAACAATACTACACCAGAGAGTACTACACCATAACAATACTACACCAGAACAGCACTACACCAGAGAGTACCAGCCCATAACAATAATACATCAGAGTGCCACACCATAACAACACTGTACCAGAGAGTACTACACCATAGCAATACTACACCAGAGAGTACTACACCATAACAATACTACACCAGAACAGCACTACACCAGAGAGTACCAGCCCATAACAATAATACATCAGAGTGCCACACCATAACAACACTGTACCAGAGAGTACTACACCATAACAATACTACACCAGAGTATCCGACGCAACAGTCAAAAGCCAAAAGTTGCAACAAAATGCTCAGCTTAAGCTTACTCAAAGCTTTGAATCAATCAAAGGAATAGGCAAACCACATTTAAAGGTGGTTCATCGAGGTGTTCTGCAGTTCACATTACACAATGGCCTCACTGTGCAGCAGGTGTCAGAGCAAGAAACACAAAGTGATTATAGCGTAGCAACCTTTATGAGAATGCTATCTCATTCTCTCTCAGCAGTAGATTAGGTCGGCACAGATTATACCCGTTCATCACAGGCTGGGAAAATGGGTCCTGACACACAGCCACTTGTGTAGCATTCTCATTGAAATGTTCTTATAGCATGATAATCAAAAACCTATTCAATATTAATTTCCCCCAACCCACACGGTGCTTACGTTTCCGTTCATTGCTTTGTGAAATCCAGCCTTACAGAGCTGGACTGTCCTGCTAGCTAACTAGCATTCAGTCTCCATATGAAACTGCATGGAGTGAGGTGGGGGTGGGAGCAAATTTCCAATGAAGTGGCTCTTGCTTGGGTGGTACACATACTCCGGTTTTTTCACACAGTCCAAAGACACGCAGTCAGGCTAACTGGCGTCTCTGAATTATCCTTAGAATGCGATTGTCTGTGAGACTCCGCATGTTGTGTTATGGACTGGGATCCCAGCCTTATGACGTATCCCTGATGAGGATGGATGGATGGATGGATGGATGGATGGAGGGTCCATGCTTCTTGTCAAGCCTGGATAGGAGTTGCTGCTGCTGCGATGTGCAGCCTTGGCATTCGGGCAGAGCTGTGTGTGTGTGTGTGTGTGTGTGTGTGTGTGTGTGTGTGTGTGTGTGTGTGAGTGCTTTGCCTATTAGTGCAATAACATTCCTTATGCGAGGCATGACTGATTTTCTTCCAAACCCTCCAAAATGCTGTGTGTTCCATCCCATAAAATTTTAGTAATAGCAATCTCTTGCCAATTTGTTTACTGTTTTCAAAATAGTTTTTGTAAGTTTTATTTTAATTTAACTCAAATATTGTCACTTTTATTAGAACTTTATCCTCAGGCTACCAACGTAAAAGTTAAATAAATATTAGGGAGAAAGCTAAATTTAACTTGGATGTCTATTTAAACTATAAATATTCCATTGTGACTATCGTTAAAAGAATTAGTCGCTTCACTGGTCCCACTTCAGTGGTCCTTCAGTACTATAGCAAGAGTATTGACTTACTTTTGCCTCATCAAAAACAGGAGTTGGATTCAAACTTGGCTGACATGTACTGCAGTTATGGATTTATGTTTCCCCCGGGGCTGTTTCCATAAAATGCTGTAATTGTAACTAAATTACAATTACAGGAAAGAGCGGGAAAGAGAATTTCCTCTGTTACAACATCATCATCTCTGTATTCCTCTCTAGATTTAAAAAAAAAAAAACCAAAAGTATCCTCATTTCTCTCTCATTGCAATAAATCAATGAATCATAAAGACATGAATATTCCAAGCTGTAGTATTTTTCTTGTGACTGTCTATCAGCAAATGTCACGGAGTTAAATGATTTGTTGAATGAAAGGCAGCTGGTTCTATCTCTTATTAATGCCCCCCCCCCCCCCCCCCCCCCCCCCCCAAAAACACACTCCCCGGCGCCGCCTTTTCCGCTCGTCCCCTTTCCCGACCCCGCAGGGGAAAAAGGGGGGGGGGGGGGGCCCTGGGGG
>JAACJT020000052.1:18515769-18526471 GCA_009936485.2 Gymnarchus niloticus | reverse complement strand
TGTGTGGTGCTTTAGGTTGTTGTATGGTGTTTTGTGGTGCTTTAGGTTGTTGTGTTGTGTTTTGTGGTGCTTTAGGTAGTTGTATGGTGTTTTGTGGTGCTTTAGGTTGTTGTGTGGTGTTTTGTGGTGCTTTAGGTAGTTGTGTGGTGTTGTGTTTTCCATGCCCTGTTGGAAAAGTGAAAAGCACAAAATTTGTCTGCACTTCCAAAAAGAGGGTGAACATCAACAAGTGTTTCTCAGTCTGAAAACCTGCAGATAAAGAATCTGACTTTGCCATGTTTAATGGCTCATGACTAAACGGCTCCATGAAAACAGCAGTAGTCCCTGGGTTCTACTCTACTAGCATAGGAAACATTTCCTTTCAGAGAAAAAACCATTTGTAGGGTGAGGTGCATCCGCTGCCTGCCCTTTAATGCCCCTTTAAATCAGGAACACAAAGTGCACTCAGAAACTGTGGAAGCAGGACAGCAACACAGTACGATGAAGTAGGAATACACTGGTGGAAAGGCTGAACACAGTGGGAGGAAGTAGGAGCACAGTCGAGGAAAGGCTGAACACATTAAGAGGAAGTTGGAGCATAATGATGGAAAGGCTGAACACAATGGAAGTAAGAACACAATGGAGGAATGACTGAACACAGTGTGAAGAAGTAGGAACTCAATGGAGGATAATGAAAGTATAATGAAAGCAATGGAAAATATATTGGAACACAATGGATAAAGGTTGAAGCACAGAGTGTGAATGACAGAATACACTGCAAGTTGGAAATGAGAGGGAATTAGGAAGTAATTTAGGAGGAAATAGGTACCAATTGGGAACTAAATGGTAACAGTAGGAATCCATTGGAGGAAGAATGCCGTCCTCTGCTTGCTTCCAAGCATTTTGTTTTCAGGCTTTTGGAAGGTAATGTTTACAGTTCCTTGAATTTCCTTACAAAGTGCAAGATTACCACTTCTTCCTCATTAATATTATAATGCTAGCATGGGTAGATGGATCCGTATGCATGAATAACAAGGCCTTCCGAACTGGGACATGCTCAGATGCATGTTGTCCTCTCCCCATACCTTTTCAGGCTGAGAAACAGTCATCGTTGTTCATCAAAGACTCGAGCACCCCTAGGAGAGAATGCCGAGCATGCAGCCCAGATCTGCTTTCCTCTGATTGTGAATGTTCATCACCACAGGAATAGGTTCTGTTCAGACTACACTCCTGAGCAGCGAAAACCTTGTCACACTGATGGTGAAGTGAACTCTTAATGTCTTTGCAATATTACTCACAATCCCCTTAGCAGATTTGAAGGTGCAAGCCTCTTTTTCTACAGGTTAGGTGCTCTGCAAGGTCACTGAGCAGTGCCTGATTTGTTTGGACTGTTATTGTACCAATGCACCAGGTCCTATGGTACAATGACTGCCTTGTTTGTCAGAAAGACGTGTTAGGCTTGTGCTGAGACATGACTAAAGCTGTTTTCTCTGGAGGGAAGATGAAAGGCTTTGCATTCTGCTCAAAAATATGAAAGAATATGAACAATTTTTAAAATAGGCTTATCAAAATGTACTGACCATGAGTGCCAAGAGTAAGGTGTCCTTGTAACAAGACTGCTTGTTATTATTATTATGATTTTACAGTGGAACCTCGATTATCCAAAAATCCATCATCCAACCCATGCTCTTCAAAATCTATTTTTACTGCACTGATTGATGCTCTAAAGTACTATTTCTGCTATTTAATGCATTTGTTTCTCAATATATATATATGAAGATATATGCATACATGTGCAGCATAGAAATAGTCTTAATTTGACTATAAAGGAGTGGAAATCTAATGTTGGCTTTAGCTACTGTGCAGGTTCAGGACATTCTCCTGTGACCTTGAGGTGTCATCTGTTGTACCATAGTCCATTGTCAGCACAGGAATGTGGTGGGGGGTAACTTATCTTTCAGTCTTTTAACTCAGTTTTTTTTTTTTTTTTTTTTTACATATATTGGGTATTCTAATATGTGTTCGATCATCTAAACTATTGGATTAACCGAACCGTCTCTGGTCCCAATTAGTTTGAGGAGTCGACTTTCTTTCTATGCATTTCAGTGGTACTGTTGTGTATGTAAAGAGCTTGTGGGGATCCTGAGTGCTCAACCAGTGGAGTTATTGGGATTGGCAAAAAGGTAAAGAAATGTTGAAGTAAACGTATGGTGGCGAATGAGATTATTTAATTAAAAAAAAACAAAAAAACAGTAGAATTAAGTATTGCATTCAGAAGCTAGGCTTAAATTTCTTCCTTTGGTCTTTTGTCATCTGGTCCTTTGTTATTTTGACAGTTTGTTGTGGCATTTGTCCTTCATTATCCTGTCTTCTAGAACCCACTGTTTTAAGTTGTTCCTGTTTTTGATTGTGCTGAAAATAACGATATATTTACGTATATTTAAAAATTATAAGTAATTTGTGAGGGGGAGTACAAGGTCCTGAAGTACCCACAATGCCTCTGCAGCACTGAATGTAGTCATCCACTACATAGTAGGAATTCTAAACAGCTAGTAAATGTTAGTTGGAGGTTGAAAATCCCAGGATTAGGGATTGATTGGTCCTGCCTGGCGGTGCTATGTGATCAACCATTCTTTCAGTAAGAAGAAACAGGGCAGTGGTCAAATAGGGCAAAGCATGCTCTCTCTCTCATGTGCTGGTGCCCAGCCTAACAGTCTAGTGTCTTCACTCTCAGTAAGGCATCTTGCTTTGTAATTGAGAATGTACCTTACAGAGAGGCTTAGTCACCTTCTGCTCTGGGCCTGCCAGGTTCCTCAACAAAGGAAAGTCTTCATATCAGCTCTCTTTGAAATGTGCAAAGAATGAAGGACAGTGGTCGTGATAGCTGACCAAAGGTTGATTTTGAGATCCTAAATGTTAAACATTCATGTTCTAATAGAGATGTGTTGCTAATAGATGTAATTAGAGTACATATATTTAACAAAACGTGTAAATGAATGACAGGAAATCAGTGGGTGTCAAAGGGAAAGTGGGAATATTATTATGGGTTTGCAGGCCTTTTGATGACCTCTTGATTTCAGATTGCATATAGTAACATTAGGCCATGTTAGCAATGCAACTAGACTGAGGCAGTTTCCCAGAATGTCTGTACAAGCTTTCTGCACCATGGAGGGAAAAGAAACAAGTGTGAGGATGGTGCAACAAAGAAATGCCATCCAATAGCATACTTCAGTGGCCAGTGGATTTCTATACTGCTTATGAATTGTTTTTCATTCAAGCTCCCACTGACTTCTTTGGGGTTGCTGTCTTTCAGTAGATGGAGTTCAGCAGCCATACAGTGGAGAATGGGGCAGAATATGCTTCTCATGTTGTTGTTTCATAACGACAGTAATGTGGGAGGTGTCTTGCATCATTAGTAACCAAACACATCTCAATGGCCAAGGAACCAATGTGAAGGCACATGAAACTTAACTATGGTGCATGAGGTACAATACCAGGCAGCCTTACGTACCTAACTTGTTTTCATAATTCCAGATGAAACATTTCTGAAATCAGAGAACATTCTAGAACCTTTTGCATACTTTAAGGTCACCGTGATTTTTTTCAGTGTGTTTAGATATTGTTGTGCTCTGGTTTTGCATCAGTCTTTCATAAGCATATTGGAAGCCCACTTTTTCGTCTTTTCAGTGCATTGCAGGTGGAGTCAGTGTGGTGAGGCGGCCTCAGAACCTAACTGGTTTCTGAAGGCGAAGCTGCAGCTTGAGTGAGCCCTGCAGTCTCGGCATCCTCCTATGTGTGAATTTAGCCTGGCGAGCCCAGTAGTCCCGGTGTCCTTGTGCGTGTGAATTTAGCCTGGGTGAGGCCTGCAATCCCAGTGTCCTGTTGTGTGAATTTAGCCTGGCGAGCCCAGTAGTCCCAGTGTCCTTGTGCGTGTGAATTTAGCCTGGGTGAGGCCTGCAATCCCAGTGTCCTGTTGTGTGAATTTAGCCTGGCCGAGCCCTGTAGTCCTGGCATCCTTCTGTGTGAGAATTTAGCCTGGACGAGCCCTGCAATCCCAGTGTCCTGTGTGTGAATTTAGCCTGAGTGAGCCCTGCAGTCCCGGCATCCTTCTGTGTGCAGATGTAGCACCTGGTCTTTCCTCTTCATTCTGCTCCCAGGCTTGAACTGCTGTCTCTGGCTTCTCTAAATGTATGTAAGGGGAACATTAGTCATGCACTGGCACGTTCCTCACTGGCCTCAGGCAAATATCAGCGAGCTCTCTTTTCTGTTAACAAGGCAGCAATGTCCCCAACGCCAGTTTGGCTACCAGGCCACTAGCTGAGCGTTTGCCACTAACACCTAGTTGTGGCTAATGAACAAAATGGGTCTTTTCACAGTATACCCCCCCCACACACCCTTCCCACACAACTTGAAGAAAATTGGGTACATACTGGCAATTAGGCTAATTCTCCCCACTGGGGGTGGGGTGGGGGTGTCCATGCCGCTGGTGCTCCATGAGGAGTTGAACATGGATGCTTGGACAGTTCAGGCTGTATATTTAGATAACTAGGGCCTTCACACACTGGACCTGAGTTGTGAAAAAGCTTCCAGCTAGAAGACACGACTTTGAAAGTCATTTTGCAGGTTTCCCAAAGCGTTTGAGGAAAGCAGTGAGAAGGGAAGCCTAACTGCAAAGCAGCGCAGAGTGCCTGAAGGTTATGGCGATCCAGAAGTAAGGTCTCTGCAGTCACAAACCATGTGACCCTCTTGACAGGCGGAGTTGTGCAGGGGCCTGTCAATCTGTTGTTCAATTACCAGGTGATGAGAGAGTAAATCTCTATTAAATAAATGTATTTTAAAAATACATGTAGAGCCTCTTCACAGCTAGCATGTTTCTGAGGGACCCAGCCACAAGTTTCCAGATGGACAGAGGATTTGACTCAGGATTTGATGACATTGTCTACGTTGATGACTGTCAGTCATTCAGCAGATTTCAATCATTAGGCTTTGCGATGTATGACGTTTGTCCTCAGAGTATTTTCTCCTTTTTTATTGCTTTAAAGGCACCGGTCTTAGAACTGAAATATTTTGAAATCACATGAAAATTTGCATTCTCTGCCTTTTCCGCTGTGCTTTTGGGAAGTCGCCTATCATGTGTGGCAGGAACAGCTTAGAAGAAAATGCCTTTTCAAATATCTCAGAACAGAAATCTGGGATATCGATTTTTTTTGGTCTGCAATTCCTTCCCTGATCTCATGAAAACCTTGCAGGGAAAAGTGAAAATTGCTGCTGCATTTGTCTCAATCCTTTGGGGAAATGTTTTGCCTCCTTGTAAACAAAGAACTGAAGGAATTCTAAAATCCAAGGGCCGGGGGGGCCTTTACCTAAGCTGGGCAAGATTCCTGACCATCAGGCTGATCAGACTAATCTGGAACTGTTTTGCAAACTTTATCGTCATAACTGTGCTGCTATATTTGCATGTTGTCCTTGCATCAAATGTGATCATTCCTGCTCAGGGTGACACGCATACAGGCACAAACGCACGTGGCCACCCACACGCTTGCATACTGTAACGCCGTAGGAAGAGGGCTGTGATCTTTTTCTTTCGGGTGCTGAATCGGAGTTGGAGGAAAGTGGCAATTAGCCGTGGTTGTAAATGTTCAGGGTTAAACACTGATCACCACCCCACTGCTGAGGGGCCCAGACCGCCTGCTCAGCCTGCCTCATGCTGCTGTCAGTTTCCATGGTAACAGAACCCATCTTGGTTTCCATGGTAACACCCGAGGAGAACTTGGCATTACCGTTGAGAAGAAAAAAAAAAAAAAACAGAATATTAGAACTTTTTGTTAGGGTGCCTCTAGTAACATTGGCATTAATTGCCCATGAGAAAAAGCTTTTGACAAAAATTTTTTTGTGGTCCTGTATGTCCCAGCAGTTGTTCTGCTGAAGGGTGTATGTTCATGCAGAACAGCTGATTTGGGCTGAGAAATGGGATGCCAAATATGTGGCAGTGTTTTGTCAGGCTGGCTAGTGATTGCCACAGTGTGCTGTGTTCTTTGGGGATCACGGTGAAGCTCCACAGAGCATCTGAGATGGTTCTAAATCCTTCACAAAGCTGTCAGCAAGCCCAGGGCCTGGGATTCAATCACACCCCTCAGCTATTATTGTGAGAGAACCAGAACTGTGATTTGCTGCTGGTTTCGAGGCCCTCGTTCACCACCTGGAATGAAGCGACGAGGCGGCTATCTTTATTGAAGATGAGCACATAGCTTGTCAGCATTGGAACCCTGGGTTCTCCATTTTTCCTTCTCTCCTTGACTTCTCTCTTTTGATAAAAGAATTACAGGCGCCATATTCTGGTTTACGGCATATTATAGCCAGCAGACAGGGGGAAGGGCATGGATGCTTGATCCGAGACCCTGATTTGACCATTAAACTGTCATTCATGTGACGGGGGCGTTCCTCTGTACGTGGAGTGGGTGGGTGGCTGTTACTCTTGCTGCCGCGTTTCTAAATATGTTTTCCCGGACCAACATGCACACAGCGCACATGTTAACACGGCTGCGTGAAGGTTTTCTGAGCCCATTCCCGTAGATGGCTCACGTGGAGCTGTTGGAGGCGCTGGCACTCAGCCCCACAGCTCGGGCGCCTGGCGTGCAGCGTATGCATGGCAATTACAGTCGCACAGCACGGCAGATGCACAGGTTGCTCGGCAGTTGCTTAAGTCGCACAGCTTAGGGTTTATGGTTTACCAAGTTTCCGGCGCTCGGCATCCTGCCAGCCCTGGACTAACTGCAGTAGGCTGCCAAAAGTCCCTGCTTCTCAGAGGCTACGCTAGGAGAGAACGTGAGTTGATAGGATGTGACATCATATGCTTAGCCCCTTTTGACAGGATGTGACATCACATGCTTACTCCTGAAACTTCACATTCATATATAACTGTACAGGAGGATCTGTGTTAAGCTGTCAGAGAGTCTTTATAGGCAGATGAGAAGTCACGGTCAATACGTGCTTTGGAAATGAGGTGCATGAGTGTGTAAGAGCTTGTGTATATGTGTGTCTTGGTCTCTGTGTGTTTTTGGGTCAGCGAATCTGCGTGTGCTTTAGTGTCTGTTTGTATGTGTGTACGTGCATTTGTGTGCTTGTCTGTTTGTACGTGTGTAAGCCATGTGCCACTATGGATGTATGTGTACAAATGTGAGCGCATATGCATGGGTGTGCATGTGCATCTGTGTGTTTGTGAGTGTGTGCACGTGTTCTCCAAAACAGTAGGTCCTCTCAACCACAAGGGGGCAGCCACAGCACTTCTGCTCCTGGCTGCAGGTCCTGTGGAGCTGAAGATTAATGGCTCTAACTCTGCTCTTACCTGACACACCTGTTCACCAGCATGCCGAAAAGTGGCACCTGGCCTAGAGTCTATTAGTGTATGAATCTATTATATGCTTGAGTTGTTTGAATCTTGGCATCAGTCTGAATTAAAATTCAGCCATAAAGTGAGCCCATTTCAGGCACATATCAGGCAGCTGAGGTTTAAGCTCTACAGCCATCCCTTTCAAACCGCGAAGACTATAACCAAGACCCGATAATGTTTGATAGCATCCTTTATGTGAATTGTCTCCTTGGTAGCAATGACTGGAAAGGTCTGCTTGAAACGCTGTTTCCCTGGGAATTCACCGCTGATTTCCGATTGTCTTGTTTTCTTGAAAATCCAACTGTTCGATTGTCAAAGACGGGTGGGCCTTCTCCTCCATGAGGAATGGCTGATCATGAGACAGAGTCCCACGCCTGCTGCAGCCAGCATGTTGTCCAAACGCATGCCTGTTTGCCACGGCGACCGCTTGCCATAAAAGCATAATGTAACCCAGAGGCAGCCGTCAGCGTGTATTTGCCTTCTTTCTTATGGTCCATGGCTTGTCTCCCACGTGCTCCTGTCTGCTGCTGCTTCTATCCACGGGTCATTTAGACCTCTTAAAGAGGCAGTTTCACTGGGGTGGAAAATTGCTGCAGCCCTAGCGTTTTCCATCAAAGGGTGCAAAGTGGCTTCCTCGGCTGCCGTCTTCTCGTTGGTCACAATAGCCCTCGCTGCGCTGGCGAACGCGCGCCCGGCTTACACGTCAGCAAGCGCACGTCTGTTGGCTTCCCCTGAACCCGGTGTTCCACCGATAGTCCCCCTCGCAGAGAAGAAGCCTTGTCTGATCCCTCACGGTGCATCCCGTGTGTCTGTGCTATCTGTGAGATTATGCCGATGGACTTGCCATGATGGAGAGTGAATGACAGGCAGCTACATGACTGAGACCATAAATAGGGTGTGTCTTTCTTTAGCCACCATGCTGACCACGCCCACTGATGATGTCATTTAAAGTGCAGCTAAATTATGGAGTTTTAGTACTGCTGCTTCTACCAAAAGGTAACTGAAAAAAAGATCCCTGGATATAACTGAAGAATTGCCATAAGTACATTAACAGGCGTAAATGGGACAAAATTACAATATTAATTCTCTTAGTGAAGAGAAGAGAAACTAGCAGCGTTATATATACATGTTTCACCTGTGCTAATAGTCTGACTTTTTCACTGTTCTGTGATCACCTTTAAGGCACGGAGCAGAAGGTGGCTGAGAAGCTGACGTCGACTTACTGGGTCTGACGGGATGGTGCCGGGTTGCCTGCTTTGCCTGCGTTCTGCCCGCTCTGTCGCGTCCTTTCGTGATTTTGCTGAGCCATCAGGCTGTTTCTTCCTCACCCACAGTCCGTGAATGACCACTCCGTTCTGTTTGCTGTTCTGGGCTGCTGTAACCGGCTGCAGCAGGCCAGGTCGCCACTGTATCTCTAGACTCTGTTGCCAGTCTGGCCCACATTCCCAGTATGGGGCAGGATGCTCTTTCTAGGTGACCGACAGGAAATGGCTGAGAAAGACTAAGGTAGGAGGGGCAACGGTTTCAAGTGCCCATTTCGATTTGCTTGTTTTCCCAGCAAAAACAGACAGCTGAGAGAAGGGAAATCAAGGTTAGCGTGTGCTCCCTGATGGGCAGGGTAGATGGCGCTGAGCCCATATGGCGGGACGGCTACAGCAGGGAGACGGGGTTTCTGGATGAATAAACCTACTTTCTTGTGGGGTCAACGTGGAGAACAAGGATGGGGAGCGTGGGGAGGGAGTCATATGAGAGACTCAAAACACAAAACAGAACACTTTTAGTGTGGAAAACCATGGCCTCCTTTGGCTGTATTGGCCTACAGTCACTCGTCAGCTGTGTCGACACCTCGTTTTGAACCTGAGGACCACGCCCTCGCTCATGTGTCACTGTCCCCCAATTCAGGGTAGGGTGGCTGGCAGTAGCTGCTCCTTATGATAACAGTGCCGTCACTGTTGTACACAGCAGTGCAGTGTGGAATGCTTTTAGCCGAGCCCGGTATGACTGTTGGACCCCTCGTTTGTCCGTTTTTAGCAGGGAGACAAAGTGCTGCGCGATTCGCTCTTTGTTTGCTCGCCAAGTCGCGCCTTAACATTCGGTCTGGTCTGCGTTGACTGAAGCCCATCATTTGTAAACACCATGAATCAGAAAACAGAACATACCCCTGGAATCTCGAAAATCCGCGTCTCCTTTTTTGAGCACTGCGGTGCGGCCTCGATATATTTATTTATTTTTTCCCCACTACATCATCGATTCAGTCGGCCCATTTCGCACGCAGCTCTCGGCCTTCTTCTGAGGCGTCGCGTGTCTTTTTTTCACGGTTTTGTTACGTGCCCCTGCACTACTCTGGAAAAAGGCATGGACGATGGCGGCAAAATGACCAAAGTCCAAGCGCCGTGTGTGTGCTGACAGTAAGATTGTACCTCTCATAAATTTTGGCAGGAAAAAAACTGAAGTGCAGGGCCTCTAAAATCAGATTTGTACCATATTGTTTTGGGGGCAGGCTGCTCAAGAGTGGCACTGATGCCTGCGTACCAATGCAGGCTGTGACTTTCACCTTTTAAGGATATATCTGACTGTGATAGTGGTATGGAATGGGGCTTCCTTCCCTGGCCGGCAGGGGTTTCCCACTCTTCTCTCTACTTTTCTGCTCTTCCTGAGTCGATGTACAGGATCTACACCCAACACTCAGGCATGTCTTTATTAGGCAGCAATAACGGCTATGCTTTCCCCCGTCTCTTATGTTCCTTTGCTATGAGTGTACGCCATCGCTCTGAACACTCGTTCTTGGTGCTCGGTGTGTCTTTTTGGGCAGATCAAGTGGTCAGGGTGCTGCTGACGGAGATTGTTCACGACACGATCGATCTCCCTGGGCAGGTGGATCTTCCTTGACGGTTTCTAATCATCCAAAAGCTTCAGTCATAGACTGCTTTGTTCCTGTGGATTTTGCCCAAATCACAATGCAGATGTTGGGTGGCACTGTAGCCTCATGGCTCTAGAACTGTGGGTTTGAATTCAGCCCTTGCTGTGTTTGTTGGGTTTCATCTTCTCCCCATGCTGGGTAGGTTTCCTTCTACAGCCCAGTTGAGTGGATTTATATCTCTAAATCACCTATGGTGTTTGTGAACCCTGTGATGGACTGGCATATTGTCCAGTGAGTGAGTCTCAGGCTCAGGTTGATCAGGTATTGGACAAGCCATATAGAAAATGGATGGATGGATGGATGGATGGATGGATGGATGGATGGATGGATGGATGGTGCAAGTTTTGCTATGGCTAACTCTGCCGTGCGAGCCTTGGTACTGAGTGTCAAGGGTCAAAGTCTCGTATCTTTCA
>JAACJT020000052.1:18496229-18515477 GCA_009936485.2 Gymnarchus niloticus | reverse complement strand
TCAGGCTCAGGTTGATCAGGTATTGGACAAGCCATATAGAAAATGGATGGATGGATGGATGGATGGATGGATGGATGATGCAAGTTTTGCTATGGCTAACTCTGCCGTGCGAGCCTTGGTACTGAGTGTCAAGGGTCAAAGTCTCGTATCTTTCAAATTGTGTGTGTCAGCTCAACTACAACCATACCTCTGATATCTCATTTCCGTAAAAACCTTGCCAGATAAGGCATCACCACATCAGTCAACGCTATGGTGTGTTTCTAATAAAGAACACACTTTTTATAAGATGCCTGAAGATTAAACCCTCTCTGATAAATGGATTAGGGTTAGGGTCAATACCGGGCCACAAACGAGGACACTGACATGATATGCTGGATATTGAGTAGAGGCCAAGAAGCAGGGCAATTGTGTGAAATGTGACCATTTTAGCCATTCAGAGGGGTTGGGAATTGAAAGGAGCTCTGAGGAGCATCCGGGGGGGATTCATAATAAGGTTATTTTGTTCATGATTTTGCCAATGTACGAATGGGGAGGAAACCAAGCAGTTGGGGTCCCTGCTTATAAAGGTGTGTCCCCCCTGAGGTTGCTGGGAATTCTGAGCAGGAGTGGCTGTAGCCGTTTTCAGCATTTACTTCAAGAACAGTCTTTTTTGGTCAGTTTACTCCAAGTTAACACCAGCTAATTGGATTTTTTCTTATGGGTTGTTTCCGGTCAGCAGGATTAGCATAGTATTAAATGACATGGACAGTAAATCCCAGATGGGGTTTTACTGTTATACCCTTAAGCAAGGCATTTAAACTGAATTGCTCCAGTGTATAAATGGATAGAGACTGTATGTCACTTTGAATTAAATAAATGCCAGTGTGAATGTAGGTGAGCAGCTGGGTCTTTCTGGGGTTTTCTCCAGGTCAGGACTGTCTGCTTAGTCAACATCTTGGTAAGACCTTCACTGAACGATTAATGTGTCCCGAGTGACTCTGCGTATTTGGGATGGTTCCCTAAACGCAGGTCATTGCAGGCCACTATCCAAAGCTGGATTTTTAACTGTTAATGACAACATCAGCCAAAAATTTAAACTGCCTGAAATACCCCCTGATGATGAACTTGGTCGTAAGAGGAAACTGAGCCATCAACAGGGACACCACTCTTTGGGGGGGGCTTGATTGGTTAGTGTTTGACACTGTCGGCTGACTGACGTCAAACTTTGATGTGCCCTTGGCCCAGACGTCTGTGTCGTGGTCCCACACAGCAGCTGTCTCCTGTCAAGCCCCTGTTTTATAAATGCGGCATTTCCCTTGGGGATTTCTCGCGTGGGCGAGTGGGACGGTTGGTTTTTCCCATCTCTGATGTTCTGGAGATCATTCTTGGCCCTGATCTGTGGCCCAGCGGTGCTCCTTTGTGACCTTAGGCAGAGGTAAATCGGGCCAGATGTAGTGAGGGAACGGATTTTGGGTTTGGCTCCTGCAGTCTCTGGACAGGTCAAATTCCAGAGATGGAAAAAAAAAAAAACAAGAAGAAGGCACACAAACGTTTGTGCAGTTGATGAGCATAGCAGGCCAGGAGCCGTGCCATCGTCTTCCTGTGAGCACTCCCGTCTGGTGCTGTATCTGGTCTGACGAAGAGAGGGCTCTTTACTAGGTCAGTCTGTGCACTTTCCCCTGCTGTGTCCCCACTCACTGTGGTGTGTTACGTATGCCTTTGTAATTTGTTCATACATCCCCCAGACATACTAAGTATCATTTTATGGAAGCAATGATGCACTAAATTCTGTCTGCAGGCTTTTTAAATTATACACATGCCATCTATTTGTATGAACTGACCTATAACTCAGTTTGGGTAAAGGAGTCCTCTAAATGTGTAAATGTGAAAGTGCGCCTGGGTCCATCTGCAGAGCTAGACCACCGGTACACTGTGTTTATTTACCCTGCAGAGCCTGGCTGACAGTATTATACTTTGACCCTTTTAATCCATATGAGGTTTGCCCCTACCTCACGCCTGGGTCAGCTGTTACGTTCCTACGTCGCTGCACCACCTGCTGGCCACTGTGTGGAATTTTCCCAGTTTGGAGGCTCTGCCCTGTGAGAACGAAAACTCCCCGGCACTGTGCAGATCCCCTTAGCCCCTCCCAGAACGGCAGGATTCTGGTCTTTAGCCACACCAGCCCTCAGACAGACCCAAGGGGAAATGGGGTCATGACTCTGTACACAGAGCTGCCTGTACCTCTTTACTGAAGGCTAAATTCCCATGGATGGAAGGCAAGGGTGGATGTGTACTTTTTCTACTTTAAAATTAAATTTAAAAACAGCCTTCTAGGGAAAAAGTAACAGCAGTCTTTTTACTGTCATTTATGAAAAGACATGGCTGTCACAGTGTGTGAAGGCATGTTTCTAGCCCCACACCTCCATATATAGAGGAAGCTATGGAGGCCACTTTCCCAGAGTGCAGCCTGAAGATGGGGATGGATCTGGCAGCACTCTCTGTCCTCGTTAAGGCATCAGTCATGGGAAAATGGGGGGCCTACAGCAGGGGTCCTGCCTCCCCTGGGCTGTGAGGGCAGTGGCACCTACCCAAGCCCCTGGAGGCCAACTGGAGACGAGTTCCCATGGTCCCCAGGAAGCGGGTCGTGTCTGAAGGCTGCCGCGGTCTGGCAGGCAGGACTACGATCTGACGGGGACGTCCCGGCTGAAGTCTGGTGTCACGTGGACCCACCCCCAGAACGTACCCCTGAGTCCATCAAAATGGAGGATCGCAGACGCATCCCGAAGCGGTCAGGATGACTGGTGGCGGAGACTACTGTGAGGGAAAACCAGACACGACAGTGTGGCTCACAGTCTCCATAGACAGAGAGCCTCAGCATCTGGGCCAGCAGAAAGCCGAGGAGAGACGGCCGTGGGAATGCGGGAGAACAGCTGTCCGGTTCGGCAGGACTTGCAGAATCGGCGAACGAGTTTTTTCCTCCTTTATCCTCCACGAATGTGGCCTTACAGAAATGTGAATCGTGACAGCAATCACTGAACCCAGCAAGCTGTGCAGCTGCTGCTTGAGGCAGTAATTACCTCGAGGGGCTGCTCTTGAAGGTCTCGTCCGGTATGCGGCCGGCCTAATTGTATGTGAGCTGTGCCGATGCCAGAGACCTCTGAACAGTGATGGTGCTTTGGCTCTGCTTCCACGTCCTCCTTTGCAGCCTTTCTGCATCATCGTTTGTCCCATCGCTGAACATTCCTCGGGATGCCTGCTCCCTCCCTGCCTCTGCTTGGTCCGTTCCCTACACGGTGACAGTACTGCTGACCCATTTCACACCCACTTCATTAGGCCCAGAAACACAGGCAGTTTAGGACATGCTTCACTGCCGTTTAAGACAAAAGAAAAAAAAAACAGTATGCTTGTTGATTTCCAGAAATAAAAAATCCTGTTCTATAGCACCTCGTAAGACACAAACAGATTTCTGGAAAGTTCCCCCACATCATGAGGCAGGATGTCTGAGATGTGGGTACTTGTAAAGAGCATGATTTTTTTTTTTTTGTAAAATACATAGAAAGATTCTGTCCCCCACTTCTGCAGTCTGGATTGGGTAACAAAACAACAACAATAGTATGGCAAGGAGGTGCCTACACAGGAACACCGGCTGTGTAGGGAGTGCAGTTTGCGTTGGGATGTAGTTCGATGGCAGCTCAGCACGATGCCTCAGTAGTCTGGGCACTAAGTCTCCTGGAAACCTTTTCGCCTGCAAGGTAAGCAGGGATGTAAAGGTGCTGGACCTGTGATTTTGGATTGCCAGCTCAGCTACCATACATCTGAATAGAGGGGTTTAGTGAACACTCAGCCGTTCATTGGAGTTTCAGCAGAAGGCACCAGCTTCTTCGGTCGCCCTGGAGGAATGCACACTTCAGAGGCCCTCAGGACTGACTGGGTAGTTTCACTCTGGGTGTTGAGAGTGGGCTGTCACAACAAAATGGTCTGTTTCTGCTTTCCCCCTTAAGCAATCACGAGGAATCAAATATATTCGGGGCCTGTGACCTCACGGGGGCAGCAGTGAGCGACTGTCTGCCCCCGGTGCTTCCTGGCAGACAGGCCCGAACCCGCAAGGCGTGTCCCCATTTCCGTGGTGTTATTCTGCTCGACCGACTTTCATTTACAACTGTAAATGCAGAGCTCCTGCGCCTTTAGCCGGGTAGGGCATGGATCATGTCTCCCTTGTGGGTCGTGTCGCACTTCAGGCACATGGGTTTACACGGGTATTGATGGAGATGAGCTTCGTGCACCATCCTTTAGCTCTGTGTGTCTCAGAGTAGGAAGAAGGAAGGTTATCAGTCATAAAGGTCTGACCCTCTCTCTCTCTGAGTGAGGAAGGAGAGCACTCAGCCGGTCACTTGAAGCCTCTTACCCAAAAAAGAGTTTAATTGTAGCAAATTGTACTTCATAGTTTTTTTTTTTTTGTTTTTTTTTGCCACTGCCTTGATGCCCACCAGTCTTTAGGGGGCAGTGAGGAGTTAACTGGGGCTAACTGTCAACCTCAGTGACCTCAGCGACCGCTCACAGTTTGTCAGGCAATAAAAGAAGCTTCTTCCTGTTATTATGAACTATGACATAATATACTCAGGTTTGGATAAAAATGTAATACATATTTCTACCATGGTATATGAGCAGTGCCCTGAGGCAGATCTGTGGGCTATGAAGCAGCGTCCATTCATGATTGGACGAATGAGGCTTCAAAACCCGTGGTGGGTGGGTGGATCCTGAACTATAGCCAGCATTGATTGGTTAGTCTACGATACTCCCACCCATCACAGGGTTTGAAGCCTCATTTAGCACCAACATTTATTGGTTAGTCTATGATGCTCCCACCCATCACGGGTTATGAAGCCTCATTTGTCCCATCACAAGTATCTAATGTATACCTCTGATACGATTGTACTTTATGTCAGACTCATATGCTCTTCTATTACCTTGAATATAGTGTTAGGTGAATTTTGAAAATATGTGGCCTTTAGCAGCATAGCCTGGCAGGAATGTTGCTGATGACTCTGTCTGTCCACCCTCTCCAGGAACGGGTTGAGTATCTCTTCCTCATCATTTTCACCGTGGAGGCGTTCCTGAAGGTCATAGCCTACGGGCTGCTCTTCCACCCGAACGCATACCTGCGCAATGGATGGAACCTTCTGGATTTCATCATCGTAGTAGTAGGGTGAGTATCCCACCCTGCCCCCCTTACGCATCGTCCTCGGCCAAGAGGTTCTTCGGTGGACAATCCAGAGCATCATACCTGCCCGCTCTCTAAAAATAAACTCACGCCCTGGAGGATGAGGCAGTTGTGTATAGGTGTGTCAGAAAAGGCCACCAGCTATACCAAGTGACAAGTGCTTTTAAACAAAAATCGGGTTTTTGTTGCCCTCTGATTTGGGTGTGCTTTGCTGTCTTCGCATATGCCAGGATTCTTTGTCTCTGCGGCAGAACTCCTCACTGTCAGACCATGTTTAACGCATTCAGTAGAAAAACTAAGGGCAGTATAATAATCGTCTTTTGCGGAAATTATGCATATGTCCTGTTGTGTGTTAGTTGTTGCTCTAATTGAATAACTTATTTCAGCTACTTCATGAATGGTATGCTTTGATGACGAAAGGTTCCCGTCTTAGAAGAGTGTAAAGCTGTTTTGATGGGTCCTTGAGTACCTGAATGGCCCACAGGCAGCCATGTTAGGAACAGCCATGTTTGAAGGATGTGAGATAAACAGCTGTACAGCAATGACCACTGGGAATTGGCTCGACGGCCACCGTAGCTGCACTATGCTACGAGTCTGGTTACGGCTCTGTGGTCATTCTTCCCGTCCGTATTATTAAAATACTTCCAGGGGCTGACACGTCCGAGCAACGGGCACTTAAACAATTTAGCTGACAATTGAATCGACTAGAGCGTTTCAGGAAAGTGCCGTAATGCTGGGTGAGGCCCGGTACACTGTGCACCGTTAAAGCCTGAGCCACGCTTTATCCGTACGCCTTCCCATCACTGGACAGAGAGGCGGCTACCACGCTATGTGAGGGAACAGGCATCTTTCTGTCGTAGGCCCCAGTATGTGCAGAGGAGATTAGTGTCACACCTGAAGATGTCGCTAGTGGTTGCGTATGGAGTGGTGCACAATCAACATATGTGGTTTTTGGTTTATATCAACGACCCAATAGGGAGAGGGAAACTCAAAAGCTAGCTTGTGCACGACTGTCCATGTACATATGCACGCATGTGATTGCGTTTGTCCACTTGTAGGGGGCAGCGAGAAGTGCGAAGCTGCTAATGATGCCTGCACCTTTGGAGTGTGACCACTACTGGGGGTGGGACACAAGGGGCAGATAACTACTGCACCTTCTCCATGTGGTCCCTGGAATTGTGACGCAAGACCTGGATGATCTCTGTAAAATGGACATTAACATATCCAACCGCATATCGAGTGCAGTTGAAATGGGGACTTGCATTGCTGTAATTAGCTTGGTGCATATTGGAGATTAGCTTTCAGAGCACCGTTTGTAAAATTGCCCATTTTATTTATGCTCCCTCTGCTTCTTTACCCTCAAAACTGGTTGCTATGTAATTTAGCAAATATTCAGTTCTAGCTAGGGCTCTAGAAACCTACATTCTGGAGTCTGTCGGGAGATCAAGAAAACTACATCTAGAAGTTGTCGGGAGATCTAGCCAACACTCACCAGTCCCTTCATATATGCAGATCATTGTCGCTACGTTGTTTGTTCATTAAGCGACTCCTAGTGTGTTCAGAAAGGTCTTCTATTTTCTCCGGGCTTTTGATTTATTCACGTAAAATGCCTTCCAGGTCGAACAAATTAAACATATTTTTAAAGGTAAAATGGTTTTCAGACTTACTCTCACTCCATGTCTTTGAACAACTAGGAAGGGCCATCTTTGAGCTTTCAGTGGAGTAACTAACTCCTGTACTTCCTCAAGGCTTGGTTGAGGAACGTTCCAAATTCTTAGAACTCAGAACATCAGGCAGGGCACGTGAATTTTCATTGTTAGTAAGTGGTATTGATTGTTGCTAGGAAACATTAAACTGACAGCTGGTGTGGAGTGCCACGCTGCATCCTCTGAGGACAGGAGTCATCACACACTTTCTACCCATTTTGACACGGTGCAATGGTTACTCTCCTTGCAGCATGCTCTTAGCATGCCTATCGCTGCCTGCATGACAGTGGTCCTGTGCAACAGCGCAGAAACATTTTAGCAGGAGGCGAGATGCAGGACTTTATGGTTCTGACTCGATAGACGCAGCTGGAGCAGCTGTGACAGTTACCACTTTTGCCAAGTCCTGAAATGAGATTTTCTGCATGTATCGGGATCTCACTGAGTGCTCTGTGTCAGGGAAGCATGCATGGTCAGTGATGTCGCTGCCTGTGAAAATGCTGTCAAAAAAAAAGGCACATGTATCTTTTAGTATGTTAAACCAGTTGGACGATAACACAGCAAGCTTGCTAAGTTTGGAGATTTGGCCGAATGCTTCCCACAGCGAGCATCTTTAAAGTAAATCAGTCCCTTACCAGGCTGGGCAATGCTGAGGAGCTGAGGACAGCAAGGGGTACCTAAGTTCTGCCGTGGGCCACTCTGCTGTCTTTTGTTTGTGCTGGGTCCATGGGTCCCGTGGCCGATTGGCGTCTGCAACATAGCCTTGGTGGAGTTCTCCCCTTCAGTGGGCCGGGTAGGTTTGTCCCAGTGTCTTTCTTGTTTAAAGATCTGGATCGCTGAGCTGTGGATCCTGATATGCAGAGAGAGCAGGATAGTGCAGATTGTTTCCATTGTAATGATTGTGTTTACTGGGCAGGACAAGGCACTGCCGCGATGAGGGCCCATCCACTGATGAATCTTCTGTCTTGTTTCTTTCTCGAATCAGAGGCACTCGTTCTCTCTTCCTCTCATTGAATGAGTACGTCCTTAAAGTTTTTCCTCCTCAGTTCTCCACGCTACACCTGGCATCATCTGTATCTGAGGCTGAGTCGGTTGACGGCTATGGCTGTGGAGGGACCCATTGGCATTCTTCCTGTTGGTCCCTCCCAATGGCTTGATCAAGCTCTTATCTGGCTGATTGAATTGTAGCTGATCCAGCCCAGGTGATATTCGGCGACGCTTGTGTCTATGCAGAATCCTGTCCTATGGTACACGGTAGTGTGTTATGGCGGAAAGGATGCCAGGAGTCTGTGAAACGCAGACCCCCTGTGAAGAGGTTACGGTTAGGGAGAAATAGACTGCATTATTTAGTTTGTTGGTACTTTTATTTACTGAGAGATAAGAGGTTTTTCTAGGACACAACTTTTTGCTTTTGTGTCAGTTTTTCTTTGAGAACACAATTTCTTTCTGTTCTTTTTTACTATGGGCCCATAATGCACCTTACTGTTGGCCATGCCTGACCTTCAAGGTAGAAACAAGGACAGCGAGCTGATTGCGGAGTCCAGGACAGGGAAAACCAGCTGATTTCGGAGTGAGACACAGACAGCATTTAGCCAAACCCAGCCTGCAGGACTAGCCAGTATTGGTACAACGGCAGTGAGAGTGTGAGGCAGAATTTCAAGTGTCTTCCGGCTCAAGAGCATCAGCAAATTGTGTTATGGAAATATCTGTAAAGACTTCCATGCTCCATGCTGTCACCGTTGGTCCTTCATGAGCAGGAAAGTACTGGCCTCTTCACACGCCTTGCTGCTGTGTGTCAATATAGCGCCCTCTAGGAGCAGTCAGTCCACAGGAGACCCGCTGAAGAACTTTCAGGAGCGTGCCATGCACATGTAGCAGACGGCTTGTTGGGTCATCTTGGGTTTCCATGCCTTCATCTTCCTCTGGGACAGAGAAATTCACAGAGGATTGCAGCTAATTTAGAGCAGAATTATCTGTAGTCCTATGAGGTGTTTCTGGGAAAATCAGCCCAACCCTTCACTCAGTTTCTGCACTTGTTTGACCCATATGACCCTTGTTTGACATTAAGGGCAGTTGTGTCATGAAGAACTTTTCTTCATTTCAGATTTTACACATTAAAGATCTTCTTAAAATAATTCCCTAACAGTGCGACGTTTCCATATGGCATTGAGCCTCTGATATCAATATCGCCACAATTTGGTAAACTAATGTAGTACTGGCTGAATAAAAATTTCCAGCTCCAACTTTCCAGGGCACACTAATTTCAAGAATTTCAGGAGGACCCTCTATCACCTCATTTGGGACTTTCACCCAAGGAAACTTTTCTATCCTCAGAAGGTTGCGAGGTCTTGATGGCTTGGCAGAGGGTTTCAAACCTACGCATATTCTCTTGAAAACATCTCCCATGATCTGGGGCGCAGGTGGAACGGAATCCTCACATTAGACAGCCGTGTGCCACAGACTGCTTTGTTGCAATAATGGTGCCAAAATGCAGAGGTTCAGATTAACCTGAAATCAATCTTTACAGGTCTCAAGGTGCTCCCAATGTGAGAGGAAGCTGTATGATCAATTTTGCGCTCTTTCGGACATTTGACCTTGACCTCGATGCTAGCGCTTTGTTACCTGTTCACCCTTGTGGAACCAACATGTCTTTCTTTTTCGCTCTCTCCGCCAATCAGGCTCTTTAGTGCCATTTTGGAACAAGCCACCAAAGGGGACGGGGCCACGCCCATCGGAGGCAAGGCGGCAGGGTTTGACGTAAAGGCACTGCGGGCCTTCCGAGTGCTGCGTCCACTACGACTTGTGTCCGGCGTGCCTAGTAAGTTGTTCGGGAGGTGGGAGGGGGGTGGCCTCAGTGACAAGCAGTGAGGAACGATCATTATCATCATAGCAATTCCAGTGACCAAGGTATTAATCGTGAAATTTTAAGAACAGGCAGTAAATTTTTATTTCAGGCTCTAAATTGCTCTACCCAGATTTACACCACTAACATTCTAAGATGGGTTACTAACAGTTAGAGAGGAATAAAAGTTCACACTTCTGACTTCATTTGAATGTGTATGTGTGCGTGTGCATGTATTTTTCTGCTGCCGTTCCCGTGCATGTTTGTACGCGTGCCTGTCATTCCTCCTCCAGGCCTCCAGGTGGTGCTCAACTCCATTATCAAAGCCATGGTTCCCCTGCTGCACATTGCTCTCTTGGTCCTTTTTGTCATCATTATCTATGCCATCATTGGCCTGGAGCTCTTTATGGGGAAGATGCATCGTACCTGCTTCTATCACCGGGACGGGAAGCTGGGTAAGCTCCTCCTACCACCCGATGGATCCACTTTGTTTATCTATAATCTGCATCCTAAAGAGAAAACACAAAGTCCCCTCCTGTGTTGATAAAAGACATTGATAAGTAGCTTGATTAATGTGATTATGATGGAACCCAGAATGTGTGCTCTTGAGTGTGTACTGCTCAGATCGCCCCCCCTATGGCTTGGAGTAGGTTGACGCCTGTGTCTGCACCGTTAGGTCTCATCGCGGAGGAAAAGCCCGAACCGTGTGCCCCGGACAACGCCAACGGGAGGCACTGCACACCCCAAAACGTCACCAAGTGCGAGTTGGGCTGGGACGGACCCAACAATGGCATCACCAACTTCGACAACTTTGCCTTCGCCATGCTGACTGTCTTTCAGTGCATCACCATGGAGGGCTGGACTGACGTCCTCTACTGGGTGAGTCGGAACCCAGTACATTGGCCTGCAGACCCCTCACAGGGTAATAAAGATGGGCAAGTAGCCCACCAGGCAGCCCAGGTGCATGAAAACACAGACATGCAATGTCAAACACAGTGACTCTGCATAGGTAAGATAAATAAATGTTCTCTACTACCACACAAACCTCTAAATGTGTTTGCAAATATTTAATATTTGGGTTTATAACTGTGATGAATTACAGTGCTATTCTCCATAAAACGTACCTAAATTAAGAACAAGGGTTGAGTGGTTTCTTTTAACAGGAAAGCACATTCAGATTAATGTTATTGCTGAGTATGGGCAGAAGCTGGTGTTATATATCTAATCTACAACAGCAAACACTGTCAGCAGACACCACAGAAGCTGATGTGTAATGCAGATCTGATGCATGCTCAGAACATGTTCTGCAGCTGAACATGCGCTAAATTCAACCTGCGTATTGAAAAGTAAAATACCACGATTGAATAAATTCTGGTGCATGTAGTAATTTTAAAATAATAATTATATTAATTTTTTATAAGAAATATAATAAATCTATGAGCTTGGTTGTAAAGGAAATATGAAGTAGTGATGGGACAAGTGAGGCCTCAAAACCTGTGATGTGGGTGGGAGTATCTTGAACTGACTGATCAATATCGGCGATAGCCAGCATTGATTGGTAGTTTACGATACTCCCACCCACCATGGATTTTGAAGCCTCATTTAGCACCAGTCTTGATTAGTCAGTTCAGGATACTCCTACCCACTATGGGTTTTGAAGCCTCATTTGTCCCAGCACTAATGTGAAAATTATGGCTGTTCTTTTTTATTAACCAGTTAAATGCTGCCGGTGCAGTTTCACATTTTTCACACGGTGCTGGGCATGCTCAGATTAAAATCGCTAGTGATTAACAGTTAATCAGGTCATCAATTAATGATAAATTATTGCAGCCTTTGCCCACGACTGATGTTCAACATCAGATGGGTTCCAGCATCTAATTTTTTTTTGTGCTAAAAGAGTTTGGACGCTCCATTACTACACAGCAATCGGCAAAATGTTTTAAGTGCAATTCCACAGAGGACCTGAATGCCACCAGCCCTGCGGCTGTGTGGTCTTACTGAGTGACAGACCAAAGACATTTCCTGAGCACCAGCACCTGTGAGTTTCTCACCGTAGGGACCGCGTGGTCCTCATAGCTGCTTCTACCTTTTCCTCTCTGTCACGTTTCACTTCCCTCGCTCTGGGTCACACGTGGGGGCGTGAAATGGATTCTGGACCAAAAGACTATGTTTTAGGGGAGGGGAAGACCCCCATACGGGATACCATATGGCATGGCTTTCATGTGTGGTGGTTGCATTTCTAAGATGTCAGCGATTCTCAGAGTGGACGGATACAGGGTTTGGTTGTGTTGGAAATAGAGAGTTTGAAGTAGCTGGCACCTTCTTCAGCATTGATCATTTCTAACATACCTGAAAATGCATATTTATTGTACAGATGTGCAATATTGTATAATACTGTATAATGCATGTGCAAATGACCCAGGATATGTAGAAGATCGTTTATTTTCAGAAGGAAACGTTATATTGGATCTAAGTTATGCTTTGCATTTCACAGCATTGTCCTCATATTGAAATATATTGCTTAGAGCAGGGTGCTAAGGCTGGGTGAGGAGTACTGTAACCTTGGTGCAGTCAAAGCCAGAAGGGAGTTGCTCAAAGATGCAGCCACCCTGAGCTCGAAGTTACCACGGTGTCAGTCACTCAACGTGGCCCTGCAATGCATGTGAATGGAGAAGGATGTCAACCGTAAGCGTTCTGACTTTGAGGCAGAGATGCTATGCTGCCAGGCCATGTGTAGGCCTTCTTCTGTGGAGGGGAGATTGTTCTGAACAGTCAGTGCAGGGTAACAAAACCATAGTAGATGACAGAGCCTCCTCCCACCTGTCTGAGGGTGTGAACGGAGGGCTTTGGCAAATCAGCATTCCCCCAGCTAGAGCTTGTGTCCATTTATTGTTTGGGGAGCATTACTGTTTGTATGCAGAGGAATGGTGTTTGTCAGGACACCAGAGGCATGTCTAGCTGAGTTCATCCTCTTTGGTTTAAAGGGCACCACGTCAGTCCTGGTGAAGAGCTCTAGGTAGCAAACCCCCAAGCAAGTTTGCTTGCTCGCTAATGTGCCAAAACCCGTCTCTGCCTGTTTTCAAATGCTTTACTCTCCTCTTATTCTTTCCTGTCCCACCTTTTCTCTTTTTAAATCTTCCTTCCATCTTTCAGATGCAGGACGCTATGGGCTATGAGCTTCCCTGGGTCTATTTTGTCAGTCTGGTCATCTTCGGATCCTTTTTCGTACTAAATCTGGTTCTGGGGGTGTTGAGCGGGTAAGGACACCACTCATCTGACATGACCAGACAACAAGACTCCAGAGAGCAGCACACTGGACTAGAATGGTGGTAGAACTGGGCTGAGTTAGGTTCATGATACACACAAATAGACCAGAACATTGTCAGAACTGGGCCAAGTTAGGTTCATGATACACGCAAATGGACAGAACATTTCTGATTTAGAAGACCAGTTCAAGGGCAGCATGTGATTGATAAATACTGTAATTGGCAAAAAAACTAAAATGACCATTAATTGCAGGGAAGATTCCAACCCAGAAACCACAGCAGATCAAGTAACTTTGTCTTGCTGTAAGGTGGCTAACCTACTGTCTTAACTCTGTACAGCACCTTCCAGTGAAATGAGAGTTATTTATCAATCTCGGTGATACAGAAGTGTTCATTTCTCTTTCTTTTTTCCTGTCCAACGCTGACTAACAACGAACTGAACACAGACATCACAAGTGTGTGTTTCTGGAGTTGGAATTCTTGTGGGCTTCCAGGTTTAACAGGATGGGAACGTGAGGTCACAGGGTCATGCTCGATGGAGTCTTGGTGGTCTGTTTGGTTCAAACACACTAATCATTGCTCCATCTTCACAGGTCAATGACGCCGTAGGGAGATCGTGGCCATGGATCTATTTTGTCACATTAATCATCATAGGGTCATTTTTTGTTCTTAACTTAGTTCTTGGTGTACTGAGCGGGTAAGAACACAACGTTTTTTTTTTTTGTTTCCGTTTCTTCCTTCTCCGCTAAAATGCTCGCATTTTGTATGCACACAAGAGCGCGGTTACCCCGGCAGGCTGCGGAGATTAGAATACATTCCATAAAAGCCGAATAAAAACTTGTCACAATAATTGTTAGTGTACATTGTAAAATTTCTCATTTATAAATGTAAAATCATAGCACTACAATAGAATTAGCCATCAGCAGAGGACACTGCCGTTATGTCATTTTCATTCTCCTAAAGATGTCACTTGTTCTCTCGAAACTTCAAGTGAAAGGCTCATGTTCCGTACCTGTCATTCCCCTGTTGGTCTCTCCATTTAGAAGACGCTGCATGTGTGTTGCCTCTTCATCTCATCTTTTTTCCCTCCTTGCGTCTTCAATGTCCGCATGGTCAAGGCCCTCTCCAGCTAGCGAGTCCCGAACTGCATCGCGATAGTAGTTCCAGCCCAGTTCTAACTCATCAGTAAGCCTTAAATGACAGAGGCTGGGACAACAAAGATTTCTTCACGATGGCCCCTCTGAGATCCATTATACATCCTGCCATCGAGCCACGCTTGTCTGCTAATCGAAATGGTCGTAGAGCAAAGCCTGCCTATCAGCCCGGCTTCATCGCTGGGTTGACTCCCACCGAAACTCTCAGCGATGGAACCGGGCTGTGCCAGTGGGCGCTGGGTTCGACGTGGCAAAGGGAGCCATTTCTTCAATAGCAGCCCCTGATTGACCCCCTTTCCATGTCACATTTCACTCTCCTCTCTGGCAGGCTAATCAGTGCTAACCCATGAACCGCCATAGACTTCCAGACAAAGTCAGTGAATCGATCCATCATCAAAGCCTTAATCAAGGGCAGGGTTGTGGGAAGGTGGGCCGCAGTCTATCCCAGGCA
Source organism: Gymnarchus niloticus (assembly GCA_009936485.2). Taxonomy (NCBI): domain Eukaryota; kingdom Metazoa; phylum Chordata; class Actinopteri; order Osteoglossiformes; family Gymnarchidae; genus Gymnarchus; species Gymnarchus niloticus. The sequence continues at coordinate 18,500,861 of JAACJT020000052.1, read as the reverse complement.
GCATAGGTGGTCTGGGCCAAGCCTGGAGTGTAAGGCAACAGTGCTGCCCATTGAACCACCCCCCATTTCTCGTCAGTGTACACAAATGCGCGGTTATTTGACGATGCGTGCTCAGTATTGGACCTGACTTCTTATGTATCCAGCACCTCAGTCTTGATCATTGTATATGTTTTGAATAAATTAACATCTTTTTCATGTTATTCATTTTGGTCAGTATGTTTTCTGGAGAGACATTGAAGTTTATGTAATGCAGCTGTTTTTCACGCTTCTCATATCGGGCACCGTCAGCGTGTATGGACGTGCTCCACCCACACATGATCCAGGGCCAAATCGGCACGCATCTCCGGCCCCGCCTACTCTGTGCATGCATTCTTCCAGCTGGCACGCCTGTGCCTTGTCACTCTTCACTTCCTTACTCTCCTGTCAGTGTCTATCATTTCTGACAAAAAGCTGCTGTTGAACTTTCCTCCTGCTTGTTGTGATCCATCCTTGTCAATAAACAGCTCCTCAGGTTTCTCTCTCTTCCTGTCTTTTCTCATCTTTCTTTCCCTCCCCTGCTTCCCCGCCATACCCTTTCTGCCCCCCTGCCCCCATCTTGCGGGGGTCAGTGAGTTCTCCAAGGAGCGAGAGAAGGCCAAGGCTCGCGGAGACTTCCAGAAGCTGCGGGAGAAGCAGCAGCTTGAGGAGGACCTGAAGGGCTACCTGGACTGGATCACCCAGGCTGAAGACATTGACCCCGAGAATGAGGAGGAGGGGCTAGACGAGGACAAGCCCAGGAACCGTGAGTGCTGGTGTTAGGGGAGCGGGGTCTGAGTGTGTATGTCTGTGTGTGCATGCGTGTGTGTTGAAGGCGGGGTCTGACTGTGTGTGTTTATGAGTGGGGGGCAGGATCTGAGTGTGTGCTGGGGGCAGGGTCTGAGTGTTTGTGTTTGTGAGTGGGGGGCTGGATCTGAGTGCGTGTGTGCCTGTGTGTTGGGACGGGGTCTGAGTGTGTGTGCGTGTGTGGGTTTGTATATTTGTGCAGATGGGAACGGGACTGTGTGAAAGAGTTTGGGTGCTCACTGAAATGGGGGGTGTGATGATGAAGCCGCAGAATAAGCAGTTTATTTGGGATGCAGTGTTGGGGGTCACGGATGCTGATGGTACAGCTCCAGTGGCTTTGAGATGCTAACAGTAATATACTCGGCCTACTACTTTTGTGCTATTTCCTCTTCGTCTGTGTGATATCGATTTCTCCTAACGCCTTCACGCTCGGGCGGTTTATTTGTGCGTCTGCGGGGACAGCTGTAAGCGGCAGTGCTGGTATGTTAATCACAGCAGTGAAATGTACTGTGGCAACAAGCCAGCAGAGGACACGCCCCCTCATCGCCCTGTACACACCTCACAAATAAATAAAATGGTCACACAGAGAGGCAAATACAGACGTATAAAATGAGCACAGCAGTCAGCGTACAGGCATTGGCGCACGGTAGACACGCACACGGACCGTGTACCTCTGCAATCATTTCTTCTGTGTCCCAATGACTGCGCTCAGCAGGCACACAGGCCGAGGTCCTCTGTCTGTATGACATCAGAGCATCTGCAAGTTGCTGGTGTCCCAGTCTTGCTGTGCCGGGATACAAGGCTGGTCCTTGTTTTTGTAGTGTTCATCAGAGGGAGCCACTTGTTCTTAACGTCGTTCTGCCCCGTGCCGGTTGCTGGGGAGGCGGGCAAAGATTGATTTTTGCTCCCAGGTTTTCTGCACTGTATCAGCCATTCATGGTCGTCTTTCATCGTGGAATGTGAGGAGGAGATCTGAGAGCTGTCCTGCTCGGCTGATGGTCCAACAGCTGGGACCTATATTTGGGACATATTTGGGTACCTTTAGATGAAACTTAATACCCAATGGACAGCCTGCGATTTGGAGTCGCTGCCACTTCAGCTCGGGCTTAGCTTTCTTTGAGCCCCGTGGCATCAGGAGCACTCTTCTGGAAGCCTTCCAAAGCTTTGGTTTTTGGAGAGCCGGGATTTTATCCCCATAGCTGTGTTGCACCCAGGTGACCTGCTCTTGGTTAGTGACCAGGTAAGGCTTTTGTGTTCATAAAATTTGCAGTGGTGTGATGATAGCGAGCATTAAGGTGTTTCAGTCTATGTGTGCCCAACCAGGTGCATCTAGATTGGGAGTCTTCAATTCAGGTCCTGATCACCGGTAATCTTCATGCCACCTAAGCACTCGATTGCAATGATCATTTCCCCGATTGAGCTCATTTTGGCCCTCTCTGAGTACGGAAGTTGCCAGATGTGACAGGCCCTGGCTAGACACTGTAGCGATCCGACACCTGATCTGCAGACCATGTCAGAAGCTTGAAAACCGAATACCTGATGAGTGTGTTTTATATGAGAGGTGATGCTGGTGCAGCCTCTCCAAGATGACAGAGAGCATTGCAGTCCTCGATAAGCTAGTTGAACTTCTGACAACTCGTGATGGCCTCACCTGAACTTTTAGGTTCACAGTCAAAGTATGCGCTGTGTGAAATCTTCTGCTTAGGGCGCCCTGTTCTGCTGGCGTCAGGGCACAGTACAGTAGAGATGCTCCTGTATTTGGGCAGGACTTTCTACATTAATTAGGACTTTTCCGCTCTCCGTGGACCTGCACGAGTGCCCTAGTTGTCTGCAGCCTCACCCATTCGGAACAAATGGTTCGAGGACCAGAGAAAAGCAAGCCCGCGAGGTGAGATTTTGCAGCCAGGTTCATGTTTCTCCTACAACGCTTTGCATGCAAAGCAGCCCATCTTTGCGAATCTTCAGAGTGCCGGTTTTCCATTTTCTTATCCTGTTCTGAGGTGTTCTCATGTGGGTGCCACAGAATCTCACACATGCCAACTAGAGTGAGACATGAGGTTTTGTCATTTTCTCTGAAGTATGACTTTTGACTGTTGCCCAATGAGGATGGAGAGCTGAACACAGTGTCCTGAGCTGAGTCTGGGATGGCCCCTGTTTTTTCATTTTTCAGTAAACGTCCCGATGATGATGATGGTAACATCCTTTCAAAACAAATATTTTCAAAACAAATGTAATCTGCTTTTATTTCAATGGTTAAATGTTCCCAGTGCTTTTTGTTCCTTGTACGTGTTCAGTGTGGCTCAGGCTTTTCTTGTTGTGGAGTTTCAGTGAATGGGGAGGTCCATGTAAACTGCACAGTTGTAGGTTCATGTGTTTTTGTGTATGAGTGCAGAGCAGCCTCTCTCGGACACTCTATGCCCCGTATCATCTTATCGCTCACCCTGTGGGACCACAGCCAAACGGGATTTGAAAACCTGGGAACAAAATGTAAACCGGCTTAGAGACTGGAAAGCCGTGAGCGTTGTGCCATCAGGCGAGTGTGGTACCTCACGGTCTAACTGGACGAGAGAGCAGAAATGATGAGGAACACGGAGAGCCAGAGACAGTGGGACTTGAGCAAAACAAGCCGGTGGCTTAGAGCGGTGAAATGTTTCCATCATCCGATTTATCCCAGCCAGCAGGAAGGAGTGCCTGGAAGCATCGAGCGAGTGCTTTCTCTCCTCATCGGCATAACGATCTGCATGTACGGCAGCTGCTTACGCTGAGTCTGGCAACAGCCACCTTTATACGAGCCAAATGGTGGAGGAGATTGGATACTGTGGTCCTGAAAATGTTGGGGTGAATCATAGCTGAAAGGGGAGCAAACCAACCAGAGGAGCCTCAAGATGAAGAGTGCTCCTGCGTTCCAGGGTAGCACCATCCTCAGCCAGGCTGGTTCTTCCATTTCTAACTGTGCTGAAGGTGTTGGCGTTTGTGTCCATGAGAGCATTATGTTTGTTGTGGTCTCCGTCTAATTGCCTTCAGAGTATGTTTGTTGTTTGCCGAGGCGCTTCAGAAAAGGTCATTGTGGTGAATGTTGGCATGTGCCAAAGAGGGTAAAGGAACAGGGCTGACAGGCCTGAGAACCCAACAGAATTCCCTGGGGAGGGCATCCAAAGAGAAACAGCAACATGGTGTTGGCAGAGCTCCATCTAGAGGTGTTGCTCAGTATTACATCTCTGCTCACCATCACAGGAGCTGGGGAAGTGCCATGCGCTGGTCTTGATGATACAATTTGCTTTGTTAAAACAAGTCATAGAATAACCTCTGAAGTGAATGTTCCGATGTCATGTTATTGCTGTTTATTGAGAACTACACACATTTTAATCTCACATTAACACAATGCATGTGTGTTTGTGTTGGCTGGGATGCCTATGGAACTTGGTTTCTATAGCCTCTGTTCCTTGGTGCTACAGGAATCCTACACACTGAATGAAGCCTGCCTGTAGATGACTCTATGAGTCCTACACACTGAATGAAGCCTGCCCATAGATGACTCTATGAGTCCTACGTGCTGAATGAAGCCTGCCTGTAGATGACTCATTATGAGCCCTACACACTGAATGAAGCCTGCCTGTAGATGACTCTTTATGAGTCATACTTACTGAATGAAGCCTGCCTGTAGATGACTCTTTATGAGTCCTACACGCTGAATGAAGACTGCCTGTAAATGACTCTTTATGAGTCCTACGTGCTGAATGAAGCCTGCCTGTAGATGACTCTTTATGAGTCCTACACGCTGAATGAAGACTGCCTGTAAATGACTCTTTA
>JAACJT020000052.1:18476883-18495425 GCA_009936485.2 Gymnarchus niloticus | reverse complement strand
GTGTGTGTGTGTGTGTGGGTGTGTGTGTGTGTGTGTGTGTGTGTGTGTGTGTGTGTGTGTGTGTGTGTGTGTGTGTGAGAGAGAGAGAGACTGAACTGGTATAGATAAAGGATTAGTTGGTCAGTTGAATACTGCCCAGTGAAATGCCTGTGTATTTGTGTGTGTGAGCGAGTGGGATTTTAGCCTGGTATAGGGACACCAGCTAAGTGTGTGTGCTCGTTCATGGCTACACCATGTTTTTCTCCTATCCAGGTGTTTGTATGTGTGTGTGCAGGTGCACGGTGCTGCTTTATCAGGTAAGGGGTATATGTGGAGTTTTTGTATGTGATGACAATTTTTACCTTCCTGAAGCAACAGCGGCATTAGCAGGTGTGTATGAAGGTTCTCGTTGTCTTTCGGTGAGAGTGTTTGTGTACTTGTGTTCCCATGTCTCAGTTGACATTATGTGTTTGTGGTGATTGTGTATTTTTGTGCATGAATTCCTGTGTGTGTGTCTGTGTCATCACTAATGATGCTGAATTGCCTGCTCATCTTGTTTGAGGAAGGACTCACCTTGGCTGACTTACTTGACAAGAAGAGGGGAAAGTTTGCTTGGTTTAGTCACTCCAGTGAGACCCATGGTAAATGCCCGTGACACGTGTGTGTCTGTGTGTACGCTGCTGTATCAGCGTGGCTTGATGCAGTCCAGTCTGTCGCTTTGTTTAAGTGGACCGCCCGTACCTCATGTGACCTTCGGCTTGCCTCTCTCTGTGAGGTGTTCTGTCTGTGTGTGTCTTTGTGTGTGTGTGTGGCTAGCTCCCAGTCTCTGTGCCTGGTGTGTTTGCAAGCTGGACCTCCTCGTTCAAGTGCCTGAACTGAGCTGGCTATTACTGCAACCTTCACTTAGATTGAGGACCAAACAGGAAGTTAAACAGCGTGCTCTGCAGTGCTAGCATCTTTAGCCTGTATGCTTTTGAAAATTTTTTGTATTTAAAAGTTTGGTCGTTGTTCTGAAGCTGGAATTGCATGCTTTAATTCAGAAGGAGGTATGACTGATCTGTCCTGTGTACCTCAACATCCACAGGGACACTACATGTCTCCGTCAGAGTGTTTCCCGTACTTCACGATCTAAGCCTGGGAACGTACTCGTAGGCCACATCGGCCTCCATACACGGTCCTGTGACGGTCTAGTTGATATGCCCATGCTCAGGATGCATTCTGGACACTCGGCACGCTTTCTGCGGATCTCAGTGAGGCCTCCACCCAGGATTGGAGCATGCAGGAGGACAGCTGCTGCTGATCCGCTTGGCAGGCTGTGTCTCAGCCACCATGCGTTGCAGGGATCTGCTTGCCTGCGTCGCGGTGTCTCATTTGCTGTCACCAGGTGTTGGTTGTCTGTCTTGTTTTGACTCCATCGCAGTGACTCACCAGACCCTTATGGGTGGCCGACCACATTGAGTATGTTCTACCAACTACTGAGCTGCTTAAATAATTACATTTGGTACATAAGCTTCAAGGACATTTAATGACAGGAAAGATGAAACAGAACAAGACAGTAGCATGCAATTGTGCAAGATGCACAATAGAAGAATGAGGAATTTCTTTGGAAAGATTGATTCCAGTGATGGATTTTGCAGCTATTGCTTCAGTGGTGTGTGGAGTTCACACGCTCTCTCCGTGTTGCAGGGGTCTCGTCTGATACTCCAGTTTTCTCCCATCATCAAAAGACCTGCATTTAGGCCAAATGGTGTCTCAAAATTATCCACAGAGTGAGAGAGTGAGTTTGTTTGGGTGTACTGTATATGTATGTGCCCTGCGATAGACTGGTACCCCACCCAGGGTGTACCCCAGCCTTGTGCCCTGTGCTGCCTGGAATAGGCTCCAGGCCCCCCCATGACCCTGAGCAAGATAAGTGATTGGATGGATGGATGGATGGATGGATGGATGGATGGATGGATGGATGGATGGATGGATGGATGGATGGATTTTGCAGTTAATTAAGTTTTCACTGGTCGAATTACATGCTATGATATTTCCTTCCAGCATTCTCCCAGTTTTTTATCATCTACACCTTCACAATCCACTCGCATAGCTACAACAATGGAATGCACATCGAGTCATCGTGTACCTGTTTTGTTTTCAGTTACACGGATGTATGTACTTGTCTTTAATTTCTGCCAGGTCCTGCCCTCTTTGTGTGCCGTGAGTGTGTGGGTGATTGCATGCATTTCTGCTTATCTGTACATGCGTGTTGGTCCCACGTGTGCACATGTGTTTTCAGGGGTCTCTCTGTTCACAGGGAAGAGCCGTCGTTTACAGTATATCCATGATGCCGTGAAGAGAAAAGCGGCTATACTTCGTAAGGCGTGTGCAGTTGCATGTTGGTACTGCTTCCCTCCCCAGCCTCCTCATCCTCATTGAGACTATCATTTATCCTCCTCGGAGCTAAATACCCGTCAGTCAGTGTCTATACTGAGTTTCTTTCCAGAAATGAATTTCATGCTTTGATTAATATTCTGAATAGCAACTTGCATGATAGACTCTGAATATTCTGAATATCACCTGGGGGAGGTGTATTTGCTTATGTCGCCACAGTAAGACTTGAAATATCTGGATGACGAGCATGCTTCCTCCATTTTCCAGATATTTTTCATTGGAGATGTTTTGTTCTTGTCTCTGTGCTGCGAATAAGCTGCACAACGTCGAGGCATCCCAATGGAAGGTGTCACGTTTACACAAATGCGCGAGAGCGTTTTCTCCCGCGGGGAAACATAGAGGCAGGTCCCCAAATATATCAAGCGCTGACAAGGATTCTGATGTTGTAATTCTTACACACGTTCCACGTGATCCTCAAAAAGGTCCTAAAGGTCATTCTTTAAAGCTAGTTCACTTAAGGTTCACAAACGGCTTAAGGAGCTACAAGGCAGGTCGTTATGGTAACACCCTTTAAACCAGTCACAAACAATACCATTTGCAGCAGTTGTGTCAGGCGTTGTATTTGGTGGAGTGTCTTCAATTTCGGAGGTATTGAAGGCAGGAGGTGTGGTTTCACGCTTTCGATGGATGTACAGCAAAAATGATTAAAGGAATAGGTGCAGCACCCTCCAAACAGATCAATATGGCCACCCTTGGCTCGATCAATAATACTGTCATGTGATTTATTTCCTCATATATCACTGCTGATCCTCCCACAATTCCCCCTCCGGACTTCACTTTTAAAGCTACCTGCCACAAGCTCAATCCTGTTAATGAAGACATTTCTTATTTTTTTATCCCTCTGTCTACAACGTGGTCTTTTACGCTAACTTTTCCCTTGTTTGGTTTCACATGTCAGTGAAGTAATTACATCCTGTTGGATCCCTTACAGACAAACACAGGTCCCTTGATTTCTTCAGTAGGTCAACACTTTCTGTGTTTAATTACAGGATATTGAGGCAGAAATGCTGGTCTTTGCTTATTGTCTATAAACAGGCAATAAGATCAGAAGGTCACCTCACCATCAACCTGGATCTGTGGGGCTTAGCTGTGCCTTTCTGTTCGAACCCTTTCACACGGCTCTGTGCCCTGTCACAGACTCTCGTTCAGCACAAATCCCAGCTCTGATCGCTGTTCATCTTTCTCCATGCTAATAATAGAGATTAAACTAGTTCACTTTGACACAGAATATATTTAATGCTGTATGCCTCTAGAGATGTTTGTTCTTGAAAGTGCAATTGGCAAGTCAGAAAAGGGCAGTGGAAGTAGATATATGGCCGAATTGGAAAATCACCACATGCCTTTGACTGAGTGCTGTAGGACAATACTCAATATAAGGAGTTCCCCACGGCTGCATGAAAAGTTCCTCTAATACAGACAAATGACCATTATTTGCAAAGCTGTCGGATTTGTTTATTTAGAAGTGAATATATTGACTAAATCAGTCATTGACTGTGTAATGTAATCTAGGTGAAGCTAGCCCTCTCTCTGTCCAGTAGATACAGGGGCCCTGAAAGACATACTGCTTTATGATTCGCATTTTTAAAAATTATACATGCAGTGTGAAAAAGCACCAGTTTTTCCAAAAAAATAAAAAATCCTACACAGTGGTTTATAAATGCTGTTTTCCATTGGGCCCGTGAGCCTTCCATGACATGCTTTTCAAGTCGGGTTCTCATTATTGCGAATAAACTGCATTTGATGAAAGGGTGGGCTGTGGCATCCTGAGCTAGGCGTAGATTTCTGGCTTCACATTCTCAAGTATTAGCACTAGCTCCCGGATAACAGCTGGTATCGAACAAGCATATTGGCTTGATATTAGTGTTACACTATATGCAGGAATACTCCATGTTAATCTGGCAAGGTAAAAAAACACACAGAAGCAGTGATGGGACAAATGAGACTTCAAAACCTGTGGTGGGCGGGAGTACCCTTAACTAACCAATCAAGGCTGCTGCTAAATGAGGCTTCAAAACCTTTGGTGGGTGGGAGTATACTGAACTGACCAATCAATGAATTAACCAGCATTGATTGATATTTTGAGAAACTCCCACCCACCACGGGTTTTGAAGCCTCATCTGTCCCATCATTACTTAAAACCCTGCTCCTTCAGATTTACATTAGCATTTGTTCAGTGTTAGTCCAGTGTTACTGCTAATGTGGGTAATATGGAGCCACCATGAATATAGAAAGTGTTTGGCAAAGGAAGCTAAATGCGATTTGTAGCCAAGGAAGCACGTGTAGGGCATGATGCCTGTGGAGAACGTGGTTTCTGAGCCTGAAGCATGCCATAGCATCTGGCTCTGGGAATGCATGGTGTTGACCAAAGTTCTGCTCTGGTCTCTTTCTTGGTGCGGTAGCTGTTATGGCCTGCGTTAGCTTGACTGTTTTATTTCCTTCCCATCTTTTTATGTACAGATTGAAGTATATTTACATATTGAGGAATTTGTAAGGTGGATCATATGAGGCATGTGATAGAATGGGTCTGCAGGGTGGAATCTGGCTTCTCTTTCATTGAAGAAGGGTCCTGCCCTTTCTCAGGCGGTACTCACCTAGAACTGGGCTGAGGTGACTCAGTGGCCTTCACTGACCACTCACAAACTTTGACTCTTGTATGTAGGCACAAAGAGAAGCCACGTTCTGTCTTGTCAGAAGTTCTCGGAAGTTCTAGCGGCAAAACATTTCTCTAATTCTTTCATTTTCTTACTGTTTCTGGCCAAAGCATCCACAGGATAGCTCGGGTGAACTTGGGTGATCTGGGACAGGTCTAAATAGCAAAAGTTGTCCTCAGATTACTTGAGCTCACATCACAATTTCCCAGAAATGTATGTCTGCTCCATATCTATGCTTAAATATTTTGTACCTCCTTATTAATTCATACATACGTGTTTCAGTTGAGCTCTTTGTCCAAAACTTTGACTTGCTCCAGAGCCTGAAAACTTGACAGCCAGCAAACACGTTACATCAACGTCCGAAAGTCAGCACCGACGTCAAGAAAAACAGTTGGGCATTTGCCAAATCCAAATGGGAGATCAAGATGACCAGTTATTTTTGTGCCAGCGTTGTTTGTCTGCCTTCTGGTAGTTGTATGGCTTCTTGAGGGTGCAGTGTGAGCACTGGAGCTGTAATGAAAGGCTCAGAGTAATAACCAGCTTGTGAACATGGCTATGTCTGTGAAGAAGCCCTGGTAATTCATCTCCCCCCCTGCATTTCCCCGCAGTGAGCATGCCTGCCAGTGAGAACGAGTCGGTCAACACTGACAACGCACCTGCTGGCGACATGGAGGGAGAGACCTGCTGCACACGATTGGCGTAAGTGGCCCCGCCATCGCCTTCACGTGCCTCTCCCTCTCCTTCATTCTGCCTCCAGGTCTCCGTAAGTCCCCCAAATATTCCGGTACTTTCTCTTTCAGCTTTTCCGGTCTACCAGCTGTCCTTCTTTTCTCTACGTCTGAGCATCTCGTCTGCGGTTCCCCATAAATGTAGTACAACTTCTTAGCGCCCTTCATTAATTTTTCCTTCTCTCTCCAGCTGTCCTCTGTCACTCTCTTTCTTTGTTTCCTGCGTTTGACTGCGTTTCGCTCCTACCGTATTAACAGACAAGAGGGGGGTGAATTCAGACATGGAGGATCCAGTTAAACAGAAGATTATTCCATTTCTGTTCCTTAAAGTCGCTGAACTCATCATCTCAGAGTGCAGGAGTCACGTTTATAAGATATGCACAGCCAATTTGGACCCTCCTCACATGACGGCTGAGGGGGCCATGGCAGCCCCTGCTGACTGTGGCTGAGAGTGGAGTATCAGCATGGTATCCTGGGTCCTCTGTGTCACATCAACACCTGTGGCAGTCTCTGTCCTCCCCTCTGTGCTCATGTTGCCGTCGCTTGGTCGTCCCAGAAGCACCAATGGCAGTTCGACCCGTTAGTGCCGAGTCTCTGTGTCAGACCCGCAGTGGGTCATTGTACGTCTACAGTCTAAGAGCCTATCATACCCATGAGCCCAACCAACTGCTGTCATACCATAGAGCACAGAGGACGTCTGTGGTGGTCAGCTGCTTCATCAGTGTGGTTCTCTAGGTTGTGTTTCAAGGCTTTGAATGCTTCGGGACACCCCATGAATCTTTATAATGAATCTGATGGTTCTCCTGAAGATATAATATCCTTTAGACATGAGGAAATGCTGTGACTCTCTGTGTGAATGTACGTATGTTCTGAGTGCCCCATTTGGGCTCAGTGGCTGGTGGTAGCATACTAACAGCAGTGCAGTAGTGACATGCCAATAATCGACAGTGGTGATGTGCTGGGGAAGGTGCGGGCTTTAGTGGCTGGGTCAGGCTGCTCATCTCTGTCACCTTTGTGCCAAAAAGAAGGGCAAGTAGGTGAGAGAGAAACACACACACAACAAATACACACACATGCACTTGCTTAACTTCTGTAATTCAGGCCCTGAATTCTAGCATATATTACCTAAAACTTTTCTGGCTTAATGCCAAGCCTTTTTTGTTTTTAGCATTTTTTGTATGGAGTTGACACAGCTCCTCCTACGATGTACCCTGAATAATGTTGAAACAGGCGACGACCGTTGATTGGTGAGTAGAAGCCCTTTGATCACATGACCATATGCGGGAGCCAATAGTCACTGGTCTTCTCGCTGAGATGTGGGCAGGCCTTAGGAGTTCAGGTCAGCAGGTCCCCAAACAGACAAAGCTTTAACACCTGCATACCGAGAGTCGGAGCCCCCTGCTTGTCTTGGGGCCTGCAGCACAGAAGCTAAAAGCAACGCTGCCTGCTCTCGATCGACAGGGAGGTTAGACTCACATGGTGCCCTGCACGCTGCGTCGGGGGAAGCTGATTTGCAAGTGGCATTTGAGCTGATCGCAGAGCATGTCACTGTGGACCGTGTAGCCTGAAATAACCTTACCTTCTGCATGTGGCTGGCCCTGCTGCAAGCAGTTGATCAAAAGCATGCTGTGTGTGTGCACGTATTTATGAGTATGTGTGGTGTAAATATTGCTACATTAACAAACAGCGCACAAATATCATACGTTTAATAGCTGCAAACCTGATAATATGGCCCAGCTATTATTCAGAAATACAGCCTGTATTACCATAATGTGTGTGTGTTGTACGACCTTCTCATTTATCTGGGTGAGTACACACAGTTTAAAGCCCTTCCCCAAACATCAGCACAGACTCAGCTGGTGTGCGTTGGGCTGTTCCCACCGGAGCTCTTACTCAGACAGGTCAGAGGTCACAGTATTTCCCATTTGCTTCCCCGGCGGGGATTCCATCATATTCTCAGTAGCCTAGCTGCCCCTTGCTGCGAGACCTGGGCGCAGGGTGATAAAGTCGCGTTGTTGAGCAGAGTGTAGAGAGGCTCCTACAAAGAACATCATGCTTCCTAAAATCACATTCTACTTAGAGGTCTACTTAACCTAAATTTAAATCTTAGGAAAGGTGCCAAGATACATGAAAAGGCATTCCTGTTTACATCCCCCCCAACTCAAAGCTATAGTCTCCCTTGTGCTGCAGCTGCCATTGCAAGTCATCGCTGACATATTGTTTGCTGTCTTCTCTCTGAAACAATGTCCCCCATGATGTCATGTCCTGTTTCGTATGTATAATCCATTCTGTTTTTTGTTCCAGAAATAGGATCTCCAAATCGAAGTTCAGGTTAGTACATCATGTCAGAAGTGATCCCAAGTGCCACGGTGTGGTCTCTGCTGTCCCGTTGTGATTGGAGCACGCTGTGAGTCTTGTGTCGTGTTGTCTGTGTGCGTGTGCGTGTGCGCGTGCGCGTGTGTGCTGCTACCTCGCAGCCTTTGGCAAGCCTGTCCCAAAATGCCAGGCGTTTCCATGACACCAGCCAGTCAGGAAGGGCCTCACGCAGGGCTTCACTGACGCAGAGGTCTACAGAGGAATTGGCAAGGGGCACTGGTTCAGCCATAGGACTCTAGATGGCCTTTGACCTGGCACTCCTGACCAATAGGATAGCTTCATCTGCCAATCCAAAAGGAATACACGCAACAGCTGCCTATATTTTCGGTGTATTTTTTCAATTTCAGCTGGGATCCCTTTCAACAGGAGATTCAGTAGCTGTATTCAGTAGCTGAATTAAGATACGCATTTTTCATCCTTATGTAAGTTTCCTACATGGGAAGATCTACCAGTAGTGAAAATTTTCAAAGTTCATCAGTGTTTTTTTGTCTCTCTTGATCCCATAGAGCAAATAAGTCACCCTAAATATTCATTCTTTTTCCTTAAAGGGGTTTTGCATTCGTACATTAAGCTTTAAAATGTGTCAGTAAGAGGTTATTCTTCCTCAGTAGGCCCACATCCCTCTCGCACTCTTCCTCTTTCTCCCGACAGCCGCTATTCACGGCGGTGGAACCGCTTGTGCCGGCGGAAGAGCCGCGCGGCGGTGAAATCCAGCGTGTTCTACTGGCTGGTGATCTTCCTGGTCTTCCTCAACACACTGACCATTGCCTCGGAGCACCACAAGCAGCCGCAGTGGCTCACGGACGTGCAAGGTGCAGCCCCGCTCAGAGGGAGGGGCAGGGGGTGGGCTTTGGGGGACACATCACACACGATGCCACCTGAAGTCACAGGACACAGTCTATGAGCTGAACAAGTCAATTCATCAAATGTTTTTTTAATGTACTCTATCCCACAGAACGCTTTGCAGGAGGGAATCGAAAAACAGAAAAACTCATTTTGTCAACAAGGGAAATACAAAAAAAAAATTCCTTGGCCTCTTCAAAGGCAGTGATGCAGCGGTGAGCTCAGCAAATACTGCCTGTATGTGTTTGGCTCACCGATCTCACACACACAAATGCTATGAAGAGGATATTTTCTCAGAGGATGCTGGGAGGTAGCAATCCCAGCTGGGTGTTGCTGAAAGCTGGGCGCAGAGAGCAGATTTATGCAGATAACTGGATCAGCAGAATGGGTCGATCTGATGCACAGATCCTTTCCCTGAATAGAAATTGACAGGGTGTCAGCATGCTTTAGGCGGCATCCTGCTATTGAATCTGGTTATATTTCACACCATTCCTCTTTCAGAGTTCTGCCATTGAGGAGACCTATCTTAACCTTGCCCTAATTCTACACCATGTGACCTAAGTATGTGGACAAATTAATAGGAGTGTTCACATACTTTTGGACTTGGATAATTAAAAGAAACTCGTTTCTGACACAGGTATATAGCTTATCATTCAGTCACGAAATCTCCAGTAACAAATACTAGCATCAGAATGGGTCATACTGAAGAGGTCAGTGACTTTCACGAGGACACCATCACATGATGCCACCTTTCCAACAAGCCAGTATAAGGTTACCTGCAAATGACGTGATTGTGATCTGGAAACTTCTAGAAGCAACAAGAGTTCAGATGCGATGTGGTGAGCCAGTCAAACAGTAAGGGACCTGATCAGCCAACATCAATACCCAACTTCACTGATGCTGTTATGGCTGAATGGCAGCAAATCCCACCAACAATCTTCTGCCATCTAATGGAAAGGCTTTGCAGAAGGAGAGAGGCTATCATAGCAGCAGAGGGAGGACCAACTGCCTACTTATACTCTTGGTTTTGGAATGAGGCAGGTGTCCACATAATATTTGCAATATAGTGTATTTTCCAGTTCATCAAAAAAAAATGTTCTGTCATTTGCATTAATGCAGCTGGTCACTGTCGCATTATAATGTTATTCTGAATAATATTAAATATCCACATACATTTCTTATCCCGAGACCGTTGGTAGAATAGTGTGGATCACAGGGCCTGTCAGCCAGTGAGCAGGGAGACTGTGAGCCCTGAACAGGCTACAGAAAGACAGAGGGGTGTGCTGGGCATCTGAATACTCTTGGCTCTGAGATGGCAATACCATGACCGTGCGTCTGCTGTTCCTCAGACATCGCCAACAAGGTGCTGCTGGCCCTCTTCACGGGCGAGATGCTTCTGAAGATGTACAGTCTGGGCCTGCAGGCCTACTTCGTGTCCCTCTTCAACCGGTTCGACAGCTTCGTGGTGTGCGGTGGCATCCTGGAGACCATCTTGGTGGAGACTAAGATCATGTCGCCGTTGGGCATCTCCGTGCTGCGTTGTGTGCGCCTGCTGCGCATCTTCAAGATCACCAGGTGCACCTCCTCACCCTCCCCCCTACCCTCCCGACAAAAGCGTCAACCCTAATGTCACTCGTGCCATCACCTCTCCAGCGCTGCCCTGTCATCCATGACGAGAACTCATCGTTGTCATGTTCAGGTTGAGGGAGCGTCGGTCATACCGTCGCCTTCATGCCGGGGTAATGCTCTGGATATTCTGCTATGTGCAGACCACCACTTCTTATTTGGTGGTTCGGGAGCCAGTTTACCAGTGCTCGTGACTGTAGTCCGGTCACATGTAGCTCTCTGCTGCCAGTTTGAGTTTTTCAGCGTTCCATCCTCGCATTGACCATGCCATTCAGAGATGGGTTCCTTTCTTTCTGAACTCCTCTACTCATGCCTTGCCTTCCATCTACTATTTCCCTTGGGTTTTCTCTTACCTTAAACAATCATGTTGGTTCTGTGATATAGTGCTGCTGCTGTTCAGTGACAACACCTACATTTTTCCAGAGGACTAAACATGTCACATTAATCTCTGAGACACACAGAATGCTCCTTATGACCCTTAATGGGACATTCATCAGCATTTCTGCCTTCAAGACAACATACTAAACAGGAGATCATTCCAGAATTGGTTTTCCATACCATGTTTTTGACCAGCTAATTTAACCTTTTCGTCTGGAGACTCCTAGCTTCTGAAATCTCAGGAAAAGACTTTCAATAGGTCATATGTTGATGAGGCGGTTTTAAAAGCCAGCATCCTATGCACATATTTAAAAGCTGATGAGGACGCTAAACAGCACATCGCCTAACTGTTGCTGGTAAAAAAGCTGCGTAAATGACCTTGTTTATTATAAATGTAGGTTTCACCTGTCCCTACTCCTCTGTCACCTTCACCACTCCTCCCCCCCAATGTAGTGTATGATTGGTAACTCCCACTAACAGTGGTCTTTGTCGCTTCTGAATGTTGTCTGTCCTTTCTGTAAAGGTGAGTGCTCAGACAGGGGTTCAACGCGCGGCCTCGACACCCCTCTCTCACACATCTTGTCTTGTCTTCTCCCTTCAGTGAGTTTCCAAAGCAGAGTGCCTGTTGCTTCGTCCACTCTTGTATGCCTTGTAACCAGCTGGAGTGAGTCGGTTTTCCCCTGTCCTTTACTCAGCATGGATCTTGCCCCGAATGCCAGAACTTTCCCCCTCCAGAATACCCTTATTGCAAGCTAGAGGCAGTCGTTTGTTGGCCATGCATACAGCATCCCCACACTGGCACCCGCCACCTGAATGTGCAAGGCATGGGTGTCGTTTATGGGAACGAGGTGGCTCTCTTTGTGAGATGTGGAGAAAAGCCTGAAAACAGAAAATGCAGATCACTCTGTGTCCCAGTAAAAAAGGAACAAATTGTGTCTGTTGTTCCTTCCCTCTATTTGTTGTTTGAGCATGGAGGGATAATTGAAAGGGGGTGTTTTGTTTGAATGTTTTCCAGCTTTCTTCAAATAAGCACTTAGTCATCCTATTCGTGCCCAAAAAAACCAAACCAAAGACCCAAAGAAAAAGGACCCTGCTCCTCATGGAGTGATGACAGACACAAGTAACATTTGTCATGCCCTGCCTGGAAGGTGTTTGTAACACATGGTGCGTGCCAGTGTCACCACTGTGCATCATGGGTAATGTAGTCAACCCTGATTCGACTGTCTGGCTGCTTCATCCACCCCTGTAGGTACTGGAATTCTCTGAGCAACCTGGTAGCCTCGCTGCTCAACTCAGTGCGGTCCATTGCCTCCCTCCTGCTTCTGCTCTTCCTCTTCATCATCATCTTCTCTCTGCTGGGCATGCAGCTGTTCGGGGGGAAGTTCAACTTCGATGAGACACGGCGCAGCACCTTCGACAACTTCCCCCAGTCACTGCTCACTGTCTTTCAGGTACCACTTCCCAGAATTGCCACTAGAGGGTGCTGTGTGTCACAGCAGCTCAGACAGGTCAACTGAAATATTAGTGTCTTTATAAGGAGGTGTGAGTGATACAAGGCTTAAGGAATCACATACTAACTTATTTAACTAAGTGTAGTGAACTACAGTGACAGACCGGATCACACATACCTTCATGAAGGAAACCATTGTTAAGCACGTATGACACAGCGGTTTATGACAGTGAATGTCATTGTCTTATATTTAAGGGCAGGTGTAGTACACACACAGACCAACTGACGGTTACAGCTTAATGCCAAAAGACTCCTTCCTATCAGATTCTGACAGGTGAAGATTGGAATTCAGTCATGTATGATGGGATTATGGCGTACGGAGGCCCCTCTTTCCCTGGAATGCTGGTCTGCATCTACTTCATCATCCTCTTCATCTGTGGAAACTGTATCCTACACATTTTCCCTGGCGTAGCATCCAGGGACAGATCCCTTTAAGGCTCCTCAAGGAATAGCAGGTACCTGGCGCGCAGCGTCACCTCATGTTACTTGGAAGACTAGCATATTTGGTGGCAAGCGGTGTATTGAAGAGGGCTCATGGTGGAGAGACTCCTTCTGGGACTGAAGTGTGGGAGGCAGGCTGGAGAGATAAAGGGAAAATGAGAAAAAGAGAAGAAAAACAGCCAAGTTTCTGAATGGTGATGTGGGCTTGCTCATTGGGCGCGAAGCACTGACACCAGAAGGAACGTGAGAAGAAGTGAGGGGCAAGGAGGCCTTAAAGGTGTCCTTCAAAGGTGGTGGCACCTAGACTGCAGCTTATTATAGGTCTCCTACTAGTAGAATACAGCATTCTGCTATATCTCACCCATTTCTTCTTTTTGAAGATAAAATATGAATTCAAGCCCTTTGAGGCAAGCCAAGCCAGACAGACAAACCATGGATCCAGAATTGAGATGGCCATGCAGTGTTTCCCTGACAGCTGTGTTAAACAGACATCCTGCTGAATGTCTTCTTGGCCATCGCCGTGGACAATCTTGCAGATGCTGAGAGTCTGACATCAGCACAGAAGGAGGAAGAGGAGGAGAAGGAAAGGAAAAAGCTAGCCAGGTAACCCACAACACTCAGATCAACATTATATCAGTGCTCTGTGGGTAGTCTTTTAGGTACACCTACTTGTCAACACCAACAGCCTTCTCCTCCATACAGCGAATCTTGTGGCTGCAAGTCTATATATAGAGCATGTAAGCAGGGTCGAGAACTTCAGTCACTGGTTGGCTAAGCTTAAAAATGGCTCAGGTGCACGGTCTAACCGATTTTGATGTGAGGCTGGTGCCAGACGAGGTGGTTTCAGGATCTCAGAAATAGCCACCTTAGTGTGTTTTTCGCAGACCATAGTGCCTAGAATTTATTAGAATGGTGCGATAAACAAAAATCATCCAGTCAGCAGTAGTTCTGTGGCCAAAAACACCTTGTTAACGAGGGAGGTCAGAGGAGAACGGCCAGAATTTTTAAAGCTAACAGGAAGGCCACAAGTGTAAAAATAACAGCTCAGTACAGCAGTAGCTGATGGAAAGGCGTTCCTGAACGCACGATTCGTCTACCCCTGAAGCTCTTCTGGAAGTGCAAGGGGGCCCTACTGCACTCTTTGGATGTGTTTTGTAGTTCAGAGAGGGATGATTCCTGTATCTTAATTTAGAAATTGCCTTTGTTGTCCTTGTTTGCTCTGTCACACAAAGAACTGCCAGCCCAGAGAAGCGACCAGAAAATGAGAAGCAGCCGATAGAGGAGGAACACAAGGAGGAGAAGATTGAGTTGAAGTCCATCACCTCAGATGGAGAGACACCCACTGCTACCAAGGTGAGTGTGGAGAATTGATATCGCGTGGTGGATATCCTCCAGGGAAGCAGCACGAATCGGAACCGCGTAGGGTAGTCGAGGAATGCGCAGCAATTTAACCGCTCAAGGAGGTTTTCTTTAATATTCTGATTAAAGGATTTTTCCGTCGATGTTCGTACTCTCAGTGACTTTGTGCTGTTGGCTCACAGTAATCAGACTGGACCTGGCAATGGCAGCCGCGAGCTTGTTGTATTCATGTGTTATCATTCTATTATTTTCAGATCAACATCGATGAATTTCAAGGGGATGAAAATGAGGAGAAGAACCCCTATCCTGCTAATGACTTTCCAGGTATATCAGAAGAAATGTTATTGATTTTTATTACGTCCATTTCAATCAAAAGTGATTGGTGTTCTGTATACATATACTTTGTATACAGAGTTTTGTATCAGTTGAGGTGTTGCTTTGCTTTTGGTACTCTATTACTATACCGATATTTTATGCTGTCCGTCTTTCATATTGACATCTGCCTTCCACCCTCCTCATCGGTCTTTTTAGGTGAGGAGGATGATGAGGAGCCCGAGATGCCGGTGGGGCCCCGTCCCCGGCCGCTGTCGGACATCCAGCTGAAGGAGAAGGCCATTCCTATGCCTGAGGCTCGTGCCTTCTTCATCTTCAGCCACACCAACAAGTAAGTCGGTGTGACCAAAAGACTTGGCTGTGGACAGAGCACAGGTGGATCAATTAGAGGCTTGGTGGTTCACTGATTACCGCTGTTACTTCACACCTCCAGGGCTGAGATTAACCCTGCCCCTTTTCTGTGCATGTAGGGGCTGCAGGTTCCCCACATATCTTGCAAGTTTCCTCTGGGTACCCAAGTTTCTTTCCACAGTCCAGAAACATGCATTTGGGCTAATTGGTGTCTCTAAATTGCCCATAGTATATGATTGTGTGTATGTCTCGTGATGGACTGGCCTTGTGTCCTATGATGCCTGGGATAGGTTCCTGGGCTTGGTGCAACCCTAGCTAGGATAAACAGTAAGAAAATGATGGATGGATGGATGGATGGATGGATGGATGGATGGATGGATGGATGGATGGATGGATGGAAATACCATTGTGTACTTTCAAGGACACTTGAAAGGCTTTGTATTATTGATGAACAAGTTCTCCAAGGTCAGACTAATGACCGTTAGTGACCTTGAACAGGCGTCCGATTCTCTTCCTCTTTCCTGTAATGCCTTTCCTGTCTCACCCTAAGGTTCAGGGTACTCTGCCACAAGATTGTCAACCACAACATCTTCACCAACCTCATCTTGTTCTTCATTCTGCTAAGCAGCATTTCGCTGGCTGCAGAAGACCCCGTGAAAAACGACTCCTTTAGGAACCAGGTTCACGCATGCATTCGGCTCACCCCAGTTCTCACATGCTCAGACTTAAAGGCGTGTTATAGCAGCACTTTGACACGATGGCAGCCAGAAAACTAATGAGCCAAGTAACAACTTCTATAATCGGTGACTGACAGATTCCCAGCAATTAAGCAGGGTTGCTGTTGAGCGCTTGCCTTACATAGTTCATTAGCTCTAATAATTACCTGAAGACTATAAGAATACTTCGGAACTATAAAAAGCAGCAGGCCATGATAGCTGAACAAAATGCCATAGCACAGTAGTCAAGGTTTTCCTTTCAGCTTTGGAATTCCTGTTTATAGTCCCTTGCAGTTTAAAGAGAACATTGCATGACCCCTGTCCCGATTCTGCTGTTTATCTTTCAGATACTAGGGTATGCTGATTACGTCTTCACAGGGCTTTTTACCATCGAGATCATATTGAAGGTACAATCTGATTTGCCGACTTGCTTTGCGAATCTCCCTTCTTTTTAGTAAGTACCAGGCCCTGATTCATGATGCCTGTGATCCTGCAGAGTGTATGATGCATTAATATTTGCCTAACTGGCACCAGAAACCCCAGGACCCATTGCTCAGTTAACTACACAATTACAGCAATTAAGAGCTAAGTTGGAGTGAAATCCAGCACCCTCTACAGGCCTTCAGGGGCAAAGACATGCATCTCTTCCAAAGGAATGGCAGACATTAGTTTTGCTGGTTTGGTCGAAGGTACACCAACTGTGATTAGCATACCCTATGGGCTTCTGTAAGCAGCTGGTGGTTCCCCTCTGTGTTTGCAGATGACGGCTTATGGGGCC
Source organism: Gymnarchus niloticus (assembly GCA_009936485.2). Lineage (NCBI taxonomy): Eukaryota > Metazoa > Chordata > Actinopteri > Osteoglossiformes > Gymnarchidae > Gymnarchus > Gymnarchus niloticus. Next base: position 18,478,920 of record JAACJT020000052.1, on the reverse strand, counting down.
TTCCTTCACAAAGGTTCCTTCTGCCGCAACTACTTCAACATCTTGGACCTGGTGGTGGTCAGTGTGTCCCTCATCTCCTCTGGGATCCAGTGAGTGCTCTCCTACGATTCATCACCCACTTCTCGAGAGGGTGCCACATGCTGTTTTTGCTGTCCTCGCAGAGAGGATGCAGTCTTCCTTATTTTGTTGTCTTGAAATCCGTCCGTCTGCCATGATCACCCCCATAAGCTGATAAGCAACACGACAGAGTCACAGCTTGTGTTGATAAAGTAGATTAAACATTAAATCACAACCTTTATTTATTGCCCAGAATGATTCAGTCTGGAGTGTTTAGCACCTGGTACTTCTGAAATGGCAGCTTTTACACAAGGATCTTCTTCGTTGATTCATCATCAGGACTGTGTTTGTGTAATATTTATTCCCTCTCACGCCCTCATTACCCTCTAGAATACAGAAAGTAGCCTGCTCAACTTTTATTTCTTGTCGACTTATTGTGTCAGTCCACAATAATTGTGTCATCCGCTGGGATGTCTTTCCAGTCTTCTCAAATCACCTGCTTCCTCCTCCTGCTCAGGTCAAGTGCCATTAATGTCGTGAAGATCCTCAGGGTGCTACGGGTACTGAGGCCCTTGAGGGCCATTAACCGAGCCAAGGGCCTGAAGGTGAGTGCCCCCACCCCCTCCCCCAGAGACTGACCTTGTATGTGTCCCCGCCCACACCGACCGTTTTCTTCCTCTGTCCCTCAGCACGTGGTCCAATGTGTCTTCGTGGCGATCCGCACCATTGGGAACATTGTCATCGTCACCTCACTCCTGCAGTTCATGTTTGCTTGTATTGGAGTGCAGCTGTTCAAGGTGAGGGCAGAGGTTTTACCCCTCTTAGCAACCTGGATCCCTCCATCTGCCATATTGCTACAAGCCAGGGATTCATAGATCCTGTCACATGTTCCCGAGACTGATAGATGTTCTGTCCCTCACCAGGGCAAGTTCTACGGCTGCACTGACAACTCCAAACAAACAGAAGCCGAATGCAAGTGAGTCTTTCTGCCTGCCTCTGTGTCTTTCTCTATGCTTATATATACATATATGATGTATACAGACACATATATCTGCTTGACTGTCTGTATTTACCTGTATGTACACCTGTCTCTCCACGTCTGCTGTCTCTGCCTGCTTGAGCATTGGATTTTCCTGCCTGTTGGTTAATGTTGTTTTCAGCTTTCACTGTAAATGGAACACTCTGTTTATGCTTAAATCTTCTTTTCCTCCTCTTGTGTATTTCTTACAGGGGTTCCTACATCCTTTACAAGGAGGGGGACGTGGCAAAACCGGAGAAGGCGCAGAGGAGCTGGGACAACAGCGAGTTCAACTTCGACAACGTCCTCCAAGGGATGATGGCGCTGTTCGCCGTCTCTACTTTCGAAGGCTGGCCAGAGTATGTGAAGTCTGAGTGTGCATCACACGCAGAACTCACAGAACTTAAGGCTTTCACTAAGAATCACTTATTCATGCTCCTGACTCAAACTATGGTCACACGACTTTTGTAATGGAAATCCTGTTCCATTCAATCTCAGTGCACAGATCTTCCTTTAAAAGTACATGTCAAACAACACTTGCCTTGTACTAGGAACACCCTGGCTGAGGCCCCTATGCTCAACTTGTGCATTGCTTGTAAATCAGCATATAGTAGATATTGCCACGTGCATCTTTTTGTCTGAACTCAGAGGTAGCAGAATTACGATTCGGTGTGCCATATCTCCTCACATCTCTGTGCCATATCTCCTCACATCTCTGTGCCACATCTCCTCACTTCTCTATGCCATATCTCCTCACATCTCTGTGCCACATCTCCTCACTTCTCTATGCCACATCTCCTCACATCTCTGTGCCGTATCTCCTCACATCTCTGTGCCGTATCTCCTCACTTCACTGTGCCATATCTCTTCACATCTCTGTGCCACATCTCCTCACATCTCTGTGCCACATCTCCTCACTTCTCTATGCCATATCTCCTCACATCTCTGTGCCACATCTCCTC
>JAACJT020000052.1:18453746-18464784 GCA_009936485.2 Gymnarchus niloticus | reverse complement strand
TGCAGCTCACCTCACTGCTCACCTCTGAAGCTCACCTCACTGCTCACCTCTGCAGCTCACCTCACTGCTCACCTCTGAAGCTCACCTCACTGCTCACCTCTGCAGCTCACCTCACTGCTCACCTCTGAAGCTCACCTCACTGCTCACCTCTGCAGCTCACCTCACTGCTCACCTCTGCAGATCACCTCACTGCTCACCTCTGCAGATCACCTCACTGCTCAGCACTCCACCGAGGCTCTCCTTTCTTTCCTTTTGGTATAACTGAAAGTCCCACACAGACTGTCTGTGTGCGAGGACCCTGCATCGAACCATAGTACCCACCTTATCCTGGAATTTGATCTACTCTTCCAACCTAGTAAACTGAGTCTTTAGCTGCACGATACAACAGAAAACTTTACATCACAACATGAAGATACACCTCATCTTATTGTCATACAGTGTCCTCCCCAAAATAGTGTGTCTTGTGAAGCAGTGGTTTAATTCTTATATAAAGAAATAGGTGCAACACAAAAATAGTTAATGTTAAATAATGTGTGTAGAAAAAGTCAGAAGGCTATGATAGTAAAGAAATAAAATTTCACATGGTGGGTATGGAAAATGGTGATCATGTGACCCCCCTACTCCAGGTGTGCGACAGGGGAGGCCTGGCAGCAGATCATGCTCGCGTGCACCCCCATGAAGCCTTGCGAGAGCGGTTCAGAGGATGGGCCTCCCAGTGACGAGTGTGGCAGTCATTTTGCCATCATCTACTTTGTCACCTTCTACATGCTGTGTGCCTTTCTGGTAAGACCCCGTCACACGGTGTGTGCTACACACACTTTAGCTTCCTGCTTCCGCAACCATTGGACTAATTTCATTTCATTTAGCTCGTTGTGAGTTTAGGGTTGACACAGTCATTTTTTTTGGTGTTTTTTAAATTGACTTCCCATTACATTTTACGTTTTATTCAATTAGCGGATGCTTCTGTCCAAAGCGACACATAGCGAGGCAGACACAACACGATCGTACAGTCGTTTAGGAGTCTCCTGAGGTATAAGTGCAGTTAAGCTGAGTGTCCAATGAGGGACCAGCAACCAAGTGCAGGTTAGCACTGTGCAATGTGTGTCCTACTATAAGGTAATTCTGTCCAAGCATGAAGTCCTAGATCAGCATTAAAAATAAGAGCTTGGAATAAGAGCCCAGAGGGATTACCCCATCACCCCAGGCTGCCCGGTGCTGGCCTGAGGAGGACGGGCTTCCCCTTTGAGTCTGGTTCCTCCCAAGGTTTCTTCCTCCTGAGGGAGTTTTTCCCTTGCCGCTGTCGCCTTTGGCTTACTCTCTGGGGACTGCGTAAAGCGCTTTGTGACCGTGCTCCGTGTTAAAAGTGCTATATGAATAAAACTGAATTGAATTGAATTGACTCTACCAACACGTTTCCTTCTGCAGATCATTAATCTGTTTGTGGCTGTCATTATGGATAACTTTGACTACCTGACCCGGGATTGGTCCATACTGGGTCCACACCACCTTGACGAGTTCAAGAGGATCTGGGCCGAATACGACCCCGAAGCCAAGTCAGTAAACCCTTCATCTCCTGCTACCTGTATCTCTGCCAACTTCCATCTGCCGCACAGGCAGGTTATGGTCATATAAGTGAAAACATTGGTGGCGTTGCCATCTGCTGAGGGATCCCATGCCTGCCGTACAATTCCTGTGTGCCCAGTGGCACCTGTTACCAGACAAATGCCTGTTCTACTCAGGGCAGATGGTGTTACCTGGCCGTGTGTCTCCTGCTAATCTGAACATGTTCCCTGCAGGGGACGGATTAAACACCTGGACGTGGTGACACTGCTGCGGAGGATTCAGCCCCCACTAGGGTTTGGCAAGCTGTGTCCACACCGCGTGGCCTGTAAGGTAAGGGGAAGGTGGGGCTGGGGTAAGCGGTCCTAGAGGCCATATTTTAGGGCCTAGGAAATATTTTACGAAGATCATCACAGACACATTACAGAAGACCACCTACATGTGACTCACCAGAACTTACCAGAACCATGTGACGTATCCTAAATCAGAAAATCTCTTGGCACAGAGTGGGTAGAGAGTACAGAACATCCCAGAACAGTCTAGTGAGTCACGTGACCCTGATACGATGCAGACAGGGCTTGGTGCCAAGACAATGTGCTGTCCTACCTGTAGCGACTGGTGTCCATGAACATGCCACTGAACAGCGATGGGACGGTCATGTTCAACGCAACCCTGTTTGCCCTCGTGAGGACGGCGCTGCGCATCAAGACAGAAGGTACTGGAAACTGATTTTTGTATGCGTTCTTACAATAAAGAGTTTTAAAAAATCGGGAGGCTTGGTAATTAAAGGCACTGTAGCTGGATTACTGAATAGCGTACCTAACTTAACTTGAGTAAAACATAAAAAAACATAATAATACGTTTTAGCATTTTAATTATGACTATATAATTTAAAAAGATTAAATAATTTAGCTTTATAAACCTTCCCTAAACACAGTGTAAAAGACCTTTGAGGGGCCGATCATGCCTTTAGCTTGATATAAACATACCCACACATAGTGTAAAAGGAACTTTGAGGGGCCCTTCAAGTCTTTAGCTTGATATAAACATTCCCACACACAGTGTAAAAGACCTTTGAAGGGCCCTTCAAGTCTTTAGCTTGATATAAACATTCCCACACACAGTGTAAAAGGAACTTTGAGGGGCCCTTCAAGTCTTTAGCTTGATATAAACATTCCCACACACAGTGTAAAAGACCTTTGAGGGGCCCTTCAAGTCTTTAGCTTGATATAAACATTCCCACACACAGTGTAGAGTCTTAGTTTCACATGCATTTCATGCTTACGGCGACCAGCTAAAAAACAGATCCCTTATCACCATGTCGCCTCACACGGCTCTTCCTCAGATTAATATTTTCCGGTACTTTGTACTTTTCCAATCTGATGTTTTTTGTGAAATGCTATACTGTGATTTATGTTGCCATAGTGCTGTACTATGATGACGGCTTTCTGTGTTTTGAGGTAATCTGGAGCAGGCAAATGAGGAACTCCGGGCAATTGTGAAGAAGATCTGGAAAAGAACCAGCATGAAGTTGCTGGACCAGGTCGTTCCACCTGCAGGAGGTCAGTGCGCAAAAGGTCAAGGTTCATATCCCAGAAGTCACTGACAGATAAATTTAGAGAAGCTGCTGAACAGACAGAGGAGATGTTACCCGTGACGTCCAGTGTGACTTTGGCTGTGAATTTCCAGTGTTACTTTTCCATTCAAACTCACAGATGATGAGGTGACCGTGGGGAAGTTCTACGCCACCTTCTTGATCCAGGAGTATTTCAGGAAGTTTAAGAAGCGCAAAGAACAGGGTCTTGTGGCCAAAGTTCCGCCAAAGACAGCCCTGTCCCTTCAGGTACAGAGTGGCAGTGCCAAGCCAGGTTCTGCTGACAGACTCACCTTGTCTGTTACCAGCACACACCTGTTAGATGAACCTTTGCTTCATAATTCTGCCTCGATTTAATAAACATATATATGTAGCCCATGCATAGCTATTGAGAGCGACATTTAGCCTCAATTTAAAGTTCTTTTAGATTGGTTTTGCCTCACATTTGTGCACGTGTGCGTATTTTTTTTCTCTGTGCTGGTACACCCAGGCGGGGCTGCGGACCCTTCACGACATGGGACCGGAGATTCGGAGAGCTATCTCAGGGGACCTAACAGTGGAAGAGGAGCTAGAGAAGGCCATGAAGGAGACGGTGTGTGCAGCCTCCGAGGACGACATCTTCAGGGTAATGGCCGGCTCCACCTTCACGGGGCCCTCTACACCCCTGAAACACTCTCTTCCTGGAATGGCCCAGTGTGTTAGTCAATTTTAAGAAAACCAAACTTTGCCAGTGTAATTATACTTACTCCACCTACTATGGGGACATTTTTTATCATGTCACATACATCCATTCGTTCATCCATCCATCTCTGTAGGGGAGGCATGCTTATGTGGGGTTGGCCGCTTGGCTGGGGTACACCATGGATCACACACTTTTGCCGACATACACGGTATCACACAGCATGTTTTTGGACAGTCTCATACAGAGTGTGTCACAATAGTGAATTCTTGGTTTAAACTACTGTATGCTCTCACTATGGACACAGTATCTCAGAATAAGATTGTAACCAAATGACTGCTTTCATACAGACCAGCTTCTGTGCCGTATCTCCTTCTCCATCCAGCGGGCGGGTGGCCTCTTTGGTAACCACGTCAACTACTACCACCAGACCGATGGGCGCAGCACCTTCCCGCAGTCCTTCACCACTCAGCGGCCACTGCACATCAGCAAGTCAGGCAGCCCCGGTGATGGAGAGTCACCCTCCCACGAGAAGCTGGTGGACTCCACATTCACACCCAGCAGTTACTCCTCCTCCGGCTCTAACGCCAACGTCAATAACGCCAACAACACTGCCATCGGCCGTTTTCCCGGCCCATCCATCAGCACCGTGGACAGGCACCGCGGGCAGCCCCTAACCCCCGTGCTGCTTCCGCGGCCATCTTGGCACTTCCCGTCCAGGAGGTAATGGATCTCCTGCCTCAAGAGTGTCCACACTCCTCATCCTCACTCCGCCATCATGCCGGCTGTCACTCCCGATGTTTAAAAGACACTGGTGACCTCCCAATGGTCCCTCCTGAAATAAAAGCCCAGATCGTTCATACAACTTTGATTAGAGTCTACTTTTAGAAGACCAGGTGTTCTGGCGGACCTTTGTGGGCTGAAGAAGGGTGTGGGCGGGGTTGACCTTTATCTTATCTCTCCCTTTGGGTCATTAATTTGGTTGCAGCATCTTAGTCATTTTCATTGCAGAGAGGAGGAATCTGTGGTAAGAGACGTGGAACTTTTGTGGAGCGGTGCAGCTCTTTCTTTCGGCTTCACAAGGAGAAGATAGTGATAAAGTTCACGATAGAGTGACTGAAAGCCAGTAGGAAGACTGCCATCAGTCACAAAGCCAGTTGTTGTGCTGGTAGAAGGTCCGCAATAAGCTGTGGAAACGGACAGTTTTTTGTGCTAAAATCAGCAATGTTGTGTCTCCGTTATAAGGTGGGCAAGACTCAGAGGGTCTCAGACTCAGAGATGTCTCCTTACCTGACTCAATGCCATGGTGACTGGGCGAGCCTAGCCTCCCTTGTGGTCTGCCCCATATGCAGCATCTGAACCGATGTGTCAGCATTCAGCAGGTTTGCTGACGCCCTTTCGGATCATTTAAAACCCATCCAGCGTGTCATCGAATCATGGGATGCGAGCAGACAGGGAGGTCCCTTGTGGGTAGGGCAGGGAGTCTCGAACCCAGTACCATCCTCTTCCTCATTCTCCATCCTTCACTGGCCCGGTGCTTCTGGAACAATAACATCCTCTCCTTTGTTTCCCTCCTCCCCGCGCCTCCTATGACCAGGATGCGTTGCTATGAGACCCTGTTGCGGTACGTTCCTCACGCGGTGTGGCGCGGTAGCAGTATCCCTGCTGCTTGCGCTTAGTCACGCGTGTGCACACGCTCGCTGCATGCGTGGCCTGTAAGGTGTCACCCTAGGAAGCCATCAGTCCAGAGCAGGGGTGCCCCAGTCTAGGGTGTGTTATGTATCACCGCCTGATCCCGCTGGTAAGTACCCACAGTTATGACAACCCCTCTGCCTCCGTGGTTGATGCCAGAATCTTCCTTTCTGAAGAGGTTATGGGGGATATGTCCATAACTGGGTCTGGGCACCCCTGGGTAGGCACGGCTGGTGCATCGTGTGTTAGAACATCCACCCATACACATGTCAAGGCAATGTTAGTGGCTTATTCTCAGAGGGGTAGCTCTACTGAGCTCTGTTGTTCCACCGCAAAGAACTCTGGGAAAGTGGCTCGTTCCATGTAGGTGTATATTTATATTCCTGTATAAAATCCACCGTGCTTTGGCTGGCTTTGGTGACAATGCTTCCTGTAGATGTAGGTCGGAAACACTGCTTTAGCTCCTCCCCTTAGCCTAACCCACCCCCCCACACCCCGCTTCTCAATATCTCTTCCAGCTCGGACTCCAGCGACAGCCGCTTGCCCATCATTCGCAGGGAGGACGTGTCTGTCGACGAGACGTACGACGAGAGCTTCGCGGACGAGCGGGAGTACCACAGTGACCAGAGCATGCTCTCCGCTGAAATGTACAGAGTACCGAAACGTCCTGACATCCATCGATCCATTTTCATTAACCAATTATACCAGGGTTCTGAGTCTGTCCCCAGAAGCTAAGGGCAGTGGACAGGACACAGGGACGTACATCTGTCGTCCACACTGGCACAATGGAGCACAGCACAGGCGTACACTTGAGACAGGATCCCGGTTCACTACAGGAAACAGACACTCACACACAATGGGCAGTTGAAAGACACCAGTTCACTGGATGTCTTTGTGCTGTGGGGGGAAAACAAAGAACCCTGCAAAAACCAACGCGTTACTGAGGAAACATTCAAACTCCACACGCAACAGGATCGTACCGTCAACTCCAAAAGGTGTTAGGTAAAAATGCAGCCCACGGTGATTACAACAGCTGGTCCTTAGGTCTGCCTTGTTGTGTATCTTCTACGTTAGTTAGGTGTGTTCTCACGTCAAGTGTGCACACTCGTGTGTGTGTGGCAGGCTGGCATATCAGGATGAAGAGAGCAAGCAGCTGGCCCCCATGGAAGACAGAGAGGATCCCAGTGACAGTCGAGCCTGGCAGTCCCCTCGAAGGGCTTTCCTGTGTCCCACTGCATTAGGTGAGGCCTGGCTGTGACACCCTATCCCTTTGGCTCTTCCTACTCCGACAGGGACGTGCTCTTGGAAGTCAGGGCCTGGGCCTTGTAATAAAATAAGTATGCTTAAATTTTGGGCAGTGATTAATAAACGTCATGGCAAGCTCCGTTTCCATGGTACGAGCAGTCTTAAATGCAGGCCTTCCCCACATCCCAGTCAGTAATGACATCCTGTTTCCTCTCCACGCCCTGCTGTTTAACTCTATTCCCAAAAGTGTTGCTCTTCTGCTGTTCCTCTTCATTTCACGTCGCATCACCTTAATGATCACCTACGTGGCTCTTGATGTGATAACGAGCTAAGAGAATGATTCATAAAAGGCAAGCGTGACCGCCCACACTCCCCCCCGTTACTCTCTCCGTCTCTCTCCCGCTCTCTCCCCCAATCTCTCTCTGGTACTCTCTCTCCCTCTCTCTCTCCAACTCGCTCTCCCTCTCTTTCTCTCCCTGTCTCTCTCCCAAATCTCTCTCTGTCTTTGTCTCTCTTTTACTCTCCCTCTGTCTCAACGTATTTTTCTCTCTCCCTGCCCCCCCACTCTCTCTCTCTCTTGCTCATGCAGCTCGGCGGTCTTCCTTCCACCTGGAGTGTCTTAAACGGCAGGCGAGAGCCGACGTCTCTCAGCGGACTGCTTTGCCCCTGCACCTCGTTCACCATCAGGTGGGTGCATCCACTGCCCCCCCACCCCCCTACACCCCCTCTCAAATCCACGGCCCTACATCTCTCTGTACCTGGAATGCAGGCTTACTGTCTGTGCATCACAAGGCAGTTTCCATTCTCACCCTCTGTCATCATCTTCTTTACTTTTTATTTTCGATGGTACCTCACGATCCTCATCAGAGGTGCAAATGTGTCCTGTGTGTAAAATATACACACACACAATTTATTCCGTATTCTCAGATGTGTCATTTCCATTTCAAAGCCATCCCCTGCTGTCTAACTGTAACTGAGAGGTCGATGTAAGATTACAGGAAATGTTCAGCTTTTCTGCTTCTCACGTATTCCAGTGCCTCGTACCAACTGTGACGGTCAGGACCAAAGAGAAGTGGCATCTTCTGGAAGAACGCCATATTTGTCGTTGTATGTTGTGGCGTATCAGTCAGAAAGGCCGAGCAATAGGATGCCAGAACCATTAATGGAGGAGTTACCATGGAAACACTACATTGCCCAGAAGCAGCCTAGCATCCACATACTGCTCAATTAATGACACCCAGCTGGAGCTGAATAAGTGGCTGTTGGGATTTGCGGGGTGTCATCTGGATGTATGACTTTCCCCCGCCATTATTTTTTTTGGTTTTTGTTAAATCCGCTGCTGCTTTCTTCTGGCGACCCCCCATCTCACAACCTGGGTGTGTGGAATTGTGGGCTGTAGCGTCCTGAATTTACTCAGCTACTACATGAATATAATCTCTGATTAGCGCTGACCTGGGAGTCTGAGGGAGGCATTTAGTTACACTGCTGCTGTTTTCTAATGCTACATTAAACACGTCGTGTAGAACACCAACACCCCCCAGTAGTAATTTGCAGCTGATAGAGATAAATGCCCTTCGAAAAGCAATATGACCAAATAAAACAAACATTTTGTTTCTTCCTTTTGAGATTCGTTTAATCCATTTTATTGTTTCCCGTGTTTCAGCATTTGTTCGTATGGGTCTCATTTTCACACATATATACAATTTTTTTAGCATTTAAAGTTGGAAGGTGAATCATCGCGTGACTCCTGTCTCTCATGGTCTCTCTCTGTCTCTCTCTCCCTCTCTTTCTGTCTGTCTGTTTCTCTCTCGCTCTCTTTTTGTCTGTCCCTCTCTGTATCTATGTCTGTCTCTCTCGGTCTCTCCCTCTGTCTGTCTGTCTGTCTTTTTCTCACCATTTCTCTTGGTCTGTCTCTCTCTTACTCTCTCTCGGTCTGTCTCTGACTTTCTGTCTGTTTCTCTTTCACTCTCTTCCTGTCTGTCTCTATCTCACTTTCTTTCTGTCTGTCTGTCCCTCTCTGTCTCCACATGTCCCTTTCCGGTACAAGGCCCTGGCTGTGGCGGGCCTGAGCCCTCTCCTCCGGCGGAGTCACTCCCCGACGTTGTTCAGCCGCCTGTGCTCCACGCCGCCCGATAGCCCAGGTACGCGGAGCAGCCGGGGAGGGACATACCAGCGTGTGCCCACCTTGCGCCTGGAGGCCGACGGGTCCTACGAGAAGCTCAACAGCAGCCTACCTTCGGTCAACTGCGGCCCCTGGTATGGCGACAATCTCCAGGCAGGCCGGCGCCCGCCGCGGCCCGTCTCTCTCACCGTACCACCCGCCCTGGGCAGGGATGCCACGTCGCTGTGCCGTGGCAGCGCTGGGAGCCTGGTGGAGGCGGTGAGGACTCTCTTCAGTCTGTTTGTTAACCACCAAAGCTTAAGCACTCTCTTCAGCTTTGCCAAAAACACACCTGCAGCACCCATACTAGTCCCTCTGCTGTAAGCATGCACTAGGATCCACAAGGCCTGCAGATAAGTCTGTGCGTTGACTGAGTTGGTGAGCGAATCAGTGAGTGACTCTGGGTTTGTCATGCAGGTACTGATATCAGAGGGCCTCGGCCGCTACGCACAGGACCCCTCCTTCATTGAGGTGACCAAGCAGGAGCTAGCTGACGCCTGTGACATGACCATCGAGGAGATGGAGAGTGCTGCAGACAGCATCCTAAACGGCAACAGCCAGCCCAGCCCGAATGGCAACCTCCTTCCCTTCATGCACTGCAGGGACCACGGCACAGAGCACCCCATCCAGACCGAGGGGCCCCCAGGGGCTATGAGTGGGCAACAGGGGGAGGAGCCTAGGTCCCACCTTACAGAGGAGGAGGATGTAGAAGAGCAGGAAGTGGAGGCGTCTAGAGCTGTGTGCTCCGAGCCACTGGATTGTGGGTTTTTGGATGATGAGGACATGGATTGCATCACCAGTTTGTAGGATTAACAACGCAGAGGTCCTTCTCTCTCTCTCTCTTTCTGCCGGATGTGACCAGATCTTGGTGGCCAACAGCTTGATCGGCTCCTTCGTTTATTTATTATGATTTAGAATTGAATTCCTAATTTTTGTGTGTGTGTGTGTGTGTGTGTGTGTGTGTGTCTTTCTGGGTGTGTTTCAAAAGTGCCTCACAGTTTTGTGCTCTTGATAAGTGGGGGGGGGGGGGGGGGGGGGGGGGGTAAATGTTTGTTTTTTTTTTTTTTGTTTTTTCGGGGTTTTTTTCAAAGGTGCCAATATGTGTTGAGTTTTTCAAAAGCGTGGGGTGGCGGGGTGTTGGGTGGGTTAAATTTTTTTTTTTTTTTTTTTCCATTTTATTTCGCTTTGTCTTGTTTCGTTTGGACTCTTGTTGCTCTGGCCACCAGGCAGAAACGTCCCGGATAGCGAGCCCACCTGGAGACAGTTTGCGCTGGTCAGCCTCTACAAGCTGATAAGGCGTCCACGTCGGTCTCTCGTATGTGCCAGTGGGGAAGGGGGATGGCGAGTCTGTTTTCTTCCCAACCTACTCAGTCTTGTGCTCCAAACTGCAGCCCGGCCAGCTGCTGCAGCTGGTAACCAGCACAGGAAACAGGAAGGGGAGAAGATCCAGCAGGCCAGGGAGGAGGGTGGGGTCACAGAGAGGGTGTGGTGTTATTTGCTCCTCCCTCTCTAACCCTTGGGCACCAATTCATTTTTGAAAAATGATAGTAAAACTGACACTGGGCAAAGGAGAGAGAAAAGTTGCTGATGAAGAGATACTTCAGTGGATAGACAACTGGCATGTAGGACACGGTGTTCACCCCTGGTCTCAGATCTCTCTCCCTGTTGCCCTCTGTTGCCCCACGCCACTTCCTGTCTGTCACAGGAAGAATTGGAGAGGGGCGGAACTAAGTCCGGACCTAAAGGACAGCACCACCTGCTGCCACGTACCTCGACCTTCCATTCCATCTTCATTTCCGTTGACATCTTGGTTTTTTGGATTTAGCTGTAGCTTAAGGTTCCTCCTGGGCTTGACCCACATCGAGTACTGGGAGAAAGTCGATCAGTGTCTATGCTGGAGACCAACCTCCTCCTCCTCCTCCTCCTCTTCCTCCTCCTGCACTCCTCACTGCCAGAATGAAAGGGCGTGGCTCTGAGCAGCCAAATGGCGTGGGCAGTCGCATTTGCATCGAAATCATCACCATAGGTTGCATATTTATAGAGTGCATCGTTGTGCAAAATTTAGAGACCAGCCTAAATTTCTCATGGTTTTGTTTAACTTTATGTT
>JAACJT020000052.1:18441410-18453646 GCA_009936485.2 Gymnarchus niloticus | reverse complement strand
CATATTTATAGAGTGCATCGTTGTGCAAAATTTAGAGACCAGCCTAAATTTCTCATGGTTTTGTTTAACTTTATGTTCCAGAAATTTGGTTGTCAACCTTATGAGTTCTTGCTTGATTTATTTAGGAGATTTAAGAAGGTAGCTAATCAGCCTGTGGTCACAGGATTTAGTGTTGTATTTAAGTGGGAAACTTTCTATCCATATGCACCTTTCATATTGTATTAATTTATTTATTTATTATTATTATTTTTTCCCTACAACAAATTATATTTGGAGTGGGTGAATATTTCTTGCTGTTAAACGTATGCCTAAAGGTTAAGTAAGGTTAGCCAAAGTCTGACGTAATTTTGATATGACCCACTTACATACCAGGAACATAGACCAACATGCTTCCACTGTTACGATGCTGCTTTAACATCCTGATGGTCCCTTTCGAAACACACAAGAAACATGAACTACTGCGGCTGGCCAGACATACGGCAGAAAAACAAAACCACGGAGGAGATGCCGGGGTGGATGCACTGGAGCTGAGCGTAGCGTGAGACCAGATTAGGAGCCCACATGCCTGCTGCTGTCTCTCAGCTCTTAACTGAATTCGGCTCGGAGTTAGCTGATCCTTACGTCAGAAAAAAGCAGTCTCCCTAGTCACCATTTTCACAGAACTTTTGTGGTTTCTACAGGGCTATAATAATTCTTAGTACTTCTAATATACATTTCTGTTGGTTATTCTCTTTGCTTTGTTTAGCACTGTGTGTACACATACCAAGTTCACAAAAACAAACAGTGCCAGAGATTTTGTGAGTCATTCATACAGATCAATTATGCAAGTATGATCCTCTTCCATGTCACATCGCAAGCAAAACTGTTGTGTTCTTTTGATTATGTCTGGTTACCTTGTTTTCCCCGTTTGCGTCGAGCTTGTAAAAGAGTGAAGCTTTCACTTGTACAATTTTTCTTTTCGTGATCTATTTCCAAATATGTGCTCCTTTTTCAATATAAGAGTAATTACAAGGCTGGGGTAGTTGCCATTTCACAGACTCCTGTGCCATATTGTGCAATCCACCGTTTGGTTCCCTGTAGTTTCAGGGTCAGCTACTGAATTATCTTGATCCATCTGTGTGATTTTTGTCTAGCATCTTTTTCACTCTGTCAGTTATATAACTGCAACACGACCATCAAGGAAATGTCCTTGGTACAAAGCTGTCTGGATCTACTCTTGACAAGTTATCACAGTGGGCCCCTAAATATGTACCAGAATTCCATTATGGCACCTCTCTTATTAAGATTTTTCTCACCACCATATGTACAACTGAGCTATACTTTGTCTACATCAGCTTTTCAACTGTCTCACAAAGATTTCATTAACTTACAATTGGTAGATGTTTACATTAAAAAGTGTCCCCCCGAAAAAATGCAACGTATACTAACTTGTGTCATGCAGGTGGATTATTCTGTATTTCTCCATCCTTTGATTATGTTTTTTTTTTTTTTTTTTTTTTTTTCCCCCCCTCATACTTCAGGGTTAAGTGGTATTCATGACCGACTGGCTGAACCGTTATGTGGCTTTGTATGTTTAAACAGTACGGTAGCCCGCTGCTATGGGGCTTTGCGGTGTGTCCCGGCACATGCGCCACAGTGCTCGCTTACGCGCGGGGTTCAAGGAGGAAGCACGTGGGTGCGTATGTGCATTCCACAAGATATGCAAAAACAATGCAATAACATATATATGACTGTAAATGAGTCTCAAAAAACTAGCTGTATGAAAATGAATATAGAAAAAAAGTGTCATAGATAATATATTCAGAGTTTATTAAGTTGCAGATCTTTAAATTGAAACCTGTTATACTTGAAATCAGGTGCATTTCAGTATTTAAAATATCTTGTCGGGCGTTTTGATTTCCTTCTGTAACTTATAATATTTTACTTCTGTTAATTAAACTCACTAGTTGTATATTAATTGCATGGGATTCATTTTAGTATTTTAGTGTGCCAAGTTAAATTTTTAAATAATACTGTTTTTTTAACTGGGGAAGGAACACAAATAAAGTGAAAGAGATTTATTTACTTGTTTTATTTTTCTTTATACTGTTCTGTAAAATAGGGACATGTATGGAAATGTAAATACTGTAGCTGCATTAGTAAGCACTATGAGGATGTTTAACGTAACCTGATTTTGCATATCTTGTGTTCGAACAGTTTTAAGGCGGCGGAAAATTAATTTTATTCAACGGTGTAATTTCTTTCTGCGTAATCTTCTTTCAAAACTTCTTCCTTTAGCCGGTGGAGCAGAGCAACAATCAGATATCAAGGATTTCATCGAGGACTGTTATTTACCTTCTTTCTTTTAATAGCATTGTGAAAAGTAGTGGGAAATATTCTTAATCTAAGAAGCAGACACAATTTCTCACACGGGCACTGAAAAAAACACGCACATATACATGAACTCCCACCTCCAGGTTCAGTTCCCTCCCCCGCTATGGTTTTGGACAGCTGAGTTGTTCGGTAACAGTTTTAAAGTCTGGCGTTTTACATGTGGAGTCGCTTCGTTCAGGGAAAAACAATGGCTTGTGCCGTCCTTTTATACAAAGGTTCGACGGCCGCAAAGATATATAAACGTGTTTTATATGACATGTCAATGCTTTACTAAGATTTGTTGTTTTAAATGACACACGGAATATAAGTTAAAAGAGAAATTACAGGGCAGTCTCACGATGTAGTGACCCACGGGAAAAGACAGCAGTATGTAGGCTTTGGGGAACGTAAAACAAAATTCCCATCGATTTCATCAAGTTAACAATCACTTGTCCAGCTCCCGTTTTCAAGAAAGCGAAAAGCATTTAGTTAAAAAGTAGTCCGAGTTTTGAAGAAAACGAATAGTATATTGAATTTCCTTTACAGTGAGTATTCGTACAAAACCACGAGTAGAGAAGGAACCGCTTGGGTGGGTGTTATTCAGTATTTGGGGGTCTTGTCTGCCGTGTGTTTTGTACCCCGTAACTGTCACTGACGCGTGTTTCGACGAGGGGTCATCGACTGAGTCATTGTTCGGTTTGCAAGGTTGAAAGTCGTAGGTCAACGTGCTGGTGTTAGATAAAACTACTAGCACACACTTTATGATTTACACTAACATTTTTGAAGACAATCTACAGAGATTGTGACAGTACTATATATTGTATCAACTGAAGAAAAAGTGCATTGCTCTAATTTTAAAAAGGTGGATGCATATTTGAGTTTAAATGGAGCCTCCTCATAGGATTCTCTTTGTCCAAAATCGTTAGCTGGCAATTTTAGTAGGTGTACGGGTCCTGTTGAAATGATTGCATTTGTCACTTTGGAACTTTATCCGCCTCATTTCAATAGCGAATGATGATTGTATGTTTTTTACAGAATATATAAATTGTCATGTCTCAATGCTGTGTATAGTTGCTTGATACATTGAAATTAGAGGTTTGTCGTCTATTATTTTGAGAATGTACTTATTAAGGAAATGCCTAGGACGATCGGGGAGTGGATATTGAATATATTAAATAACTATTCCTTGACACATCATTAAGATATTTGATATCCCTCTCTGCTGAATTTGCAGACTCTTTGGATTATGTTTAATCGCTCGGCAGTGTGTGAAAATCACCACAGAGAGGATCTGTAAATTATGAAAATATTTAACATTTAAAGTTTTACATAGAGATTTAACTAGTTTTTATTAGAAAAGTAAAGAGTGTATCTGGCTAAACTGTTGTTTGTTGCACAACTTGCAGCTCCATTGTCCACCCACCTTCTTTGTCTTGGTATAATCCACATGGAGCACCAGATGGGCCAAGTGAAACCTCTGGAGTTTGTTTGTATTGTAGAGCCTTGCACACTTTAGAAGCACAGTATGAGCTTTTCCAGTGTGTGTTTAGGTAAGATGGTCGGCTGGGCTCCTGCTAATATGGCTAATAGTATTGGATGTATATCAGAGGCAGCATGAGGTGGGAAGACAGGAAAGAAAAAAAAAAAAAACGATTTTGAGGGTAAGTCTGGATGGCTGCAAAGAATAGACCAAAAAATGTAAAAATGTATTCTTCTTAAGAGTTAAAGCCATTTCCATTCTTTTCCTGCCCACTTGAAGGGATAGGGCATTTAACAAAGACCTTATATGTGCAGGCTCCAGTGGTTTAGCTGCTCTGGGAGATGTCTTCCCTGTTCTTGAATCGTAGAACATGGTGTAAAAAATGCACCATTCACCTCCTCTTAGACATGTTTAATCAACATGGTACCAAAACAGTGTAAAAATAAGAGACATACTATATTTTCTTTCTTTTTACCAGCACCTTATAGATTAATTGAGTTACCATTAAGTCAAACAGCATGGAAATGTTGCTATACAGGTACAAGAGAATGACGAGGAGCATTTTGACCTAATTAGTGTGAATTAATATGGGCAGGGAGGGAAACGAGTTAGGTGGTTTGTGTGTGTTGTATAATATTCATTTCTCAAGGGTTTTTTCTTTAGACTTCTGTCCTTTTAATGGGGTGGCTGAATCATTTTGAAAACATTGTGTTGTAGTATTGATGCACTGGTGGCATATGGGAAAACATGCCGAATTTTCCTGTACATGGCATCTGGATTATTTTTAAGAAAATATTTTAAAAATTAACTTTTATTTTTTTATAACAGAGCCAAAAAGAAGGAGTGCTTATATTAGACCCAAAAATCCTTTTTGAAAAGCAAGTGGAGTGAAAGAATGCCACCATTTCAAATTACTTTCTATATCCTCATTATTGCTGTATAGACTTTATTTGTATTTGTGCACTAGTGTACCATATTAGGGGCAAAGAAGGGTAAAATGTGAAATGCTCAATATTAAAATCATATTAAGAAGTTATCAAACAACTGGATCCCGTATTTGCATGGAGGTATAGCTCTGGAGAGATTGTGAGAAAATTCACTGTAATCTAGGGCATCATTAAATTCTACTGAAGTGTTTAAGTCCTTAACTGTTCTAACCTTCAGTCTTACGAAGAGGTACGTCCGAACATGAAGACTAATATGGGCATTCCATATTTCAAGGGCATTATTTGAAACAATGCTTCTTCATGTATTTAAAAACGTGAATGTTTCCCAAGTAAATACCAGTATGAAACCATATCCTTTCTTACTTTGTGTGTGTGAGAGTTTGGTTGGGTTTCCATAACTAGTGTACAGTAATGTTCATCGAGTTCTGGTTGTATGCCACTGGTCAGGAAAAGAATGTTCAGTGCTTGGATTCATATATGAAATGAAAGCATGTCATCTCTCACTATATAAATTCAGGTTCTTTCCCTCTGAATAAAACCCTAATTATGTTATTTGGAATAATTACCTGATAGAAGTCTTTTACTTCAAAGATCCCTGTTTAGAAATTAACTTGGCTAGAATTCATGACCCATTACCTTAAGACAACAACACATTTCTATACATCCTCTTCTGAAATGACTGTTAAACCTGGGAAACTTCTTCATTTTTATCTGCCCAAGTAGGATAATTGCACCTCTAGTAATGCAATAATCATTATTTGCAGAGAATTGACTTATTTGCACATTGGTCAATTTTTTCCAGCTCAAAGTTTCTTTTGTTTTCATAAATAGGATGTAGCTAGAAGCAGCACAGTCCGCTCCTTGCTTGTTCAATTGAACAAATTGTGAAAAGTTCATGAACAGCTGTCCATATGTGTTGGTGTCACATCATCGTCAAGAGAGTAAATTGACATTCCATGTGAAGGTTGTGCAACAGGCATTTTTGAAAATGTGAATGTTGAGTTTGATATTGTATTTGGAGATCTTTTATCTGAATGTCATACAAATTTCTTTTAAATTTCTGGTAAAAAGAAGTATGCTGATTCTATAACTCCTGGTCCAGTTTCTCAGCTTCAAGCACAGACCCCAGATTGTCATGAAAAAAAGAAATTTAGCAAAATGTGAAAAGGACTCGCACGGCTCAGCATCTCTTAGGTCAGATGGTATTTGGGAAACTGTCAAGAGCCGCCACGTTTTGTTCACTGTACTCTGTTATTGAAGAGAGCCATGGGAAATGTCTTGAATAAAACAGTTTTAAGCGTAGTAATTTTGACAGTTTAGAAATCAACTTTGATGAAACAGCTTTTCTTGATGGGGAATCATTTAGAGTTATATAAATACATTTTAACACAATTTTCCCTCAAGCCAACTCCTTCTCGTTGCAGAGTATCTTCTGTGCTGATACCAAGTCCCCTTTGGACATCTTTCCATTGTTATTGTCCATTTTTCTCTTTTTTATTTTTAATTATTTTCTTTTAAATATAAAGGGAAAGAAAAAATAACAAAAATCAGAAAATTCAATCACTTTTCTACTGTTATTTTCAAAAAAAAATAAAAATTATCAAAAAAGTTTATTTGTAAATAGGTGATGTACAGTTTGTATCTGTAACTGTCAGTCTGTCTTTGGTGACAGAGTCTGTCTTGCTTATAACGCACGCTACCAGTAAATAAAAAGGGAAAATATATTTAGACTGTATGGTCCTTGGAAGCAAGTTTTAAATTAATCTCTGATGTATATTCCTGTAACATTGCATTTTTATCTAAGGAATGATGTTATTAAAAATTGAAAATAAAATGAATTTCCTAATGTTCTGTGTTATTTGCTTTTCTGCTCATTGATAGTCGGACATCTACGAAGGAGATGGTACTACAAATTCACATTGAGAAATACATTACCCATACGCCATTACGGTTTCCGCACGAGCCTCGTTGCTACGTCTGGAGATTTCCGGGGAAAGGTACGTTAGAATACGGCTGTTTGAAACTAGGTGTGAAAGATGAAACTAGAAACGGAGCCCAATGAAATCTTCTGATCACACAGCAGGAGGGTTGTTTTAAAAATAATAATTCATTATCTTTTCAAAAATATTTAAAAGGTAGGTAGTTTGTTTATTTCATAACGGTAATTTATATCGACATTAGTTGGGCTGTAACTCTTAATAAGTGGCAAGGTTGCCGAGGTGTCACTTCAGTCTATCTAGAAAACTAGTCCACGTGGAAATGGGAGTAATTAGTCTAACATAATTAGATGGTAATATGTGTTGCTGCAAAGTGCAAAAGTGTTTTCCAGAGTCAGTTTGAACTGCCCGCTTGTGTAAATATGGCATCCAGACACACGGGGGCGATGTAGACACAAGCAATAAAATGCCAATGTGGATATGGCATCCAAACACAGGGGGGCGTGGTAGACAAAAGCAATCAAACACCGAAACCGCCGCTTTTGATGTCGCTGCGGCTCTTCGGGTTTTTTCTTGTCACGTGTGGACGCCAATACCTTGGTTCATTCCAGGTTTATTTTAAAACTGTATTGTAGCCCACTGGTACTGTCTCTGAGCCTTTTCAATAATGTAAAATTCACTCCAGTTACATGTTTTTTGTTAGCAGAGGGAACAGAAGTATTTCATACAGATTCTTGTAAACACACTGCTTGTGTGCTGTTACCATTTCACGTTATCTTTACAGTGGAATGCACAGTTAAGTTCCCTTCAGCTTTTAGGTATTTTGCGTGTTAATGTGTCGTCTACAGGTTATGGAGATTTGATGAATATAATGGAGTCTCCACCAACCAGGGATCGGGGTTTTAAGTGGTATGTCGTCCTGTTATTATCATTTTTTTTCTTTGTATATTCTTCCAGCTATGAAAGCTCATACTTTGAACAGTTAGTGGAATAGACTTTCATGTTGGCTCAGTGGCGAATATTCTGATTTCACTCCTCAAGAGACGTGGGTTCTTCAGCCCAGCATGAATGGGGGGGGGGCGTAATAGGGTGCGTGTGTGCACCCTCTAATGGTCTAGCATCTGTTTGGGGTGTCCCATGTATCGTGTTGTATCAGGATACAAAGATCAATAATTAATGCATGCTATTTATCTTAAGTATCTTAGACTTCAGGCAAATCATAAATGTAAGTCTTAGCATCCATCTATCTTCCAATCATGTAGTCAGTACAAGATTGTGGGGAACCTTATCATTAAAGTAATGCTTTGTAGCAACATGTGTGGGTTGTTTATGAGACAAGAAGGTTTTATTTAAAATACCCCTTCCCTAGCAACCGTGATTGCAGCCGTAGCCAGGACCAGGATTCCCCCCTTCCCCCCGTTAACGAGCGGCTGGCGTACCTACGGCCATCACGGGAACTGCTGGAGTTCTACCGGCAAAAAGTGGCACAGTTTGACAGCGAGCATGAGGACCTCGTGCAGATGCTGGAGAAGTATAGGTCCACAACGGAGGATCAGGTACAGATCCTAGTGCAGACAGACCACTTACATTTACTAAACCCAAATGCCGGTCAGTTTATTTAATTAAAGTTGTTGGCATTATTAGTTCATTTTTGCATTTGACTTTCTTATGTGGTTCATTTACTGAATTATCTTGCTCAGGGGTGACGCTAAAGATCAGGACTTGAACCTGGGGCTGTTGTGTAGAAAAGAGCAGTCTCTCCCACTCTCGTGCGTCTCCCCAGCACAAGCTGCAGTGGGAGGTGAAGCAGCGGGAGACAGAGATTGCAGAGCTGCAGAAGGCCCTAAGCGACATGCAAGTCTACCTGTTCCAGGAGAGGGAGCAAGCGCTCAGGCTATATGCCGAGAACGACAGGCTGAGAATCAGGTAGGCCTGATAACCTCCGAAAGCCATAGGGAAGTGGTTCCCTTTCAGTGGCCACAGCACTTATTGCTCTTCCCTGTTTGGATATAGGGAGCTGGAAGACCGGAAGAAGATCCAGCACCTTCTGGCACTGGTGGGTCCAGATGTGAGAGAGATTACTTATTTCCACCAGGAACCACCACACAAGGTGAGGAATCCTGTGTTTGCAGAGTAAAATTGTAAAGGTTTGTAAAAATGGAGGTTAGTGTGATAGTTGTAAGGTCTTTATAATACGTAAGATGTGTAGTTTTACATGTTATAGTCTTTCTAAATTTGAATTTGTGGGTTGGAGGCTTGGATACTCTGAGTATTATCTGTTAGCCTACTAGATCATGGATGGGTTTATTCTTTTAAAATGCAGTGTGTGGTCTTGGTTCTGCCTTCACTAGGTTATCATTCCCCAGAAGAACACTCAGGGTCGACGTAGGACGGAAAGAGCAGGTCTGCCCACTTGCATGGACCACTCTTGTCATTCTTTGGACATTTACTTGCTAATGTAAATGTGCACAAAGGTCATAAGCTAACATATGCAGCTCAAATGGAAACAGTCCTCGTACCTGACACTTTTCAAGCAGTGAGGAACACGTTGCTCAAACTGCTATATTTCTCCTTTACAGAATCTCGCCGGAAGGTGTCCACATGTGTGAAGGACACTGCCGAGGTTAGCCCTGAGAAACCCAGGAAGGACAGCCAGACACTGTTGCTGCAGGTGTGTACACGCACACCACCCGTGTCTTGTGTCCTATATGGTGACTTGCAATGTTATGTTTTGGTGGATTACATTTGCTACAATGCAGTGTGTGGCCAGGTGGAGGCGCTGCAGGCCCAAATGGAGGAGCAGACTCGCCTGGCCAAGGAACAGGTGGAAACATTGCAGGAGGACCGAAGGATCCATATGGAAGAGTGCCAAGTGCAACAGCAGAGGGATCAGGAACGAATCACAGCTCTCACAGAAAAGTGTGGCCATACTCTCTCTTTTTCTTGTCTTCCTGGTTTTGCGACACTTTCTTCAAATCTCAGTTTAGTTCAGTTTGTAAAGACCTTGAAGGAAGCAAAAAAAATGTACAGTACCCTTTCTAAAGTCATTTGACAGTCAGCTGCTGCTAATTTCAGCAGTACGTTCATTCATAGATAGCAGGACATTTTGGCACTGTACCGATGTGTTCCCCTGCCGTAAGTAGTGGAAATGGGTCCACCATCATTCCCAGGTTGCAGCGCACCCAGACCCTTCTGTACGAGAGCACCAGGGACTTCCTGCAGCTGAAGTCTGAGACCCGCGCGCATGAGAAGCACTGGATGGTGGAGAAGGACCAGTTGCTGCAGAAGCTGGACTCTTACCAGGAGAGGCTGAGGGAGGGTCATGGCAGCCAGGGCCCAGGGCATGACTCCCCCATCCTCTCGGCCCCCGTCCCTGAACAGGAGTCACGCCAGCCACTGAAGGAGGAGATTAGGGTAGGCTGCCAGCTTTAAGCCACCCATGGAATTGTTTGTACAATTATTTAAAGAGCTACTTTTACACCTTCTCAGCCAAGTGAGAACGTTCGGGGTGTATGCCTTTAAAAAGTCTACCATAAAGAAAACTAAGGAGTGGCTTCCTTGGCGTGCCCCACTAGGCCCTCCAGGAGGAGCTGAAGCAAGCCCACCGACTGGCTGCCATGTACAGGGAGCAGTGTGTGGGCCTGGAGACGGAGCTGGCACAAACGCGGGAGGAGGGGGATGTCGGGCGGGAAATCTTTAAGGTGAGGGCACAGGGATGCAGCGGCACTCCGCACATGTCTTCCATGTGTCCACATCACCTCCGCCTCCCCAGGAACGTTCCAGCAAGATGGCCGAGAGGCTCCAGGTGATGACGCGGCGTTATGAGGCGCTAGAGAAGAGGAGGGCCTTGGAAGTGGAAGGCTTCAGGACAGACATCAAGGCCCTGCGCCAGAAGCTGAAGGATGTAGAGAAGCAGCTCTTCAGGGTGAGTGTGAGAACTGAGGCCTGCTGTCCCTTTTTAGTCCAATTAGTAATTTTGGGTGCAGCCCTCACATGCAGTAGAGTTTAGGACATGTTCTCTGCCGAACTGTGAAGCTTTGCTTCAAATCCTGTGGTGGGTAGGAGCATCACGAACTAACAAACCAATGCTGGCGATAAGTCATCTAGTGCCAGCATTGATTCAGTTCAGTTTAATTTTATTTGTATAATGCCTTTAACAAGCAGCAGTGTCACAAAGTGCTTCAGCATAGTCTTGGGTCCTAGGTCAACAGAGAGTAGGCTAAGGGTGAGAGTTGCAGGGAGAAACTCCCTCAGGAGGAAGAAACTTTGGGAGGAACTAAAGTCAAGGGGAAAGTCCATCCTCTGGCCAGCAAGTTCATTAATACAATATGGTGAACAACTATGAGGTTGAACAGTCAAATGGACAACTACAAATTGGACAAAGCAGTCAGGTGATCAAGTTGAAGAGCAGGCTTGGTGGGTCGTTTAATGGCAAGCCAGTCAGGGTAGACAGGATCGATTGGTTAGTTCAGGATGCTCCCACCCACCACAGGTTATTTGTCCCATCGCTACTATTGCATATTAAAGATGTACCCATTGTTAAAATGTACATAAATATGAGTTGAGTTGAGAGCTGCTGAATGTAGCTGAGCTGCTGTAGTCTCACACAGTCAGAGTCACAAAATCTTTGTTCAGGTGATGCTAAATGTGGGGCCAAACCAGGACTTGGCTATCCTTCATGAGGTGCGACAAACCAGCACCCGCACCAAGAAGGTTCAGGACGAGCTGAAGAGCCTGAAAGCCAAGATCTACAGTTTGGAAAATGAGCTGAGATACTGCTGAGATGGTCCGAAACACCTCCCTCCTGTTGTTCTTTGTAAAACACGTATTGTTAGTTTTGAACAATGCATTGATTTTGGGGAGTGGGCTACTATGTTACACCTGTCTGGATTTTTGTTTCATGACATTGCTGGAAGCTGTGCTGTCCCCTCTCGTATGTGCAGCTATTGATATTGTGTAACTTAAATTCCCATGGGAATTTTCAACTAGGTTTTTATACTGAAGCAATAAATTGAAAAATTTAATTACAATTGCTGAATCACGTTGTGAAATGTAAAAAAAAAAAAGAAAATGTAAGTCCATTAAGTAATATTCTTATTCCTACCCACATCTGCACAAGTCGACATGTTTTAAACTGAGGCATGAAGTCGTCACGTTGTACATAGTGTTATAGACCGCAGTAGGCAGCCTGTGCGGGAGCGGATGCTGCTACTTGGCAAGCCGCCATTGGGGACTGCTGGTGTTGAATGTACATATGCAGTTATATGGTTACCAATTCCAAAGTAAACTGCTGGTGCGCCTGAACTGAAATTCCATTGCTTTAAAATTTTAACTGGAAAAAATGTACAGTAGTAATGTATATCTACATGCTACATGCTGCCACTTGGTGACGTAATTAGAAAATATGGTATTGACTTCCACTCCTATGCTGATGACACACAGTTATACATATCAGTTGAACCTGGTGAATTGCCTCATCTGTCAAAGATTGAGGACTGTCTGTTAGACATTAGGAGCTGG
>JAACJT020000052.1:18405330-18432721 GCA_009936485.2 Gymnarchus niloticus | reverse complement strand
TTGCGACCCCCCCCCCCCCCCCCCCCCAGCCCCCCCCCCCCCCCCCCCCCCCATGCTGACACCTTTAGGGCAGAGATGAGAATTCCCCTCATTCTTTTCTTTCCATCTTAGCTGTCCAGCTGGTTCCAGAACAAAGCAGTCAGCAGGTGCTTCACAGGTAAAGTAAACACTGATATCTCTCAGGACGTAAGCACACACACACACAAACATGCAAATGAGAACTCAAAGACACACCCCGATCATCACAGACTGCCAGCAGGCACTGGCCCTGACGTTTGCTGAGGACACCGTAGTCCCTGGGCTTAGACACGTGGAAGGCAAATGGTGGAGCCGGGAACCTGCAGGTTCGACCAAACAGGCTGAGCCTGTCCCTTATGCTGCCGACAAGATAGGCCTCTTTATGGTTTTAAAACCTTCTGCTAACCCCCCCACTGCTTTATCCATAATAATATCAGCATTACAAGATCATTGGAATACAATTCTCTACAATGTTTACCCCCTATTAACCAGTAGAACACTCTGATCATCTATAATTGTTCCCTCATGCTCAGCATCAGTGGTTAGAGATAAATGGATGCAATACACATGAATGCATGTATGCTAATAAAATTATATTTTTTTTTATTATACATTTTTACAAATCGACATAGCCCTAAATAAATATGCAAAATGAGCCTTACTAGAATTCTTTCAAGACCACTTCATTTTTTCTGCCTTTGAAAAACCTGCAATTCAGACAGAGGCTTATCAGTGCAGATTCATTTCTGGAGGAACGTCTTCAAGTTACCTTCACCCTTTTACCCTCGATTTCCAGCGTCCGGACAGTGAAATCTACCCCGATGGTGTTCTGCTGTTTCTCAGTGAAGATTCCCGACTTGAAACTCTGGACCACACAAGTCTTGCCCACATTGGAGTCTCCAATCAGGATGATCTTAAACAGGAAGTCAAAGGAATCGTCCTGTCCGGACCCTGCAGACTGCATGGTGACAATCAAAAGATGGATTCTGCTTTTGCACTTAGCTGAGAGTTTACTTGCTCTGATGGATGGCAGAGGGTAATCTTCCTTGCTTTTTTATAATAATGCCCTGTTATGACTCCAGGTGCTGTATAGGAAATATTTTTATCAGTTTCCCTGCTCCCTTCTAGTACCACCTTCCATTACATCCCAGAATACTCTTCTGTACACCCAGTATGGTATGCTTGAGCTGTGAGTCCTTAATCCAGAAGATGAGGACCGAACTGAACTCGAATACCAGTAGCAGTCAGGTTAGCTTGGATCTCAGAGAAGTTGAGGATAAACAGAAAAGTATCAAACATCAAACCCTTTGTCAGCTCTGAATGGAACACCTCTGCTGCTTAAACCCCTAAAACGGAGCCAGGTCCTTCCTTATCTTCCTGTAATGTCTTCTACTCTATCTTGTACAATAAAGCTCGATCCAGCACCTGGTCACGTATTCCTTTCAGCACTGTCTCTATTCCTCTACAGAAGAATGAGGTGTAGAACCTGATAAAAGCTCCTTTCAACTCTAACGGGTTCACTCACAGGCAGTGGAGGATCCATTTATTCCTGAATGAAGGGGATCCAGATCATTGTCTAAATCTGAGCATTCCTTTGTTAGTCTTCCTCCTTTCAGTGCTTGTTTTTCCCAAAGTAATCTCTGCTAGTTTTTTGCTCTCTTACGTTATTCTCTTCCGTTCTTCACCCCTACCTTTCCTCGTAATGAAATCCCACCCTACCTGTCCTGGCAGGTAAGACTTCCTCCTCCAGTTCTCCACCCACCGGTATAACTGCATGCTGGGAACTGTGGTATCTAAAACGCTGCACAGTTACTGTTGAAATGAAAAAACAAAAATTATTTCCATTAATCACCTGACTGTTTTTTTCCCTCCATAATAACACCTGTAAAACATTGGCTACCAACAGGCTCTTTATTCAAAATTCAGCACAGACATATGCCACTCCTTGAACAAGCCTGCTTGTCATGGCATAGGTACACACAGTCTTTGTGTTTTTAAGACTGACCTTTTGGACTTTAGACATCAGTAAACACAAAAACTCCCCTCTCTAGTACTCGATATCCTGATAAAAAGACACCAGTACACGCTAGCAACCAATTTGCAGCCCTTAGTAATCAAACTCCAGTTGGGTGAACATGGGAGGAGTTTTTCGTCACAAGCAAGCACCCTCATGTTCTTGTCTTACCTGAATGTCCTCTGATGGCACCTTCAGAAGGATGGCAGAGCAGTGAGAAGAACAGTAGGCCCTTCAAACCCGACTCAGTGCCCTAATGGCCGGCACACACGAGCTCCCACATGCCAAGATACACACGTACACGTCTCTCATCATCTCAGTCCAGAGAGCACCATTCCCAGCTGGCAACCAAAGACAATGCATGCG
Organism: Gymnarchus niloticus; assembly: GCA_009936485.2. NCBI lineage: Eukaryota > Metazoa > Chordata > Actinopteri > Osteoglossiformes > Gymnarchidae > Gymnarchus > Gymnarchus niloticus. The sequence continues at coordinate 18,430,323 of JAACJT020000052.1, read as the reverse complement.
ATTATATGGGGTGACTATGGGGTGGCGCTGGGCTGCCTCTTATGGAGTGAAGGCCGGAGGAAGGTGGTACAGCTTTCACTAAACACTGGTGCCTCTGTTTCATGCTGGCACAGATAGACAGAATGATTTATTTATGGGGTGCATATTTCAGCATAGTAACATGACTGTGTATTCCACGACCCAGAGTCGTGAATGATTTTTATACCCACGTGTCATGGCCATACATATGAATATGTGTATAGATTCTTCGGGCCCACAGAAAAGGTGACTTCTTTTCATTTGCTACATTAAATTCTTTATGGAGTATATTTCTCTGTTAGCGCTATCTAATACATAAGCACACTACTGTATATGAGCCGATATTTCTTTAAACATAATCAGTCATCAAAGTCAAAGTCATCATGACAGTCAAATGTGGCGTGTTAAACCAGAAGGAAGGTATTAATTTGGATGGACAATAAAAGCACGTGATATGAATGCAAAATATTCCAAGAGTTTTCCCATACCTAGCTGTTCACCACAGGAGCGACATGCTGAGCGTATGTTTATAAAACGGTATTTAATCGTATACATGATACATTTATTAAACACGTGTCATTAACGTTACATTATATGTCAAGACGTATGCTTTTGTTTATTGTTATATGTATTATTTGAAAATTTTGACAGTAGGCTAAGGTAGTGTTAGCTTCTTTACCTTGTGTGCTTCCGTAATATTAGCCTATAATGTACAAGATCTAAAAAAATAAGACCGCTCTTCCCTTCATGTTATTTTACCTTTAAGCCATAGCCCTTTATACGTCTCCTTCTTTAGCTCCAGCATTCCGCGATTTCGGCCTGAGAACTACAACTCCCAGAGTGCATTGGGGAAAATTAACAGGAAGTTCAAGCAAGCGTATTATTTACTGCTTCTAGGTTGTCCGCCCTCGTCAAGAGAAGCTGAGGGTAAGTTTTGATGGCTGCTACCGATCTTGTTCGGGTCCGAATTCGTCATAGTTATCTGGATTCATTACGGATTTCCCGTCTTCTGTTCGAGAAAAAATAGCAGTGGAGTCGGGTCCGCTTGAGAGCATGGCATGATGCCTTTGTGTCTGTGCCTTTAACGCAGATTTCTTTCTTGCATATTTATGCACATCGCCAGTGTATGAAAACGTATTGTTATTTAACATTTTGTGGAATTACGGCTGCCTTTAGTGAAGTTAATACAAAATATAGCCACAATTTCAAATGAAATGGGAAGGAACTAACCCGCGGTGAAAGCGTGTGATTCATTGTAATTTTCTTATCCTTTAAACCTAATGTGAGTTTTTGAAATATTGCATTTTAGACACAAATTATGCTGTCTTTTGATCGGTTAACTGTGCAGTCTGCATGGCCACAATCTGATTGCTCACGGCTTCTTCATCAATGTCTAATTAAGGTCGCCTACCTAGCTGTATTAATTAAAATTCCATGCTAGATTGTAGTCAGACTGTGAGTTCGGTGATGAAATGAGACATCGGATCCTGAATATATCCGGCCTCCGCTACAAATGCACATTTGCTTTTTATTCCATTTATTCTGCCCTGTAGGGTGTCTGTGATGTACAGGAAGTTGCCAGTAGACTCCCTGCTAATGACATAGTGACTTTCAAACTGGATGTGGCTTGTGGATTTCTTGACCATTGACTGTTTTTCCTTTTTTTTTTTTTTTTTGACCTAAGGATTATGTAATGAAGTTTTCTGTCCCTGGTTTATTACCTGTGTAACCCATAATGGGGTTTGGTGTGACCTTTGACCCTCCCTCTTGTGACTTATTATGCTGTTTTAGGCAGAGGTAGCAGTTCATAGATGATCTTCATGCTCCTCTCCCTCTGTATCCCCCCCCCCTTTTTGAATTCCTGTTTCCCAGGAAGACAGGTGCCTGGTTCTTCACCTTGAGACCCCGGTGATGTCGCCACCTTGCTGTGGCTTCCTGTCACAGTACACCCACCACCACCTGGTAGCCTTCCTCCTCACCTTCTTTAGGTAAATACAGACCCTGCTCATCACCCTCCTCAACACTGTTGAGCTTGGCTGGCCGGCTCCCTGTGCTCACTGGTGTGGAAACACGGCCAGGCCAGTGAAGCAGGTCGATGGTTTTCTAGTCAAACTGTAGCAATGGCCTCGAGAGCCTGTGTGTCACTGTTATTTATTCACTTTGTTGCTTAAACTGTTTCAACTTGAACTGACCTTCAGACATTCCATTTTCACAGTTTATGACTGCTTTGGTTGATAAATATCTTCTGGGACTCAACCAGACACCCTTTGGTGAGGAGTACTGGCCAGTACTGTCACAGAGTGCGTCAACATCCTGCCCCTCGTTTCTCCTACGACCCCCTAAAAAAGTAACAAATGTCCTGGGTTGAAAAGCCAACTCGTTCTTTCATTATCTCCTGTGGAGCATCCAAAAATCAAAACAATGTTATTTGCCTGACCTCCACTCTCGAGTGTAGCTGTGGTCTGTGAATGATGACAGTTAAGGTACTTTGGTTTCGTAGGCGATGCTTGTATTATAGTATCGTTTGTACTTAATGTACGTCGATTCTTTAGTGACTGCATGTTAGTGCTAAAGCAGCACAATGAACATCGTGGATTTATACTGGGGGGCAGAGACAAAAAGAAACGCCCTGCAATATCGCGATATCATAGACCTAAAACAGAGCAGGGCTCTTCTTCGTCTCTTCTTGAAATGCTGTCATAGTAGTCATGTACAGTGTCTGGTGGGACAGTGCACTGTTCTTCAAGAAGAAAAGACTCCAATCCTTTCAGACTCGAAGGAGGTGGAGATGGTCTTTTCCCATGTATAGATTCAGTAATGTTAATGGCGTATACTAGATCTAGGTTTAGATAGATGGCTTTGTCATAAATTGAGACTTTGAGACTGGGTCACAGGGGGCCAATTCAGTTGTGGAGTGATCTTTACGGCAGTATTTTTGCAGTGGTTAGTCGCTATCATGATATGTGTCCGTCTATCTCTGTCAGCAATCTCCATCTCGTGACCCTGTTCCTCTCTGCTAGTTAAGTTTGTCCACATTAAGCTGGTGCCATCATGAATTTTCCAGACTGTTCCCTGTGATACGTTAAAAAAAACTGCCAGGTAATTTAACTGATGCACCGGCATTTCGGGTAACAACTATTTGGCCTCGTTCTTCTTGTTGCATTGAAAACTAACATGAAGTGTTGATTCTCTTATACCAAACACGTTCTACTGATTGTAATTCAACCTAATATGACTTGTTCATCATAACCGCGTTTTTAATCTTGTAATTATTTTCTCCACCCTTTCATGTAATTCAATTCTCGAATCATTCCTGATGTAATGATGGCTAGAGAGCAGTAGAGGGCGCTGAATTAACAATTCGTTATTGCTTTCCACTTTCCTCTCCAGCTATGTCCTCCTGCATGCCTCGAGGAAGACTTTCAGCAATGTCAAAGTGAGCATCTCTGTGCAGTGGACACCGGTGGTGCTCAATGGCAGCTCTCCCGCCTTCTCCCCTGAGCAGGTATTACCACATTTAGTGCATTTTTTAATTAACCCCCAACCTCTCTGGTTCCTTCTAATATCTTTGCATTGCAGAATCCACGTGTTTAGATGAGCTTGCATATGGCTGTATTTTGGTAGGTCAGTTAACCGGTCATTCTCTGACTTTGGAATGCATCAAGAGCATTACAAGCACGAGTGTGTCCAAACACTGCCTGATTGTATGTGTCAAGTCTGTGGCCTAGCTGTTCATGTATATGCCTGTCTGTTTTTTCCCTTAGACCTGGGAACAGAATGCGCTGTTTGAAGACACAGAGGGGGCTACACTGTTTCTAGGGGTCCTGGACACCCTCTTTCTGTTTTCCTACGCTGTTGTGAGTATTGGCTTTGGGCTACCTGCTGCGTTTATGCCCGAGGCACCCTGCTCAATTCTTGTAGGTCACATTTATATGCCCAAATGGCCTGCCTGCTGTCCCTCCCGCCTTTGTGTACTGGGTTATGTACTGACACACACTCCATTCTATTTATGTAGCACTCTGAACAAGGAGAGTGGTCTCAGAGCACCTTTCAGAGCCTTGGCCCAAGGTCCCCAGAGAGTAAGCCGGAGGCGACTGAGAGAGGAAAAACTCCCTCAGAGAGAGGAAGATACCTTGAGAGATGTCAGACTCAAGGGGGAAGCTCGTCTTCCTCTGGCCGGCACTGGGCAGGACGAGCTCACATAATATAGTGTGAGGTAAATTCAGGCAGATGTAGGGACAGCACAGGTAGACAGGAGGATAATGGAGCAGGCAGGTAATCAGGGGGATGGCCACCTTAGGTGGCAGGCAGGCGGGGTCCTGTGTATGTAGACGTTCGTGACTGTTGAGGGGAAAAGGAAATGATACGGAACGTGAATGAGTGCTGAAAGCAGACAGGGTGTTTGGGTAGATATTAACTAGGCAGGTCTGAAAGGGTTAAGAGTGTAACTGGGCTATGGAGTAGGATTCAATGAAGATGTCCAGGAAAGCACTTCTACATACTGATGTGTGTGAAGACGGTGTGCAATCGCCTCCCCCCCTCTCTCAATCCTCCAGGGTCTTTACGTGAGCGGTGTGATTGGGGATTGCCTTAACCTTCGTTATGTACTGTCCTTCGGGCTGTGTGGCTCTGCCCTGGTGGTGAGTGACAGCACTGCACCTTGCTCTATTTCCTCTGCTATGGAAGGCCCTGGAGCAGGGTGTGAGAAGCTTGTGACATCCTCTCTGTGGCTGCTTTACGCCCCTTCACAGGAGTTTTTGTTTGGGACGCTGACAGAATGGCTTCACTTCTACAATGTCTACTTCTACTGCTTCCTCTGGGTGCTGAATGGGCTGTTGCAGTCGACCGTCTGGCCCTGCGTAGTGGCTGTAATGGGCAACTGGTTCGGCAAGTCTGGGTAATTGGGCCTTGACTCGGGCCACCTTGGTTACGCAGAAACACACTAATGTAACCTGGACACTCTCACGCTCAAACATGAGCACTGGGAATTTAAACTAATAAGGCTAGACTATCCAAAGGCATGTAATTGTATTCATTTCACTGAATTTTGCAAACAGAAAGCTACATTTTGTATAGATTTCACTGTGTTGGTGTCTTTCACATTAATGTGAAAGTTGACAGGTGTCTGTAGCTTGAGGTCAGCGTTTAGGCAGGGAGGTCGTCGTTTAGAGGAAGCCGTGATCCTGAGAGGATCTGCCCCCCTCCCTACAGGCGAGGCTTCGTGTTCGGCCTGTGGAGCGCTTGTGCCTCTGTGGGGAACATCCTGGGAGCATTCCTGGCCTCCAGCGTGCTCAAGTACGGCTATGAGGTGAATGCGTTTTCGAGCTCGTTCCTTTGGATCAGATCAGAGGGACGTCTGTTGGCTCACGCTTCCTGCAAGATGTGATGTTATCGGGGACGGGGTGGGGAGAAGATGCGGTGGTAGTGTCTGTCAGGAGGACGCGTGTAATGTCGCTCTCTCACACCGCGTATCCCCTGCTGGCTTGCAGTACGCGTTCTTGGTGACGTCGGCGGTACAGTTTGCCGGTGGAGTGGTCGTTTTCTTTGGTCTGCTCACCGCACCAAAGGAAGTGGGTGAGTTTTGGATTTAAGTGTGAGGCTCAAGGCTTGGTATCTCTGTATGCTGCACCCCCCCCCCACCCAGTGTTTCCTTGCTGGTAATTCTCAGCTGTGGCTTGCGTCTCTGTGACTCGTTTACCCCATCCAGGACTCGGCATATCTTTAGAGTCCTTGCTGGATTCTGTGGAGAAGGACTCGGACAGCCAGCAGCCACTCATCAGCGACGACGGGGATGAGCAGGAAGGCGTCTTGTGTGATGTGGCCTATTCCATTCAGCAGCCGGACCCGGGTTCAGGAGCTCAGCCGACTGCAATTGGCTTCTTCCAGGCCTTCTGCCTTCCCGGGGTTGTGCCGGTGAGTGGAGGCCACACTCCAGGTCTCCTAAGTCCTCGGTGGAATCTCCTGCACCTCAAACACCAGAGGGTTTGAGGAGAAAAAAAGATCAGTGAGAGATCCTCCTTTTGGCTGATTAGCAGATCCAACAAAGACACATGATCATCAGGCTTTGGGATACCCTTGGTGTTTGCCAGGCTGCAGAATGACGCTGGCTGGCAGGAACTGAATCTGCTTTAAGACAGAACACAACGACGTCTGTCTACTTCCTGTCGCTCTTCATCTTGCTCTCTGTCTGTTTCTTGGCCCCCTCGCAGTACTCCCCGCGGTATGCCTGTCTGAAACCAGTCGTCTGTCTGTTTCCTGTTTTGTTCAGTCTAATGTCTGTTTCTTGGCCCCCTCGCAGTACTCTCTGGCATATGCCTGTCTGAAGTTGGTCAACTACTCCTTCTTCTTCTGGCTGCCCTTTTACCTCAGCAATAACTTTGGTTGGAAAGAGGCACAAGCGGACCGCCTCTCAGTGTGGTACGACGTCGGTGGGATTGTGGGTAAGTGATGGAGAAACTTGGCCAATCACAGCCCAGTATGACTTCAGTGTTCATGTGTTTGTATCCAGCTACCTCTTGGTTCGTCCATGTCTCTTTGTCTGTCTCTCTCTCTTTCTGTCTGTGAATTACACCCATTCCCCAACAGGTTTGAAAAAGATAAAGGACTTTAAAAGGTCCAGATTTCCCTCGGAATGGCCCTTGGTTTAAAAAGGTCACATCTGAGAAATATTTTGGCAGTTTTGGTTTGTGTTCCTACTTCCTCCAGGTGGCACTGTCCAGGGCCTGATCTCTGACTTCCTAGGAAAACGGGCCCCTGTGCTGGCTGTCAGTCTGCTGCTGGCCATGGGGTTCCTGGTGGGCTACAGCCGTGAGTGTCTTGTTGCCCTTCTCTCCTAATGGAACTCAGTATTCTGCTTCCTGTCTTCAGGGTCTATGGCCACAGGAAGCTGCCCTGTTCACCTCTTCTGTTTATCCTCGGTCTGTTTTAGATTCCCCGGGCGAGCAGACGGTCAACGCCATTCTTCTCGCTCTGACAGGTGAGTGTCCGCAGTGTGCCTCCTGAAGCCTGCCCTTCCCTCCCTCACCCCATCTCTGGGCCCCAGGCTTTTTCATCGGGGGTCCGTCCAACATGATCAGCTCAGCCATCTCCGCCGACCTCGGCTGCCAGGAGGCGCTGCGCGGCAGTCGGGAGGCACTGGCCACCGTTACGGGCATTGTGGATGGAACTGGTAGCATTGGAGCTGCCGGTGGACAGGTATGTACAGAGATGAGGGAGCGCAAAGCACAATGCAGGTTTATTTTGAACTTACTCGTATCAACAGAAGCTTCCGGCTTTGTTGAATGTGTCTTCTCGTAGTTAAAATATTTTGTGTTGGAGTGACGGCAGCGCCTCTCTTATGATTGATTCATAGTACCTGGTGTCCCTGATCGAAAGCAGGCTGGGCTGGATGTGTGTTTTTTACTTCTTCGTAGTGATGGTAAGTGTGTCCACGCCCCCCGGCTGTGTCCCTCCCCACCGTCCACACCCCCAGTGTAGCACTCTTTCACGCTTGTCCCCGCAGACTGGAGGGAGTCTGGTGTTTATCGTTCCGCTCATTGCGAGAGAGGTACGCTCCATGTGGCAGGACAGACAGACCAGAACATACCAACTGTGACGTCAGCGCTCCGCCCCAGCCGGGTCATCCCGTGACTCCGCCCTGTGATGGTCTCCCGAGAGACGGAAGTCTTTCTCGGAATGGCTGTGGGTTTGGACTAGGACCCGCTGTGCTGTAGTGTCACTTGGCCTGCAGAGGGCGCTTGAGAATGACTTACCCCAAATGGGCGGCGCTACATGCCATGATGACATTCACAAACTGTCGGGAATTTTTTTTTTTTTTTTTTTCCGGTATCTGCGTTTATTTTTATTTTTCTTAATCATCACTGACATTGTTGGGACCTTAAGGAGACCCCCCCCCCCCCTTGAACCGTGAACTATCTGGGGACTGGTTCCTTTCACTGGTTTGAGGTTGACCGCCTTACTCTCATTCCAGTCCATGGCCTGTTTTGGTGGGGGGTGTTCTTGTATGACTGACACGCTGCAGTGAATGTGATCCCAGTTCGGCAAATCTCTGTGTGACAGGTAAATTCACAACAGCCCTTTTTAAATGTCTATCACCATTTCACAAGTGTCTAATCTCTCCTTTACGCTGTTTTAAAAAGACGCAACACGTGAATGCGGTTGTGATTGTGCCACATATGGGACCACTTTAGGAAGTAGTCTTGTGTGTTTGTGAAATTCTGTTTTAGCTTGCCAAAATGTTTGTGAGCCCTGCAGCGGTAATTAAACTTGCTTTCGGATGATCGAGACTTGAGGTAATCTTCATTCAGCGAGGGCTGCTAACGTTCGCTCTACAAAAGCAAGTCTTCACACCAGTACACTTTAACGTAACAGGAAATTAATTCAGATTGTGGTGGTTGACGGAATAACCGAAATGAGAGGGAAGAGGATCTTGGACCGTTTTTTTTTTTTAAGAAATAAGGCAATTCTTTGGTTATGGTGTCACTGCTTGCCGTTGCCTAACCATACAGGCAACCTCATCTGCAGAGCCATTTTTGAGTATGTTGATGCCAGGTCACTTAATAAAGAGCTGAATTTGGAAAAGGATTTCCTTACTTTGTGCATTGGTTTATTTAAGCTGGGGCTTTGGCTTAGTTATTTTAATCTGGGAAGGCTTCCACTAGGTGTAGTACCTGGGAGAGTATAGTAATTAGTATTTGCAGGGCAGTACTTTCCTGTGGTCATATAAATACTCCTATGGTCTTGCGTGGAAAGAACGTATGATTGTATGTTGATTTTAACTGCCACACACAGAAGAGCTATCAGTAGGGGCTCCAAAATCCAGTGGGCAATCACACTGTCAATCACTGACTGGTTTTACCCAATGGAAACCAACAATAGCAGATGGGCAGCGGCTTAAGCTAGTTGGTGAGAGATGGCGCAGGAGAGTCCCTCCCACCGTGTGTTTCAAAGCCTCCCTCCTCCTGGAAAACTTGTAAATATTATATGCTGTTGTCTTTGAGGGGAAAAAATTAAGCTTTTTAATGGAGTCATTAGTAAATACGAGTAACAGACAATCATTGATGCGTTACTCATTTTTTATTTGTTAGCAAACTATGGTAGCAGTCTATAACACAGGCTTTTATAAGATGGAAAAAATGAACAGATACACAATAAACAAGGCTGATGGACTCGCCGTTACCACCAGTAATTGGAAGACATGCACAACAAACGATTTTTCTTTGAACAACAATTCCTCTCCCCAAAGGTAGTGGTATGGGCAAGTCCTACCCTTGCCCCCATAAAATCTCCTCTGACTGATTAGGAGGATTAATTACAGATGGGATGTACAGCAGCACAGCCCACTGAGAAACCCCCCCCCCCCCCACCAAAGGTGCCTGCTGGAGAACAGTGTAAGCGGAGGGGAGCAGTACACAGTAGACATCCCGGCACAGCCACACCCCTCTGCTTTTGGGCTTCGAGCCCACATGACCCACGTAAGCCAAGGAAGGCTCTGTAACACCGTAAGGAAGATGTTTTAATGTTGATCGCCTACAGGTAGTGCAAAGATGGTACAGTGATACATCACTCATTAGTAACATCCAAAATGGTTCACAAATACTTCCCTACACAGGGAAGTGTACATATTCCAAATAAGTTAAGATAGAGGCACAAATACACAATAGGAAAAAAGCAAATTCAGCACATCCAAATTTTAGACTTTTCTGAGGTGAAATATGTAAACGTGCAGTGAAATACTGCATTGTGTAGCCGACTGTCTTCCTTTTACATGATAAAATTAAAGAATAAATCTAGAAGCAGTTGTTAAACAGGAGTATTGAATGCCATATCAGGGGGTATAGAAAGATGCTTTTCTCTGAGTCCTGCGGGAGCTAGGTCTCCTGCTGTCAGACCAAGCCCATGACACCACCGCTCAGAGAGGAGACACCCTCCAGCCGAGGCATGCTGGGAGTTGACGCGACGCTACACGGGCGAGGTGAGGTAGACCGTCCACATTATGGCTACGTTTTGACCCCAGAGCCCAGGGGCGTCAGGATCGGACAATTGAAGGCTTTTTGAAAAACTGTTTTGAAGTAACCTAGTCTCTCAAAGCTTGTGGCATACATGCCCTATCGTCCAGCGGACAGAGACCATTCGGATGATGCCTGTCAAGTCAGTCGCCGTAGCTAACGAGCAGGAAAAAAAAAATTTTTAAAAATTGTGTACTCAAAGTGTACAGAATAATTTGTTTACAGCTGTATCTGGTGTGACTTCATGAGTCTTCCCTGTATTTGCCAGTAAAACACCTGTTAGTCATGTACATAGTTTTGAACAGAAACGAAACAATATCTGAAAATATCAATACTACATTCACCTTGTGTTGTAAAATGTTCAAATCCTACAATATGATGCTGCTACATAAACGGAATATTCTAGGTAAGGCTAGACATTTAAATAATCTCACTATCAAGGCTGTATGAAAGCTACCTGCCGCATGCTACATACCAGTTTCAGAAATGTACAAAACCGACAAAACACTTCAGTATTGGAGGGTAGACGGCTTCATTTGGATTGCTGAATTTAAAGAGGGAGGGTCTTTAAAAAACAAAAAAAAAAAAAACCCAACACAGGGGACCCAATTGTAAATCAAGAAGTATAGCACGTGATCCAAAAGTGGGTTTTACTGGTTTTTCTCAACTGACTTCTCTTCATTTCTACAGAATATAACGGACTGGTACTGTGGGGCTCTGGGGAGCCTGCCTTCTGCTGGTTCTGGGTCCTGGGGAGCCTGCTTTCTGCTGGCTCTGGGCCCTGGAGAGCCTGCTCTCTGCTGGATCTCCCCCCCAAGTAGCCTGGGTCCTGGGGAGCCTGCTCTCTGCTGGCTCTGGGCCCTGGGGAGCCTGCTCTCTGCTGGCTCTGGGCCCTGGTAGCCTGGGTCCTGGGGCTCTGCCCTGTCTGCGCTCTCTCCTGTTTTTTACCCTAAGTATTAGGGGATTTAAAAAGTGACGGTAACGGGTGGCGTGGCTACACAACCCGGCGTTCGGCACTGACCAACACTGACATTAAACGTTCGGGGATTCACAGAACGTGTTCGGCACGTGTTGAGAGGGACGGCTCAGCTTTCAATACGAATACCGGAAATAGCTTTTATAGACAATTTATATACAACTTGGTGGGATCTCACAACTTGCACTAATATCAGAACTGCCCTCAGAATTTGCCACAGATGAATGCGCAGTCATGCTTCTACTCTCAGGCTTTAGGGAGGTTCTGGCCATGGGGTCAACAGATCCTTCTTTACAGGATGAAAAGTCCAACAACAGTGGGCACGAATCAGCCGTCAGAATGGACAGATGAAGCACCTGAGGTCTACCTCATGGGCTTCTTAATATTAAATTCTCTGCCCCATTTTAAATACTGTAACCAAAAAAAGATATCCTTTAATACAACTGTTTTCTGAAAAGTCAAGGTTATTTTTTCACAGTATAAATTGGGGGGAAAACAACAAAAAATTGCAATTGGTAAAAATTCTGAGGACTCGGTGCAGCAAAGACCCACTTGAAGGTTTCATGTAGGTTGTTTTTGTTAAAAATGGGTTTGTATGTCATTTTGAAGCCTACATTACAGTATATAAACTCACACAGTCGGTTAGATCCGATACATGTACAGGAAGTATATACACGGCTATGTACAGAGACCACCGTGTCCACGCTGCTGTCCTCCATTGCTGCACAGCACCCTCTACTGGTGGCCAGAAGCCTTTGGATGGAGGAGCCGCCTCTTCTTCACAGTGAAGAAGTCTGCCGAGGTGAGATGAAGCATAGACAGTCGAATACGTGCCACTATTAAGACAAATTTGTTGCACCCCCATCCTTGACAGTAATCCCCATGTAATTTCACTTCCCTTAACAATGGTAATCCCCACATATACCAGTTTCGCTTTCTTCCATCATGGTATTCCCCATATATACTGCCCAGACCGTTGCCCCGGCAACTGTAATACCCAAATGTTACACTTGCGATAAACATCAGTGCAAGCTTGTTAGTGTTGCACATGATGGATGAAGTTACACTGTAATATAGATTACCGATCTGCTGAAGAATGAATTGCTGAGTTCCTAGCTTATCAAAAAGTGTGACCGTGTGGTGGAGGACCCCACTCACCTGTAATGGCAGCCTGCTTCTGTTTAAGTTCAGCGGGGGCAGGCGGCCGCTTCTCTGGCTTGTGGCCCCTGTACGTCTCCCTGGCCATCATCTCCAGATATCCTCCCGACGCCGGGCCAGCGGGACCCCGCTCCTCCCCGAACAGCTCCACCCTGGGCCCAACGCGGCCACCCTTCACCACGCAGCTGCGGTAAAACTTGGGCACCTCCCAGCAACGTAGCTCCTCCCACTGAATGGCGCCCTGCATGGGCTGCTCCTGCTGGAAGTCGAAGTTCCAGCGCCGACTGGCTTCCTCCACGCTGGTGTGCAGTAACTGCTGGAAGTCCTGCTGCAGTTGCTGGTGGTCCACCGGGCCAAAAAGGTTCCTACGTGCAGTTCGCGGCTTCGCGTCCTCCGTGTGGAACAGCGCCGTGTCTGGCTCGGACGAGGTCAGTGCCATGTTGCTGAGAAGCACAACCAAAAATACGCCCTCAGGGATGCTCAAGCGCACCGTACAAATTTCTCCTGACACCTTCTCGCTCACATTCGCAGGTTCCCTTGTTAGTACAGGTTTTCTGGGGTCAAACATAAGGCTCCAGGTCACTAAAGCCCCCTTTCCAACACATGGAACCGGCTTGATTCGACCCGATTTATTTGCGTTTCCATTTGGCAAAGACTGAGGATAGTACCTGGTCCCTGGTCCCATTTTTTAGTACCGCCTCTGCCGCGGTTCCAACCGTGCCGAGTAGGTACCATGACGGTCACGTGAAAACGCTGCGGGCTACTGATTGGTCAGAGAGAATCAACAGCACTGTGTCGTCCACATACTGGGCAAAGCATTTTAGCAAGACAGTTTTGGATTCGACTGACTAACTATTGTTTTTAACTTTAACCGATATGGACGCCCACAAAACCACGCCGTGACCAACTACTACTACATATTAAAATGGGTATGCTGTGTATCTGTGTTTCAGATCTTTCACTATTTGCAAAGTCGCCGCCGCGGACTGTCTGTTTGGGCGTTCGATGGAGTCGACCACTGTTTTTCAGCGGTGTTTTGTTTTGCTGCACTCAGCCTCTTCTGAAATAAGTTTTCTCATTGCTGTGACAAATAGCCACATACCGAGAATCGAATACAGAATCCCTTCCATATCATCCATTGTTCTTTCCTGTTTGTCGCATTTAAGATGACGTTACGGGAATTGCGTGCAGCGTCATGACCAGCAGCTTTCTGGGATGGAAACGGAACACCAAGCGAGTAGAGTCGAGTCGAGCCAGTACCATGCGGTGGAAACGTGCCATAAGGTGAAACATGCCGACTTACACACTTTGGATTTCTTCCACATACCAAATAAGTCCTTTTTTCTAATCACCTGAGCACTTTATATGTGACCCCATTTCACCTTCTCAACTCACTGCAGGGAGCAAAAAACATTACACCTAGAATATGTGTGATGAATCATTTCCCCTGTATGAATTCACCCTAAACTATTTGTTTTGATGCACTAACAGAAAGCATTTATAAAAGCCAGGGCAAAAGCTGTTTCAGCCGCAGTTAATAAGTATGAAAACGTAGTAAAAAGTACTGATTTTGATGAACACAAACCATAGACATAAGACACTTCATCTTTTCAAGTCTAACCAGTTATTTATCCATTTTAAAAGAGAGAGACCCTTAAAATGTTACTGTCCACCTGACCAACTTTTCCAGATTAACCTGTTCCCAAAGAAGCTCAGCAGTTGGTGAGGGGCAACCATAAACTGAGACCAGTACTGGCCAAAGAAATGTAACAACAGTAAATTTTTAATCCAGACATAATGTTTAACGTTATTCTTGCATGCACTTATGCATAAACATCTCACGTTGTAATTACATAAAAGGTATCATTAAGGAAAACAATCATTCCATTAACACTATTAACCAAAGTATTGGCAGCAATAATGATCATATAAATCAAAATATATAGTTACTGAAAATATAACTATGAAGTAGGCCTACAGACTTCCTGATAATTGCACGTGAATGAGTAAAGGAAGTGTATACTTGGACGCAGTTTGTCTGAAAGGCACATTTATAGGGTTTCCTTGTTTGGAATTGCCTTCCTGCTAATGATTTGCCTCCTTGAGAAACATTGATTCGCGCCAGTGGCGCGACCGCAGCGCGCGCGCGAGGTCAACCACCTGTCATTTAGCAAGAAGCGGCGTCCGGGTCAGAGAACCGTGAACGCACTCAAGTATGAACCACAGCGGGAGAGGCCGCGGTTCAGTGATTCAACTCACTGTGTTTCTACAGAAAGGGTAGAAAAGGTGTTTCTGAAGAAAGAAAGAAAGAAAGAAAGAAAGAAAAAAAAAAAAAAAACATGAAGGGCACTGTACAAATTTACCCATTGTAAATAATTTTGAAATGTCTCCTGAGAATTCGTTCGAAGGTTTCGGGTCGACCAGTACCTAGGCTCACATAAATTATACGGGGAGAAATCATACACACCCCTTCCAGTTTTAAAAGCTGGCCGTTTGTACCAAGGTTACTAAATCGCACTAACACGACTTTGATAGGACACCACAGGTTTCACACTTGTACTGTATTACCGGCAGCACGCACCAGCTCCTCGTGAAGCGATCTTACAAAGATCTCACTCAAATCGTTTACGAAGTTTCTCCATGATCTGTGTATTTTCACAACTAGTAAACTAAACGTAACGCGTTTTTCCTACCCCCAACAGTATTCCTCTGATACCAAATGGCAACAGCGTGAAAGTGCGGCAGGGTGTCTAAACGGCCTGCGGGGTTTAGGTTCGAGTCCCGGTCCCCTCCGTTTGGGCCAACCGCGTGACCCACTACTGGGTTAAGGGGGTGGGAATGATAAACGTTTACTCCTATATACTCAAACAAGTACTCCGACTGTGCATTAAGTCAACAATCATATGTGGTCTTCAATCTGTTACTACTGGAGTGATGCCCCGACACTCTTCTTCTGTACCTGAAGCCCAACCTTTTAGGCTTAAGTTCACCGTTTAGGCTCTCTAATCTGTAATTGATTATATATTGCGAAAAAAAAAAAAAAAAAAAATCACATTCCAAAGACAGTCACTGTTAATTTAAAAGCTGATTTTCCTCGAGTATCGGACTGATTTTCCCACTTATTAGCATTTTTCAAGTGAGTAATGGTGATCTACAAATTGAAAAATTTTGCTTCATTCCAACTCTTTTGGCGGAGTTTTGCTTTTCGTTTTGACGAGTACCCCTACCTCAGAAAGAAGTGAGAGTTGTTTGCGTAGAAAAGTGGGCGCGGTACGGGGATCGAGTTACTACTAGAAGCCTCAAAAACCCACAACAACACAGTGACACACTCAGGCTTCACTGTGTCGAAATCTCAGCGTAATAAGGAAAAAAAAAAATGCCAATTAAATAAACTGTACACCACGTTCTTTTCGCATATAATTAGAACACGCATAAACAATCTGAAAAGATAACATCTCAGCAGAGCAGAGTATTTTTAAATGACGCACTCCAAAATGCAATGCACTGCTTTCAGTTGCACAAATGCTGGGCAAATACACACCAATACGTCTTTCTTAAGTGTTAAGACATGTGATAACTACTAGAGCATACAGAAAAAATCTCCCTTTTTCAAAGGTAAAATAGTTAAGCCGTGTCACAGTCTTAAAATTCAAGCTGGCTAAGCGTTAAAATACAGCCTTGGCGTAGCATGTAGCCAATCCGGTGAAATACCGTTACTTTGAAAAGACTAATATTGTTTTCAATAATTAGATGTCGATCACAACGTCAAATCGACACGGTAAAACAGAAGCTAGGTGTTTTTCTCTTACCCTCCGAGTCGGAATAAACCCAGGAGATTTAAATCACCGCTCCTCGCAGCAGCGCAGAGGCTGTTTACCCACGCCACGAAGCAGATCGAAGCCCCTTGACAGCCTCCGAAGGGAAGATACGACAAAACTCTTCAGAGATGCTGCCTCCGGCCGATCTGGAAGTCTTATACCAGCCTTGTTTGTTATGGATCTTGGAAGTAAGGGGACGTCCCACTGTTAAGTTAACCACGTGACAGCCTTCACAGCAGGCTGCCTTCGGGAGCTGGACGAGAGCCACACAAACTTTTTCAATGGCCGAATACGGCTGCATTCTTAAGCAACCGACTCCGCTATGAAAGTTGCCCCCCCAAGCAGTGTAGAAACTATTATTGCTCTGTACCAAAACTAAGTTTCATTGCACCCCCCCCCCCCTCCCCATTTGCAGAAATCTTGCATACGATAATTCTGCAGCACTTCATAATAATCTATAAACATTCTCGCAGTCGACCAAATCTTTTTCTGTGCTCCAAGTGAACTTCTTAGTGACTCCATTGTTTTGGAAAATGTTCTTTTTTCCTGTAGCTACGGTTGCTTCTGCAGAAGGCACATGGGACACTGCATTAAGAACTAGGTCAGATTTCTTGGCAGACATTAGTTTGCAACCCCTGCTCGCCTCTTTGACACATATTCCCATGTTTTGCTTGCGTCACGTTTTGCCTTGGAATCGTTTCAGATGGCCAGTCACGTTGACATGCAACGTGAGCGGGATTCTTGCTAACTCCACGCTACTTTTCCCGCAGTTTTTTTTTTTTCTTTTTTGTTAACAGGATCACAGTAGTTGTGTAATGTTTCGTTCTGTTTATATCGGTGTAATTAGTCGGTCAGCGTTGTCACTTTGTATATACTGACAACAAAATATTCTGCTTTAATAACACCACAATTATCTGCTACAACTATAAACCTATGCTCAAAAATGAACGCAAGGTATATACACACAACCTGCTGAGGCATTAGTCGTTTTATTGCAGATTGCTCGCCATTGCGAGGTCAGGTAGTTCTGTTCTGATCAAACACTGATTATGCTCATACACGCCTGTGATCGGATCAACAACAATTATTTAGTGTTACGGTATGAAACCATGGTTCTTCAAAATATCTTAATTTTCCCCTGGCGCCTCGATCCTTATAATTTTCAGGGACAATTTAACTATAACAACATCGTACTAAACACATGAGTCTGAATATTGCCTTGAGATCATTAGTCAAACACCCCCGTAATGTTTTTCAGATTCCTATTTGGTACAGATTTAGAGATTAATCCATTTTAAGACGGATTCATTTTGCATTTGTATACATGTTTATGTTCTAAGCTGCTCAAATCTTAATATGGCATGAGAGGAAGGTTGCAGATAGTTTACAAGTTTGGAAACTGGTCTTGGGACCAAATGGTTATGATGGGAAATGTCTTTGGTGTTGTATTATTGAATAAGGTGGATAAACGTGCTCCTTTAATAAAGACTTCTGACATCAACAATATAACAATATACGATCTTATTGTCTTGCAGTGTGGGACAACTTCCACTGTGTCTTTTTTCATACCCACCAAGTGTATAAATCAAACATATTAAAATATTAAACGCTATAGTTATTTGCATTCACTGACGTATCGGTTAAATTAGCATTTGGGGACTGCTGTTACTGAGAGTTAATCTCTAGCTGTACATGCATGCAACAAGCCGCGGCGTGGAACTTCAGTACCGCTAGATAACAGAATGTAGTGATGGGATAAATGAGGCTTCGAAACCAGTGGTAGGTGGGAATAGCTGAACTAACCAATCAAGGCTGGCGCCAAATAAGGTTTTGAAGCCCATGGTGGCTATCGCAGGCATTGAATGGTTAGCTCGGGATACTCCCAGCCACCAGGGATTTGAAGCCTCATTTGCCCCATCACCTACGGATTGTACGTCCGCTGCAGAGTGGTAAAAGAAAATTCACAAACATTAACAACGCCACACAATGGGCAAAAGCAATTTTAAAATATAGGGTGCATTGCGCTGGTCGTAGCAAACCATTTCGCTATTGAACAGCCGCTTGCTGTTAAGGTGTGGCAGAAAAACAGGCGCCAAGATTTGGCGGCTTCGGAAAGCCGGCGAGGAGATCACCACAGGCCGTCCCAGTCACGCTTCTGACAACGAAATATAAAATACGTCTTCTTCAGAACCGTGCTTTTCGGCTGGGAAAGGTCCGGGCGTGACACGGACGCGGAAAAATGGGGTATCTGAAGCAGGTAGAAGTCGAAAATTTTAAGTCGTGGCGCGGGAAGCAAGTCATCGGGCCGTTCAAACGCTTCAGCTGCATCGTTGGCACGAACGGCTCCGGTGCGTTATGCTGTATATCTCCATATGTGTTTAGTCACGATTCTGAAATACATTTCAAGTGTTTCTAAAGTGAACGTCGATCTTTGGGCCTTAGGCAAGTCGAACGTGATGGACGCGCTGAGCTTCGTCATGGGGGAGAGGGCTGCGGCACAGCGGGTACGGAACGTCAGGGAGCTGGTGTGTGGCGCCCATGTAGGCCGAGCCGTGGCCAGGACGGCCAGCGTGGCTATGGTCTACTGCGAAGACAACGGAGAGGAGCTGGTCTTCAGGAGGACCATCACAGGTGTGGCCACCACGAGGTCGGCAAGGAGCCGGCAGCACCACATATTAACCCGCCCTCCCCAGCCCCATATTTAACCCCACAATACAAGTGGCTGCAATATAATGGACGGTGTGTGTGTGTGTGTTTTTCAGGAGAGTCATCGGAATATCGAGTTGGTGACAGAATGGTCACCCTTGCCGAGTACACGTCTGTGCTTGAGAAGATCGGCATAGTGGTTAAAGCAAGGAACTGCCTAGTATTTCAGGCAAGGATCCGTATGAGACGACAGTTCCTTTTTATTTCACCAGTGGTGAACTGTTGTCATGCTTCAGCATCGGGGTCCTTCTACTTTGATGTGATAATCCCCAGATTGCTGACTTAAGTCTGAGGAGTGATAATCAGCTACTTTAGATATATCTCAAGGCCGACACAAGGAGTGCTTTATTTACATGGGTGCTCATTCTGAGGTATTATAAAGACTCATCTGCTAGAGGAACTTGCCCAGTGCCACAGTTCAAATACATTTACGTCCTAAACCTTCTGTGAGAACTGCACCTCTGCATTGCTCTGAGTGACGGGGTAGACACTGCCAGGGTTAGCTCTCTGTATCCGGGCGTGTGGTTATGGTGGGGATTCTTCTGACAGGGCACCGTGGAGTCCCTCGCCACGAAGACTCCCAAGGAGATGACGTGTATGTTTGAGCGGATTAGTGGCTCACTGGAGCTGGTGGATGAGTACATCCGGAAGAAGGAGGCTCTGCAGAGGGCCAAGGAGGACACGCAGTTCCACTTCAAGAAGAAGAAGACGGCTGCTGCCGAGAAGAAGCACGTCTCACAAGTGAAGGAGGAGGTGACTGATTCATATGATCAATAATAACATATAACAAGCAGCACGTTGCACCCACAGGTAACATTCCCTAGAAAGGAAAAAATAACATCGCCTGTCTTCTTTTGGTCCTCCAGCTGCAGAAGCACCAGTCCCTCGTGGAAGAGCTGAACCAGAGCAAGCTGCAGCTCAATTTGTGTCGGCTGTATCACAATGAGAAGGGCCTGGATGCTCTGCAGGTGTCCCTGCAGCACTCCCAGGCCTTGGTAGCTGGGAAGAAGGGTGGCCTTGCAGTGTGGGAGCAGGCCGTGCAGACCCAGAAGAAAGAGCTGGGCCATTTAACACGGGGCCTACAGAGATTCGAGAAGCAGCTCCGGTATGTACTGCTCTGGACTTTGATTTGTGTGCGTGTATTTTTCTTCAGCTGTAATCTCATCTCCAGGCCTCCCCGTTACCACTTACAGAAGGTTTTTTGTAGATTGTCACACTCTGATTACGGCTGTCAGGCCATGCTGAGATCTGAACCGGCTGCATGTTGAATACGAGTCACTGTGTAACTGCTCCTCTTTTTGCTACTCCCACTTTTTCTCCTCCTGAGCCCAGTATGGAGGAACAGACACAGACACACCAGCGGTCTCTGTATGTCAAGGCCAAAGAGAAGACGGCGCACCAGATGCGCAAGCTGGAGACTGCGCGTAGCTCCCTGCAGGAGACGCTTCAGCGGCTGAGCAGGAAGGAACGGGAGCTGGAGGAGCTGCGTGGTCAACTGGTCCAGCTGGACCGTGCCTGGAGAGAGTTTGAGAGGGAGGTGCAAAAGGAGGGGGCTGCCAGGGGTGTTGCCGTGGAGCTGGCAGAGGCCCAGGTGGGGGTCAGAGTTGGTAGAAATGGTTGGGGATTTGGTCAATGTTAGGAGTGTCAACCGTGAACTAGTTAACTGCTTTACAACTTACATTTACCAGTTGTGTGCAATATTATAATTAGCCCCTCCAATCATCAATCTTCAAACCTGCGTATTCTGGACAGAATTGGGCTGGAGCTTGTCTCAGGCAGCACGGGGGACTAGGCCGGGGACACCCTAGGCAGGATGGTTTGCTTAATTTGTTGTTTGTGGGACAACATATTAGAATAATTTCTATGAGAGTACCAGAAGTAAGAAAAAGACTCTCTGTGACTCAGCTTGGTGACCTGTTATAAGCAGCATAAAGAGACGGCTGATTTTTCACCGCTCTAACATATAGGATAGGCTCAGTCTATGAGTCGACCCGAAAAATAGTTTTATTGCCTTGCTAAATAGCAGGCTATAGATTATGGATTTAATTAGCCTGTAAATTAGTAGCTTAATAGTTTTGTAGCACTTGGCAAGTTCTGATTCTCTGATTTGAGAATGATCTTTTTTAATAAAGGTAAATAATGTGCACCTATGATAGATATTTATAGAGCTGCAGAACTTGCTCAAAAGTATCATGTCATTCTCACAGAAAATCTGAATTAATGCCTTATCATTGAAGTTTTGCTGAAGATTTGTAGCTTTTTAATTAATAACTTGTCCCAAAAAACATGAAAATAGCAGCCAAGTGTGCACGTTGCATGTGTGTTTTGGTGCAGTTGGAGCGCTACAAGGAACTAAAGGAGTTGTCCAGGAAACGGGGCTCCACCCTGCAGCAGCAGGTGGAGAAGCTGCAGTGGGAGGCCAAGGCGGACTGGGGAAAACTGGAATTTGACCAGAGGAGGAAGAAGGAAGTGGAGGTATTTACAAGTGTGCCGGAATTCTCTTTGTGTGTGTCTGCGTGTGCCTGCATGTTTATTTACGGCTCTGTGCCCAAGAACTGATTACTTATAGGGGTCTGTGTGCACGAGTCGAATCATTGTCAATGTTTATAACATAATTTTTCATATCTCACTTGCTGAGATTGAGCTCTCTGTTGGTCGGGCACTGAGTAGACCTCTCTTTAAAGGTGAGCATCAAGCACGCCCAGGCACAGTTGGAGGTGTACAGGGGGAGAGCTGAAAAGCTACAGAGCTACACCGACACGTGCAGGTCTGCCCATGGCGTGACACACGCCAGGCTTGTGTCTGCGTGTGTGTGCATGCGTGTGTTTTAACAGTGTGCACGTTTGTCTGCCTCTATGCATATATGAGCACACATGTGAGAGTCACTACAGAACACCCCCCACCTGCCTTGTCCCTGTGCAGTGCCACCCTGGCTGAACTGCGGCAACAGGAGGAGAGCCTGGGGGCAGAGCTGGATCGGGGCCGCGCTCGCTGCCGGGAGGTGGAGCAGGAGCTGGCTGCGGTCATCGAGGAGCTGCGGGATGCCCGCGTCGACAGCCACGAGAGCCGGCGCCAGCAGCGCCGCAGAGAGATCCTGGAGAACCTGAGGAAGCTGTACCCAGATTCTGTGGTAGGCTGCTCTTCTTCAGCCACCATACAACAATGATAAGAAGTCCTTTTTGTTGATCATAAGATGACGTTTTTAAAATGCAAGGGAAACATTCCTAAAGCATTTTTAGGAATAAGCAGTGGTCAGTCTATCCCTGGAATTGGCCTAAATGTTGGATAAAAGAATTTTTGAACGCCCGCCATGAGCGATTTTCACTAGTATTTGTTTTGTTTGTGGCACACTGATTTTGTTCAAAACCTGAGAAATATGTTTCCCTTTCAACCCTCACACTGCAGTTTGGCCGTCTATCAGACCTCTGTCATCCGATTCATAAGAAGTACCAGCTGGCCGTGACCAAAGTGTTTGGCTGGTACATGAATGCCATCGTTGTGGCGTCTGAGAAGGTGGCACGCGACTGCATCAAGTTTCTGAAGCAGGAGAGGGCCGAGCCCGAGACCTTCCTAGCGCTTGACTACCTCGACGTAAGTTAGGAATCCACGGGTGAAAACGGGTGCAATACTTCCCCCAACACAATTGGTGCATCTCCATGAAAATCCTGTGCAGGCTTTGCTGAGCAGTGATGCTTGCAGTAGCTAGAGAATAGTGCTGACAGTTAAGGGTTGAACCTTTGCATGAAAGCACATGCATTTCACTCAGCGAAACAAGTTTAGCTTTTTGGTTGAGTAAAATGTTAATCTTTCCGCACTGTCCTTAAAGGTGTATTTAACTCTACGGGATGATCACCTTTAAACATTTTGCATGCGAGCCATAGAATTGTAAAGACATGAAACAGGACCTGTCAGATGTTCTGAGGTTGAGTAAGCATGCCGGGTGTGCAGCTGTGATGCTTTTCTGATGCTGCTGCCACAGGTTAGCCCCCTGAATGAACGTCTGCGAGATTTGCGGGGGGTCAAGATGGCGATGGATGTGGTGCAGTGTGCCGTTCGCATCAGGAGAGCGGTGCAGTTTGTTTGCGGGAACACCCTCGTGTGTGAAACCATGAACGAGGCTCGGCATGTGGCGTTTGACGGTCCCGAGCGCCTCAAGGTAAACATGGGCAGCTGCACACGTGGAAACCCCACCTGCCATCACTTTGTTACGATGGCTGTTTTCAGTAGGACAAGCCTTTGACAGCGCTAAAGCTGTCAGCGTTGCGCTCCCTCTCCTGGGCAGATTGCGATGCAAATCCTAGGTGTTCCATGTTTCATTTCTAGCCAGTACCAGTGTACGTCAATACAGCATGTTGTATACTGTACTTCAGGGTGGTCCAAAAAAACTTTTTTTGGAATTTTACTGCTCCCAACCTTTCACTGAGTTCTAATTAGTAAAAAAAAAATGATACACATAAAATTTTATTGAAATATTTTAACATTAAGAGGTTGCTCAACCACCCTTAAGCTCCCCACCTTCGCCGACATTATCACACCAGCCCTTCCCTTGAAATTACAGTTCTTTTAGGGCTTGAGTTTTAATACTGGGTAGTGTGGATCTATTAAGTTCTGCAGGAAACTGAAACCGATTCAGAGAAAGTGAAACTGAAAGGGATTTCTACTATACTGGAAGAAACCTTCATTGCAAACAGGGTGTAGGTGTAAACTTCATAACCTGCATTTACAAGTACACAAATGGCAAACGCTACAAAAGAGCGGGGTTTCAACCTCGTTGAAAAGACCTGCACAGAAATACTTGGAAGCAAACTTCCTTCCAATGGTCAAGTACTTAGTGTGTTTCTTCATCATCATGTAAATCTGAAGAAACAGCTTAAAGACAGTGCACACGAGGTGTGGGACGAAATTGAGAAGTTCTGGCAAAAGGCAAGAATACCAACTAAAAGAAAAGACCATGGCATAGAGAAGATTTTAATTATTCACAAGGAATGGCAAAGCTTGAAGAAAAATAAATCTCGAAGAAGTGAAAGGCAGGTGGAAAAAGGAGGACTGTTCCAAAAGCAATTGATGGATTTGTTTGATGTGGCGGCTGAAAATGCTCTCTCTGTGATTGAAAATGAAGAAGACAAAGCCTTCTTGATAGCTCAACGTCAGCCTGGCAGACAGGGTTCAATGGCATCTGTTGATTGAGTCACTGCAAAGAAAGAACAAACCGCTCACCAGAAAGAGTTAGTCAGAGAAGCCAGAAAAAGAAAAGCTGAGGAAGAAGCCTCCACCTCTTTTCAAACAGTTGAGCTGGAATCATCCACTTCCCCAGATGAAGAGTGTCAACGGAAGAGGAGGAGGAAGAAAAACATAGTACCAGTTGAGGTATAACAACAAAAAAAGTCTGAAAGGCCTCAAAACATAGTAACCCCAGCACTTGACAGAACAGGTCTAACAGACCGAAAAGCTACCTATGTCCTTACAGAGGCTGCAAAAAGTCTTGGTCAAGACCCCCAAAAGCTCAACATCAGCCGATCATCAATCAAGCGCCGAAGAGAAGAGCATCGCAAAAGCTTTCAGTGAACATCAACTTAAAGACTTCAAAGACACCGGTTCATATATTGTTCATTGGGATGGAAAGTTGCTTCCGAGCCTTTTGAATTCTGTAGAGCGTGTGGATCGTCTACCTGTTCTTGTATCCTCACTTGATGATGGCCAATCACAACTCCTTGGTGTGCCAAAGCTTCCAGCTGGCACTGGAGAACATGAAGCCAGTACAGTCTTTCAGCTACTAACGGAGTGGGGATTGGTGGAATCAGTATTTGGTATGTGCTTCGATACTACTGCTTCCAACACTGGGCGTTTAGCTGGAGCATGTGTTTTACTGGAGCAAAAACTTTGAAAAAGTCTGCTTCATTTTGCCTGCCGTCACCACATCTTGGAGTTGGTCATGGCTGCTGTTTTCAGTTCATGTTACGGTCCATCATCTGGGCCAGATATCCAAATGTTCGAATGCTTCCAGTTGAGATGGGGTCACATTGGCCGAAGCAGATTTACTTCTGGGATGGATGATGAAGAGGTTCGGCCTCACGTTGAAGGAGTGAGGGATCACCTCATTGCCTTTGCAGCTGAAAATTTAGCCAAGCCTAACTGCATGGATGATTACAAAGAATACCTAGAATTTTCAATAATGTTCCTCGGGGGCAGTATCTTCTCCTTCAAACGCCCTGGTGCAATACATCATGCAAGGTTGGATGGCTAAGGTGATCTATACCATTAAAATGTGCCTTTTCCATGATCAGATTGAAAATCTGACAGCACATGAACT
>JAACJT020000052.1:18371203-18391093 GCA_009936485.2 Gymnarchus niloticus | reverse complement strand
GTGACATCTGGTCAGAGGAAGGAAACCTGGTGGAGGAATGAGGAAGTACAGGAGAGTATACAGAGGAAGAGGTTGGCGAAGAAGAAGTGGGATAATCAGAGAGATGAAGAAAGTAGGCAGGAGTACAAGGAGATGAGGCACAAGGCGAAGAGAGGAGTGGCGAAGGCTAAAGATAAGGCGTATGGCCAGTTGTATGAGAGGCTGGACTCTAAGGAGGTAGCAAAGGAGCTGTACCGATTGACTAGGCAGAGGGATCAAGCTGGGAAAGATGTGCAGAAGGTTAGGGTGATAAAGGATAACGATGGAAACATACTCACAAGCGAGGAGAGTGTGTTGAGAAGATGGAAAGAGTACTTTGAGGGGCTGATGAATGAAGAGAATGAGAGACAGAGAAGGTTGGATAATGCGGGGATAGTGAATCAGGAAGTGCAACGGATTAGCAAGGAGGAAGTAAGGACAGCTATGAAGAGGATGAAGAATGGAAAGGCTATTGGTCCGGATGATATACCTGTGGAAGCATGGAGATGTTTTTGGGGAGATGGCAGTGGAGTTTCTAACCAGATTGTTTAATGCAATCTTGGAAAGTGAGAGGATGCCTGAGGAGCGGAGAAGTGCGCTAGTACCGATTTTTAAGAACAAGGGTGATGTGCAGAACTGTAGTAACTACAGGGGGATAAAACTGATTAGTCACAGCATGAAGTTATGGGAGAGAGTAGTGGAAGCTAGGCTGAGAGGGGAGGTTGTGATTAGTGAGCGGCAGTATGGTTTCATGCCGACAAAGAGCACTACAGATGCGATGTTTGCTCTGAGGGTGTTGATGGAGAAGTATAAAGAATGTCAGAAGGAGCTGCATTGTGTCTTTGTAGACTTAGAGAAAGCATATGACAGGATGCCTAGAGAGGAGTTTTGGTATTGTACGAGGAAGTCGGGAGTGGCAGGGAAGTATGTAAGAGTGGTACAGGATACGTACGAGGGCAGTATGACAGTGGTGAGGTCTGCAGTAGGAATGACAGATGCGTTCAAAGTAGAGGTGGGATTACATCAAGGATCAGCTCTCAGCCCTTTCTTATTTGCAATGGTGATGGACAGGTTGACAGACGAGATCAGACGGGAGCCCCCGTGGACTATGATGTTTGCGGATGACATCGTGATCTGTAGTGAGAGTACGGAGCAGGTTGACGAGATCCTGGAGAGGTGGAGGTATGCTCTAGAGAGGAGAGGAATGAAGGTCAGTAGAACTAAGACGGAATACATGTGTGTGAATGAGAGGGAGGACAGCGGAATGGTGGTTGGCGTGACAGAGCGGGATGCAGAGGACAGGAGATGGAGACAAATGGTCCGCTGTGGTGACCCCTGCCGGGAACAGCCGAAAGAAAAGTAGTAGTAGTAGCATAATCTTGGTTAAAACAAAACGTTTATATTTATGTTTGTATGTTCCCCAGCTTAACTTTCCATGGAAAGTTTCTGGAAATTTGCCGTAAATTTTCCACCCCTTTGCAACCCTAGTCAAAGGTTAAAGGCTAACGTCTTCATTATTCGTTTAGAACCCTTTTTAGAGAGTTCTCCTTTTACTTCTGCCTAGTGTCACACCCGAGGTGAGGGATGGGGGATCCTCACACTGCATATTGTACATTTACAGGCCACATTATGGGTACAAGAGGAGAAAACTGAGTTAAGAGATTGTTTCTGAGTCAGTGCAGCACAATCAGTCCACAAGACCCTCCGCGGAGCAGGCTTCATTGAAACCAATGTAGTTTGTTTTGTCCTAGATAAAGAGGCGAAAGTACCTGGAATGGCAGAAGGACTGCCTGTGGGCTGGGCTGGAGATTCTGGACCAGGCCCAGACCTGGTATCACCAGCGGCTGGAGGAGAACAGAGAGCAACCTCATAGACCCGGATGCTGGACCAGATGTCAGGTGCAGTCTGAGTTCAGTGGGCGTCATGGAGATAGACCGGCATCAGTTCTGAAGTTTTTATCTTTGGTACACATTCTTTTAAAATGTGGTACTGACTACCGTGGCAAGGAGTCACAAGCTGACAAACGTGTTAGCGCTCCTGCAAACTGGTATCATACTGGCGACAGCAGAAATGTTCCGTAGCTCAGCCATTGACTTTGTCCAGAGATATTGAAAATTCTACCCATTTAAAAATTTCCGGGCACTTGAATCCAAAACGTATGTTCTTGAACACCACGTTACTTGCTGCGCTGCAATGAGATAATTTATTCTTTCTTGCCCCTACTAGGAACCCCCGGCTAGAGGCTGTCTGATCAGGTCTTGTATCCAGAGAGTGAATGGCAGACTGGGAAATCTGTTGTGTGACCCCAATGCAGCAGAAATCCCTTGGCTAAAACTGGAAGAAGAAGCTGACTCCAGCCTTCACTGGGATAACACAGTCCTTACACAGGTGTGGAGAGGTTTCTTTGACAAGCAGTGTCACTAAAATAGCTTCCTGTTAAAATTTTGCCTATGAACAGACTTAAGATGGTGATGACCCATGAAGTGATATTCTTCTTTTCCCTATTATTGAAGCTTCATTACTTGCTTTGCTCCTTTTGCATCCAGTCATTAAGTCCTTATCAAATTGTGACCTCGGTTTTGTAGGGCAGACTGAGCTCATGCTTCTGTGTGTGTACTATCCTTACAAAAACAAGGTGTGAGCCCTCCAGGAGGCTGTGATTTTAGCTACATGTGCTCATGTTTAGATGGAGCGGGTCCTGTGCGTCACTAACGCTGTTTACCCGGCATGCTGCGCTGCCTTACAGGAAGTCAGCCGAAAGAGCCGACAAATCTCCACACTGGAGCAGGAGAGGGACGGGCTCCTTCAGAGGCTCCGTGAAGCGCATCATGTGTGATTTGAAGAGTGCCCCAAGCCCACGGTCCAAAGAGAATTGTCACACACATTACAGACACCTTACAGATGTGGGAGACAGGCGTCGCACGTCACTGACACCTTACAGATGTGGGAGAGAGGCATCATACATGTTATAAATATCTTACAGATGTGGGAGAGGGGCATCGCACGTTACAGACACCTTACAGATGTGGGAGAAGGGCATCACACATGTTATAAATATCTTACAGATTTGGGAGAGGGGCATCGCACGTTACAGACACCTTACAGATTTGGGAGAGGGGCATCGCACGTTACAGACACCTTACAGATGTGGGAGAAGGGCATCACACATGTTATAAATATCTTACAGATGTGGGAGAGAGGCACGTCACACATGTTACAGATACCTTTCAGAAATTTTACAGATGTTTCAAAATATGTTTACCTATACAATTTTATATTCCATTTATAAATCTTTTCAAATAAACTATTTCATTATACGTACAATTCACATTCATTATTAATAACGGAAGAAATACTCAATAACAGCTTGAAATTATATAATGCTGAGGTTTCGCATGGGCTTAAAAACCCCTCTTCGCACGTACCTCTTACTATTTAAATTCTGTGGTTACGTCTGTCTGGTTTCTGTGAAAATGAGAAATGTAATACAAGTCCTGGGCACTAGGAGGCAGCAGGCTGTCGGATTTGTCTCACGCAAACTGGAGGCTCCAAAAGAATAAGCTTAGCCAGACGAGACGCATTTTCACCAGCTGCATGCTGATCCTTATAGTACTGACCATGCTTGTATTCTGATGTTATCCACCTGTTGGGACTGGGCATTTAAAAGTGGCTAAACTTTTATTTTGATACATGAGAGTTCATAAACCCTTCAGTGGTGAGAAATATGATACACCTACAGCTGATTTTGCTTCATGTGTATAGTACCTTCACACCTTTAGCGTGCCACACTGGAGCATGGAGCACCCAGCCTTGGAGGCCTTCCCTTGGCCAGAGTGGACGTGCAGATCTGGTACATAGCTAAGAAAGATTTAACACGACGGGATCGTTAAAAAGTATATTGCTTGATTAAGAGCTCCTTTGAGTTAAGAATGTATTATAATGATAAGATATCTATAATACCTTTTCTGTCGATACTCCATTTGACTGCATTATTTTGGCACGAACACGAACGTAATAAATTCAAACGCTTCCATTGTAACGCACCAGCCGTAAAATGACGTAGTGCTGATGATATGGTCCTTCCTGAGTATTTCAAACGTCAGAGAATCCAGACTTCTGATCCTGGAATAAACATAGCCTTAAAATTGAACTCGAGTTTGATACGTCAATGAAGAAATAGTAAATGCAATTACTCAGTATGAGCGGAGACGTGCAGGAATTGTATCGTGCAACTGAATTCAAGTCTTTGTTGTCAGTTGTACAGTTCGCACACAGTTAATCATGCAGCAAAATCCTTGTTGTAGAACTATGCTAACATGGCATATATAAACACAACACATACATATAGCAAATATACATAAATACCTCTTCTTGAGACTGGATTTACCACTGTAAAATTAGTGTTAATTATCCTAGAGTTCAGGTGACGAAATCTCACTCTTCTAAGACAAGAATGTACACGTTACATAGGAAGACCAATGGCATCAGAAGAGCTGCACTGTGAGTCCTCCTACAGTATGCCAAATGTTTATCGTTGAATACAGCACCCCATGTCAGTCAGGTCACGCCAGACAGCAGGCTGGACTCACCGTCAGTTAGCCCTGAATGGCAGGCAGGACTTCGTATCAGTCAGGTAATGCCAGATGGCCGGTGCCACGGACAGGAAGGTGACTCCGCGTTGGCCTGGCTGCTCCAGTCAGCTGCTTCACCCATGGCTAACCTGTTTTCTTCAGCCCATTTCCTTTGGCTCTGCCACAGATTTGTGTTACAACACGCAGCCATTCACGCTTCCCTGGTGGTCCCACACTGATGTTGTCTCCCTTGATATGAGGTATCTCTACTGCCCATCTCTGATGCAGGGCTAGCTCCGATACTGTGAGCCGCGTGTGTTCGAGGCCCCATAAACACCAGTGCACCAAACGCATCCTAACTGTCTTGCGGCTGTGGCTTGTGGTTCAGCTGTGCTTCCCGTATCGAACCTCTTCCGATGATACTGTTAACGCGAGGCTTCCTGCTACCACAATCAGCTGCTGCAGCAATCATCAATATTGTTACTGTTTTTTATGTTTATAACATGCTCCTGCGTACATATTTACCCAGCTCATGCTGGCATTCTGTTTAAACACAATGAAGTCATCGTGTTTGTTTTTGTGCAGAGTGAATATACCCGGACCGCAATGGGTGTGTGTCTTGCCCAAGACTGCCCACAGCCGCAGGGTGAGATACAGAGAGAGGGACTGTGTGTGTGTGTGTGTGCGTGTGTGCGTGCGTGCGTGTACGTACCGTGTTTATATTACATTGTGGGGACGATATGTCCCCAGGGGGTAACAAAAACCTGCCATTTTTACCTTGAGGAGACATTTGATGTCTACTAAATTTGATAAAAATCTGTGAGTGCAACAAAAAAGCCCAAAAGAGGCAAAGGTCCCGTGTTTTGTTTGGGTTACTTATGGTTAAGGTTAGGGCTGGGTAAGGGTTAGAGTCGTCATAGTTAGGATTATGCTTAGACCCGTAGAAATAAATGGAAGGTCCCCACAAGGTTATGAGGTGTGTATGAGCGAGATCACTATTCCACTGAAAGCTTAACAGAAAAGACACAAAATGCCTGGAAATATGAAATGGTAAAAACATTCTCAGGGAGCTTGACGTTCTTGTATGCTGTTTGCCGTGTTACAGTTAAAGATTGAGAAGCAAGCGATTTCAAAGAGTACCTTTCACTAAAACCAAGGGGAACAATCGTCATTTTTAGATTTAAGGTTTATCACAACATTGATCTGGTCTGACTTTGATAATCAAGAATCTGTCCTTCGTTTTATATTTAGTGGTTCCTTAAACGTCGCGGTTTATATTGTTCTTTAGATGTCCTAAATTATTTTGGAGGAAGCAATGTAATTGGGTTGTCGCACGGAAAAGTGGGCTAACGCACAATTTTGCTTATTTTTCAGTGTCTGGGCGGATGGTTTCTTAATGTCAGTTAACCTTCCGTACATAGGAGATGAACTTGCATACATCCAGAGCTAGGATTTGCCCGTGTATCCGTATGGACATCTAGTCATTGGTTCGGTACAGAATAGCATCGTCCAAGAAGACGCAAAATGATGACTGAAGTATGGACAAAAATTATATCTAGGAAAAGTAATCGAAGCCTGAATGTTTGAGTCTCATTACAGATGACACTGGTCATTTACAAGCAATCTTAGATTCCTTTAATGAATTTCCACATTTTTTGTATTACGATGCACATTCTCGAGAAGGTTTAAGGTTGCTGAGGCAGGACAAAGTTTAAAAAAAAAAATGGAAGCACGATCAGTATCAATGCCCACAAGCTGAGATAGAGCAAAATAAGACTAAAAAGAATTGGCAAGGCAGATGAAGCTGAGGAATTTGCCATTTGCGTCCGATTAGAATCTTAGAGAAAACAGCCATTACGGAACATGCTTTTATGTAAGTATCGCCTGCTCGTTCTCCAAAGCCATTCACTGAACCATCAAGCCCAGGGTACCTGCAGAGTGTTAATTATTGGCTCTAATTCACCTCTAGTGGTAAGTGATTTCTGCATGAGATTTCATGCTTTTATGGCAATGAAAAGCTGTTCTTCCTTACCTGCATGGTTCATGGGAAGCTCACTCTGCTGGCGCTGCCCCTTTTCTCTCCGTTTCCAGTTTTCACGCTTAATAGACGGAATTAGCGAGTGAGGGTTATGTCTCTGCAAGTTCCCTTAAGCACGGCCGTGCAAGCAGATGAATAGAACGGAGGAGCACATTTTTGTGGCATTTTCAGTTTGTGTGTAAACTTCCTCCTGGGGGCTGAGGGATAGCTGGTGAAATAAATTCCTCAGGACTATGGAGTTTATGTTTTGAAATCTGCAGGTGAACTTTGAAGAGCTGTGTGTTAAGAAACAAACTGGATTAAAGCAGATTCTTGGTGCTTAAATCTACACCGCCGAACTTGAAATTAAAATCCCCACAATGCCCTGAAGAGTGTGTTATGCGGCACCCTGTAATATGTCTATATCTGGAATTGCTTTAATGCGTTGCACAACGTCGATTGTATTCATCTATCGACCTATTGATTTATTTGGTTGCGTGAGCGTACAATTGTTTCCGCATAAAATTAACCGTAAAATTAAGGTCAGCAACCTCCTGAGACCTCCCCGTCCTCATACGGGGACATTATTTTTATATTAATTATTTATTATTATTTGTATCCATTAGGCCCATACTCTTTCCAAATATAACGGAAAAATAAAAATGCACCAGACTTTAGAGTTCGGGTCAAACTCGGGTTTTAAGCAAAACGTCTATAGTTTACCCCGACTGAAGCAGAAATATCTGCCTTGATTGTGAAATTGTATTACGTCGTCGAATTCACTGACATGCATAACACGCCTATCTGATGGTGCCTGACAAATGTGCTAAAGTAACTAAACACGAAGTAAGATTTTTTCATCGCCTTAGGATTATATTACTTACTTGCTTCCTTTATTAGCTGTGCCTCTCGTGGTTTTGCGGCAGAAAATCAATGTACAGTATACAATAAAACAGTACTAGTGTAGTTTTGGCTAATATAGCCCATTCTCTTGTAGCCGTAGCGGATTTGTTGTAACGGAGAAGCAGCAGCGGGTCTCTTAAACTTGGAAAGCCTGGAAAGTGGCATTCTAAAATATGTAACTTCAACAATGCTATTTCTCTGAGAGGCCCAAGAAAATGAAAGCAGTAAGGCGGTGATACAAAAGTTCCCTTCAGTGAAGACACTCGAGTTAATATTCAATGGTAAGACATAGGATTTTAATGAGGAAGCCAAGAAGAGCGCGTCATAAACACGGTAAGATTAGTCTCTGAGCGAGAAGTTTGCAGGTGCTTGTGCCAGCAACCTGCCGATGAGTGAAATATTCTAGAAACCACACGCTAGAAACCGGAGATTAACTTTTAGAAGCTTTTATTTGTTTTCAAAACCTGGGTTATATACATGTATGTCAGCGCTTAAATATTTTGAAAATACCGACTA
The DNA here is from genome assembly GCA_009936485.2 of Gymnarchus niloticus. Taxonomy (NCBI): domain Eukaryota; kingdom Metazoa; phylum Chordata; class Actinopteri; order Osteoglossiformes; family Gymnarchidae; genus Gymnarchus; species Gymnarchus niloticus. The sequence goes on along the minus strand of JAACJT020000052.1, from coordinate 18,383,068 downwards.
AATACGGAGAGTCGTCCCGTGTTTACAGTCTTCAAAAGAATACTGTGTTTGGATCGTAGATAATTAAAAAAATATATATCCGTCTTCATTAAAACAGGGAGACAGCCCCGCCGTAAATGGGACCTTAAAGTACTGAATCACCTACTGCATTAAAATTGAAAACCATGACTGCGTTGACAAGTACTTCTCTACGACCAAAGCACGAGAGCTTGGCGTGCTGCGTTTTTGCGCGTCCTCTCCATTTCCTCGAGGTTTCTTTTTAAAGGTCTTTTAACAGATTGTTAAGGGGTAACCCATGCAACGGTACTTATTTCTCATGTTGCTTTAGATCATTGCGTATATGGCCATGTATGTTTTTGTAAAAATATTTAAAATATATACAGTCTCGATACATACTCCTTAATTTCCACTTGGGGATTAATGGAGTTTATCTTTCATATATGTATAGAGCCACAAGTGTAGATTTAGACAGGGATGGCATGACATCCTGACTAACCTTCAGAAAAGCTTAAAAGATTAACTGCCAACTTTTATAAGGGTACAACTGAAGCAATTGTTCAAGGAAACCCAGGCCCCTTCGTTGAACTATGAGTAATAATAATATGCATAATTCTGCATTATTAGCTACAAATCTCGAACTAGCACTACCGAAAAAAAAAAAAAGAATTATTTCTGCATCAGGTTTCAATATCTTGTTGTTTAGTATTGTTTTTTTTTTTTGCTTCCCCTCATATTTTGTTAACATGTTGTCAATCTTCAACACCGTTCCTACGCACATGCATTACAGAGGGCAAAAGTTAGCGGGACAGATTCTCCAAGGAATCATACAGGTCTCTGCAGTTATCGGTTTTGTGTATGGACTGATCATTGAACGGTTTGGCCGGACGGTTTACAGTAGTAGGCTACTGGGTGGTTTTGCCACATCTCGTTTGCGCACTCTGCCGCCCTGGCCCACGTACCGGAGAAACCCATTTGGCCTGGCAGCCTGTATCGCCGGAATCCCAGGGGGAAACCCGCTAGAAACCCCAGGAGAGTGTGAAGAAGCCCAGAAGGCACAAGTGACCACCACTGTCGGCTGACGAACCTCATCCATTGACATCGATCCACTGTTCTTTTTTTATGACGTCGCTAAATTTCAGATTACGCACTGTGCTTTAATTGTCACTGTGCCCGTAATAAATGTTTACGAGAAATTTATAGCTAAAAATATTATTTCTGCATAAGCACTGCAATTATAAGGCTGATCTACGTGTCATCGGCAGAGACCATCGACGACGTAAATCCAAACTGATAACTTTCATTCCAAAGTAATAACCTGCATTAAAAATCAAATCATACGTAGTCAACGGAGTTCTAATACCCTGACACCTGGTGTGAACAGACAACATCGCAGCTGATAGGAAATATCAGAGGAAAAAAGGATCAAATAAAGCAGAGAATTGATTTTCCAGAATATTCGACAGCTCAGAGAAGTGTACACGACCTCTATCGACCTTTTATAATGTATCAGACACCCTCACGTATGCATTTTTTAAATTATTTAATACCTTTCCACATTGTCTCACCGTTGAAAACTCACATCTGGAAATAAGGGTCCCCGCATTATAACTGATAGCGAACGGCGTGTAGGTTCGGGGGTGTTCATTTAATGTGTTTAACAATTCAAGGAAGGTGGCTGATTGAACATAACCGCTCTTTAACAGTTTGTTTCCCCACAGTCGCTCAAGCTGTTTGCGGACTCCCCGTCGCTGTTGCACTCTGTCTGTCGCAGCCGCGGAATTCGTCCGTCCTCCGCGTCGGGCACATGCGGATCTAAGATGCCCTGCAGGTGTTTGATGTAGTTTATGGCTGCCCGCAGCGTCTCCACCTTGCTCAGTCTCTTATCCTCGAACTCCTGCGGCAGGTGCTCCCGCAGCCGGGCGTAGCCTTCGTTCACGCAGCGGACGCGCAGTCGCTCTCGTTCGTTCCTTTTGCGGATGAACGCGGGTTCGAGGGAACAGTCGTACACGGCCAGACGTGCGGGGAAGTGCACGTAGGAGAAGCGGCCCGTGTAAGCGTGACAGTGGCTGGGATGCGGGTAAGTGGGCTCAAAGTGGAAGGGCACTCCAAAGGCGTCCCGGAAAGGCGCTCCCGGCTGCTCCCTGGAGATACCGAGCGCTACGGAGCGCGTGTACGGCAGTCGCTCGAAAAAACTTCGCTTATGTCCCGTTGCCATATTCCTGCAAAGCAAATGAACAGTTACTGAGATATTCAAAGGGCCCCAACACCATGCTCTTTTACAAATAATCTCGAGGGGAGAAATAGTCTTCCTATCTCGCGTCCCAATGCCAAAAAATAGGCACTGGAGGCGAGATAACGTGCGTATGACTCTGTATTCAAAATCCAGTTTTTTTTTTTTTTTTTTTTTTAGTCAGCCGTGTTTTCCTATATCCACGGCCACGCTTAAAAGAAAACTTTCAGGGAGAATGATGTCGTCCGTAAGTTGTCTAATTCCCTATTTCTTCAAACATAAAGAAGGTAAAGGAAGTGCCACATTCATAGGCTGGTGCAGCTTGTTTGTTTAAAACTAGACAATACAAACGTAATATACATCTGTAGTCCAAAGGTAAAAATTGCTAAAAGTAGTGATGTGTAGAATTTAAAATCTGATATTGGAATCTGAAAGACACTTCATGATTTTCGCAAAATGTGGTGAAATGTTCACTGATTATTCTTGACGGATAACTTGTATGTTTTACATCAGGGTAGGTTACAGTGATTACATTTTCTAGTACCATAATGCAATTCTTACCTCTCTACTTCAGCGCTGACGATTACATTCTCATCACGTCTCGGATACTATAGACCCCGGGAGATTAAGAAACGTGTCGAGAGGGCAAGAGTCCAAAATATTTCTTCGCCAGGGCAAACCGTCCTGTTAGGTCCACTGCTGTGCAAATGATACTGTGCTGTTCTGCAGAGAGTACAGCAATGAAGGAGCTATGTCTACCTTTTCGGTATTATTCTCATGAATCAGATTGTGAGAAGTGTGATAAGATCGGTTTCAGGTTGGTTAACCCTCCCTCGCCCTCTCTGTTTGTTAAACGTAAATCCATAGTGTGCCCGATATATAGGCCGTAATGTTTAAAATAAACTAGACAAAGGGATTGTAGGAAATAAAAATCTAATCCATCTCTTCGTCCTGTTTGTCACGCAATACAAATGTGACGACAAAACACCTAACAATTAGCAACATATAATTCATTTTCTAACAATTTATGACACAATTTACAATAATATAACAGTTCACTAAGATTAAAGTATGCTGTGTGGAAAGTACATTAAATCGATGTTACTTAATCCAAAAAACAACACACAACGTTGAAAATCTTAGCCACCAGCAACTGCTGGTAACTGTTATGTTTAAATACATATTGCAAATCGCATTATGTGAAAACCTCGTATGTATTTCACGTCAATGCGAGTGAATGTGCTTAGCGCGTTTCTGTTTAGGGATCCTCTGTATAAAGTGGAATATCTATGAAATGTACATTTGGAAAAATGTACGTTTCCAAATTAAGGATCAATGTGCGAATACATATTGTAATATAGGCACGTGTTTTATATGGTTTTAGTTGTTTATGTATTTTTACTCAACGTGTTGGATAAATTTCCTGTTTCGATTTGTTTAACAACTTCGCGAACAGCCCTGCGCTCGCGCACGCGCAGTCAGACGCACTTTACACATTAGACACCAACGGGCTTGAAATGAGTAACAAGCAGAAGGGTGAAGCATTATTTCTAAGAAATTGTATGATTGAAAATACGCGTCTTTTTCTTCTTGCACGTTTTCTAATTATTCTGGAAAACACTGTATAAATGACTGAGCTTTATAAGTGTCGCCGGTCGTTTTTGTTGGCTTGTTTCGCTGCCCGGTCCTCGTCGATGTTGCTAGCTTGCTAGCTGTCAGGCTAACCCTAACCCTAAGGCTCCGGGCTTTGTGTCGCTCTCCTCCGCCTTCACCCTTCCTTCTGATTTATTAATCTTACCCGCCACGTTAATATTCCACCCGCACTACGGCTGCTTGTTAAGCGTATCAGTTGGTGTGCCTCGGCTACTGGCTTGCTGACTCCTTACATCTCAGTGGCTAACTTGCTAAGTTAGCTGTTTAGCGATGCAGGGCAGTAGATGCCCCCAAATAATCAGTCTGACGTAAAAAGGCTTCAGGGGTGCCCCGTGTGTGAGATTGCTGCTGTCTCAGTGCTGTGGTGTGTTCTCCTGCTACACCTCGTTGTACGTCGCACCTAGGGATGTGCTTGCTCCAGGTTTTTTTTTTTTTTTTTTTATTTACATAGGACAATTAGGCACATGCGTAACTAACTTGAAATATCAAGATTACATACACCCAGCCACTGACCTGGATATGTCATCTCAATAATGCGTAATCGTACCAGGAAATGTGTTATATTAACAGCCGTCAATCTAGATTTATTATGAAATGTTCAAAAAAATTCTATGGTGTCGTAAATAGAGGTGGTGTTAGTTTAATTTAGGTGTACACTTTAGGAGAATGAAAATTGATGCCAAGTGTCTGTGATATCTGTCAGTGACTGTGGGTGTTCTGTTCCCTGTAGCCTGAAAACAGCATCACGTTTGTGTTGTCATGAGTGAAAAACGCCTTGGTTCAGGTAATGTCTGCCTTCGCAGAGGCTTAATGAGTTAGCTGGCGCTGCCCTCTGATGGAGGTGGTTTAACTGCGTGTGACTAACAGGATGAACGACATCAACCTGAGCCCGGTGGGCATGGAGCAGCTGAATGTGCCCCAAGTCAGTGGGAGCCACCTGGGCCTTCCCACGTCCCCACCTCACAACCCCATAGCCACTCCAGGTCAGGCTCCCAGTCTCCCCTCCCCTCCGATTCCCCCGCCCCGGGCACCCTTTCATAACCACGGGATGCTGATCAACAGCGCTTTCCTCCCCAATCAGGTATGCCCGTGGCCATCCCCAACCTCGGTCCGTCTCTGGGATCTCTCCCATCCGCCCTCTCCCTGATGCTGCCCATGGGTCCGATAGGAGACCGCGGGGTGATGTGTGGCTTGCCTGAGAGGAACTACACCTTGCCCCCTCCGCCCTACCCACACCTGGAGAGCAGTTACTTCCGACACATCCTCCCCGGTAAGATTAAAGGTTATCTGGTCTTCATATTCTCAGGTTTGACGGTGGTGATTCTCAGGCACCGGTCAGTAACCCGTGTCATCTCTCCCGGAACGTTTGCAGGTATACTGTCCTACCTGGCGGACCGTCCACCCCCACAGTACATCCACCCGAGCAGCCTTAACATGGATGGGGCACTCTCTGTGAGCAGCAGCAATCCCGCTGGCCTGGACCCGTACACGGGACCAGGGGCGCCCCTGGAGCAAAGCTTGGTAACCCTGGACTCTCGGCAGGTGGCGGGTCAGGGGAGCCTCCACCAGGGCGGCGCTCATGAGGTCCCTCTAGACCCGGGGCTGAGCATGGAATCCCGGGTGAGCAGCCCAATGTCTCCGGATGGGATGGCAGAAGAGCTGGCATCTATGGAGGGGGTGGTCGCGGAGTCACAGCAGTTGGGTGGTAGGACGCGAACCCACGAGAGTCTGGGGGCGGTGGATGCCTCTGGGGGGGTGATGCCGCTGCATGGATCTGGGCTGGAGCTGCCTGTGGTTATGGACCAGGACCACCTAGGGGGCAGGGTAGGCACGGCTGCGACAGCTGGAGGTGGAGGCGGCCTGGGGGAGCAGCAGCACACGGGCGGGGCGCTGGGATCCGGCGTCGTAAGCGTGGTGCTGGCTGGCGCACACCCCCATTCCTCGATGGCTCCGCCTTCTCAGCTGGAGCCTGTCCCACTTCATGGGTCTGCCAGCATGGGCCTGGAGTCTGTGAGCGTGTCCCCCATCACCGCCGAGGTGTCCCTGGGGGCCGACAGTAGCCTGGTGCTGGTCAACTCCTCCCTCCAGCTGGAGAACTCCACCTCCAACAAGGAGAACATGGTCACCGCCTTCACCATTTGTGAGTGCTTCTTGGTTGTTAGTGATGCCCGGGGGGGTGGGGGGGTGGACTGCCATGCTTTTTGTTTTTTTTTTTTCTTTTTTTTTTTTTTTCGGTTAGATTAGAATTAGTGGAGAGATTTTTTTTTTTTTTTTTTTCTCTCTCTCTCTTCTTCTTACGGGATGACGACAGATGTATCACTCAGTGGTTCTCTGAAATATCACTGACTAATGTGGCAAAGTAATTGTCATATGGGCTCATTCTGTAATGTTTTGAGTTCCCTGTGGTTGTGCTTGGACTGCAGTGAAACCGGATGGTTACTAATGGGACATATGACTGTATATTGCTGGCTGCCCTCTTGCTGTGCCGGGTCCCCGGTCTGACTGTTCACTGCTGGCTGCCCTCTTGCTGTGCCGGGTCCCCGGTCTGACTGTGTAGTGCTACTATCCTGTCTGTCACTCTGCTTCGTCCCCAGTTTACTGACAGTGCCTAGCTGGTTGGTCCTCACTGCTATCTCAAATCTTGCTGTTCTACGATTACTGGCAGGGTGTACGCTGTGCGATCGCTCGTATGCCGCTGACTGTCCAGAACACGGCCCAGTCACCTTTGTCCCAGACACACCCATTGAGAGCCGCGCACGCCTCTCCCTGCCTCGGCTGCTGTGCCTCCGAGTCTCTGTGGCTGACGAGCCTCTGGGTATGACCTCTTGGCCATTGTACTGAAACTAGTGTGTCCTCTGAGCTTCCCAGTAAGGGGTAATGTGCACATCAGCAGTGATGTAGTCTGCGTATGAATTGTAATTGTAGTTTTGGTTTTCTGCTCTGTCCTGTTCATCTTGCTGTTGCCTCTGTCTTCGCACAGGTGTGTTTGCCCGCGAGGCCATACCCATCCGGACCTGCTTTGGACCTTTGGTGGGTCAGCACTGTAGCAGCGTGGAGCTTACAGATTGGTCTGACAAGAACAATCCTCGAGTGTGGAAGGTGACGAGCTCGACGCAATCTTCAAGTGTTATTGCTGTGCTAGAAAGACTAACACCACTACGTGGTAGCAGTGTAGCAGGTTAAAATTTTCCCTCTTTATGAATCGCAAAGAAGGGCTACTGTATAAATAGAATCTTTTTTTTTTTTTTAAATTGTTTTAAAGAATTTATATCTGTGTTTTGCTGTAGATGTTCCACAACAATGTGCTGGAATTCTGCATTCTGACAACGGACGAGAATGTTTGCAACTGGATGATGTTTGTCCGTAAGGCGAGGTATGTGTCACCATTTTTCAGCATGTTGTTAACCATGTGTTTTGGCCTGGTCTGAATCCCGTGGCTGGCAGAGTCACCAGTAGACCTTAATCTCAGAACACTGCTTCGGGGTTACTGGATAAATGGCTGAGCCTGTGCTCTGACTGCAAGCTTCATACTTGCCTGTGTGTCTCATGCAGAGCAAGGTGGCATATGTGAAAAACACATTCCTGGGTTGTGTGTGTGTGTGTGTGTGTACAAATGGCAGCTTCGTGCATCTGAATGCCACGCTGTGTGGGTATGATGGAGTGGGAACGTGCCTGGCCAGCGATGTTCCTTAATGGCTACTGCCTCGGACTCCAGGAGCGGGGAGGAGCAGAACCTGGTGGCCTACCCTGACGATGGGAAGATCTACTTCTGCTCATCCAGGGAGATCCTACCTGAGCAGGAGCTGCTGTACTACTACAGCCGGGACTATTGCAGACAGCTGGGTGAGCGGAGAACCTCTCAGTGCTTCTGAGAGCATCTTGAACATGTGTCTCCTAATGACTAGAGGAGCGGTGTTCTACCCTAAGACCCATGTAGAGTTTGCCGTATTGGTCCCTGCGTGGTTTATGCCGGTCTCGCTTTGGTACAGGGGTCCCCGACGTTCCGGAAAGCCAGGTGTGCCACTGTGATAAGGAATGCCCCTCTTTTGGAGAACTCAAATCCCACCTTAGTGGCCACGCCCATGATCAGGCCCACGGCCACGCCCCCAGTTCCTGCCAGAACCACCCGGCACACCACAGCCACCAAGAGGGCAAGCTGGTAGCCAGTGCCCCCCCCGGCTCCGGTTCCGGGTCCTCCTGGCCGGGTCACTCGCGCGAGCGGAAGTACAAGTGCAGCATCTGCTCCAGGGCGTTCACGTCCTCCACCAAGCTAAACGTGCACTACATGGGCCACGTCGGCATGAAGCCACACAAGTGCGAGTACTGCAGCAAGGCCTTCAGTGACCCAAGCAACCTGCGCACCCACCTCAAGATCCACACAGGTAGGGGCCGTCGGGTGAGGAGGGGCGCCGCTACGTACGTAGTAACCGGTGGAAGGTACCTGATCTGAGCCGAACGGCGCCCCCTCACCTCAGGGCAGAAGAATTACCGGTGCAGCGTGTGCGAGAAGTCGTTCACACAGAAGGCCCACCTGGCGTCTCACATGGTGATTCACACGGGAGCCAAGAACCTTAAGTGTGACCACTGTGACCGCATGTTCATGAGGCGGCAGGACCTCAAGCAGCACGTGCTGACGCACACGCAGTAAGGCCGGTCCCCGTAACTCGCCTTTAACATCGGGCCCATTGAGGCCTGTTTACGTCTGTCTTTCCTGCTCATTAAGTTCTCCGCTGTTCTTGATGTTCTCCCATTTTAAACCGTTTCCCTGGTGTGTCTCCTCCAGAGAGAGGCAGATCCGCTGCCCCAAGTGTGACAAGCTCTTCTGGAAGTCCAACCACCTGAAGAAGCACCTGAACTCCCACGAAGGTCGCCGTGACTACATCTGCGAGAAGTGTAACAAGGCCTTCCTCACCAAATACCACCTGACCCGGCACCTCAAAATCTGCAAGGGCCCCAAGACAGCTGGAGAAGCCCTGCAGGAGGAGGAGGATGATGAGGAGGAAGAGGAGGAGGAAGAGGAGGAGGAGGATGATGACGAAGAAGAGGGGGACGTCGAGGGGCTGATTGACCCAGTCAGCAGGGAGGACCGTTCCCTGGAACGGGCTGGGTACACCTCGGACAAAGCTCTCTCCCCACTGCCCTGAGCACTGGGAGGAGCTGTAGGAGTGCCTAGCCACCCTGAGATTTGTCTTATTTATTTGCCCCTTTAAATATTATCCTTTTCTTTTGCCAAAGGCTTTTTTTTTTTTTTTTTTTCCCCTTTATTGGTAGGTACATGTGACCTACTGAGATCGCTAGCGTTAAGACAAACGCGGGTCAGCCTAGATTGGGTGCAGGTTTAGTCCTGGGTGTAATCTGGAGAGGAGAGCGCTCATCATCGTGACACAAAGCAGGAGCTGTGCTTTTCCTTAACTTTACTGAAGCTGGGCTTCCCATTCCAGCACTCAATGAATCGGCCAATAGCTGTGGACCTGGCCTGTAAATGGCAAGGGGTCTACCCTCTGGTGCTACCGTTATTGGTGGTTAGATGGGATCATTATGGAGCGAAAGGCCACTGCGTTTCGTCGTTCGGGGTGCAGTGGCTGGGCTCAGTTTGAACACGCGTGTCCATGTCACTCTCGCCGTGCTGTTCCGTCGAAGGCTGCTGGGGACCGTTCGTTCGCTGCCTGACTGCACACACCGTGCAATCGACGTTTTTTTTTTGCCTTATGTTACAAACGACAGTTTGTTCTGTGGGATTTTTTTTTTTTTTTTTTTTAAAGTTGACCAAGACGTTATAACACTTTGAGGCTTAAGAAACTGCCAAGTGTAATTTATCAGATATCATGCCATGAGAACACTGCTTTGTAACTTGTTTGTAAGTTACGTTTATTACACATCACGTGTTGTGGAAAGGACCTTAAGCTGCGCAAGAATGTATTAAGGCTGCCAATGTTTTTAAGCATTTTTTTGATTTTAATTTCATATGATCGTGTAGGCGAGCTATAAGACCGTCTCTACAAGCTGTGGTGTAGGAGGGAAATCCACAGTACATCACTTCCCTGCTGGGACTGCGTCACACAGCTGTAGCATGGGACATCCAACAGTGCGGTGGCTCCTCACCCAGCGCTTTTGGAAAAGTTGCGTAAGAACTACCAAACTACATGCTTTCTATAAACAGTGTATATATATATATTTTTTTTGTCAGATTTTGCTATTGTTGCCAGCTACTATCTCTGTAGACTTCCCGTGCCCTATTTAATTGCCGGTTTCCCATATACTTGTAAAATACAGAGCACCTTTTATTCAACTAGAACCAGGATGCATACACGTTGATTTCTGAGATCTGATTGGTTAAACGTGACTGATACACAGGTGCTAATGGTCCAGTATAGTCCTGGTACGCGGTGTCTCGGGCCATAGGCACGCATTAGTACCTGTCGAGCGGTCGGCATTCACAGGGTCCACCCGTACACACGACACCGCCAGCCGATAGTATGTCTGAAATGCCCCGACCTTAGCGGTGGAGTAAGCTTAGCCAATCTGCTGCTCGTCTTGTTTTTGGTAAATGTTTACAGATTGCATAATGGTTTGAATTGCGTATGACTGGATTACCACTCTTTATGCAAGCAGTAGTAATTAAAGCTGTATTTTTGTTTAAATTGAACCTACTCCACCATGAAACGTGCAGCACATTTATATGGGCTATTTAAATATGCATTATTCATGACTAAGTGAACCCGAAGGACAGTCAACTGGCTGGCAGACTTGGTAATATGTCCTGAATTGAGTCTGCGGTTACAGAATTGACCTAACAATCAGCAAAACAACATACTGACGGTTACTGGGATATCCAGCTCCTTAAAAACAATTGTGCGTTCATATGGCTGTCCCCCTCAGCCTTGGCGAGGAGTCATCCTGGAAGTGCTGTGGGAAGAATATTTCAGGTGTGTGCACTTTCCTATTAATGGTTAACGAGTAAATCCAGTTTCTTTACAGTACAGGCAGAAGAAAGCCAAAACCGTTCCCTAAGTGAGAAGTGAATCATCATCATCATCATCATCATCATTTAGTCTTGCCAGATAGTTTGTTGCTGTACATACTACGTTTTATGTGGGGTTACTCTGTTTTGTTAAGATTGCAGGAATATTGGCTTCTCTCTCTCCAGATCAAGACTCCTTCCATGTCTCTAATATGAAGGGTCTTAAAATGTTTAAAATGCTTTTTCACAGAGAGGTTCTACATCAGCGTCCCGAATGCAGCGTCACCAGGGCCAAGCTGGTCACACTTGAATTTGAAATGCATAAATTGTTGTGTTCCCCGCAATCTTAGGAAGAGGTGGATTTCCACGGATCTCCACGACATGTTAATTAAATGACATTTAATTACATGGAAGTAACAGATATATGATACATAGGCTGACTTTGAAATCTTAAGTCAAAAGTTGCCGGGACAAGCTATTTATAGTAGAACTCTGGTAAACAACGAGTTGTGTAACGTAGACAGATACCTCAAGAAAAGTTCACCGATGAAATTTATGATTTTTATAATTAGCCTATTAAATATTACAGAATGGCAATACCCTCATATTGAAAGATCTGCCAAAGAAAATCCATTAAACACAGCATTAGACCTCCATTATAAAGGGAAAATATTTTGAAATAAGGGCCTTTGGAGCTTAATATCCATTATGGAAAAATACCAACATAGTATACTTGTTAGAATTCTTCCACCTATGACAAATTTTCACGGTGACTTCATTTTTAGTCAAGCCTTTAAAGTACGCTCCTCTTGTATGTTCCAAAACACAGCAGCCATGTAGCATCACTACTCTTTGTTGTTGTTTAGTCACGCGGTCGTGTCCGACTCTTCGCGACTCCGTGGACCGCAGCACGCCAGGCCGCCTTTGTCCTCCACCGCCTCTCGAAGCCTGCCCAAACTCGTGTTCATTGCTTCCACTACACTGTCTATCCATCTCATCTTCTGCCGTCCCCTCTTCCTTT
>JAACJT020000052.1:18355274-18371103 GCA_009936485.2 Gymnarchus niloticus | reverse complement strand
TCTTGTTTTTCCCATTTTATTGTCTTCTTCTATTTCTTTGCATTGATCATTTAAGAACTCCTCCTTGTCTTTCCTTGTTCTTCTCTGGAAATCTGCATTCAATGCGATCAGTAATAAATCCCAAATCATAGTCGACTAGTCTGAGATTATTGGTATTAGCCTGAAGATTCTGCTATACTCTTGCTTGACTTGTGCTGTGAAAATCCACCTCCCTGCACTGCCCCCTACTGTTTGGATGACTCTCTTCCCACTGTGTCTCTGCGCAGTCTAGCCATGTTCCAGTCGCCAGCTGCTGTGCACGTGCAGCTGAGGATGCAGCAAGGGGAGCAACGGGGGAATCTTTACACCTCCCAGCCGTCGTCATGGGGAAACACATATCCCCACGCTAATCTCACGACGTCCTGCGCTGGACAGCTCCACCCGCCCTGGCACCTTACGCGGGCGGTGCGGGAGGTAAGTTTGTCTCGGTGGCCCTGCTGGTCTTCTCTCTCTGACCTGGGCCAGTTGATTTGTGATCTAATCAATCAAATCAGTCTAAAAGCAGATGTGATTCCACCCGTCATTGTTCATCATCATCTTCATCACCACCTTACGCTCTGTACCTGCTAGAATTTTTCATTATCATTATCATTGTTTGTTATCATGTCGTCTCCAACTCAGCAAAAAGAAACTGCATGACATCAAGCCACCAATCACAGCGATCGAGAAGGACACGATAGCGACGGGTGCACCCAGTGCTACTGCCACTCTGCAACCTTTGGTTCATTTACATAGCTGGAGTCTGATTGGTGTAGCCTTAAAGATAGGCGTGCTGTTCTTGGGGGATATTCCCATGGGAAGTACAGCATGGCTTGATGCAGGAGCCGTGGTTTAGCTTTGCCATGTCCCTTGTAACGTTACTGGCCGTAACTCGGTGGTGTCCCACTCCGTCCACTTCAGGAACCCTCTGAGTCAACCCTTATTATGATGTGTCTTGACCTGGTCAATCGGACCATGTCCTGCTTTTATCCTGGATGCCTCATCCAGCCCACATGCTTAATGAAAGACTGAAAGAGGGTTATTTCTGAACCAGAGATTTTGAAATAGGCTTTCATTGTACCCTGAACAGAAGGGCAGCAGTTTACCTTCTTCTGAATCTGAATATGGGTGGCACAGAGCCTTAGAGCATAGCACGGTGCTTCATATCCCCAATGTTTGGGGTTTGAATCCCACATTGGCCCTGTGTGTAGAGTTTGCACGCTCTCCCCGTATGCTGTTAGCTGAACTGGTGCCTTGTGCGTGTCCTGTGATAGGCTGGCAATCTGTCCGAGGTGTACTCCAGCTGCCTGGAATAAGTCCCAGGTCCCCCCAAACCCTGACCAGGATAAGTGGTTATCTGATCGATGGTGAAACACTAATTAAGATCATGGGTTCTTGCTGCTATGCTGTCTGTTTAGTGATTAAGCATGCTGAGCAGACCAAATCATTAAGTCAGTGATTTGCATTTGATTTCAATATCTCATGTGGGGTTTTTTGCTTCAATGGTTGTGTCATATTGTTGAGACATGATTATTAAAGAATTATTGTGCAAGCCTTAATAACTCCATCAAAATAAATAATGAGCAAGCTAACACTCTAAACAATTAACCCCTTCTAAAGTGGTGCTGCAGATTCCTCTGAATTTTCAGTTCAAGGAGTGTGATGAGCTCATCTGGGCTTTGTGATAAATGGTGATCGAGTACGACTATAAACGCAGCTCCTTTGTATGAACGTGGGCTGACGCAGTGTGAGCGCGATGAAAATGAGGTCATTAGGGGATGTGTACCGTTGCCTCCATGGTGGAATGGCTAGCACTCCAGAGTATAAATCCAAAGATCTGCGTCCAAATCTCAGTGGAAATCTTGAGGTGGTGTGTGCTTCTCTGGGTTAGGTTCTGTGATCAGAAAGGAGCTGGTTCAAATCTCATGACTGGCAAGAAAAAGAAAGCTTCCTGTATTACTGCTGAACGAGACCTTTAACCCCAAAAACACTGGCTGATCCAGTGAGTATTAATGAATAGAGATTTTATTCATTCAAATGAGGACATCTTCATTATCTTGTCTCAGACAGCACAGCACAGCAGTCACTTTCCCAGAAGCCCCTGGTCAGAAGACCCATCCCTTCCCTTTCCCTCTGCCCACCTCACAGGTATTCCCCCTCCCCTTCCCCCTTCTTGGCCTCTATGTCAGTTGAGGACTGAAGACAGATCTTATTCCCTGGCACCGGCTCCAAGAGTCCAGACTCAGTTGGTGTGGGCCACATACTGGCCTTTATGAGATTAATGTGGTGCTTGTAGCAGGTGTCTGCCAGAATTCCACTGCTATTTAAAAACCCCTGTCCATACTAGCGCCTAATCCTATTACGGCTAATTGCGAGAAGTCGACGGTCTTTTCCAGTTAAACCGAGTTCCCTCCTAATAGGATTGAAAAGAAAGGTACAGTGCTGGACACGGTGACCAGCAGTGTGTGGCTAGAATTTTGCTTCAGCACTCATTTAGCCTTCTTGGGGGTTCCTGCACTTTGGGGGTCTGTGTGGTTAGGGGTCATTCAGAGGTCACCCGTAAAACTGCACGTCACATACAGTATCTGTTGTACTGCATAGAGTACTGTGCAAAAGTCTTAGGCGGGCAAAGAAAATGTTTATCTGGGCAGTAAGTCAATATTTGTTCAGAAAAAAGCATGATGTAACTCTGGACGATATTCACGTAAACAGTAATACAATATTTTTTTCTGTTCTCCAAAATACTACTGATATCTGGTTAGATGGCTTCCCAGACCTGTTCTCCAGAACACCTCAGCCATTCCATGTATTTGTTTCTGCTCATTACCCGTTCACTTAATCAGTTAAGTTAATTAGATAATTAGTTTTATGATGCATTGATTAACCATCCAAGGTGTTCTCATAGTTGAGTTTAAGAAATACCAGGGTATATAGGTTATTGACTGCAAATTCTGGGGTGACTTAGATGTTTTAAAATATGTCAAATGACACACTTCCACCGACATGACGCCGCAGTTTTACACCAACATAATTTAAATATCATTTTCTTTGCCTGCCTATAACTTTTGAACAGTATTGTAAGCTAGTCACGGTTCACTCATCATTATGGTGGTGCCACCCAACCAATCAGTTCTACTACTGATAGGCCATTTCATACTGTGTTGATATCTGAAGCTTTGTCTTGTTTTTGGAACATAGGTTTTAATCTGAAATCCCAAGAAGGGAACCTCTGTTGTAAATACTGCTGACTGGCAGTATTTATCTTAAATACATTTGGCTTCAACGAAGATAAAGACTTCACTCAGGGTGATAATAGTGCATAAACTTAGTCGATAATTTCTCAATACTTTTCTTGCTGCCCGGAGCTTGAGGGTCATTCATGAGAGCATTCATCAGGGGCCTGAATGTTTGTTCAGACCCAGTGTGCTGTGGGTTACCTAGAACAATGAGATCTTCCTTTGCGTTGAGTGTTATCATATCTAGGGGCAGAGAGCATGCTGAAGCCCGACTGGACCATTCGAAGGGAGTATTAATTGCATTAACATGACCGCTGTAGAGCTCTGACCAGCTATAACATTGTCCCTAGTCTTCATATGAACCCTGCTGATTGGAGACCTGTCCTGCCTAGAGATTATCTAGAAATGAAATCTGAATTTAGAGATTACTAATAAGGAGATACAAGCTGAGGTTAAGTTATAAAACCCCTACTCTGACAACAAAGTACTAAGCCTCTAAAAAGTCCAGGAAGTTGTACATGCATTTAGCCAAAATTGGTAGTGATAATCTGTGGATGTTTTACTAAATATGCCATAAGTGAAGCTATGTTTAAATGTCTCACTGGGCGTCTGGTGTCGTTACGTTAAGACGCTATACCTCCCTACTAGTCCATTGAGACCTGTGGACTGAGGTTCTGAAACACACTGGGACAAGCATACAGACGGGGCAAATGTCCAGAACTGGATTAATAGCCATAAGACAAGGTGGCCGTGTCCAGCAAGTAGCAACTTTAGAGGAATCCCCACCACGGCCATCTGCATAATTAGCTATTTGACCCCTGACCCTGGCCGAATAATTAATGAATAACATAGGGGATCAGGATAAAGGAGCAGAGCGATTTGGTGAGTCCCAGTGAGTTGTACATCAAAGGCTCCCCATAATTGGCCCAGCGGCTGTCATTCTTCACCACATTTCTTTCAACCCATTGACTCAAAATAATGGGTTCAGGTTCATTATGAACAGGTCTGCGCACCAACGGCAGGCGTGCAGGACACTGGTAGCAGTACCTACAGTGTATCAGGGGCTACGGTGCCGTTGACACAGTCACCTTCGGACAGGTCACTGGTACTGCTGGCGTGAGAGACGCGTCCACCCACTTTTCTGACCGGTTCCAGAATCATCTTCTTCATAATGCTGGAATATAATTGGTATGGACAGGTAAGTGACACTGAAGTTTCATGGAAAAGGGACATTCGAACATCAGAGGAGGCTCCCTATGGATTGATTTTTCAAGGTTACGGTTGATTAACTTTTTCAGGCAGTTAGTTAGTTTGTATGCACGTTCTAAAGATCAGTCTGGAAAGAAAATCAGGTTGACTCCCTAGCGCATTTTCAGATTCACTTCTGGGTGAATCTGAAGGATGCTGCAGAAAATTCAGTTCATCTGATTAGGCTACAAGTGGAAATAGTAGAAACTTAGCCAGGTTTTGGTAAACTGTAGTGTCTTATGGTCTTAAGTCATTTAAGCAATCTCTGTGTCCTGGATGCATTTCCTTGGCTTTTCAATGTAGCTGAAGAACCAGTGACGTGGAAGGACTAGCTGTCAAGGTCCAGAGGTCAAGCAAAATGCAAAGACTTGGGTGAACAAACGTAACGTTAATTCTCTTAAAGGGGTAGGCAACATTTGTTGCCAACTTGTTGCAAAAGAGTACTAAATATAATAATTTTAAAACTGCTCTTACTTTACGCTATGAACAGATGTATCGTTATTGAAAATGATTTTGCCGTTTGCCTGTGTACACACCTGTTTTTTTTCCGAAGCATTTTAAGAACTTTTTATCTGGAGTTTGAAACCCAAAAATGCTCAGAGGCAAAGAACAATAGACAGGCTGTATGTTTACTGCATTCTTTTCCTGGATCAATTGTGATGGATGGATGGATGGATGGATGGATGGAAGTGTACAACAACAGTACGGCCATCTCTAGGACCTAATTCTGAACCATTAACCACACTGTAGTACCACTAACCAGGAAGATGCTGCTATGCTCAAAGTCACTGTGGCCTATGAAAGCTACGCGTGCTCTGATCTGCTAGTGCCAGGGTTTTCAGAAAGAGATTCTACCAAACAGGTCATCAGTACGCCATTTTAGAAATGGCGGTGACCATGTCCTCCTTGTTATCGATAAATACCTAAATATTAGCTGAGATGTCTGAGCACCTGAAGGAAGCGGAGTTTAGCTATTCACCCAGGGTCATGACACTACTCTCTCAGACTGTTTACACCATGAAATTGACACTCTGCTTTTGTGCAAACATCTGTAAATATGGATGAATTTTCCAGCGGAAGGAGATAACGTTCAGTTCATCCATATGTTAAGCCTAAGGAAAATACTGTCTAAGAGACCTGCCATACACAAACCTCACAGTGAGACGTCAGGTAAAAACGGAGTGGATCCATTTCACATGTGGACACTGAAATGCATTCGCCTTGTCCTCAGCCATGGGGTCTGTATGCCCGGTCTTCTGATAGATGCTGTGCTAGAGAACAGCACCATTCATGCCCTGAAATATCAGGACAGATGCAGTTGTGCCTATAAAAATTCATGCGCAGAGCCCCCAAGGAAGGCTTAATTTGATTACTGGTGCGATCGGCGGCAAAAATAGCAAAAATGGGTCCATTGATTGGAGACCGCAGTGTGGGTGTGTGAATGTGTGTCTCTGGGTGTAGTCTATTTGAAAGGAGCTCAGCTCAATGACGATAGGTGGTAAGGTGTCTCACGCAGGATGGGTTACTAAGAAGCGGCAATGCAAACACCTCCAGTGATACTATTTCACAGCTGGTCACACGCCTCAGAAGTTCAAACAAGCTGTGAGAATCTCTTTTTAAGGAACTGTCTTCTTTTTTGTCTTGGACTGAGAAGTCAAACAATTATTACCCTAATAAGCCTTAAGTCTTTCTTTTGGTCTGAAAAGCCGCCTGCTGGGATGAAAAGAAAATGTCATCTCATGTCAACTTCACGGTAGTTCTCTCCTCTTCTTGTCGACTGGGGATGATGCTTTGGTGGCTCGGAAGAAGATTACAACTGAAAATATGTCAAGAATGCGGGGGCACGCTTTTTTCGGCCTTTGGTTTAGCGGGGCTCTTCATGGAGGGAGCTCCAGAGAGCGTCACCTTGGTCAGGGAACCGTGGCTCTCCTTCAGTGCGGCTGAAATGAACGGCCATGCTAAAATCAGCCAGACCCATGCAACACATCCAGCCATTCAGGCAAGAGTACACTTCTATTCTGTTGTGTTATTTTCCTTCAGATGACAAGCAATCTAAGTTCCCGACTTGCTTCTTTCTGTGAGAGGTTTCCCCTGAAATCAAAAGACAGAAGTTTCCAGAAGTTTGCGGGGATCTTTCAGGACTTACGTGGATATGTACTTGTGGAGGAATTTAATAATCACACAATCCGAATGATACCTGGGAATGTTAAGCAGGCTTATCAAATTGCCGAGACAATAGCATTGCTGGTCATCTCGGACCTGTCAGTGGTGAAAGGGAACTGCGTCCAGAGGCACAATGTTCTCTACACCACACAACATGTCGAGTCTGTTTGTGCTCAACCGATTAATCGGTTTGTGCTGGAGTGTGAGGGAGAATTACATTTGGTCGAATTTGCGGTACATTAACCAAGTACGGCGTTAATCTAATTCAGCGTTTCACTATAGCACGCTGTACTGTTGCTGCCACATCTAAATTCAGGCTGGCTTACAAAAGTTCACGTTTCATTGCTAATTTTTTGGACAAAGCCTTTAAATGGGACAAAGGCCCCTCTTTGTGGATATTTAAAGTGTAGTATTATTGTATAGCGTATTGTGTTTCTTCGATAATGGCAATTCAAACAGCAATCTGTCATATCACTGCACAGCCTAGCACTGTACTGGGGATTACTGTAAAATTAATGCCAGCTCAGATAGACCTATACACTTCAAACCATTTTTATATATCACAAGTCACATATAAGAGTTAAAAAAAAATCAATAGACGAGAATGCAGGTTATAGCTGTGAATGGGTTAAGTAAAGTTTAGAGTATCTCCTCATTTGCATCATGTTGTTGTCGGCCATAAAACGTGTGCGGCTCTCCCAGTAGCTCTGCGATGGTGTCTGTGGTTACCTGGGGAGCTGTCTGTGCTCATCTCCTTCCTAGTTTATGGCATGGTGTGCCTAGTACTGGTTTAATTGCTGAGACCCAGTACATATTGAGTGGAGGAGTCACCCCAGGCTTTGAGCCGGGTGCTGTCTGCACCTTGGGACGCCCCCACTGCCCCTCCTTAGAGCAGCCCCCACCCCAAGCGGCATGTCCTAAAGACGTGCATCACAATCGCCCCTTTGTGTTCCTTCTAAACCACTTATTATTAGTTCAAGAAAGGTCAGAATTCATCTAATTTTATGCTTAGCCCTCATTAAACAGCTATAGCATTATTTAATTTTCCACAATCAAATTAGAGTTGCAATGAATATATGTCCAATGAAGGCTTTGAACGGTTTTTGACAAATTTAGGCCATAAAATGCACTTTATTTGCAGCTGAAAAAAACCTCAAATGCATGCATGTAAAACTAAGGAGCAGGACGTGGAGGAGAAGCTTCTGCCTCATGATGCGGAGCGGTTCTTTGGCCAGCAGGGGGTCACAGGAGTGTCCAGGGTGCCTCAGGTCAGGTCTGGAGACACCTTAGGACTGCTGTGACCCCCGGTGACCCTTCATCTGATGACTTGATCACAGAATTCAAAATACTCACTGCCAATAAAAACTGCTCCTTTTTTGCTAATCAAACACGGACCTGATCCGATGCAAGTTTCGTAGTATCTTAAAAATGCATAAAATCATTTTCTTAAGCCAGAATTTAGTTATTTTCCAATTTTCACATTGTTTCTTTAAGAGAAATGAAGATTGTGTAGCTCAGTCAGTTAGGGTTCTGTGTCCATTTTCGGAAAGCTGTGGGTTGAAAGTAATCATATTGCTGTTGAGCCTTTCAGCAAGGTCATTAACCCCAACTGCATCAGGGATACTGGCTGATCTGCTCTATAAGGTTTTCCTCACTGGTTCGTCACTTTAAACAAAAGCATCTGCTAAATAAATAAATGTTTAATGCAGAATGTGTCAACCATTAACACTCTAGAAGAAATAGGTTCTACTTGGTACTACAGAGGCTTTGTTTCTTTGACTTAAAGCCTGTGATTTGCTGCCAAGCAATAACATCTGGCATCACCTAAACCAGCCTCTCCAAAATGCACGTTGAATATAAATGACATATATATTTCTTGTGATTCTCTGTATTTATTTAGATAGTGAATTTCCAGTGTGCAATGCATTGCCATTGCCAGATAAAGGAACGGAAACTTCGGACAACCAAACATTTAACCGAGCAAGACACTTTTTTTCAGACGGTACCTGTCATTTTTGCTCATTGTCAAGCTCTCATGTGTCTGGCTTCCTGTTCCTGAATTGTCACTAAACCTGACCGTTTCAGGCTCAGCCCAGCCTTGCTGTTCCTGAAATGGCACTACACCTGACCATTTTGTTCTCAGCCCAGACTTCCTGTTCCTAAAATGGCACTACACCTGAACATTTCAGGCTCAGCCCAGCCTTCCTGTTCCTGAAATGGCACTACACCTGAACATTTCAGGCTCAGCCCAGCCTTCCTGTTCCTGAAATGGCACTGCACCTGACCATTTCAGGCTCATCCCAGCCTTCCTGTTCCTGAAATGGCACTGCACCTGAACATTTCAGGCTCAGCCCAGCCTTCCTGTTCCTGAAATGGCACTGCACCTGACCATTTTGTTCTCAGCCCAGACTTCCTGTTCCTAAAATGGCACTACACCTGAACATTTCAGGCTCAGCCCAGCCTTCCTGTTCCTGAAATGGCACTACACCTGAACATTTCAGGCTCAGCCCAGCCTTCCTGTTCCTGAAATGGCACTGCACCTGACCATTTCAGGCTCATCCCAGCCTTCCTGTTCCTGAAATGGCACTGCACCTGAACATTTCAGGCTCAGCCCAGCCTTCCTGTTCCTGAAATAGCACTACACCTGACCATTTCAGGCTCAGCCCAGCCTTCTTATGTGGGTGGCCTGGTCACCAGGCATTTGCAGGCATACTCCACTTCCAGGTCTGGCTCCTGGTAATCCTATTCTGATCTGAGTGCACTGGCTTTTCCTGGCACCTTTCATGGGGGTCTTTGTTGGACCCTAGGCTGTCTGGCCTCTCTACAGAGGCCTAAGAAGAACACCAGCTCCAGACGACATAACTCTGAGGATCAGTGAGGCACAGAAATGCCCTCCACCCAGCTGAGATCCCAGTTTATTGGCTGAATCAATGTTTCACATATATTTGTTTTTTGTTTAGTGCCCTAAACTGGTAACGGAGGTATTAATTTTGCCCCTATGGGTGTTTGATTACTCACAAGGTTATTTGTTTTCGTGGTTATATCTAATGAAAACTTTGATATTCCCCCTGTTGGGATGCTGAAGATCTGGCTACGATACAAATGGTTTGCCTGTGTGCACACTTGTTCAAGTACGTTTTACTGTATTCAGTTTTGGTGGTACTTTGATATTAAAGATCTAGTTGGTATTTTTTGGCATGCTGGGACCCCGTGAAGGTAAAAACACTTTAACGGAGATGGAAAAAGGTTTTTTTTTAATTCTGCAAACTCAAATTAAATGACATTTAGATATGCATGCAGAATGCATGGTTCTCCCTGGACAAGAAAAGTCAGTTCAGGACATCATTTACAAACTTTTGTAGATTACATGAAGTCCAAGCTGATGTTTGAACTTGCAGCAGAAGCTGAGAAGATCAGAGCTCAGCTGGTCTGCTGTTCTTAGGATCAGTGATTTTTCAGATTTAATCTCCATTATTTTTTAAATGTCACTCTTTAATTGTCATCATCATCGTCATCTTCCTTTTGCTTCTCCTGGTGATGGTCTCAGTTCATTAGCTGTCAAGTCACTATGCCAAAAGCTTTCTGAAATTTATACACCGCAGCCGCCGATTTGTTACCTATGTTTAGGTTGTAAAATGGTAAACAGTGGGATTATCGGGGCAATTAGCACGGCTTCTACAGTGCCCCGGTCCGTCTGCCTCCCAGGCCTGAACTACATGTGCGGTAAAAATGATTTTGAATACAAAACTTTGGTCTGTCGTTGTTCTATGGCAGTGAACAAAAAAAACTGACAGCATCAAAGAAATCTTAAGGAAAGACTGTTTTTATTATTGATCGGTCAGCTTCTTTGGCCGCACAGCTGTGTGCGTGTGGATGTGGGATTTTTTTCGAGGTGACAAAATGCCTTTTGTGAAAAACCCGACCCCCTCAGCTCTTAACACATCTCCAAAAGCCTGCTGACTCTAATTACAGGTGAAATAACACCTTTGATATTTTTAATTATTGCCACAAAGACAGTGCGTCTTGAAATGGAAAGAGATTCCTGGCAACGTTAGCATACACTTTTGAACAACGCTTAACAAATTTAA
Source organism: Gymnarchus niloticus (assembly GCA_009936485.2). Lineage (NCBI taxonomy): Eukaryota > Metazoa > Chordata > Actinopteri > Osteoglossiformes > Gymnarchidae > Gymnarchus > Gymnarchus niloticus. The sequence goes on along the minus strand of JAACJT020000052.1, from coordinate 18,360,350 downwards.
AGGGAAGAAAAAGCAGGTGGGGAAAGTGAGAGCATAATGATAGATTATTTGAAGCTCTTTGTTGCTTGGAATATTGAGCACATTAATATTTTCCTCAAAGCAGTTGTTGCATCCGGTACAAACATTCATTTTCCTGGTAATAGTTTGGCTCACGTATAATAATATCTGCTGAAATGGCTGTAATCTTTAATTTATATATAAATCATTAAAGTGTTGGGGTTATTATGCATTCTCTCTCTACTTGGATAAAACAGTCCTCAGATGTAGAAGCTGCACTTTGAAGTCGTCTCTCAGAAGCAAGCGAACTCTTACAGGAAGTCCCTCATGTTTTATTCATGTTGTATGTGGGATTAACAAAGGTGAGTATTCTATCTGGGACCCCGGAAGAGTCCTGAGATCCTGATGAGTAAACACACACCAAACCGTCTCAGAGGATTGCCCCCAGAATCCAACATGGCTGACATGAAACAGGCCGGGAAGCTGCTGTCTTCTGGACCACACTGCACAACTCAGACCAGAGGGAGACAATATATTCATGACCCTAAAATACGAGTGTGGAATGGAGCCACACTGAATGCTAAGACTGGCTGAACAACGTGTTCAGTTCACGGCCATTGTTGCTACCATTTCCATGCAGAGCAGAGTAAATCCATCTGGCGTTTCCTGTGAAGCCTGTTCCCCAGAGATCTCAGCATGCTGGCAGTTGTGATACTGATTGCTGTTTTAATTGCATGTTAAGGCACCGTGCTACTGCCCTGTCAACAGTACGTGGTTATTGACAAGTTTACAACAGCATTGCGTGATGCGAGGCTTTACATCACATTTAATTAACTGGGTTAATGTCGCTGGATCTGGAATGCTTGGCTCTTCCCGTAGCTCATCCGCGAATTAAACCTCTTGCCGACCCCCCCGTCCTTCTCCGGACCCCAGTGCAGCGTGAGGAGTGGGCCTCACATTCGTACAGAATGTCAACGCTTGTAAGCGATGGTGTGTGTGGCCCGGCACAGATGACCAGAGGTGTGGAGACGTGCTGTTTTTTCCTACCCATATCGGTCGTAGAAGCATTCACTCGAGCTGCTGAGTCATGAAGGCATTCGGGTGACCTGCTGGCAGACAACAGCCAGGACCTTGGAGTGACCGGGTCAGTGCGTCCCAGCCCACATGCACCAGGCCTGAACAGAGTGCGACTCCAAGGTGGTGAGCTCCACAGCGGGAAGCGGCTGTTGGCGAGATAACCCAGGGCCACTGCGTGAGGCAGAATGTGCTGATGTGGCTGTAGGGGACAGAAAGTGGAAGTTGAGGGGGATGGCAGGAAATGAGTCTCCCCTTTCAGGATTCTCCGTCCAGACTGCAGGTCTTGCTCTGCAGTGCTGTCTGCACGGTCACTTGGTAAGCGTATCTGCGCAGCCCCGGTTCTCCTCTGCGGTCCCCTGTTCAGGACACCCAGCTGGCCTCTCCACATAGCCTTTAGTGACACTGGTGCACGTGTGCCTCTCCCCTTTGTCTCAAGGCTGCTCACCCCAGCCATGAGCCACCATTGCGTCGTCAAGGTGATAACGCTGACAGAAATCCAAGTTCTGCCGGTAGGTAACACGGGTCCACTGTACTGGATTATTCTGGGTCGGTAGGTTATATGTTCTTGTCTCGTATCGTCGGGCGACTTTGCGTTCCAGCACTCTACGCGCAGCACTGAGCCTCGTATAGTGACTAGCACATGCTCCTGCTAAAATTATTGGAAAGGGCTCCGGCTGCAGCAAATGTTTCAGCGAGTGGTCAGAGCCCCTCAGGGTGGGGTGGTGGGGGGTAGCAGGGGCCAGTCTCTTTGAGAAGGTTACCAATTGTAGAATCATGTAAAGATCTCAGCTAGGGTAAAATATTTTGCTATGCTGTATTATTTCTTCTGAAGCATTTTGGTTTGAAATAAATGACTGTGAATGATACTGAGGAATGTAAGGCTTTCATTTATAAAACTTCACATTTAACAGTAGTTGTTCTATTATTCCAGATAATCTTGTACTGGATGAGTGGTTCTAGAGAATAGATGGATATTCTATAAGTGCATTGTGTGTCCCCTGCCCTGAGTGTCCCCTGCGTCCTGAGACAGGCTTCAGGCTCCAGGCTCACTGTGATCCTAAACAGATGAGAGGTTATGAAATAAGGACAGGAAGACAAAAATGCTGACAGTTCTGAGGTCACTGAGGCACAGTGACATGACCTTACAGTTCTCTGGCTTTGCGGACATGTGTCGCTGAACCGTTTCTGTGTTCCTGCGTCACTTCTCCGGGCAGCGTGGTGGTGCAGTGGGTAGCTGGGCAGTTCAGATGCTGTCCCTGGTCTGTATGTGTGGAGTGTGTACTTTTGTGAATTTGCTCTGCGTATTCTAGTTTTCTCCTACAGTTCAGGAACATGCTGTTTGGTAAACTGGCCTCTCTGACTCACCCATTTTGCGTGTCCTGGTACCCAGTGCAGTAAGCCGGGGGAATCCTTGCCTTTTACCCTTCAGGTGCCTCCCAGTAACCCTGTAATAGATAAGTCGTTGAAAGATGGGTGAATGAATCCTTTCAATGATCCGTATGCAGCTTGAACTTATTTGTTTTGTTTCATAAAACAAACAAGGATTTTTTAATGTCTTCTATATTATGTGCTGAGATTTATTAACGTAAAATAGTTATATGTAAACTAAGGGTTATTCATTTATTATTTATAGCAATCATGAAATCACAAAAAAATACACTGTATTGGAAAATGGCTTTGAAATAGGAAAAATACCTACAGCTTATGTCATCCTTAAAGTTCACCAGAGTTTTTAGACAATAATTTTGAATTAAGATAAATGTTGGCGAATTATGAACACTTAAAAATCATGGAATGTTATTCATTGCGCCTTATTATTATTATTTTGTATACTAATGGTGAGGTTTAAGTAATTATTAGTTTACAGGATTGTCAAATGTGTGTTTCCTGGAGCAGTGTTCTGAAGATGTAAATGTGAAAAGGTGTGCAAAATAATCTGAGATCTGTTTTCTACCAGTTTCCATATAAATTACCAACAGATACATTTACTGGGTTGGACAGGCTCCCTGGTGAACTTATAAAAAAAAATGTTTGGACCTAAGTGACTTATTTGAATAAGAGAATTTAAGTGTTTCTTAGGAATATCAGGGACCTGCCCTTCGCAGTACCGACATGACCCCTGGAGTCCGGGACATTTATTGTTAGCGCAGTGTTCCAGTATTATTATGATATTATATGACATTGTCGGGAGCGTTTCTTCGAGTATTGATTGAGCAGTGATATAGATTGCCCCTTCATCCCCTGGGCATTGAAATCTGGCGTTAGGCTGCCTTTTGTTTCCTAGGGTAAAAAAGCAATGACCTCTGCAATGCTGCATGTGTGCATAATTCCAGAAGAGCATATCCTGAATTAAGATAGATTGAATAGACCTCGAACATTGAGCAGATCTTCAAAACTGGCTGTGGATTTAGGATATTTTGGGTCTCAGCATCAGCTGTATTTCACCGAAACCACCCCGGTGCCCAGTGGTGTCGGCACGCATATTCACCATCACGGTCGGCGGGGGTGTTCCGATTGCCGCACGCCACCACACACTGCACTCCCTTGTTAGGTACCCATCTGTCAAACTATAAATGTAAAGTGAGCCTGGGGGCAGAAGTCGGCCCCCCCTTCAGGTGGCCTGAATTCTAACGGCGCCGCGCGGAAGAGCGATGCGTCTGCCGCCGCGTCAGCGGTCCGCGGGCTTCCGCCTCCAGCACAAAAAGCCGGTTGTCTTCGTGGCAGTGCTGCATTGTTACAGCAGCCGCCAAAGCAGTCAACAATATTGTGGCTCTTGCTGAAGAGCCCCCCCCGTCTAAGATGCCTCTGTAGCAGCCCTATCTGTCATTAATGCCAACTGGCCCAACTGCCACAGTGACCTGCTTTGTGCTACAGAAATAGAAGGCGACCCAATAAAGAGCCACATTCGGCCAAAAAAGAAAACAGTTGTATATACATAGTCTAAAAATAAAGAGAAGACTAAAATTAGACTGGAATAAAGGTCACGTCAGTTATTCTTCGGCATCAGACGCTGGACGGCGTTCCTCAGAAATCCGTGGTAAATGCAGCAAAGGAGCTTCATAAAAAAAAAAAACAGATAAAAGGCGACGTTTGTGCCTGACCCCTGAGGGGAAGCCGCCAAAACAAAACTTGTGATTGGCTGTTGGCACTCAGGCTGAGCACGGCGGTCCAATTGAATTAGCTACGAACACGGAGCGTGGACATCCTGCAGTGATCAAAACCATGGTAATCTGATCGTTTGAAGCAATTGTCAAACTTTGACAATTAAGGGGGTTGCCCGTGCCTTAACTAATTAGGTTATTCAGCATTGACTCTGGTGCTTTATAAAGCTATGGTAAGACCCCAGAGTGGAGCCGAGACATTTGGACCAGCCGCAATCTCTAACAGCACCGGAGGACTTTTTGGAGAATGCCACATTTAACCGACTGCAGCTATTACAGCACGAGAGATGGAGCCAGAATTTCAAACGTAAAGATATGTTTTTAAACATTTCAGTGCCTTTTCTTATTCCCTTTGACTGACAATGACTAATTTGGGACTACAGTTATAGCAGTTGAACAGATATGATGTTTCAGGTGGAGGTTATTAATTGCCGACTTCAATTTGGGAAAATTTTGGAGATTAAAGAAAAGTCCTTTTTGCCTGAGATGATCTGAATAATCAGTGAGTGTTTATAGTATTCCCCAAGAAGGATAAGCAGTTGGAAGATGGATGGATCAATGGATATTTTAGCAATGTATTATCATTATTATTACTGCTATAGTACTAACAGTAACAATAACAATAACATCCTGTTATTTTAACTTGAATTTTTCTTTTCAAGTCAATGTTTGTACAATGTTTAAGCAATGTTTCACAGATACTCCTGACGTCAGCCTTGATGTATTTTACAGATACTCCTGACGTCAGCCTTGACGTATTTTACAGATACTCCTGACGTCAGCCCTGACGTATTTTAAAGATACTCCTGACGTCAGCCCTGACGTATTTTACAGATACTCC
>JAACJT020000052.1:18308936-18342375 GCA_009936485.2 Gymnarchus niloticus | reverse complement strand
ACCCTGGAGGGCATGGCAGTCCATCACAGGGCACAAGGCTGGGGTACACCCTGGAGGGCATGGCAGTCCATCACAGGGCACAAGGCTGGGGTACACCCTGGAGGGCATGGCAGTCCATCACAGGATACATACTGTACATGCACGTGCACCCAAATACACATATGCACACAGTTTTGTCTTTATAACATTGTGGGGACATTCCATTCATTTCTATTGGCATAATACAAATCCAAAATATGACGACCCCAACCCTTACCCAGCCCTAACCTGAACCATCAGTAACCCAACAAAATGTAAAACTTTTGGTTCTTTTGGTATTTTGATTGCATTCACAGATTTTTAAAAAACGGAGTTTTCCCATATCGGGACACAACGGGTTTTCATTTATCCAGGGAAAATTGTGTTCCCAAACACACACACACACACACACACACACACAAAAGCGAAACAGACAGATGAAAATAGAACCAAGGAACCAAACCCCAACTGTTACTAGGTGCAGGCCAGCAGACCGTAAAGCATGGATGTGCAGCGCTAATTGGGCAGTGTAATTAAGCAAAGTAAATATGGACTTTTAATTCCTCTCGTCCAGAAACACACAGCAAGGAACTGAGAAATTCTTTTGATTTTTATGTCTCAAGCTGGGGGATCTACACTACGAATGTACTTAGAAGTCACAACTGGACTACCAGGGTCATACACTTCAAGTCTGATGAGGAATATTAAAAATTAATATAATAAACAAAAATCTGAAATATATTGCTGTTCCTCCAAAAGCAGCCTCACATGCAAGCAATATATGACATTTTTTTAAGATAAAAATGATACTTTTACCCAGCTGTGTGATTCACCTCCTCCCTTCAAGAATGGTGTAATGGGTGAGGAAATCAGCCTTTGAACAAGAATCCCGGGTGCTTCCTGCTGTTATACCTTTGAGCTTGCCTCTCCACCATGCTTGCTTCAGTAAAATATCTGGCTTTAATTGTTTTAAATGGAAAATGAAGAGGGTGGCGGTTGTCATTATCCCATCTTAATTAAATAGTCCACTGTCAGTGTTAATTAGCAAATGAATATCAGAAACCTGTTCGACACTGCAGGAAACTTATCGTAAGCCAATGAGGAGATGTTAAACATGTTAAATTTGTATTAATGGTTAATCCTCTCAGCTTTTCCTACCGCCTTTTTGAAATGACTGGGTTATGCTATACACTCTACACTCCCATGAAAAGCTGAAAGGTTCCACGAGCTTTTATTTACAGCAAACGTGTAAATAAGACAGTTTTGGTTAATTGTTATATTGGTTATATTGGTTATTGGTTATATTGTTATTATTGTTATAACTGCCTACCAGTCATTCCTTCCTTTCTGTAATTGACAACAGTGCGGCTTCCTGAGCAAATGCATTTTGGTTTGCCTGTTACCTGATGTTGTATATGTGTGTGCTGCTTAGACCTCTTTAGTCTAGCAGCCCATTCATCCGAGATGCTGGCCTGGCTACAGAACACAGTGTGATGAGGGCAGGGGAGGCCCTATATGTTCTAATTAGCCGGAACCAGCAGACTGATTCTGCTGCTTAAGGAAATCAAACTGCCTGCTTTACTGTGAGTGGGGGTGTGTGGGTGTGTGTGTGAGGAATGCAGGCCCCCCCTGTTCTGGCACGAACCACCGCACGCCAGCGGTGTGAACCCCTGACCCACCACACCTCTGCTGCACAATAACAAGAGTCACCCAAGGAAGTACCGTGGTTAAATGGGGCTTCTCAGCACCTGGATGTAGTCCGTTCCTCCGAGGAAGTTTAGAAAACTGCAATTACTTCATGTATCCATTCAGAGATACTAATAGCAGCCACCTTAGAATACTTAGAACATTCCAGACTCGATGCATTTCTTTAAAGACTAATGCCTGGGCACACTTTGGCGAATGTCTTTGGGTCGGACTCCCCAGTGATGGCAAAGTGAGTGTGTCATTTACAGGGTGGAGTTTAAAAAACCTTGCTGCCAAATGTCCATTATGGAAAAAAAATTAAAAACATGGGTCTCATACTGGCAGCTGGCATCCCCCGCTTCTTCTGACACCCCTGAATGTCACCGAAAACTGTGGTGCTATTGCTGGTACGTGAGAGACCCTGCTGTGTCCGGCTCAGAAAAGTCAACCGGTGTCTGAAGTTTTATGAATCAAGCCAGACGCCACCAGAAACAAGAGAAAAGCCATCAAACAAACGGCCATTAAATTCCGACTCCAGTCCTCTGAGCACATTTTCCCAAATGCGCAACAGATGGAATGGTGTGACCAGAGAGGTTACGGCGGAGACCCTTTGTGGGAACAACCCAGAATGCAATTAGTTCCTTAACAGCCCAACTGTAGAACAAGGTAAGTGGCTAAATGCTAATAGGAACACAAAGGCATGTAGTTTGACTATAGGGAGAATAAACGTTGGTCTAATGTTAAACAGTACATGTAAGGCAGCAAAACCCACATTACATCATGTGTACTTTCTGCTGAGTATCTCACCTCCGCCACCCTTCCCAGTGTACCTGCTCGTGGGTGGAGTTTGTGCCTGAGCCAAGGTTCAACGTGATTGGCTGACCCCCTCTGCTTTCCCACCTTCCCCCCTTTGACCCACGGGCCGAGTTTTGCTGATAATAGATGGGGCTGCAGGTTGGACTCCTTGCCCTAAGCCTAATGGGCTGGATGGAACAACAAAAAACCCCAGCTTCACTGTCGACTTCCCCAGCCCCTGTTCAGCTTCCGCGGAAATGATGCTTCAACCCCAGCTGCCACTCGTGACCTCACCGTACATCATGTGACCTTAGGGAGGGTGAGTGCTGCAGGTTAATTTGCAATTCTGAGCATGGGGCAACAGGACGGGCACACGCAAACATCAAGCCCCCCCCACCCCACCACCGGAGGACGCAGCCAAATAAGGAGTTAAATATGTAGGCCGGGGGTCCCGCCCGCTCGCCACATCTCCTCCCCTCCTGAGTAAATGTCAGTTCTGGGATGATGATGACGGTGCCCCGGATAATTGGCTGTGTGTAAGGCTTCAGGTTGTGCTCTCTGATAGACACACGGCCTGCATTATTCATCCAGGCCACCCCCCCCAGCCAGGCCCCCGCTCTATGGAGACGCACTCATTCATAATTAATGCGTAATTGTTTATTAAATGCAAGGACCTGACCCTACTGAGCCCAACTTTCTACTGCAGGCTCGCTTTTCAGTGTGTTTTTCGTTTCTTCATTTTAAAGACTTTTAGTCCCTCGGCGATGTACTGATTTTATTAGTTAGAGGAACTTAAAAAAAAAAAAGTGAAATTTGAATCTCTTTATGTACCTGTGCATGCCCTGACACACAGGACATTTAACAAGTCTGCCAGCCTGGCTCAGGACACTGCATCCATATTTATGGTTCATGCCTGTTTGTTGACGCCCTCCTCAGAGAGCAATTTGGTAGGGGGCAAAAGGCTCCGGAACATCCCAGAAAGGGTTTTGAAAAGCCAAGCGCTTGTGTTTTCTCTCTCTTTGTCCAGAAAACTAGCTGCTGAATGTCTCAGCACCTGCTCAGGCGTGGTTGTCACAGGAGTGTGAAAGACACTGCTCTCTGAGTTCATAACCTCATGGACATCTCTGGGTGTCAGAACGGTAATTCTTCGCTCTCTCCAATATTTTATTTATTAGATACGATATATATTCCGCAATCACGCTATCGCCGAGAGGTACATCTAATGCCTCGAATGTGTTAAAACTCTAAAGGTGGCACAGGATTCGCTGAAGCAAAATCTGAATCGGCCACTAGAGGTCAGTGTTGGTACAGGTTTAGGGCTCAACTTCCTTTCGCTTACAGCCTACTGAAGCTTCAGGGATCCATGCACTACAAACAGCGTAGCGATGAAAACATACCGATGCAATTTTAAATTAAATGATTAAATAAGGTAAATTAAGCAACGTGATACCAAAATCAGTTTAATATAATATGAAATAATATTACTATATCTCTATAGCACTTTAAGGAATCTGAACCCCATATTCGGCCTAGCTTGCTACTTGTAATCCTTTACATGAAGATATCCTGCTGTCCCAGGTCTAAATCTTGTCTGCTTTGACCTCGACCCCTGTGGAGTGGAATGAGTTTCCCCTCGGCCTCTTGCGGTAGAATCACACCCCGCCATGAGCAGGTAAGGACTCAAAACGCTGCTCTTCGACGAGCATCTGAACTACTGAAAGCCGCCTGAAATAAGCGAATGTGCTGCTAGTTTAGAAGCTGACGGATCAGCTGGGCGACTCTGTAACCTGCAAACCTACCAGTACTCGTGTATTCGGATTCATCTTCATTTATTGAATTGATTTAATTGCATGGATTACGGGTGACCTCGTGACTTATTCCAGACTATCCAGTTGGAGGATGGATGGATGGATGGATGGATGGATGGATGGATCCTGCATGATTGTGGCTTTGGCTGTTTCACCTCCTCTCGTTAAAAGTTTCCCCTAAGTCCCCTTACATTAGCACACCATGATATTTAGAGCTGTACCACCGCGATATGGACTGTCGTATCATCGTATTCATAAAACCACGTCACATAAAACTTATGGCTCTGATTTTTCCCATCTGGTGATGACATTTAACACACATTTTAAATAACAAATTACTCATTATCTGTAAGTCAGCTTGTGCGTTTACATCTATATTCCTTTTGACATATAAATACATGTATAGTGTTAATGTAGCATTCAGCTGCAAAGGTTCATCGAAGTGTTCAGTTACGTACAGGCATTGACATGATTTCTGAAACTGACAGGTTTATTAATAATAATGTTCCTTCTAGACTGAGCCATTTGAAATATCATCACTTTTTATATTAATAGTTACATTAAAATTCCACTGTATTTTTCCATAATGTTCGGGTCAAAAATGACTTCATTTAATTTTAACGACGCCAAACTTTCCGACTACATCATAACTGTATTTATTGGGAGTATTAAAAATAAAGGTGTCAGCTGTTGAAATGTTTAAGCAAAAACGAACAAAAAACATTCTCAGGATATCAGAACGGAAAACCTAGACATATTCTAAACACGGGACGCCAGATGCTGAGACCACCGTCCCGAAGACTTTTTCCATATTTCTCCTTGGATGTATTAGAACGTGATGTGGTCGATTTTAATCTCAAACAGACTGAGTGCAAACAAACCGCTTTTGTACAACCTTTCTTAATGTTAACATACCATCACCGACTAACGCATCTTTAAAATACCTGTAGAAAAACCCACTATGAAATGAAACATTAGTGAAATAAAAATGTAATTTTCAATATTCCCAACTAGACAAAACACAGAATCACATTTGTTCTGAGGGAAGAAGGTGGCAACGGTGGGGCAAAGCAGCGTGATTCCCAACAAGCGCTAGAAAGGCAGCCTTACAGCCTCTCGGACCAGCGGGGCTGTTTTACTCCTTTCTCAGGATTTGAAATTAATGCCCTCTTATCCTGCCAGTCCCGTGAATGACGGCTCTAGGGTACATAAATAAGCCCCGCCCTGTGACTGAGAGACACTGCAACACAGCCCCCCTCCTCGGCCAGAATGCTGCCCTGATGCCACACCAGGACTGTTTATGAGACCCCTTTCTCCTCCACAACACTTGGAAACGTAACAAGTAAACTAGACTGAGAATTAGAGAGTGATATGCACGTGTTTCCTCTCTCTCTCTCTCTCTCTCTCTGACACACACACACAGACACACACACACAGCTAATACTCATAGAGTAAAATACCTTTTCTTTGCCACATTATGGAATTTGTCATGTTAAGTTTCAGCTGTCATATCTAAAACTGTGTGCGCTAATTTGTGTAATCTGCTTTGCAACACATCAATTATGATGGATATAGCAGCACCACGCGTTTTTATTACGGGCTGCATGGTAATCAGTCTTTGCTCGTTACAAAAGCCTGTTTGGTAAATACGGCAAAGCCTCCACGTGCTGAGCTGTGTGAGCAGCCGCATGCCCATGTCCTTAGAAACTCAGTCTTGGGGATGGAGCTCTCGACCTTGGGCTCCCAGGGGGTCCCACTGTACTGCCTCGGCTTTCGGGTGACGTGATGCCGTCCGGGAAATGGTGCCAAAGAAAAGACAAAAAAAAAAAAAAAAATGCATGGACAAGGGCCGTGGCCTGTGTATGAAAGCCATGTAAAATAATTCTCAAGCGTTTTTCACTTTTCGTGGAAAAACCACTGGGCTTCGCCTGTATTTCATTAGCTTTCTCACTTGTATCTTTTGCCAGTGTCATTCCCTCATACTGAGGATTCTGGGTGGTTTTGCTGAAAGTCCTGGGTGGGGCCAGGTGAACGCAGGGTGTAGGAAAAATCATTCATGACTTTCAGTGCAATGACACCACACTTCCCATTCCAGAATGGACAAGTCAGCCTGATCTAGACTGTGAAGCAGCTGAGAGCTACCATTATTGAAATGTCAGGCCTTTTCATCCAGGCCATGCAAAGCAGGGGTCTGCAGACTTCATACAACCCTTATATGAACCTTAAATGATGGCACATGCTGCCCAAATACACAGTATGGGAAGCAAGTTAACGAAAATACATCTGCTAACAAATGCACTGAGAGAGCCTGTCATCTACGTGTGACAGTCTGAGGAACATTTTTATTTACGCAGTACTGTGAGCTGTCATACAGCTTCGCTAGGAAGAGCCAGGTCTGTATACTGTTAACAACCAACGCTGTGACTGGGATGCTGCCTCATGTTGATGTGAATCTGGGAAGCCAGCAAATGCAAAACCAGCCACTGTATCACTGTGCTCAACTCTGTGTTAAGCAGCGAGGAGCAAATGCTATTTCATCAGGAAAGAGCCGGTCCAAACATGACCCTGCACCGGCAGGGGTCCCGTCGGCCTCCCCTTTGCTGTGTTTTCAGCTTCACTGACCTGTGTTGTCCCTGCTGTTCTTCTCATAAATGCAGCAGGAGCCCAGGAGAAATCAAAGCGAACCATTGGCCGCCTGGCGTGGACATGGTGTAAATACCGTGGGCTATGAGGTATCGATGGCTGCTGTCCATCCGCTGGCTGTGGAGCCAAGCCTCGCTGTGCATTTAATGTAACCGGGGTAGCTTCCCCTCAAATAGAAGTTTCCAGAAAAAAAATGGGAATTGAAAATATTATCCCGTGAAAGCCACCCTTGCTAATTAAGTACCATGTTCTTCTTCCCGGGTGAGGCTCGAAATCGTGGGCCCCTAACAAAGCCTCATCATGGGCCCCTACCCCTGGACTGCTGCCATGTTTCAGGGCCCCCATCCACATTAGGGCCCTTGAAATTGCCCCAACTTACCCCTGGCTCCCCTGGTCTTTGAAGTTGGAAGGCAGGTTGTTTACAGCACTAGAACCCAGGGCCCAAGTTAAGTCTGGCTAAAACAGGACACAACAGCTGCTCCACCAACCTAAATAACTTGGGCACCACCCACCAGTGTCAGGGTGGAGAAAAGATGCCATCTGTCTTGTACGTTTGACATTGGCATCATCATTACTGCTGCATGTGCTCAATCACAGCTGGGTGGCATTCTTCTTCTAGGGGGAAACGACTACGTACTTTTCGGGAGGGCTGTGACTGACTGGAAAAAAATGATTGACTCCAGATCACCCCAAGGACCACAAACAAACTTTAGCCTTTCTCTTCATGACTCAAAGAAAACAGCGCCACCGCATGCCAAGACATAGTTTTTACCAACTCTGCTGTGAAGAGTTGTTGCCCTTGAAGTGAAGAACAGGTTTTTACAATTTAAGTAAGATGAACTTAATCCTAACCATGTGGCCAAGCCATAGAAGAGCAAAAACAAATAACTTACAATGACCTTTAACGGTACAACAGGAAACCCACCCTGAAAACCACATAGTCACTTCTGTAGTGTCTGAATGCAGCTGTTTCCCCTGTCTGTGTGGAGGAGGATGTTCGGATGTTCCCTCTGCCTTGGCAGGTGGAGGCTTTGCAGTGTCTGGCTCTAAGACAGACCAGCTGTGACCAGTTTAGTTTGAGAAATTAAGCATCGCATTCAAATATTCCTTGGACCAAGACATTGCTAGGTTTGCCAGCAATTAGTGATACGGAGTGAGGATACCGGTATATGAGGACTGTCCCATTTTGGCGACGGTGTAAAGAGCAGGGCTGTGGGGAGCATCGCTTGTCCGAACAGTGTCCCCCTCTCCCTGATGAGGACATGTAGACACCGCAGTGCTTACTGCGTTGCATCTGCGGTCACTCCCTTCTCAATCATGCAGCGCGAGCCTCCGGAAATGCAAATTACAAAAAGCACATTCGTTCTCGCTCTTCCCCGGGATGTCAGAGCGATTGAAGTTAAATTGTAACACGCAAGTCCCCTGTGAGGATTAAAATCGTAATAAGCAAGGAAAAGCTTTTGCAGTGATGGCACAAAAGTGAAAGGCTTACACACTAGGCCCCTGACTTGTGGAGAGCTGTGTTTTTCTGCCTGACGATGTGTCTGATGCCTCCGGGGTGCTGGCTTCTCCGTTGTTTCCATTGGCGCTTCTGCCTTTGAACCAGCTGCCTTTTACAGGAAGACCCTGGAGCGGTGAAAACAAAACAAAAAGTTGTGCAGTGAAGTCACCTGATAATAATTGGAGTTCTGAGCAGAATTACACACTGATCCGGTCACTGTCTGGCGCCTGGAATTCCAAAAGGGCTTCCCTGTTCTGTTTCCGTCCGGGATCCGCTGCCCCCACTGATCCCCTACCAGCCTACATGATGCCGAAATCTCTACACTTTCCTTACTCTTCTTGTTTTTTTTTTGATAAGTAGGGGAAACGTCTCCGAGAGTTTATTTACACGGGTCAGGCTGAAAAATCTTGTGTGAGTAAAAGCTGAAGACCGACACAATCTGAGTGGGTGAAATAATAAGCACGCTACTCAGGAAGGCTCGACACCCTGGGGCTAAGAGGTTAGCAGACTCCCAGAAAGCAAGAGCGATTCCCGCAAAATTGAAATTCTCTCACGTAAACATTGACTTGGACACCATTGTCATACATATCCATCAAGAATAAACCTTAGCTTCTTATACTTTGAGCTGTCTGTTTGGACAGCGACTTATCTCGCCAGATGTAAAAGCGGCCGTCTTGCATTCTGGGATTTGTCACGGAAGCCTTAAGATACTCCAGTGCGGTACGGTTAGTTGTAATAACAGTCTCAGCGTTGCTCCTTTGATACGAAGGAATGAGCTTGAGAAAGGCAATGCTTTCCATTGGGAGAATGTCAGTGAAAGACCGAGGACGCCGTACAAGACTGACACACATTGTCACGGTCTTACCGTGACGACCGGGGACATTATTTGGTGACAGCCGGACAGCTGCCCCTCTGCATTGTGGGACATATCTGCAGCTCCTGTGGGGTGCTGTTTTCCATCTGCCTTCATCAGGTGTGCCTCATCTCATTCTCCTGTTCCACCGTGCTGCTCCCAGCTAATCGCTCTTCATTTACAAACCCCTTCAGGGCAGGTTTTCACGTGACAACAGGCAGCCGACACTGGCCATGTGTGAGAAACCACGTTCAGGATGGTTGGTCTGCGAGCAAATGTAAACCTCAGTGCTGCTAGAGCCTCCAAAACAGATACTGTGTAATGCAGCCAAACGCACAAAAAAAATCAAGGCCTACCATCCGAGAAGGCCTGGAAAAATGGTGACTGCGTTTCCCCCACAATTCCAAATGCTGACATACCTAGCTACGCTCCGCCTGTATGACTTGTTGCCATAGAAATCGGTGCTCTGTCACAGCAGCCTTAGGCACCCTCGAAAGTCCCCCCCCCCCCCCGCCCTCGGAAGTCTGACATAGCTGCATGGACGTTAAATGGTTGAGCGATCGTAATTAATCGTTTATGGCCGAGGGGTATCACTGAACAGCACCAGCGTAACTGCTTCCCATAAGCTGCGTCTGGAGAAACGTGTCCTGCCACTGTCGCTGGAGTAGACATGAAGCTGGGCTGGAGAGAGGAAAATCATCTCAAGGCTGTCACATTGCGTGGGCGTCACTCGAGAGGCATCATCAACAGCTCGAACCCACTCGCTACCGCGTCGACTCGTGCGCTAATTAATATTAATCGCTTCCATCTTACTTTGCTTTTCATAAATATTCATACTGTTACCACAAACAACAGAACAGCTAATATTTGAGTGTCAAGACACATGGAAGCAGTTGCCGTCCGGTAACACATATAAACAACGGGCACACTGGATTGAATGACTCCTGGACAGATGTTGGTCTGCATCGAACAGCTCATGGATTTTAGGACGCATTTCCCAGTGTCCATCAGCAGGTGTCTCTGCTGGGCCCGCTGGATGCACTGTGTCATTACAGACTGCTGGCACCATGGAGAAAGTAACCATCCTCAGTGTAACAGGCCACAGGTGCAGAGAGAAAGGTCTGTCCCAGAGCTGTAGGTTGACGTCCCCAGAGGTCATACACTGCCCCACCACAAAGCAAAGAACTTAACACACTGGTATATTGGAATTCCGTTTACCTGTAACTGCTTACCCTCAGCCTGAGGTTTGTATCAGGAAGCACCCTGAACAGAATATTACTGGAATAGTCTGACTTCTTCATTTTTATTTTAAATTCCATTTTGGGTTTAAGCCACTGTTACTTTAAAGTTCCTGTGGTCACTTTCTGAACGCACATTCTGACCTGGAAATTTTACCCATCTTTCCCCCGACTCTCAGCACACGACCTGAAAGTTCAGCCACAGCTGACCTGGGAATTCTCTATCTCATCCTGCTTTTCAAAGCTCCTCAGTTGCATTACGATTCAACAAGGCACAATAAACACCTGAAAGGTAGCATTTTGATACCCTCAACATAATTCATCATGCATACAAAATCGCTTGGCTAAAAATGAATATGGCGTTCGAACCTCGGCATTTCAAACGAATCCCGTATTACCCAGCCCTTAAAGGTGGAGAGCCGAAACTAATTTAAAGTTGGAAAAAGCACATTGCCTTTGAAAGGCTGAATAAAAGCCTTTCTTGTTTTGAAGCTTCGCATGGTAAACAAACAGGTCTTTTGTGGTAGCCACGGCCCTGTGTTTACCCATTTGTGAGATCCATTATGGATGACTCCGTTCTTTATCCGAACGGTGCCACATTGATCGGATGTATAACCTCATTCGGTCCAGCCTGTATGCCCTCCTGCATTGCAATGCAGCTGCTGTTTGTTCAGCCATCAAACAATTTTCGTGCTCCTCATTGCTTTCAAGAAATGCTGCTGTCCCCAAGGCGCCTCTCTATTTTTATTTCGCGCATAGCTATTTGTTTTTCTCCGCATGCCCTGTCCGTGTCGCAGCTGTTTTTATTCTTTGCGCAATGCCAAGAAAACAAGACAAAGCTAAACAAAAGCGAACTATGGAAAAGCTACAAAAGACACAAACAAAAGCTACAAAAGACTTCTTTAGATGAGTTTTTACTGAACATCATTAGCTCGAGCACGAGAACCACGCATCTTGAGGTATCGGAACATCAAGAATGTTGTATACAAGGTGTCCAGTGCCAGTCTGAACAAAAAGTGCAAACAAAGACAGATACACTATACGGACAAAAGTATTGGGACACCCGTCTGTGCAATATCGCATTCCAAAACCAAGGGTATAAATAAGAAGTTGGTTCTCCTTTGTCTCCACTCTTTGGGAAGGGTTTTACACTAGATGTTTGAATATCGTTGGTGGGATTTTCTGCCATTCAGCTATAACAGCATCAGTGAGGTTGGGTATTGATGCTGGATCAAGTCAAGTCAAGTAGCTCTTTGTTGTCATTTCAACCACATAGAGTTAGTACAGTACATAGTGAAACAAAACAACGTTCCTCCAGGACCACGGTGCTACACAGAGCACAGGACTACAAAAGACAACACATAACAACATAAAGTGCACGTGTGCAAACATTGCAACAATGCATGGCAGACAGCGGTACAGACGATGACAGTGCAGTACCGACCAGCACACAGCTGTGATATATACAAAAGTAGCAGGTAGTGATCATTTACAATTGATATTTACAATGAATCGGGGTCATTCTGTTTGTGTGGCCTATGACATCACAACCGAACTCTTGTTGTTTATAGAAGTTTCCACATTGCAATCACTTGCCATTAACCAAGGCAGAAATTTTATCTTATGATGGTGACACATTGAAAGTCACTAATCTCTTCAGTTTGACCCATTCTGCCACCAGTGTTTTTCGCTGGAGGTTGCATGTCTGTGTGTTTAATTATACACCTGTCTCAGCAATGTGTATGGCTTAATTACCCACGTCCAAAAGTATGTGAACCCCCCATATTAACTGGTGCCCCAATACTTTTGTACATATACTGTATAAATGCTAGACTTGTGTATAAAAGTGTTTTGACCGTAGCTGGAACCACTTTTACTGTATTTTACATGTGCAAGGGAATACCTGGCTAAGGTCATCTGCAGAACATTTTAGCTCCTTTGGATGGCAGGGTTTTATGAGAGGAGTAACTTTTTACATGAGACAGTGAGTGGCCAAGGTGTCGCATGCATTAATGTTGCAGGGGATGTATCTTTGGTTTGATCGCCATTAGCTGGTGTAATACGTTGGTGGCCGCTTGATGCTATGTACTGTATGAGATGCTCAACCCGGACATTCTAAGACAGCCATGATGCTAATGAGCAGGCTGTATTCATGGAGCTCTGGTTTTGGCAGTGCTGAGCTGGGCCTGTGTAGCCTTGAGAGATCATGGAGATGTTACTGAGGCTGTTTGATCGAGAGGTCCGTCTCCTTGGGGAGGAACCACCAGCGAGAAGATCTACTCAGCTGCGATTAAGTTCTTTTACTAGCAGGGCTGCAGACAGGAAAAATATACGGTATTTTTTTTTAGCATTTGGAAATACGTATACATTTTAAAAACTTATCACATTCATCTCTCGCAACAACCTCTTTAGTTTGCCTTCTGAAGCCTCTGTATAAGGCTTTGAATGCTGTCCGATTCTTCCTAGGCGCAGGCCCTGCATCTCCGTACTGCTTCAGAATGCTGCTTTCCTGCTTGTTTTCTCACCTGCCCCATTCCATTCATACCAGGTGTGAATGGGCCTGTTCTGGACGGACTAAGACCGAGTCTAGCACCGCCTGGGAGACCTGGCACTGATTCTGCCTTGGCTACTGCTGCTCCATCTCCTCCTGTAATAGACCCTTCAAAACCTTAACCTCCATCTATATTTTATTTGTCTGTTTAGACTGGGTGCCTCCACCACCCCCCACCACCAGGCCCTCTTTTAGCCCTTATTATTCTCACAGATCCCTTTAGCACAAAGCCCTGCTCATCAGTCTGCAGGAAAACAGCTGTAACCGGCCTCCCGGTTGGCCGGCGGGCGCCGTCTACCCACGATGCACCGCTTGCCTCCAGACGGCCATTATTCAGCAGGTCAACACAGCCCCAGGCAAGTATTCATACTTAAATTATGTTCCCAAACACTCAAGATGTCCTTTTTTATTCTGACAGCAGTTTACAGTAGCAAATAAATAAGCAGCTTGCCGGCCACGCTCCACACGGCAGAGGGCCGCAGGAAAGCGGCACATTTATTGTGATACGATACGCCGGGAGTGAGCGAAACAGGAAGGCCCGCTGCACTTTTCATATCCAAGCCTCTGTGGAGATGGAAGAAAAAGAAAATAACTGTGCGGTGCTGCGTGTACAGAGGCTGAGACTCAGAGCGTTAAAATGGGGGGGAAAAAAAAAAAGGCAGTGGGGGTGTTGGATGAAGCTTGCAGCGCCCACCACTGCTGTTCAGAGACGAGTGTGATGCACTCGCTAGGAAAATCCCTGGCACCTTGTAAAGCGTCCTTAATGTATCAAACCGCTCATTAATATGCAAAGATATGCAAATGACAACCACGCAGTTTTCTCTCTTTTTTTTTTTTGGAAATGTCTTAACAGTTTCCAACATATAAAGTAAACATTTGACTTGCATTACAGAAGAGGTGCCGATGGTAATTGATTAATTAAACTGTACTTTTTCTTGATATTAAAGTCTTATTGCTAAAAACACAGCAAGTATTCTGTTTTAACTCACTCAATGCTTAAAAACAGCTTATTTAGATAAATTGTGGTATTTCTGGTTATAGTTCAAAATTTAGTTCGGAGTGTTTTTTTTTTCTTGGTTCTTGGGTGTTTGTTGATACATGTATAAGAACAATACTTTATTTGCCAATCGTACAAATACCTAGAAATTCTTTGTTTTCTTGCATATGCCATCTTGCTCTCTGATAAAACACACACACATATACAGGTTGAAGTGAAGTTTGGGGTCAGGGTCAGCTGTTAATCTAGTGCCTTGGTAATATGATCACTTTGTCAGCTGTGGGATTCAACCTGGCAACCTTCTAGATACAGACACAGTCACCTAAGCAACAGAGTCACACCACATAAAGATATGTAAGTGACAGAAATTGATATTGCTGAGAACATGTGGATTTGTTAAATCTGAACAGCATTAAAAATCATAGAAATGGTTCTTAATGATATCACTCTTTTACCCTCCACCGAGCAACTCCTCTAACTAATTGAAGCAAAATTTTCTGTTTCCCGTCAGCTGGGCGTGTGGGGGTGGGCGGTCTTGTTGGTGGGCACCCTCCTTTTCATCACACTGAGGTGCTGAGGTTCAGACTGGTGGAGTGTTCCTAAGGCTAATTAGCAGGCCCGAGACGGGCTTGGAAGGGAACGACAACAGGACAATAAGAAATAAATAAGGGCGACGACCCGGCACTTCTCAGAGCAGGAAGCTGCCTCAGCAATGAGTAATTAGCGTGGGCAAGGGACCTGGGAAGGCTTGGAGGACACCGGGCCTTCTAGGGCCTCAGATGTGGAGTGGGGGGGGGATCTCTGGGTGCCATAACACTGACTGACATGGCAACCACAGGCTCCCATGGATAATTAGGGAAACGGTAGTCTTGGGGGGGGGGGGTTGGCCACCGTATGTGTATGGGGGGGTCTCTGTGCGGCCATCAGCAAGCAAACGGGATTTGGTGGCGGTCTCGTTTGCTCCTGCAGGATGGGGGCTTTCACAACATGGCACCCAATGCGAACCCGCCACGTCTGTGTCTACTGTGAAGAACAGGCTGTGTGCAGTGCCAGTGTGGCGTCTGCAATATTAATGGGGGGGGTGGGGTGGAGTGGGGGGGTTGAATTAATGATAACCAGGCTGACACTCTTCTGAGTTACCGTGCTCTATTTTTAATGCGTGCACGATGAACTCGACGGTGCTGCGTTTTGTGACGTTTGAGTTGGCTACACAGAAATGTAACGTATGAATTATGCAACGAGATTCCTTCATTAACGTTTGTATTTTTGGTAAACAAATTGCTAACTTTTTCTTTGACAAGTTGCTACTTGAAATATTGCATATTCAAACAGGCTTTCTCAGTTTAGCCGCCGTAATATTTAGATGCAGCAGGAACAAACAAAAACAAGCAAAATACAAACAAAAACATAGAAAGGGAGTGATAATCCATTGTTTTTCCACTGCAAACCCTGTCAAATAGTATTGTCTTTTTCAAAATCCCTGCTAAAAATATTAGCGCAATTTGAAATATTTATCTGTTTTGACATTAATATTTCTCAAGCAAATATATATATATATATACACACACACACACACACACACACACACAGTATATATCCAGTGTCAGAAGATGTCTATGACTGGGATTTAAATAAAAAAAATCAATGGAATAAATATTCTATTTCAGAATACAACAGAGGTCCCAGCACAGAAATCCGCAGTGCCCCCTAGTGGTTTGGGCAGTTTTAATCAGGCCTGTATAACCTTTCAGTGGAGAGCAGAGGGCGCTGTGCCAGAGCCACCAGAAGGAGTATGACAGTTGTCCCTCCAGCTTCCCGCGGTGCCAGCGCTGGATTCCCGCCACTACCCTTCGTTTGGCCTTGGGTGGTTTTTGAGAATGGAGGAAGTCTGATGCTTGTGCAGAATAACGAGAGCTTGGCATGCAAAGTGGGCGGGGCAGTGTAAGCGGTGGTACTGAGGCTCACCACCAGCCAAACCCTCTTCCCGCCTTCTGGGTGGGCCTGTCTGCCCCAAAGGAGCCTTACATTAGACTTGCATACTGACTAAAGTGGTGCAAACCGTTGTCCAACGTCACTGCGTTTCCCGTTTCCGAACGTAAGGACCTTGATTTCAGGGACTCGCTCTTTCTTCACTTCCCATGAAGTTATCCAAATAGGGCGGAGCTTAAGGAACGGGTGTCCCGTTTGAGGCAGTATACCAAGACGCCCGGTGCAGTATCCTCCCTGTGTTCAAGGCCTCACCTTTCTGAAGCATATCCACTGAGACCTTCACAGCCGTGGGTCAAACGGTGAACCATTATTTTACATGACTTCCACTGTCAAAAGTTTACAGTTCTGATCTTACATTCTCACTGTTCAGGTTGGCAATATTTATGTATTTGTATAGTAAATAGATGTCATACTAATATAAAACATGTCATACTGATGTCATTTAATAACATGGATTCTACCACCTGTTTTCTTCTTACAATCACTTTATATTTAAATTTATGTGTAATTTATTATGAAAGAAGACAAATGGGAAGTTTATTGCTCAGCCTACTGTTTAATTACTAGAAAAAGAATGTTCTGGAAAGACTCTAAAAGTCATGAATATTATAGCGGTTTCAAGCTGTGACAAAACTACCAGCACACGGCCTCACCTATGCAGCATCTGCAAGCGATTTTCATTAGTCGTATATTCTTTACATCGACTGGGAAAACATTGAGTAAAGCATTCCACATGTTAAAATGCCGTTTGTGCATTGGATATTAGACGGCTCCGAGTAATTCATCACAACTGGCTCTCAAAAGGAGACTTTGTTCCTGGGAAAACTGGGGGAAACGAGATGAAAACAGACAGGAACAATAACGTTTAAGCGGGGAAATTGCAACCACATTGTGACGTGTCAACTCGGCTGCCGCTCTGCGAAGCCTGCCGGTGAATCGTGGTGCTGGCAGCGGCCCAGAGCTTCTTTAGGGCGGGGAGGAGGCGGATCGTAGAGCTCGTGACGCAGCCTGACACCAGGCGCAGCCTCTAATGCATGTCGTTAAACTGCTGTAAACACTTGGCGCCAAACTGCGAAGCGCAAACAACAATCTGTTGGCAAATAGGGCCGCATTAATGAACGGGGTTTTCCCTTTTACAGGATGGCACGCTGCCAGGCGTCAGCAGGCTGGCACATCAGGCCCCGCCGCGACGTGTCGGCATGGCGTGGGGGCGGGGATGTCGCTGGCGCCTGCGTGTGTGTTGGGAGGGGGCATCTCGCAGGGTTCGATGTGGCGAGTGCAGGGTAGATGGTTTCCAGAAACGTGCGTCCTGCAACCCGCTCCAAAGTGATTCCGGCATGGCGTAAAGAGGCCTCTCTTAACCCCTAATGAACTGTGCGAGAGCGGCGGGAAGGGCATCCTTAAGCGCCCGTTTTTTGGGCAGCTTTAGGCGGGGTGGGATAAAGGCCTGATGGGCCTCATATGTGTCAAGGTGGCTTCCTATCGCGCTCAGACTGCCTCCTATCCTGCTAGTCGCCCCCGGCCATGGCATCTCCTGGTGCTCTCCTCTGGGACTGCTGTGATATTTAACTACAGCTACAGTGGCATTTACTAATTTTATATGTGTAGAATTTATGTCAGATTTTTATTCAGAAATTTCCAGAAAGAGGAGCAAAGGTGGAGGGCCTCAGTCCACTGTGTATACGCTGGTATTAAGTGAACTATTCACAACACGAACGATGACATATACATTGTTATTTTGTCTATATCCCTCGCCTTTCCCTGGTGTTAAAATTAAATAACACTAGCAGCCTTTGAAGAGGGTGACCTGCATGGTCCAATTTGTTTTCCGGTACACTTCACCTTTTTAGAAAAATTGGCTGAGGAGCCATGTGTGTGAGTGCGTGTGTTTTAAAAGAAGAGACTTTTATCGAAGCCACAGAATTATGTCACGTCCTTCGATGCCATCCAGTCGTGGACAGCTGCCTTGTCCCAAGCCGCTACGTGGAGCTTTTGCTCTCCAGGAAGGGAGGAAGCGTTGCACTCGATAAGCTACTTGTTTAAAGGAAGTCTAAAGAAGGTTCCAGAAAGATCCCCCCCCCCCCGCTCTTTCTCTTGCTATGGTCAGCGTACACAGAACTGGAAAATGACGATAATACTGCTGTTTTTACAAGGGTCCAAAGGATTGACCCACAGGGCTTAACTCCAGCTGTGTTGGTATTGTGTTCCTTCCCACTGCCAGTCCTGCAGGTAAGCCTCTTATTGATACACAAGTGAGGAGACCACCCAAGCACCCCCCCAAGTATGGCCTTGCTTTAAAACATCACAGGCAGCTCTCTTTTCAAGATAAATCCTTCGCATAAGATTCTGCCTCCTGACTCAATAAAATAATTAGGTTTTGGGCTGCACAGTCATTAATCAGCTGGGCTAAAATATGCTAAATAACCACCCCTCCTCTGTTTCCATTGGCTACCGCTCCACTTCCGTCTCTGAAAAGTTGCTGATGTGCAATTCTCAATTTCTCTATTTTTTTTTTTCAAAAACACATTAGGGATTGTACTTTCATTTTATGTTTAGTCTGAAAAGTGCCAGATTAATACTCTCTGGATTAGCTTCAACAAATAATGCAAATATCAGCACAACTCCCTCCCTTCGATTTCCACTTAAAATAAATCTGGTCTGAGCCACGGGGCAGGCGAGCATTATAATGGTTTTGTTTAAATAAACAGATGGTGCTTTTTTTGGCGATGATTTCTCGAGATGTTATGGCCGGAGGTAACGAGGAACATCTGTCTGGCTCGTCGATCTCAGTGAAACACCGGTCCGACATACGAGCGCAAAGCTCACCGCACAAATAAAAAGGAGCAGAAAGGAGGCAGGCGTGCGAGCCACGCGCGGCCTGGGAGATGCTTATTAAAAGTAACGCGGGTGTCTGTGCGCATCTGGCTCGTGGCGACCTTGCCTGTGTTCATATGGCTCGTTAAAACACCGGCGGGATCCTCCTGTTTGTATGAAGATCAGCTTAAATAGCAAAGTAACGTCTGCACAACGTCAGCCAGAGAGCCAGGAGCCGCAAACACAAAGACGGCTCTATCTCCTTCGTACTGCGCCACGAAAAGCTGGAAACATTTTCCTCAGGTATGTTAAGTCTCCTCCAATTTGGTCATGAAAACTATTTAAGTATTCTGCCCCCCCCCCAAAAAAAAAGTACTGTGAACTTGTTTTGCCCATTAACCTGGAGTGGATTATATGCGTTGGTGGCTGGTGCGCAGATGTTTACAGCACCTTTTCACACAAAGGACAAACGGAGATGGGGAGACCGCGGGTCGGCAGACTCGTTCAGGAAAGCACCCGGGATGGACGCAATTAGTGGTGCCTCTAATTTAGAAACGGAAAAAAAAATAATAAATCAACGCTAACAATGACTTGCATTTACACGTTTCTTTAAAATGAAACGTTTTCATTTGTTAGCGAGTTGACACACCTTCGGAAACCTGAGGGGAAAAAGACGCTCGGGCGTGCAAAAGCAGCCGGAAGTGAAGGCATGCCTGACACCGAGCGCGGTTATGCCGCGCGGCCCCCGGTGACACATGCTGCCTGGCACGGTGTTAAATATGGGGTGTTAATTCAAGGCCTGACACGTCTCTGCCTTTCTTCCTTCTTTTTTGTAACAAACAGAAAAATGCAACGTTAAGTGAAGGGTTACACAAGCCATGTAATTAAAATTTAACAGTTACCCCCCCCCCCCCCCCACTTAAAAAACCCCAGAGTTATTCCACTTGTGTTTAGGATTAAAACGTAGGTTGAATTCTCATATAAATAGTCATTCTGTTCCACTAACCCTCACACACACACGTCATGTGATTAAAGACATTTCCAGCCACCTTCTCACACCATGGATGCCGCCAGTACATTTGTAAATGTGAGAACGAAGCTCTGAGTGAGAAGCCCCCCCAGCTGCTCGGGACCCGAAGGACGTGGAGATGAGGCTCATCCTGGTTCCTCCTCCACAGGCATCTCCCGGTGTAAATGTCAGCGGTGCTGCACGAGCTGAGGCTGGACAAACCACGGTGGGCTCAGCGCGCACACGCCTGTCTGACCTGATGGTTGCTCAGCAGCCTCGGAGATGCGTGTTCCCATAGGTTATACGCATGTGTGTGCGTCATGGATCTGAATACGCTCTTCTGAAGTGGTGAACTACGTACAAAGTGTCTCCACCCTTCAAGATGTCAGCTACTGTACGTAGGGCTGACAGATATCTCCAGTGTTTGTTCCGGTCGAACCTCCATGTTGCCGATCGGACAGCAAATCGGTGACGGTCCAATGCAAGGCTTCTAGCTGCAGTATGGCCTGGCACTCACTGATATAACACAGCAAATGGAGGAGTTTCCATCAACAATTCATGCAGTTGTTAAGCACACAGATCACCACCTAGCTTACATGAGACAGACTTAGAGCAGTCAAGACAACAGATGCTGGTGCAATTCGTAAACAGAGCACAAAATATTAAATGTGAGCAATGAGCATATTTTGTTTCCTCTGAAAGCTACAAATGACAGAAGTATAGTTATTACTATAGTATAGTATACTCATTTATCATCTGTCCATCTACCCATCATCTTCCAAACACTAATCCAGAACAGGGTAGCCTGAATTTATGTTTTTCGTTCAGTATTGAAAAAAATCCCATTATTTATGTAGCTAAAGTGACAGACATAATATGTGCATATTGTGCATTTTTATCACTGCACTTCAGTTTTTTTATGGTATAATCAAGCCTTTCTGCCAAACAACATCCCAGCAGTCAAAATCCATTCATACTAGGCAGCGCCCTGGAAAAGGATCGACATCGGTGCAGATAAAACCACAGCCTGTGTGGCAAACAGAGCACTGTAATTGGCTGGGTCGCTAACTCTGAATTGCATCAGATTGCCAAATTGACCCCCCCACCTCTGTCAACGTAGGCGTTGGATTTGCAGAATCAAGTGCAGCGTGCCGTGCCAGTGGGAAACTGGCATCCGTCGACCTGCACGCCAGTCAACCGGTAGTGAAACCAAAACACCGGCCTCTAAATCACCCCCCGCTTCGTCTGCCGCATCGCCTGCCCATCATTCTGTGCCTGCCGTCCTCAATCTATAATTTTACCTCCCCTAGAGACACCTTTCATTCCACTTACGGTAAAGATTAGAGCAGGAAAATATAATAAATAAATAAGAGCTGCCGTTCTTTATAAATTTTAGATGACAAAATATTGACCGCATGTGTTTAAAACTAAACAAGAATATCCATGGCCCAAGAAGTTAACAGACACACTGGTAATTATTTATGACACATTTGACTGAAGAAAAACGATGGAGGCTTTGGAATAACAACATAAGCTGGTTTACTCCGATCACCTGAGCTGCCCATCCTGTGGGTGCAGCTGGCACTCTGCGTCTTGAGCAGGCTAGGCTGTTATTCAACTCGGGTACCTGCCATGGATGGGGGGGGGGTTCACAAAATGCCACACCAGAGACCTCATCCTCCCAGATATAATTATAACTGCTCTCCCCTTCCAGCTCATTCTTCTTTCTTCCCTCCTTCCCTCTTTCGAGGATACAGCAGTATGTCGGTTTATACCTACACATGCAGCTCTACGGGTTAAGAGTTCATGTCCAAATGATAGCTAGTTTGAATCCCACAGCTGGCAGAGTGACCATATCATTGTTAGGCCCTTGAGCAAAGGCCTTTAAGTCCAAAACTTGCTCCAGGGGTGCTGAATAAATTACTGACCCTATGCTCTTATCCCAGGCTTTGCTATCACCTGTGTATGTCTGTCTCATGGAGAACAAAATGGGATATGTGAAAACTAAAGAATTCGTATTGACCTGTACTTGAACTGGCTGATAGTTTAATTTCATACCTAAGTCACCAGGCTTTTGTCAATGTTAAAATAGCGACTCACTGCTCCCGTACGTTAAAGCTAAGATCGTTAAGATCCTAAGAGCCTCGCTGGCATAGCAACGTTGACGGAAGGGTATGAAAAAGCCTCAGCTTTTTGAAAACAACGTTCTCCCACTCATGTTTGATATCAAAGAAATGCCTTGTGTAGACATGGCAAGCACTGGTAGTGCACATTCCTCATTTAAATTACCGTCCAATTAAACGTCACTCTTCCCTTTTTAAATTCCTCTAATGGGCTACCTGAGTCCATCGTCGGTGTGCGGATGAAGTGTGTCACCGAGGATTTTGTTTGCCCTTTTGGCTGTCGTCAACGAGGTCCTGTTCGCGGAACCTCATCAAAGCCATTTAAGACCTGTGCTGCATGCGGGCGCAGGCTGACGCGAACGGCTTGAGCGGACGGGGCGGCGGCGTTTTTTGCGAGTGCGAGAGACACGGCTGACGGCGAATGCCGTGGTGACAGATGATGCACTTCACATTTAACAGGCTTATGTGGCAGTGTGTCCGCACATACAAACAGCTGGTAAGTAGCTTACAAATCAATGGCCTATGAACAGAGACTGTTTTGCTGTCCTGCTTTTCCGTCGGCATCTCGCGGACAGGGGCTTAGAGAGCTGTAATCCGTGGTTAATTTCACAGGAAGAGGAGGGAAAACAACTCTCCGGGTTCCAATTTGGACCCAATAAAAAAGAGAAATTAGCAGTAATAAAGTGCCAATCAAGCCAGCTGTTTTCAGGGCTTGGATCTCTGAGCTGCAGTAATCAAGCCCCCCCCTTTAAGATGATGTTCAGCCTCTAGATGTAATCTCGCACAGGTGGTATGATGAACATCCTACTGAACCCACGTGCCTGGCAAGCAAGGGATGGAAGGTCTCATTTAAGTCCAAACTCATTGGTATTGTTCACGGCATTGTCTATAGAAGATCTGTGTGTGGTGTATGTGTACTGTGCGTGAATGCTTTTCTAACTACTTTTCGACAAAATGTCCTCACAAAACCAGTGAACAGTGAATCTCGTGGGGACATCTCTTTTTTAGGCATTAGTTCAAGAAAAGCTGTTTTAAAAGCACCAAGACTTGTAGATTTTAACTTGTATTCTGTGGTTTGGAGTTTTGAAATCGTCAACTGCAGTACGACACAGTGAGAATCGGTAAAGTTGCCATGACAAAGAAATCGAATGACGTGTGGGTGTGCCAGGCTTCTGAAGGGACGTGTTTCTGTGGAGGCTTCACACACACCCACCTGTTCACAAGAAAGGACAGACACGCTCTGGGGACAGAGGTCACTATGGTGACGCAGCAGAGCTGCAGCTCCACACGGCCCTATGAACCCTCTGCTGACGGTCAAGCCCAAACCAGATGTGATCCAAACTGCGACCATAACCACTGTCACTGTTTCTAGACCAGGGTGGGAGAAAAACAGTACAACTTAGGGCTGTAGTTCAACTTAATGAAAGGGGGATAGTAAATCGTTATAAACCAGCATTTTAAGCACCTCCACACATACACAGTGCAGGATCCTTCCCTCAGAAGCGTCCTGAGGCTTGTGTCCTGGTAGATTCCTCTTCTCCAAATCACAAGACCTTGACAGGAGAGGCTGCCATTATCTGCCCCAATTAAAAGGCATTATGAGATTTTCTTCGCTAATTAATTTCTTACCTGTCACTCCTATTGCCTTCGCCTATCACGGTGACATGGAACCGTGTACGTGGCCGGCCCACGCACGCAGACAACGGCACACTCACCGCAGCTACCAAAGTAATTGTCTCTGTCTTTCTCACCCTTTCTCTCTCTCTCCATCTCACCACCAACCCCCCCCCCCCCCAATCCAAAAAAATTTTTAATTGCGAGGTGTGAAGTGGGGTAGCTGTACCGGGCGATATTGCCGGAGAGGCGGGGTGTCAATGAGACGAGGAAGGTGACAGACGTGGAGCGAGTCCCCAGGGTGCTCTCAGAGGAGCTACGGATAAAGATTCCCTTGGGAGATTTTTCTCATTAGTCCTCAGACACAGTTCAGTAATTCAATAGTGTCAGGTTACCATTTGTCATGAGACAAAAATATGTCAGTCTGCGTGCTTTGGTTCATTCTCTGCATGTGTCACTTCAAAGGGGAAATAATAAGCCCTGATAGCATCGAGATGGAGTCCAGTGCACTGTTTACGCAGACAACACTAACAAATAGCAGCAAACTGAGTGACTGACATCCACTGGCCTGCGGACCCCACTCAGGCCTCAGCTTTTTTTTTTTTTTTTTTTTTTAACCTTAGACGCATTTCCATCATGTTACAGTATTTCCTGTCTCATTTGGGGCAAAAAAAAAATAAAGAATTAAGAAATAAATTGCAAATACGCATGATCATTTAATTACCACATGCTCCTGGGCCTTCAAGTGCATCAAAAACCCCAGAAAACAGTTAAAGCATTTTTTAGACCGTGGCTGCCCCCCACAGCTCTGGGCATAAAGACTCGGGGCGGACAATCGGAAGACGTTTCAATCACAGGGCACAATAGCGGCGGCACCAGAACATCACTCTGCTGACAAGGCATGCGTTTCCCGCGAAAACAAACAAAGCGGTGGCACAGGACGAGGAGCGGACGTTTTTATTACGCCGTTAAGCGCATTCTTCTCCCACACAAAAGGAGTCCTCGTTCACGTGTGTCACCTCCCAGACAAAGCCATACAAAGATGAATGGATTCGTGGGGATGTGCTCATTTAAAGGGCGAAGGGACGTGACTCTGACGAGATGCGCTGAAACGACCGGGGAAAAATCTGAGGCGAGGCAATGCATATGGCATGGAGACCATGAGAAAACCCACCTAATGCCTGTCTATTCATAAATTCCGCTCCTTTTTATTAAAACCGGCCCTGTTTCCAAGCGGAAGGGGGCGAAGTATGAAACGTGATGATGGGAGGGGGTGGCAGTGTGCTTTAATTACATACTGACTACGAAACTGGTTACGGAAGCATGTCTTAATAGCGCTATTTTGATCTGAGGCGGACTAAGACTTTGCTCGCAGACAAGTCAAGGCGTCCTTTCGCACGAAACGGAAGCAGTCTGAGGCCCGCCCGGGATGAAGCGCATCCCTAGAAAAAAAAAGCAAAGCTCTGATTCATTAAGATACGACGTGACTGCTGAGAATTTGTCTTCAGACAAAAACAGAAGAGGGAGATGAAGGCACGGCGAGCCTCTGCTACTGGTATTCTCCTTTTCTCCGTTTGCTCCCTGTCATCCTGCTCTCATTGCGGCTTCCTCCCACCCGAAGAGACACCGGCCTATTAAAGTGTAAAGACAGAGGCAGGGACTGGCTCTCTAATGGTGCCACCGTCAGAGGTGGAGCTCGTCTCCATGATAATCCTGAACGGCGACCTTATCGACCCTTAATACAAGCGCTGAGAGCCGGCTGGGCCGTGCAGCATGATGCCGCCATTATGAAGCCTTAATAAAGGCAGGAGTCGTCTAACTCATTACCCCCGAGGTCAGGGGCGAAGAGAAAGCTGTCCCAAGTGGTCATTTAACTCCCCTTAATACAACACAGAATGCAGATCAGATCCCTATTGCATAAAAGAGGTTACATACTTCGGGCGGAAAGGTCCCCTGCTCTTGTTGCATATTTAAGAAAAATATATTGGAAAGAGGGCAGGGCCCCCTTAGCTCGACACGGGGTACGACCAGGGGTTGATGCAAACGGACACAGCAGGGGGCTAACAGCTATTCTGCCAGTGACCTTGGAGACGGTGCGCTGTTTTAATGACCCCCTGATTCCGAATTTATGAATGCTTCCCATATACGTATGATAAAAACATGAGAGCGCAATGGTGTGCGCTCTCATTATGTGATTTCTCAGGGATGCAGAGGCCAGCTCTGCTCAGACGGATGGTGATTTTCACGTTCAGGTCAGCGGGAGGGTGGTACATGTGCCACCTGGCTCAACGTGGCTGCAAGACACCAGCCTGGGAAGTGCCCAGAAATAAAAGTGGGTTTGTTTATGGCACAGATATCAAGGGAATCCTGAGAGGACCCAAAACTGTGAACGCAGCCGTATGATTTTCTACAAGCTGTCCATCTCTCGCTCTTCTGATCGTGGACTGGAACTAGTGATGAGAGATCTGGGCTGGGGCATTTTTCACAAGAACATGTGACCCAAGAGTCAGAGTTCATGGCTCCATTGGAGCTTGTGTTCGTTCATAAAAATAGCATTCACACAAGCAGATGTCCAGTATGCAGGAGGACAACAGGTGGCATAGTGGCTAGAGGAAATATTTTAAGACCAGCTGTGTTTGTAGGAGGTGGTTGTAGGAATTGACTTACTGCTACATAAATAAAAATCTGAATAAGCTGTTACCCGGAAGGTGGTCTGTGAGTTTGGTGCGTTGACAGTACTGAGTTCATAGTACCCCCTGATCAATCACTGGCTGCTGGACAACGACATCTTCACGCAGAACACTGTATAATCTGATAAGACCACCATCCACGGCCTGGCCGCAAAAAAACGGCTTTAATGGCTTGGCAGGTTAAGCATGTCTGCAATGGCATCCTTTATTGGGAATCCATTATCAGGCCCCGCCCCCACACTTGTCCCATCTGGGCCAACAGAACACAACTCTGAGTTAAGACAGCAGATGGCGCTGCCTGTGACATTCATTAAAGGATGTTAGCCATCAATAACTGCTGACTGTTGAGGAAGACAGCAGCTGGAGCAGGTCTGCATGCTGGTCCAGTAAGTATCTCAGTGGTGAAGGGTCATGAGCTGTCATCCCTGCCATTGAAAGGAGTCCTAGATAGCCTTTCCAAATCCCTGCCCTCTTACCCTGGCACCTCCGAAAATGGGCCGGTGCCTGTAGCCATCAGCCATGATCTGGCAGTGACGGGTCTCTAAAGCGGGAAGATGGAAATTACAGCCGAAGGTGTAATAAAAGCAGATACGTACCGTGACAAGGATGCAGGGTCTTTATTGCCAGAGCAAATCACACCTCTTATGAAAGGCATCAGACTGATCTTTCAAGGAGGAGCGTGCGACTCCGTACTGCCTTTGAAGTCATGTTTAGTGAGGCATTTTTTTGGGGTTATTGCCGCAAGCTGACAGCACATTCCCATGATTGTTCTAAAGTCCCCAGAAGGGCTCTAATCTCCTCCATGTTACGGCGTGGGATGACACCCTGGAGTGCCCCCTAAAGAGGAAGAGGTGAAATGGCACATTTTTCAGGTGAAGACACCTCACTGCAGACCTCTTATTGCCGTAGTAATGAGCATGTTATTTTCATTGATTGCAATGTGCGTGCATGTGTCCTCATGCAAACACATGTATGTAAAACCTTGAGCTTTTACTGGGGCCTGTCAGGGGCCGTGCTGTGAGAGAGCGGAAGCTGGTGCATGGTGGGAAGGCCAGGGAAGAAGAAGTGAATGCAGACCTGCGAGGAGAGGTGACAAACAGTAACCCTCAGGAGCTAGGAAGCATAAAAATTATGAGTCCAGGGACTTTAATCTTTTTTGTTCTTTTCATGAACCTTCAAATGTAATGCTTGGCTTTAAAGAAACTGTGCTGACCTTGAGAGGAACTGGGAGTCATATGTTCCAGCCAAAAAGCGCCTAATTAGTCCTGCCACAGCTAAATTTTAGCCAAATCACGTGGCACAGAAGTAAAGCAGGGCTCGGCGGGCTGGGATGAGTGTGCCTCAGCAGGAAACTGGCCAGAAGCACACTGGCCAGAAGCATGTCATGGTGGGAAGCCCGTGGTTCGCATGCCAACATCCTTATGCACATTTAGCCATGCGCTAAATGTGCACTCAAACAGATAGACATACTGACACACAACCATGTAAAGCTTCTGCCCTACACACAGTCACATTCACTCTGCTGCATGATCTTACACCTTCGCTAGCAGGCTCACACAGTTCAAATTTACACATCCTTTTACTGCAGTAATGTGAGAGTCTCTAGATCTCCGGATCGCTGAGGGAGCGGCTTATGGGCCAGTTCAGGCGGACCTCACACCCCTACCTCCGACCCTTGACGGATCACACCGGGGGCTTCCTGCGACGACCATGGTGTGGCGTCGGGCAGTATGGATCCCTTACTCTATTGCACATTAAGTTTCACCACAACAATGAAGCCTTTTTTTAAATCTCACCTCCAAAAGATGGAAATAAGAAGGAGGGAAAAAAAAAAAAGGCAATTCAGCAGAATAATTGGTGCATTTTACAGCTGCTTCTGTACAATTTCAGCCGCCAAAACTGTTAATAATTCAATTTCTTGGATGGTGTAATTGATATTGCTCTGCCTAAAGGTCATATCCGCCTTTGAAAAAGAAAAGAAAAAAGGCATTTAATGCCCCCAATTTAGGCAAAGGGTAATAATTAGAATATGACTAAAAAGGGCAAAAGAGCGGAGGTGCCCAGCGTGCGGAAAGCAAGTGGCGGGCATGCATCTCCTGGTAAACGCTTCGTAGGGTTGACAGCAGTTTGACAGCTAAAAAGCAGGCAGCATTGGGCTGCATGGGTTAGGGATGGCAGCAATTCAAACAGCCATCAAACCAACTGGTGTGTGTGTGTGTGTGCTTGTCTTGTGTGTGTCTGGCAGGGGCGGGGCTGGGGTGAGGGGCGGCGGCCTTAAAGTAATTGGCTAATACAGTAAGGGTATTAAAGTCACAGAGTGCCAAAAGGGAACACTCTGCTTCTTGACCCTAAGCCACTTTGGAGTAATCTAGCATTCAATCCAGCGTGTAATGACTGCCGGGGCTGTCAATCCTGCCGGCTCTCCCTCAAAATGCCCCCGGATAGCGCTGACTTACAGCTCAGGGATGGCGACAAAGAGGGGCCACTCAGTCCGCGGCTCCAGCTGTGGGGGAGGTCCCCTGACACGCTGGCCCGCTGTCCCTCTCAGCCTAATCCGTGTCAAGAAGTTGCCCTTTGCCCCAATGGAGATTGGACTGGAACCCCCCTTCGGCTTTTGGGTGGTGTGGGGAGGGGTTTCAGGAAAGAGTCGGGGTGAAATTAAGGCAGGGAATCGACCCTTTTCAGACCAAATCATGACTTGGCAAAAAAAATAAAATAACTAAAGCAACAATGCATGGTCAAAAACAGGAATGACTAACCTTTGTCGGTTAACTAGCATTAGCAACCTGGCTCACCTTGGCTGGCTGTTCATAAGCAGGAGTTGGCTGCATGCAGCCATCTGTGATGATTCCTATAAAATATCCATTTGTAGTCATCTTTTCCGTCGTCAGTGTAGGCTGATTTTATATCACCGTCACAGTATGTCTACCCTGTGTGTGTGTTTTCCCCACCATGCTGTCTTCTTTTGTGAGATGCTCAGCGCAACATAATACTTTTTGCCACAATGATGACATTTGCAATGTTTTTCTGCAAGCATGTAAATGGCCCCTTCCGGGTCTCTCTGATCCATGGTGATTCTCTCGGATTTACATGCGTGCCGTTTAGAGGCACAGCACTCTCACAGTTGGAAGCTCGATGCACCTTTGAAGTTACTAGGCGGTGAGACGGATCGTCAGGCTAATGTGGAGGTCCACGATGAAACGAATCGTTTCCCCGACTTCCCCCCATCTTGAAGATAATGTAATCGTTCGGGGATTTTCAAAGCAGGAAGCCAAGTGGACGTCACTTACTGCCTGTCGCATCGTCACACGATTGCAGGCAAACCCACCTCAAACCACAGAGCGTCTGTGGGGGTGGGGGGGCCTTGGGGAAGTTAACCTGTCCATGGCAGGAGTGTCTACAAGGGGCGCAAGATAAATATTTCAAGATGGCATGCCTCTGCACACTACAGAAGCAGCACAGCATTGAACCTTCAGCATCCCTGCATTGGAATCCTGTTGCACACCAGAACCTCAGGCCCAAACGAACCAAACGCAGAGAGAGGATTTGTTTTTTTTTGTCCTGTTGTTTCTCCAAAGGGAGAGCGAGAGTGGGATAAAGAAACATTCCGGAACATCTCCCTGTGAGGTTGGGGAGCCTTGACGCCTCACACAGGGAATAATTACCAACAAGAAGGAAGCGGTGCAACTGTGACAAGGGAAGCCAGCATTAACGAGGCTTCCATGACTCACTCCTGTCACACGTTTCACAATACCTGAGAAGCATTGAAGAGCCCTGGCTGAAAACGCCAACGCAGGCGGTCGATATGAGGCACGCCACTGGCGTCCGGCATGGGAACCATTAAATCACCCTAAATCACCGTAACGTCCCATTAGCGTCAGTGGCGGCTCCGCATAACAGTCTCTATTAGAGACTTCACCTCAGTGGCCCAGCTGATGTAAATCACTCCTCCTCCCCTGTCCTGGCGCTGCGTGGCACCATGGCTACGGGGTCACCCAGGCCTGCTGTCAAGGGGTGAGGTAGACATTCCAATGTGTCAGCTGCCGCTCACTATCCTCTACCAAAACTTGTAGCATATTCTTACATTATGTACAGAAAAAAATCACTACAATTTGCTGGCAAGCAAATGTCTGAAGCTTCTGCCAAGTGGTTCTTCGTCTCCAACCCGGAAGCCAGGTGTGTGGAGCACTGGGGAGGAAGGGAGCAGAAAAATGACATGGCGTCAGGCCTGTCCGACAGACACTCACAGTACAGACACTCATCAGGCCTGTGAGACGACACCCAGGAAATAAAATCAGGTGATGAATGAAATCTTAGGGTAAAACAGCCTTATCCCCATTGGCTTCTGTTCAGGCATTTAGAGGAAACATCTACAGCAGCTAGAAAAGTGGAATGTCTTTCTATATATATATATACTTCCAAAAACACCAGCCTGAAGGGCTGAGGAAAGTTTCTAGCAAAACAGCCCCCCTTATCTTTTTTGCTTTTCTGGAAATGATAAATCATCCCTCCAAAGGCCCTCAGCTCACCCTAAGAATTCTTAAAGGGACAGAGCGATGATGAATGGATTAAAGGTAGAACCCAACCAAACACACCTGAAGCTGATAAAAAGATTCCGCAATGACAATTGGGAACACAGGTGACCCCCCCCCCCCCATGTCCCAATGAAACCCCCCCAGGACGAAGCGAGTGATAGGCTGGAATTGCCATTAGGGGGAAGATTAAGTGGTCCTGCTTCTTTTGTTTAATTATACATGCACTGCTCAGATGCTCACTCCCCTCTGTTCTGATTGC
This sequence comes from Gymnarchus niloticus, assembly GCA_009936485.2. Taxonomy (NCBI): domain Eukaryota; kingdom Metazoa; phylum Chordata; class Actinopteri; order Osteoglossiformes; family Gymnarchidae; genus Gymnarchus; species Gymnarchus niloticus. The sequence continues at coordinate 18,311,252 of JAACJT020000052.1, read as the reverse complement.
CTATTGGCTGCCTCTCTTGACAACTTCAAGAGCAGGATCAAATCCCATTGGCAGCAGTCCCTCTGTCAGGATATACTGAATGGGGAGAAATAAAGGAGGGGAAAAGAAGAAAAGAAAAAAACAAGCCATGCGTATTTAGTTTTCATTACGGGTGGAACTTGGGGTTTGGAGGAGGGGAGAAAAAAAATGTACCTGTCAGGCTGCCAAAGTCTCACGGGGGTCCCGGCCGTATGTTGCCATTTCAGAAGTCAGCTGACAAATAAGTGCCGTCTCCCTGGCTGGGCGCTAGCGAAGTCGCGTACCGTGCATCGCTCTCGGCGCACTTTATCAGGGGCGCCGCGACATGCAGCTTTCGCAGCCAAATGTCACTTCAATAAACCGCTGCTTTCCTCGAGAGCTTAATTACACGGCGAACGCATGCGAGTCACTACGTGCGTAAATACGTCTGCGTGCTGTGATATTTAAGGACAGAAACACCAAGGACTGGGAAATGGAGATAGATCAAATAAAAAAAAATGCGGTTCCTGTTTGATGAAAAGAGACTTTCCGACAGTTTTGGAAAAACAATGAAAGAAAATTAACAACAAATTAAGAACAAATGGACAACGCAAAAGAGGTCCTCTCTTTCTCTGATGCAGTTATTGTGCATTTTAAAGTACTGTATTCTGGCACTCAGGACTGCCAAGGCTACTGCAAATGTTCAAGTATTCAATTTTCCAAATGCCTCATATTAGACCTTTCTTTAGCTGTCTTTGAAAATGTTTCAAATTTCTCATAGTGAACATTTGAAGATGGCTAACTAAAAGGGTAGGGCTGTGACTTTAAAAAATCATTTATAAATATTTCGCATTTTAAACTAGTTTGAACAACAGTTTAATGCTTCAATTGTACTATTTTTATTGTTTCATTAGTGTGCAGATTGCTGCAAATTCATCCAGGAATGCAAGACAATGGGCCCACAGTCCAGATTGGTTCAATGCAATTCATCCCAACCGCAGTAAGTTCATCACACTCTTATGAGCATTCCACTAAACTGCACGGAGGTTGCACCACAGCGAGGGCATGCTTTCCCGCTAAAACAGGAGCAGACTCTATGCAGGCATCCTGAAAACGCAAGTGCAGTTTTTATCACAAAACCCAAACTGTAGGACTGCTGGGGCGGCTTTCTAGGAGCAGAGATGTTGCCATGTGAAATATTTAACGTGTGCCCAAAGGATACTATCTTCAAGATTATTTATCTTCGAGTGCTGCACTTACAGCTGACTGAAATGGTTTAACACAATGTATAAATTCCTCATGATAGATTACTATAAAGGGTCACTAACACAGCATTTTTGGCAGGGATGCTAACAGGAAGAGTAGCACTTTTCAAAAGTAGCTTCTGCATTTGGAAATATGGTTACAACAACCGAGAGTGTATGTTTCCCTTTTATTTTCCTGCAGTAGATGATCTAAATGAATCTTTTAGTATTCTATGCAAGTTCTCTGAGCACAAGCTTTATTTCCCGTTGCAGTTGCACCACAGTTAAATCAAAGTACAGGCTAAATGAAGTCCAGCTTGCTTTACAAGCAGGGCTTGTGATTATCCAAAAGTACAGAGAAACTCAAAATAAGTTGCGTACAGACACTCCCTTGGTAAAAAGATTTACATGTACAGCACTGCTCTAAATATTGAGAGCGAATACTGACTGTCATTTTCAAGATGTAAAATTCGAAGTCATTCCGCATTAACATTTATGCCCAATAGCCATCCATTATTAAATATAATTTCTGTTTGATGAGCTCCATGTGACATTAATGGCAGTAACAAGATAGATACATTTGGATTGCCAAGTTCACCTATTGTATAGGAGGATGTGTGCACATATAGGGGAAATCATATACAGGCACACACAAGCACCACAGACATCAGCTAGATGCACACACATGCAAACACAGTTGCACATATATGTACCGTACAAACCTGAAACACATGCATAGATCCACAAGCACATTCACAGACACACTGTCACATACACAAATATACACATGCAACCCTCATTCAGTCAGACATACAAATGCACTTTTACTTTAAGACACCAACACATCCACAGACACACTCAGACAGTAACATACGTCCACAGATACACAGTCACTGACACATATCTACAGACATCACTCAGACACTGACACACGTCCACAGACACATTTAGACACTGACACACATCCACAGACATCACTCAGTCACTGACACACGTCCACAGACATCACTCAGACACTGACACACGTCCACAGACACATTTAGACACTGACACACATCCACAGACATCACTCAGT
>JAACJT020000052.1:18300342-18308836 GCA_009936485.2 Gymnarchus niloticus | reverse complement strand
CACTGACACACGTCCACAGACATCACTCAGTCACTGACACATGTCCACAGACATCACTCAGACACTGATACAAGTCCACAGACACACTCACTCACATACTGTGTATGTCACTCAGAAGGTATTTGGACACTTGTCCCATCATTTTGTCTGCACTTCATAACAAAATTCAACCCTAAAGTTACCAAAGTTCCTTCCATGCCGAACAATGACTCCCAGATGGTTAGATCACTTAAACAACCAATATAAAGTATTCACAGTTAAACAATTTAGTTTATCTAAAACATATGTACTAACATACCATGGCCACAGGGGGGGTCATTCCCGAGCCAGCACCCCCCATTAAACCTTTTTACAGATAATCTCTCAGCCCCTCCACCAGCTTTGGGGTTTTGTGGTGAAACGCAGGCTGACAAACTGTCTGCCCTAAAGGCAAAGGAGCACTTGTGTTGGATAAAGAGCCACAAGTAGACATCCAGCCCTGTTCAGAATCTGATGACATAAGCTGAATATAAGTGAATGGATCTGAAAACCACCAGCAGGGGGGCAGATTTCACAGCATCCCAATTACCATGATGGATCATCAATGGAAGGTACACAGCTGTGTACAAACTGGCTTGTCACTTTAAAACAGAGTACCATACACTGGGTGGGGGGGGGGACATTGTATTGTTCAACACCACTGGACTGATTTAACATCCTTATAGCGTTCATCCAAACTCTGCATTTTACCTGCAGAGATACTACATTTTAAAAGCCCAATACCATATTTCCCACAATTCAAGGCAGTTCAGCCCTCATGCAAGGTACAAAGCTCCTGCAGACTAGTTCTGCCAGATCTGCAGCTTCCTCATCAAACTTAAAATGTTTGTATTTTGTTCAGTTTAGCACTGCTTCTTAAAAGGAACTGTGACATACCCCTCCCATACAATTTCCCATACAATGGATCAAAGAAAAGTATTCCTCTATATCCTTAGAGAGCCACAGTGTGGCCAAAAGCTCTTTAATAAAACACAAAACCTTGAATATTTTTTTGAGAGGAACGATTTATAATGACTGGACATCATGAGCTGTAACGGATTTATACCGTTGTTTTGCCAGCCAAGCACGTCCTTCAGTCCTCAAAAACATGATTCAAAAATAACGTCTCTAAACAATAAAAGGTAATGAAAAATGACATCAACACCAGAGAAATAAAGCGAAGCAGATCCGGAGATGAGTCGGGAGCCACGTCCCGTTCCAAGATTCAGGTGCAAGTTCTGCCATCACTGCAGGTCACAGAAGGAGACGTCGTCAGCTCCCAGTCAGATATAATTACAGGAGCTGCAGGCCCCGGCAACGAGAGACGCCTCTGACAGGAACACTGACTGATGACCTTCACTTGGGAACTTGGGAACTCCCCCCAAACCCGACATGGCTCCCAAAGACTGCCATACATCTGTGACATGATCTTTCAGACACAGCTATTGACCAATCACAGCTCTGGAAGCCTGCCTCCCTATCACTCCTCATCAAGCACCTATCAGTCGCTTGTGTGGCTGAGGGGCGAGCCGTGCGCGGGCCGCTAATTTGACATAGCTCGCTTGGCCTGCCATAATTGCTCCGTCACTGTCAGCCCGCCGGTTCGAGGGCTCGTTCCAGGGAGCCCCTGCTGTACAATTTGGACACGATTACCACCCATTTACTGTGCCATTATGGCCCTGATGTGGCCCAGTCTGCACACTGACACAGCTCATTAAGCTGAGATGCAGTCCATTAATGAGCGCTGTTAGCATTTCTCTCCAGCTCTCTCACCTCCGATAAACAGCCAGCGTTCCATGAAACACTGCCATCCTTCCCGTACGATATTTATTATCTTCTGGGAGAGGGGCTCCCACAGGAGCAGAAAAAGTTCCCATGTGTACACCTATATTTGGATATTTGATGAATAACTTGCTGACTATGGGTGACAATACACACAGACATATCTCCAAAAGACTCTTCCACAGTGACCTTACCACATCTAGTGCCCCAGAAAACTCTGTCCACCTCCCCCCAGCAGGTGGTGCTGTGCAACTAGCCAGGGGTTTTGCACTGGGGAGCCAGTTAACAGGAAGGTGACATTATTTATCTCAGCCTACCAGCCAGAGCACCACTGTGCTTCTGGAGACAATTGTATGCCTGTTGGGACAGTGAGCGATGATGCCCTGTGGCACTTGGGAGCTGGAGCCACCAGCTAAGAGACAATACATTCTCATCTCAGCAATTTGAGCCTGTGTTGCCTCACTCGACTTCAGCCGGAGGTGAAACGCCTTCACTAAATGAGGCCGCCATTATCAAGCAGTCCCTCGCACAGTATGTGGATGCGTCACCCATGTACAATTGAACTTCTAGGCTGTTTTGGATAAAAGTTGAAATTAATACAATGTGAGCAAAATGCACCTCACTACTGTGCCTAACATAACTGTTTATTTGGTGTGTGACGGTAAAACACAGCTTAACCCATTCATACAACTTGAGATTGTTAGTGAAACAATTCAGGTCAAGTACTCTGGCCAGGGGCTTATAGATCTCCTCCTGGGCTTTGACCCTGTAGCATGCTGGTCGTAAGTCATGTTTCCCCCACCACTGAGCCACTCTTCTTCCCCGCTCATGGTCTCACACAGAGATTTTTTTGGCCCTTTAATTTTCATGAATAATTAAGTTTATGAGGAGCTGATTCTGCAATTAAGTAATTTGTTAATTAACTCCCAATTTAGTTTGTCTTCCACCAAATGAGGGGTATGAGATTAGTCTGTCTACAGGTGAAATTTCGTGGCAGCTATCGTTTCAAATCAACCGATCGCGTTACTCAAAGCTTTGCGAGAACTCCAGTACATGAATATGTCCGACATGAAAACTGTCAAACTGTAGACCCAGATGGACAAAGAAATGGTATTACGATTAGGTTAAAATAAAACCTAAAGTGTTTAACCAGCTGACAATAGATTTACTCGGTAAAGTTTAACAGCAACGCATGTGACATATGGTATCTGCTGCTGTGTGCACACTTTTGTATAAGTAAGTCCTCTGTAGCTTAGACAATAGCATACAGTACTGCTGCTGTTTATCTTGTTCTCGTTTCTCAACACACACTGCACCCTTCCACAAACACCTTCCAGATGTCAACACACACCCAATGCACAAATAAGTGATATAAGGAGCAAAGATCACGGCGACAAGCCAGACGCATCCGTAGAATGTCCCCATCATCCTCGTACTGTCACCGCTAACATTCAAAAGCCTAATTACCATGATTCAGTCAGTTTCCTCCAAAGGCTTTTTGTGTATCAGACTCTGCACATTATACAGTAAGCATGTATGTAGGCTGTCATAGACAGCCAGTGGCCACCTTGGAGGATTTAACCTTCTCTTCAATGTTTATTCTCGCATTTACCCTCAGTGAACTGAGTGCGAACTGGGAAATAACAACACGAGTGACAGAAGCAAACAGCCCTTTAGTCACTTTTAGCTAAATGTCCCTTGGCTTTCACTGCCCTTTAATCTCCATTTAATTAAATCGTGAAACTTAAGGAGCAAAAAGCCATTATTCAGGGAATATCTGACAGATAATTTAGCCTCTGCTGGCATGGGCTAATTACCAAACAAACAGACTAGAAACCCCGTCACATGGCTCCTCATCTTTGCATGCAGGGTTTCTGGTTTGTCTGTGGGTGGGCTCACAGGAAGTGACCCGGAACACAGGTGCGGTTGGGACAGCTCCTCGGCTGTCTCTCCTAAACAAGGTAAGGACACCTGAACAACTGCCTTTCTGGACCTGTTGCAATGCATGATGTTCCTGCTTTGCGTGGACTCCCTCTGGGTACCCCAGTTTTATTCAGCAGTCCAAAAACATCTGGTTTGGTGGTGTTTCTTGGATTGCCCATTGTGTGTGTGTGTGACCCCAATGAGGAACTGGCACCCCACCCTAGCTGTCCCCAGCCTGAAGCCCTGTGCATTCTGGGGTTGGTCCCAAGTTCAACGTGGAAATGAATAGATGTGAGACCAAGTACAGCCTAGGGAATCTGACTGTAAAGAGAATATATGAAATACAATGTGAAATTACAGTATAGGTATAGACACTAAAGCAGAAATCCATATATTTGTAGACCTTTGACCCCACATTGCCGCGATATTTTGATGTGGCACACAGTAATGGCTGTCAGCTGTTGTGGTCCACTTGGCGCTCCTCAATGCCAGGCGGTGGGTAGAGATGCCTTGGCAGGCATCCCACTGGGACAGTGCCAGCCTGCTGGATGGCACCCGTTTCTCAGTTTGCTGTACGCTACTTCACGCGTGGAGGAGTCGCCTGCCTCAGGCTCCTAGCTGCCTGCATTTACAGTCTGCGGGCATCAGAGTCAGTCATGCCTCCAACATATGTCCACCAGCAAAAAGCAGCACCCTGAGAGTCCTGATTAGGCTGCACCCGTGTCCGGATCATTTTCCCAGAGCCAGTGAGACATCGGCATTAAACATTAAAGATATTCCGCTCATTTCACGCGTCTCCATGATGAATTTTAAGATCACCAAAGCCTGCTGTGTGAGATCATTAAAGGTAGTTTAGAGGTAATTTCCTAAATGCTGATGATTCGTTTAAAAAATAAGGACAAGTAAGAACGACGTTTAAGGGACAATCGTCCAATGTCCTGGCCGAGAAAAAAACGGAGTGAGAAGGAAGGCGCCATATTGAGCACGATGGGCGGCACGATGGAGTTCTGCTTGGCATCTCGTTAGCGGTTAGCTGCTTTCGTCGAGACACGCTACAACTCCTGCACAGCATGACGAGCTTTGCCCTGGTTCTGGGTGGGCCCAGATATAGGGAAATGGCAGCATTTACGGCAAGCCCGGCAGGAGGCGAGGCAGGTCCGATCCGTATCTATGCTCCGCTAATCAGAACACGCGTGTGTGCGACACGCCCGATTTTTAATATTCCCCTTCTTGCTCATCGACAGAACGCTTCACTGCTGTAATCACTTCAATCTACCCAAAGATTAATAACACTGGAAAGATAATTCCGGCTCTTTGGAATGCAAGATGGAAGATACCCTAATTGTACCCTATATTAATCAAGGTTCCCATCGGGGATTGCTCAAGCAATTGAAACATCTTAATAAACATGACGGCCATGATGAAGAAAAGCTACACTTTAAAAAATCATAAAAGCTGGATTTTAGCTGTGCAATTTATTCATTTGTTAAATTTACTTATATTTTTATATAGCACCCTTCCAACATGGCTGCCCTAAAGCAACTTATTAACCGATTCATTCAGTGAGATTAGTCTCACACAGGATACTGTGGTGATTCAGTTTGTGAAGTAAATAGATGGTTTCAGATCTGAATAAAAAAGAATTTAAAAAATCCAGATACTTCCATTTCATTGCTATGCTACACACCCACAATCCCCTAACAGTTGATGTATTTAGGATTTAGTCTGACACGTATTTACTAGAGTAACACAGTCTTTCACTCTGGGTAAGCACGTGTGTTAAATCAATTTCTATAAAACAACCATTTGTTTAATATAGAATGAGTATAAATATAAATAACCCTTCAGTTTAAGTATGTATAAATTCCACTTGAGATAAAATTGGAATTTTCCCCAAACAGCATGACATGTTAAGTTGAATATATTTGGCCAGAAGCTATCTTAAAGACCGCCACCAAGGTGTCAGTCAAAGCTCAATAAACCGGCAATTAGACGCAGGCAGCAAGGAGGAAAATATAAATAATAAGAGACGGACTGTTAGGAAGCATGGTGCAAAAGAACGCATTCGAAATGTCCAGCGGGACACCAGGCATTTGACAAGAAATGGGTTATATTACCAGAAATAAAATTAAGGTAATTATGATTGAAAAAATTGTTCCAGGCCCTGTCACGTTTATCGTGTGACAGCTGCATGGTCCAACAAAACATCAGGACCTGGAGACCAAGGGCAGCTCAGGCTCCTGGAGGAACCGACAGGACCAGCTTCAATTCTGGGGTGTCCTGTGATGGGGAGGCTTCCTGACAACAGCTTCACACAGATCTTATTATTCCAGCTGCCAGCTTCACAGGAGGGGGCTGTTTCAGACACAGCGGGCCCAATCACACCTCTATTATTTGGGCTTTGAATATGACCTCCGATGAGAGAGACATGTCTCCATTAACATGCAGCGGAAAGAGACGTGCGGTTGGCCGCACGCGGCCTGTTTCCAGTGTGAATGATGGATCTGAGCAGATGTCTTTTACTGCCACGTAAACAGAATGTTCAGCGGACATAAGATGGGGGGGAAAAAAGGCTTGCTCAGGAGAGAAATGCCTGGATGGTTTCGCACCGTGACACCAAGTTCTCTTTTTGTAATCTCAGCCGCCAAAGCCCGGCGTTTTCAGTGGGCTGTTTTGAGAGACAGGTCGAAAGCCCGCACCCTAGACTGCATTAATCAGTCGAGAGGATCTCCGAAGCGACCGTCTCATTCAAGGGCAGGTGGAAGGCACCTACTGATGAGGCTTGCAGGGTCTGAACGCCCTTCGCTGGCTTATGCCGCCTGCTGTTAAACTGGATCCACTGGCGAGAAGCAGTGGGCCAGCAATCTGACCTGAGGTCAGATCTGCTGGGAGTCGGGGGGGGGCTAGCTTAGAAGCTATCCCTGACAGGCTCTCAGCATTGGTTAATTAATAAAACTGTGTCTTCTGACAACCTTAAGTGCTGACTCGTCACAGCTTCATAATGCTGACATATACAAACAGAAAGTTTTCCTTTTTTCTCTCTTTTTAATTTTATATGCCCAAACAGCTGAGTTCTCAGTTACCCTAACACACATGTATCAGGGAACATGCCGTGTGTAACATGCTGTCCGGCTCCCTGAGAAACACACGCCTGTCGGACAGCCTCGGGACCCAGTTCCTCAGATGGGTCCTTGCCACCCTGCTGGGGGTGGCCTGTTTCTGTGGGCTGCAGTGTGAGTACAGAGATGACCTGGGGGAAAGGGTGATTCGAGATGGAGGAAAAAGAGCAAAAGGATGAGGCTGGACAGGTGGGAAACCAGAGAAGAAGGAAAAGGACAGCAAGAGCAGACCAGGGTCCAAGAGTGTTCATCATCTTCTCACAGTGTGACTATAGATCTGTCCTATTGTGCTGTACACAAAAAATGTAATTAATTGGCGATTATTATTATCAGTAGTAGTAGTAGAGGCACTTTTGAAAGTATTCAAAAGTTTTAAAATTAACCTATCATAATTCAAATCATTTTAACATTTATTGTCAAAGCTGTAATGTACATTCTTTTTGTATTAGTTTGTATTTTGTTATGTATTTGTACTGCATAAAAAAAACCATGGCTTTTCTCTATCTCCACCCTGTCCTTTCTTCTGCTATGCCCTCCACCTCACCTTGCTACAAGTCTACTAAAATACGCAGTCTCAGGATGCTACAGCGCAGCCTGCATTTACAAGCATGCTGTGGAGAATACCTGCGACTCACACTCTCAGGCCCTTTACAAGACAGAGTGTCATTGTGGGGAAATGCACAGTGCATCCCAAAATCTTGCCATCTTTCCAGAAATTAGCACTCTTAGAGCTAACACCTGCTAGGCAGAGGATCCCAGTACAAAGACTCAGATTAGTCCCTGATTTAATGTGTGACCTTGGGCCAGTTTATGTCCCAGCCAACAGGAGCACACACGCACCAGGAATTCATAGTGTCATTCTGTGCCATACATCTATATTGGTTAATTTCCATGTAAATTTATCCTGTCGTTCCATAATACACACAGCAGTATGCATTAACCAGATTTAAACTAAAAAAAATCCAAGTCCTGTATGATATTATACAAGTCGAATAATCTGGTTAATTTATGCACAAACATTACAATTTCAAACAAGCTCATTCTGTATGCATATACGTAGCTTAAGTCTTTAATCATATTTTACACAATGTCTCCATAATCTCACCATAAATTATAACCAGAATAGGATTTTTCTTTCTTTCCTGGCAGCTCCTTCAACAGCATAAGAATTTGGAGGACAACAAAGAGCAACAAAAAAAAAAATACAGACAAATCCATTTAATTAGACATGTGAAATGTATTGTCTATTTCAGAAGTGGTCAGCAATGCCAAATACTAATGACAAATGAGGCTTCAAAACAGGTGGTGGATGGGAGTATCCTGAACTAACCAATCAATGCTGGCACTAAATGAGGCTTCAAAACCTGTGGTAGGTGGAAATATTCTGAAATACCAATCAATCTATTGCCAGCATTAACTGGTAGTTCAGTATCCTCCCACCACCCAATGGTTTTCGAAGCCTCGTTTGTCCTATCAGTACCAGACACATTGCTTTTGACCCTTAGCTGGGTCTTGAAGTGCAAGTCAGAGCTGAAATTCAGACCTTCAGCGAAGATCTTCTTGTACACTTCTCCAGAAATAATTATGTTCTTTTTCTGAAACATCAAGGAGTGAAATAAATGCTCCAGAAAGGGCTGGATGTTATCTGACTG
>JAACJT020000052.1:18287842-18297842 GCA_009936485.2 Gymnarchus niloticus | reverse complement strand
CCCTGCCCACAATAGAAAATCAGGCACGGGGAAACTGTATAAGACCTCAGTTATATAAATGTGCTTTTGATACTCTAAAATGAAACATTTCATTCTACTACCCTAGTGTCCGACCTCGAATAATCCAACAGAGAAACTGAAAGTGGAGTTCATCATGACGTAATTACATAAGAAACCTATTCCAATACATACATACATATTCTATAGACTGCTTTTCTAAATAAGCAAAAACAAAAACATGCTTCGCAAGGTCTTTTTATTTTGTAGGTGAAATTATTTGTCATTAGATTTTAATCTTTGCAAGGTAACACAGAACACAGAACAGTCAAAAAAAAAAAACAACACAACAAAAAACTTCCTAGGCGTTCCTTCAATCGAGACACGCATTATAAGCTACCTCACGTATGAAAAGAAGCACGCTTTCGAGAAATGTCACAGAAAAGTATACTGTACGTGTTAACAGAAGACCTGGTACGTGGGATAGGATACTCAAAAGCGCGCCGTGGAGAATCGCGCAATGCGCACAGAAATTGCCTACGTGGAATTTCACCACGCCGTTAGACAATTAATTTGCTTCTCTTGGGGATAGTCGCCTTAACATGAGTCTCCAGGACTCGGGCACCCTGTCAAAGAAGCTGCCTGTATTCCTGCATCGTCAAGAGGTGTCTCCACTGCCTCAGTTTTCAGCCTGCGTTACCCTGCAGGAGATCCAGCTCTCAGGACCGGCTATTCATTTCAGTATCTTCCGCAATGAATGCTCTTCGTTCAAGAATTTCGAACTCCGAAATGACTTCGATCCTACTAATAATACCGGCTAATAATCCTGAAGGAGGCCCATACTCTGACGCAAGAGCTTAGCCGGAGTGATCTTGAAAATTTCCGGATGTGAAATACTTGCAACTGAGCAAAGTAAAGAAGATATATTTTAGTCCCTTCGGGAAATAAAAAGTTTGTGTATTCATGTGTTTCAGTTACTGTTTTATACTCCTTCAAATGTTTTCAATTAATTCAAACCAATGTCACGTCATTGTTTATTTACAATTTGTCAGCCGTAATAACAATCTCTATTTATTTTAGCTCAAATTCCGTCATGCATCCTCTTTTTTATTTTCTGATATATTTAATACTTCGTTTTATTTAAAAGCAAATGCACTACATCATTGAACAGAACAATATACCTCAAATAATCAAACAAGTAAATTAATGCTCACTTCTATTTTCAAAAAAAAAAAAACGGGGCATATGATACCCTACATGGCACCTGCGTGAAAACAAATTGTGTGATTTTTTTTTTTTTTGAATTATTAAACATCACACTGATCTAAGTTGTTTTTACAATGTTAAATTGGTTACCGTACCTCTACGACACGGACCTCGGATCCGCTTTCGAACTTGTTGCTTTGTACAAGAAACAGCAGCCTATTACAGGTCATGTGGGTGAGGAGGCAGCTGTTGTATGTAAAACTAGGCGTCTTTTATTTCGGGGAAGACGCGCCGTTACCGGGAGTCTGTGCCCTACTGGTGCGTTAATTGAGTTCCATACTTAAAAAGGTGCAGATTAATAGATAAAGGCGCTGTGAACTAGGGTCAAACAGATATGGATTTAATGTGCAGCCTTGCTCATCAGATGGCTGATTGCATTAAGCCTTAACCTTTTAAACGTTGCCTTTTATCAATTTCCCTGCTACCTTGCGTGGTTTTTACTATAGAATGGGCTGCAACTGGAAATATTCCGAAGATTTACACTATAGGCTAAAGCATTCTTACAATATATACACCACACTGAGATATAGCCTATACACTATTATTTATGAGCAGTTTATTATTAAAGAACAAGGAATCTCAGTGACAACATTACTTTTTTCCTAATTGTAGTCAGGGTTAAAAAGAATAAATAGAAAATAATGAGCAAAATGTATATTGCACGCTGCCATTAAAATACAACACACATATATACATACATATATATAATTTTTTTAAAGAAAGAATACGAAAAAACGTTGAAAATTAATAATATAGAACATGAGACTGCAAATTTGACTTACAACTGGCAAAATTACTTCCTGCTGTCATTTAAATTATAGCTGCCCTCTATAAAGGTGTCTTTAGGTGTATTAATTGAATTCGGCACTATTTTCCAATAATAATCTGTAAAGTTCATCCGTCCGTTCCTCACAGGGGAGCCGCTGTGTGTTAGAGAAGGACGTATCTATTTCAGTGGCTTAATTTATTTTCATGATTCACTGATAATGACTGTCATGCAGGTTGTACATCAGAATTAACCTTCATTTCGCCGAGGTATATTACGACGACAGTCCCCGTCACATTTCACCTACACAAAGGGCATTTTCTCCCTGCTTTATAATCATCCTCCGCCGCTGAAGATTGTTTGATAGCCGATTAATTTTCATAGGAAATCAAGCACTGGCTCCCCGAGCAGGAATAGCCTGCGCGTTGCTGTGCTAAGTGACTTTCGCGGTAATTATGTATTTTTTTAATATTGCATTTTGCAAACTTCAAACTCCGCCATTCCTGAACCGCGATTTATTTTCAGAACAAAAGTACAGCAAATTAATCAGGGATATCGAGAAAGAAGGGCTTTCTAATTTCTATGCAAACCATTAAGTCGCAGATCTAAATTCCACCATTTGCTGTGGTTTCAGTCAAAAGATTTCATTAGGGAGCTGACATCATATTGAAACTAGTGCTAGATCATTTTTGTCCTATTTTCCCCCTCATGAGCTCTTTGTTCTTACTGCCTTTGTAGGTTTCCTTTCCCCCAATAAAGCGAATATGCAAATTGTGATAATAGATTTCACTGGGTACTCTACCTAAAGCATGATAGCCTGTTAAGAACGAGACCAAAGCAACATCTAATATATGGTATTAACCCGGCCATAGGTAGTTTAAAAAATATATATATATAAAATAAAAAGTGATTAAGAAATGACTCGATGTCACTGACGGTGACATAACACGTGAAACGGGAAAGGCTGACAACGACACCGCTTCGAGGAAAAAGCGCCTGGCAGCCCGTAGCGGAGCGGACGGAGGGGCCCAGAACAAGACAACCACGGCATGTGGTGTACATTTTCACATGGCGTGCAGTCTATTTTTCTTCCACTTTCCCAGTTCATTTTATTAGAGGATATTGAAGGCACGTTTGATTGGCAACGCGCATATGCTTCATTATTTCCTCCGGTGGAAGCTTATGATTACTCATGACGCTCTTTGCTCTCTCTCTCCATCTCTCCCTCCATCATCGCGGATCACTGCTTACTGTGTATGCCTCCCCGGGACATGGCTGTGCGCTTTATACGGGTAAACACGGAGACAGTGCGTGTCACTCACTAATCTGACTCATTCACTTCGTGTCAAGATGATAGCTCCGCATGCTTACAGGGTGTTATTTCAAAACATCGCAAATCACAACCATCAGTCCTCTCCACCGCCACTGACTGTTGAAAAAGACCGAAATGACATGCTAATCTGCTCCTAAATCACGGGTTAACTTCTATTCTTTGCATAAGCAGTCTACGAAACTCACTTAAAGTTGCCTTCCATCAGGTAATGTTCCGATGTCCAGGGATTAACATTAAGAGTCCTCTACTCTCAGATTTACACAAAGCTGCGAAGTTTCATGATTTCGTGTGCTGCTTTCACGGAGGACACCGAGCAAAGATCCAGCTCACGTTTCCTTCTGTTTTCCCACCGGTCAGTTACGGTTAGATTGCAGTAAGTGCTAATCCGTAGCACTGCAATGTTTTCTGTTGTCAGACCTAATCTTTCCAAAAATGCATCCTGTCACTTTCTGTAATTAAACTGTCAAATTCAGCCCGATTTCACATACAGTCACTCTCCCATCTTTTGGTTTGAATCTGTAATCTTTTATTTTGTTATGCAGAAAAATCGCCAAGCTACTTTTCTATTAACCGTTTCACTCACCCCAAGTTGGCCTTTTAATTGGAGTTTAATAGCAGTTATTAACACATTAAGGGGCGTTAGCAGAACATTAGGGGCCCCCGTGACTTCGAACAAAGTTGACACTTCAATGCTGTAGTAATTTCAGAGATTCATTTATTTAATAGTGACCTATGCAAATGTGTATCCTGCCATTTTACAAATTGACTGCAATAATTAACTAGAAAGACTGAGAAGAATAAATTAAAACATAAATGGAAGCGCATTACGTCAGCTCCAAAAAACAGTGGAAATGATTCAAGCGGCCTCATTTGAAATCGGTACTGGAGGATTGACAAAATCTGATCTGTTTTGAGAACAAATCCCTATTCCTATATCCGAGGGTCAAAGTCAGACTGATTGCTGAAGGTTTCCTCGACTACACTGTGTGAACATGCATATACACTTTGCAAATACCGTTTCTGAACATAGAATTTCATGTTCATGAAATCTCTCTCGTGTAATCTGTTTAACCAAATGCATTGCAGCTATTGATAACCAAAATGTGTAATTTCCTCATTCGCCTGGCTAGATTCAGAAAAAAAGGCTTTCGGAATAGCAAAGGCGTACATCATCTTTTTTTTTTATTCAAAGGAAAAACGAATTTTCTAAAACCTCAAAAGTCGCCTGTGAAGGCAGCTCTGACGGCTGAGCGTCTATTCGGGACGCAGGGGCTGCGTTCGGACCCTTGGCCCCCCGCTACTTTGATTATTTAACACAGAAAAATGGCTCCTCTTGGCACGATTTTACCTTCTGATAACCCCCGGCACGAGAACTTACATGTGGAGCTCCTTTGAATAATACGATTAGCCCAGAGCACCAGAATCTTACTACATGTAAAAAAAGAGGGGAAAAAAAAAAAAAAAAAAATCACAAAAGCTACTCAAATAGCAAGGCGTCCTTAAAGAACTTTCTAAATATCTGGATTTTAGGCAATGCCAGCTTACAGTGCAGCGGCAAGGTTTTTTGGAATGACCAATTCTACAATCCTGATGAATTTCATATAATGCTGATTTTATTTATGGTGCCATTTTTCCAACACACATACTGTACAAACAAGGATTATTACATTCAGTGCTTTTGCTGATTATTTCGTGCCCCTAAATCATTCACCCCACCTGCCTAAATGAGATATTTGGGCATATTGAGGAAATAAACTGACATTTTATTCCACCGTCGGCATGACGCCCAGGGCAAAGTTTGATCTGAAAACTTGCAAATTAACCAAAACTGTCACTCAGGAGTTATGGGGCCCAATACTGCAAAATATGTTCTTTGAAGTCCTCATTTCAGCAAAATTATTAAAAACTTTATATCTAATTAAAATGATAAGTGCATGCCCATTTTTCAAACTCTCCATATCCTGCAGGCCAATTGGGATGAGTGAGCAGACAACGGGTGCTCCACTGCAGAACTGAAGTGCTCCTGCAGCAATATCACATCATTACTATGTCCCCAGCTGAGTGGGGGGTGGGGGGGGGGTGGGGCATTATCATGCAGCATTATTAATCTTCTTGTCTTATCAACTTGCAAATCGTGAGCCATTGAGCCTTATGGTGTGGTACTGGGTCCACGGTTATTCATTTTGTAGGTCTGCCTAGCCTCTGAGTCTTCCTAATCACCTGAAGATTGTCAGTCTCTAACCGAGGCATGCCCTCATAACCCTCCGCTGCATCGGAAGGAGCGACTGGGCATCATTTAAAAGGATAGTAGCATTTGTGGTGGTAGTGGTGGTGGTGGGGGGGATGCTGAACAGTTTGGGGGTGCCTCAAAAAAAATATGGTAAGGGGGACATTTCTGTAACGGAGGAGAATTAACACTCAGCTGGCAAAGGTGGACCCTTTCCCCAGATACAAATGCCTAAATCGTTCTTGTCGTTTTTCCCCGCCATTTGTATCACTGAAAAAAACGGGACAAGGTAAAGAAGGAGAACGAAGTAAGTGAGATGAGGACTTGAAGAGGAGCTGCTTTGAACAGCAGCCGCTGACCCCCGTTTGCGTCTCTGTGTAATTTGCATTTCTTGATTATAAAATATTCATCCTGTTGGAAATGCAGTGTGGCTAATCTTATGCTATTTGATGGGAACATGTAGTTGCTGTGTGTGTGTGAGAGGAAGGAGAGGCGCTGTGAATGTTGGTCTTATTTGCCCTGCCTTTGAAGACTCAGCGGTAAAAATGTGTGTTTCCTTGGTTCCTAAAACTGCTCCAACAGGTGAAAGTCATCAATTATTAAAAACAGGCCTCAGAGGGGCATGGGCAGATAGATAAATAAAAAGATACACTTCATTTATAAATTACATTACAGAAGACACATATTTCCTTTTAAATATTTCACATTTTTCTCTTTCTGGAAGTTACTTTCTGGGGGCTTATGGTTTTTGTGAAAGTCTTGCTAACAAATATTTTCACATAGCTGCTGTTTCACTGACAGTTTTTTTATGTTTGTATTTACACTCTATTAAATGTGCCATTAATCATAACCAGGTAATTCTGATGCAGTGATTCTGATACACCTCTGTAATTCCAATCTGGTTTTTTTTTATTTACTTGTGCTTTAGTCCAATTTTAATTTGACCATGGATTTTACAATCCAATAATTCACCGGTTCTTAAAATGGTGCAATTGAGCATATCCCCCAAATATGGAGAATTTTCTTAAAAGGATAGTATCCATCTTAATAGCAATAGAGGTTAGCATTTAAAAAGCCTGCATCTTTGTTAAGTTACAGTTCCTGACATGTCTGGAAATAATGAAACTTTATCATGAATTGCCAAGACAGCACTGAACAGATAAGCAATAAGGCTCTCACTGATGAAAATCAGTACGACAGATGCACTAGGGAAATGTTAGCAAATAACATGTCCAGCCAGACCAAATGTCTCTTATGGGACTTGTGACTGTCAAACTTAATAGGAGAAGCAGTTAAGGCCTACTACACAACACACTGACCACCGTGGGATGTGAGGGGGGAGAGAAGAGGGGAAAAATACACAGTGGCATGCGGCACAGCCATATTGGACTTGGGGTAAGTCGCTGTGTGAACGTCTGCTAAAATGACATGGGGGACAAAAGCAAACGAGAGCAGTCATGCAGATATACAAACCCCATTGTAGAGCTGTATTTTCAGTCAATGGATTTTAATCCTGTGTTTTTGTTAACCTCTAGTTACCTCGTTTGTGTTTCTTGTGTGTTTTTTGTTTATGGGTTTTATGCACTGTATTTGCAAAATTAAAACCAAAAAATTTAACATTACTTTATACAATATAACCTGCATGGATTATGTCATATATTACATGAACTAGACATGGATCAGGAGATATGAGGCAATGTTAAACTTTCCAGTTAAAAAAAAGCATCCATTTTATACACATAATAAAACAAGTTTATCTTGTAGCAGACTTTTCAGCAGTGAAACTAATAGTTTAACAATGAATCTGCTTTATGTTTGACTATTTTCCTTTCTTTCCCAGTTTTTTCCATGGAATGACAAAACCCAGAATTAGGATGGCAGTCGTACAGAATAAAATGGTACTCCAACTCTGAACTGTGAATCATGGGAAAATGGTTTGAAAATAAATAAATAAAGTTGAATATACTGTACTTTAGAGAGAAATGCTCCTTTAAATGTAATACATGTGGTCACACACACAGGCCTCCATACAGCTAAATTATAAAGAATAACTCAGAAAGATGATAATTTCTGTGCTGCTCAAAATCAAGTCCTTGGGCTTCATACCCACTTATCAATGGAGAGTGCTTGCACAAAATCAGCTGCATAGCACATCAAGAACACTTTAAATCAAGAAAACATTTTTAAAGGAGAAGATGGAGCCACCTCATGACGGAAATAAAATTGTTGATTGCATTTCAGCCCTAAGCTTCAATCTTCACCTCTGAAAACACGAGATGCTGAGCGCTGGCCTGTTATGCTGGGTGCTGAGAGGTAAGCTCAAGGTAAGAGGTGCTGATGCTAATTAAATAAGCGCCCAAGACACATTGGCACCAACAAAACCTGAGCTGAGAAAGCGTCTTCCTGCTGTGTAACGAGTGACAAACCCGTCTTCGGTTTGGGTGTCGTGAGTCTGTAAGAGTGTGCAGTGCTACGGAGACCTCAACACAGGTGAGTTACTCGTACACTGGTGAATGGCAGCCCTGCAGTGAAGGACCTACAGCTGTGCCAAACATTGCAGGAGAATCTACAGATACTTCACTGGAATCATGGTACAGTGTGGCTTTCAGGGTCATTTACACTGCCTGGAGGGGAGATAGAGAGAGAGAGAGAGAGAGAGAGAGAGAGAGAGAGAGTGGGAGAGCGAGACAGGGTGAGAGATAGAGGGAAAGAGATAGCGAGGGGGAGAAAGGGAGAGAAAGTAAAAGAGGGAGCAAGACAGGGCGATAGAGAGGAAGATAGAGGGAGAGAGAGAGATAGAGGGAAAGAGAAGGAGATAGAGTGGCAGAGTGAAGGAGAGGGATAATGAGAGGGGGAGCGAGAGATTGAGGGGTAAGATAGGGAGGCAAAATACACACAGCATGAAAATATCAGTAACTTGACCACACCTCTTCACAAAAGACACCACCTCCTCACACCAGAAAAGCTGTGCCAAACACTGCAGGAGAATGTCTGATTTCCTACCTAATGGGACTTTTAATTTGTTAGCTTTACCTTTCAGTCATATTGGATGAAATATTGCATGGAAATTATTATCTTCTCAAGAGCAAAGGCTAATACTAGATGACAGTTCAAATTAGAAACATGTCACTTAAAACTGGCCCATCGGATGGTCCTATCTGGAAAAATAATGCTCAGAAGGAAAAATTCATCGAACTGTGGCTCATGAGACTTGGATACGCCAAATAAAACTTGGATCCAGCCCAAAAGAGCAGTTAAGTCCTGCATTAGCTTTGTACAGTTAAGCACTAATTGAATATAGTTACTAATTAGCGGCATCGTCTCTCCACTCCTTAAGGGAGATGCGTTCCTCAGAGGAGTAGCTCTTATTCAAGAGAGGAAGTAAGTGGATCAGCAAGTGAGTGGGGAACAAAGAAAAATGGTTCATTTAGATTTTCAACGGGATACAAGATGCTGAGAACTTCAGTGCTAATCACTGTAAATGGATGGATGTTACTTGGCTCAATCTGGACTACGAGGGGAATGTGGTAATGAGGACACAGAGGAATGGATCACACTCCATCACAGTCTGCTGCATGGCCATCAACTCTGTGGCCTCGAAATGACAGGTGGCTTTGGAGTGCCCTGTGAGAAAAGTGAGCCTTTGGGAGCAGGTCAGAGGCGGCAAACCCAGCCTGAACACAGACCCTGGAGGACCAGGGACAAAGGCAAGACTGTCACTGGAATGAACACGGCCATGTACTTGTTGACACAAACACACGTGAGTATAACTTCCATCCAGTCTTAGGACTTGACATCAAGTGTCAGTTTAATGAGTCATAAATACCTTTCATCACTGTTAAACAAAGAAGACACTATTATAACGGGCATTTTACTTTGTCATGTCAGATGAGTTTACTGTCCTGCTGAGGATGTTGTTTGGGACACTGAGCACAAAAATGTAAAAAACTAGCACCTACTGAAACATACACTCTGTGTCCAGACACAGACTCACGCAGACACACACTGCATACAGACAGAGTCATGCAGACACACACGCACGTGGAGCTTGGTTACACAGCCCTGCTGTCTCTCTCTCTCTGTCTCACCCCAGGCTCTCCTTATGTGTGACGTCAAGGAGACTTTTGGGTATCACAGTCCCAGGAGCAACAGCCTGACCATGCAGTGGGCGAAGAGGCACAGGAGGTTCTTGGCTGTACATACACTCCTCCTCGCTCGTTGCCCCAGGAGGGCATAAGGTTGGGGGGGGGGGGGGCGGGGGAGGGGGAGGCCACCAAGCACAGCCTTCTCACACCCCCCCCCCCCCCCCGCTTTTCCTCCCGGCCAATTCGCCCCGGCAGCAGGGGCGGGGGGGCCATGGGGTCGCCGCCCCCCCGAGGCAGCTGTCGGCCGCGCGCCCCCGGCCAACACC
>JAACJT020000052.1:18230423-18285832 GCA_009936485.2 Gymnarchus niloticus | reverse complement strand
GGGGGGCGGTGGAGGGGGATGCCACCAAGTACAGCCTTCTCACACCCCCCTCCCCACCCGCTTTTTCTGCCGGACAATTAGGCCAGGCAGCAGGGGTGGGGGGGCCATGAGGTCGATGCCCCCGCAAGGCAGCTGTGGGCCGAGAGCCTCGGGCTAAAACTTACAAATCGCTGCAGTTTCCTATCAAAGCAGCCATGGAGATGGTGGAGCCGCTCGGCTCGGTGAATAATTTACACAGCGGCGGCGTCAGTGCAAGGCCGGCAGCTCAGCCTTGCAGGGGCCACAGGGACACACCTGTCAGGGGCCTTGCTGCCAGATCCACGGGGCCTTTGCACTCGGGTCTGCGAGTAGTGGCGAGGGTGAGACCTACAGCCAAGCCCACCCTCCAGCACAGACACAGGTCACGAGGGTTCAGGGGTGGTGAATACGTCATCCTCATCCTCACGGTGCATAGGTCATCCTCAAAAACATTACTGCAAAATCGGCGAGACAGGATGCCACAGGGTCACCCTGCAGAAGTGCTAAACTGAGAATGGTACCCCGTCACCGTCCCAACCACACTAGGACTCACTGTCATATACATGTACGCTTGTGGAACAATGCCTACTCCACCCTCGCACGCAGGTCTGGACTGAAGCGGCACGTTTTACTTATTGACAGTCAATTCCCACATGCCGTACACACTGGCAGCGTCAATTCTCGGTGAGTGACAGTCACACCAACCGCCGGGTTCTGTACAACAGACTGCTTCTGACAGGTTCTGTGTACGGCTGTGAGCCTGCACACTTGCACCTTGGGCCATCTGCCAGGCTGGATCAAACATATGAACACAGTCACGCTCTTTACACACACCTCCAGCCTGTTATTACGGTCAGTGCGTGACTACAAGCCGCGGAACGTGGGGCCACTTTGGGTCAAGCGTCATTTGGCCGGAGAGGGAAAAACACAGACAGACACGGACAAGACAGTTCCAGAAAACATGCCGAGCTCTCGAGCTGTTGACTCTGGACTTCCAGGAAGGGTCAGTTTGGCTGAAGGACTGAAGTCAGTTTAATAGACTTCTATTCCCATAACTGGGCGGCTATAGAAAAAAAATCTCAAGAGTCCTTTTACAGGGGAGAGATTTGCAACGTTAGTTTAGTTTGGATAATCTTGCTTCCTTTATGGGGCATTATAATGTATTTAAAGGCATTACGGATGCAGTACACTGTGGCGAGCATACGCGTTAACACATGAAATAATCAGGGTGAGTCTAAGCATGATTATACGGCGTGTGGGGCATGTATATGCGAGTGCATGCCTGCACACATGTGCTAGGGAGTGCGTGTCTGAATGCGAGTGCCTGTAGAGCCACATCCAGCCTACAGAATAATGACAATAATTCCGTGTTCTTTATTGACCTCCATGGTGCGTGCAGCAATCAGGCAAATGCGCCGCAATCATGCTCCGTCGTGAGGAATTACTGCAGCGCGCAAGACGCACCAAGACAATCCAAATGCACACTTAAGTACACTTCGAAAAAATCATAAATCCCCGTGCCCCTCCGTCCGAAGTTCCACCTCCTGAGGATGAAACTCATTTCACTGCCTCTCTAGTCTCTCTCAGTGCGGAAGCGGGCAGTTTTCAGGACGCCTACGGGAATGCAGAGCTGTGGCCTGAACGGGCTCAAGCAGCCAACGCATTCTGCCGGATCGGGCATGACCGGCGCTGCCGCAGCCGCGAGCCACCATGAGACTCAGACGAATTAACCTGACCGCAAACGGGGGCTGCGCTCGAGCCGTCTGTCTGCACCAGCTGTCGTCACGGTGCCGTCGGGGACCACGTCAGCTATGGTATGGCTCCAGTATAGAATCACCTTCAGTTGTTCTGCCTTCTTGAATCTTCCAGATGGCTGACTGGTTCACGGGACACAGCAATTTTGGAGGATGGAAGTAGTATATGTAATAGATGTCTTGGTATATAATGGGCAAGCAAACTGAACACCACATAAAACAGCCATCTTGTTCTCTAACTCGAATGAACAATGCCAACTTTTAAGAGAACTGGACTGTTGTTCCCAAGCTCTCTGTCACACATACAGAGCAATCCTATTTTATACAATCACAAACTGGTCACAGGTGTGTAGAGGGGCTTAGCTGTACTTAAACCCAAGCTAACTCCTTAATTTGCTCTGCTTGTGATATATTGACCTCACTGTGCATCACTGCTAAGTGAATAAATGAAACGTAAATGGTTTTCTGCTTCCAACACATCCAAGTCCTCCCCGGACTGAGAGAAACACAATCCTGTAGACCAATATCGGTGCTCCCTTGGTCTAAATGGCCATAAAAATAAGATATCCCTACAGTTCCAGAGTGGGTATATGATCATTAGAGACCACCTTACAAAAAAGGGAATTGTGGGAAGTCAATCACCATGGTTCGACTGGACATCACAGAACGCAGCCCAGTTTATTTGTATCTCGTGTCTTGTGGGAGCTAGAAGCAGGAAAGGTACCGCAACAGACAGAAAAGCGACAAACATAAATAAACAAGTGAGCCCCTGACGAGCGGGTGCTGTTCATAATTTAGCAGATATCATAACGGGCATCTGATGCTTCTGCTGGGCCTTATTTACAATTCAACAAAGCATCACTTCGCCTTGCTGTCGTTTGAGCGGGCGAGAAGAAACGCTCCACTTCCTCAAGAGAATTCATTCCGTTAGAACAAAAATTTTGCCGGTCGTTTCTACGGAAACGTATTAGGGCCACTGAATTAAAAAAAAAAAAAAAAAAATAGATTTCATGAATGAAGTCGAAATGATTACAAGTATGAAGTCGGGCTGTTGGCAGAGGAGTGCTGACAGAATCGCTTTCAGGCTGGCATGCAGCATCAGTCCACACAGAAGGTCTACGTTTATTAGTTTCATAACCTTATTATAACTTAATATAATCAGTGGCTCTAATATCCTTCCACAGGTTTAAAATAATAAAAATAATGATAATCTGCACTTTATTCATGCTTTTTCCCATCTTGCTCTCCAAGTTGAGAGCCAAGAGTCAGTCTGCATGCAGCCAGTGTCCAGTGCCTCTGGCATAAGTGAGGTCAAGGGCCTTGCTCAAGAGCCCAACGGTGACATAAATACTCCTGCCAGCTGCAGGATGTAAACCTACGACCTTCTGCTCACAGGCACAGACACCAAACCCGCAGAGCCACATCACTGCCCCATTTCCCATACCGTGATTTACAAGATCTGTCGCAAACAAAGATGACACGTCTTTGGCACCGGCCGATGAAGCACCCATATCTGGTTCTCATACTCTAAGCCAAGAATCGGGGGCTTTGAAGGTTATGACGACAGAGTATGAGGCAGCACCCAGGAGCGTTGCCCCCCGGTCATAATTATACGAAGATGTGGTGGCTGATTCTTTGCCGGTGCCACCACAAAGCAACGAGCCATGAGGTGGAGGAGCTGAGAAATGCTGTTGTAAAACATGGCAGACAGGCAGGGGAGGTGAGGATGTGTTGGCACTGAACACGACCGCCGGAGGATCACGTAAAGCCTGCCTGTAAAATAAAGACCCCCTGGCCCCCCTTGGCACTCCTGTCTCCTGGTTACGATGTTTTACTGGGGCTCCTGTTTACGGTCTCTCGACATGCCGCAAAAGAGCCGTGATGTAACACCATTAAAACTTGAGGAGGTACTAGATACTGTGATCGGCGACGCCAAGGTCATCCCTGTGGCGGCCTGAAGTTTCCCTCTCTTTGTTTGAAAGCCTGTAGACATCCGTGGCCCACTTGGGTGCTCCGGCAGCGGGTGTGGAGGTGGGTACCCGTCCCCCAGCTTCAGCACACTGCTCCGTTTCGGGACTTCGGGTGCAGCTCTATAAACAGTAGCCCCAATCTGGTCTGCGAGTTGCTTAGTCGACAGAGCTTCTTAACACGTGCTGTAAATCCTGCGCTTTGGCAAAAGGTCAGTGCCGTCTGCGCTGATCCCCAGCACGTTCTGTGGCTTTCACTGCAACAGCGTTTTTGCTGGCTGGGCCACCCATGATCACTGTTTTTAATGCGCACCCCATGGCCGGGGCACAACAGGGGGGTTTACTCAAAGTCTGCTGCTTCATAACCCCCCCATCAAAGTTGTTGTACAGTCATCTTGACGGCCCTCTCAGAAAGTCAGTATGGAGTGCTAGGACCTTCTCTTGCTGTAGTGTGGCTTTCAGACACTCACCCATTACAAGGCTGGTGGCCTGAGTGCAGAAGAACAGCTCTCGGCATCCCTGACCATACAGACCAAGCCGGCACCAAGCTTACGGCTGACTTCACGTACCTCGATTGGATGTGACTGCGCAGCCACTGGGGTGTGTGCATCCCCTACTCTGCATACGATTCAGCAGCCTTTCCCTTTAAGTTTCTCACCTTTATCCCGACTGAGGCTCATTATGCCACACTGCAGCTGTCCCGCATGCAGCCACTCCACATGTCAGAGACACGCTATTGGAGAGCGGTCCGGCCCTCGACTCGGAAATAACAGCACGCTTAAATTATTTAAAAACAGCAAGCCAATAAATATCTGAGCAGAGGTTAATTTATAAGGTGGAAGCCAGCCACAATTACCCTGCCGCACAGCTTCCCATGCCCCCAGGGCTTCAGTCTAAAATGTCAAACAGAGAAACTACTTCTCGGCACTGAGCGCTGCAACAAATAACTGGCCTCTTAACTAGCTCCCTGAATGCCACGCCACCATCTCAGCCAGTGTCAGCACGTGCCTCCTCCTCCATCACAATATGCTAAATATTTTCCCAACATCCGTGGCTGGATTGAATGGGGGAAATGATCTACAGAAAACAGCCACCCATCTTATCCAGCATTCCTTTCTGCAGTGTTTACTGAATAGAACAGCCATACTTTACTTATGGGCAGGTTTCACACATTCCATCTTGCTCGCCATTTACAAGTGAAAGCAGATCTTGGGGTCAGGGAGCAGGGTCAGCCAGCATCCTGGAGTGAATGGGGTTAAGTGCCACTCTGCCGACTGTGGGATTAGAACCAGTGACCTTCCGAACACGAGCACAGAGTCACACAGCGCCCCCTGATGGGTGGCACGCCCCCAATTCAGCCATGCAGCAGCCTGACAAGACTAAACACCAGCATGCCAACACCATGTGCACCCCCCTCCAGCCCCCAACTGAATCCATAAGCCGTTTAAGGCCGCGCAGGGCGCATTTAAAACAAACACCATGAATTTTTTATCATAAATAATCTCTCCCTTCTGATGCCTAAATGCTTTGTAACATCTTGTTAGCTAATTGAATAGGAGCAGCAGCCGGGCCCACCGAATGAGAACTGAATCTATCAAGGCTCATCGCCGAGAGCTTCCCGGGGTTTACCATTTGCAGCTCCACCAGGCTCTGCGGCGGATGGGCATCCCGTCCAGGGTGATCCCCTGCCAAGGGCCCCTCTGCTCACATGTGGGTAGAGGCGCCTGGATGACTGCAGCCCTGTACTAGGTAAACGATTGCGGATGATGAATGGATGGATGGATGCTCCGCTTGCTGCATTGCCTTTAAAGTTAGCCAATCAGAATGCACTTCACTGTCAGGCAAACAGATGCTCTCAGCTGCTGCTGTTTGTTAATGTGTGATGCTTTTGATAAATATACCTGTTCCAAAGAGAGAAACATCTGAAGGCAAGTACAGTGGCTCTTTTACAAATACGCTACAGGACAACAACAGACTCCGCCAGCTTTCTCATGTGTCCGCGGCAAGGTCCGGACTGCCAACGGGACACCCTCTGTGTGTGGAGTGCTTCCTTCCCATGCGGGATGTGGCGCGCGGTGATAATGCAGCTGAATACAGACAGCATCGCCATTCATGGTGAGTCTCTCACACATGGCTCATGCACGCAGAACACGGGGTTTGAGCAAGACTGAATCTCATGGAGGAAGCTTCTTCTATGGCATGAAAGGCATGGATAAAGTGCTTATTCATCCTAGGGAAAGCTGGTGCTTACTCCACCTTACAGGAAGCCCTCTGTGTGTGTCTGTGTGTTGTCTCCACTCCTAGCACTTGTTTACAGCTCTCCTTTTGGGCCTAATGCAAAACAATGAACCGTTGAGGCCGTGGTTCCCCACCCCCCGTGGACGAGCTTGCCTCCCACATCGCGTGGAGAGCCCAAGGACAAACAGGCAGTTAGGGTGAAAAAGCTTCTTGATCCCAGACATCAGGGCAAATGTGGAGCCAAGTCTCAGACTAGTAGCTGAGAGGAAGTGACAAGAGAGGTGGAAAGGGAATATATTAATACTGTCAGCCCTCCTGAGGTTCTCCTAGCCTTCTCTCTAACAAGAAGGAATTCATTAACCCTTAACCCGCTAATTAAAGTGCTTCAGCAAAGAACTAAATGGCATAGACGCTTTTTTTTTTCCCCCCTAGTCTGCAACAGGAAGGAACCGTGAAAATAGAGGCTATATGCGAGGACAGTTTTCACTGTGACACACCGGCTTGTCATTGGGGGTTAATTTGTAGATTTTCTGTATGGTCACGTCAGAAAAAATGGGCCATACTTAATCTCCACCCCCTCCATTTTCCCTCAGAGGAAAATACATACTCATATACATACTTGCCCTATTTATTCTGTGTAGCTTGGGGAAACAAGAAGAAATTTTGTGTACGCAGAGCATCAAGTGTATTGACGAGTAATTATTTTAACCCTTAAATGCATAGCCCAGGTCTTTAGTGACACAGGGTCATGTGATCACCCCAGCATTTTGGACATAACTTTGAGTTTACCCTCCTCTCTCCAGGCATTCTTCAAAAAGCTTATTTTTCATAATTTGCTACTTTTAGATCACCGAAACTGTCAAATATACTCATCTTTGAAGCCTCTCATGCAACTGGGTTGTGATATGTAATAGTGTACAAAATTGTTCATTTCAGGGTTTCGAAAACCCCAACTAAGTCAGAAAATCATCATTCAAAAAACGTTTGGTGTAAATTTCAGGCATTTGTGAGGTTTTTGTTTTTTTTGCTAAAGCGTTATGTGTATGCGCAGTACGCACCACCGAGTCTCTCTGTGATGAGCAGACAAAAACAAAGCATTTTGGGGGAGGGACTGACAATTTCAATGACAATGCAGACTGATATTGATCTTATGCTGAAAAGAAGATACCAAAACCATCTGTGAAATAGTAAAAAAAAAAAAAAAAAAAGTTGATATTTTGAGAATAGTTTGAGAATGGTTTCTAGTTCATTTTGTGCAATTTTTGTGCCAGGTTGGTAACAACCTGAGTTATGCAACGGTGGTTGTTGAAATTTCCATGTGGGTTAATCGGTGCAATCTCTGAGCAGCTACCAGGGCCCCAAAACGACAAGGAAGCAGATGATGAAGGGACTGTGATACTCTAATATCAGCATTATGCCCTTTGTCTTAAAGTCGGAAGTATGGTGTGTCACTGCTGCAACAATGCATCAATAAAACAATTAGTGAGGAGCAAACTGAGACAGCATCCAGGGTTCTCTGTAACATTCATCATGAAAGCGTGGAGCGAAGTCCTTCCCATCCCTCACCAGGTGGGGGTGTGGGTCTGCTGGGGGCACAGCATGAACAGGTGTGCCACCGTATTGGCTGAGAAGCTGGCAGACCATTGCTGCAAGGATTCTGGGTACTACTTTGCCTCTCCGTGAATCACATTAATCCCTCGATTAAAAGAAACAGTAGCCGTGATGATGGTGGTATAAAATGCAGCCGTCCAAAGGATATGTTGCTCTACAGCAGTCATGAGATGGACATGAGTGAACCCATAACCAACGGCATCCCATGTGACCCTGACCGTGCTCAGCCATTGGCTAGCTGTGATCTAGCTCGGGAATGACAGGTCCTGGAGTGAGAGGCTCAACCAAACTGGGTCAGTGTTGACAGTAATATTTCATCTTGGCAGTAGGAAATCATCTTTCGTGAACAAACAAAAAGTGTTAAATGTGACTCCCTTCAGCACTGTTACATCTCATTCAAACACAAACTGCCTGAAACAGAAAATCAATATGACAAAGCTGGCTGTTCTTAAGGGCGATATCAGCACTGGGTAAT
Source organism: Gymnarchus niloticus (assembly GCA_009936485.2). Taxonomy (NCBI): domain Eukaryota; kingdom Metazoa; phylum Chordata; class Actinopteri; order Osteoglossiformes; family Gymnarchidae; genus Gymnarchus; species Gymnarchus niloticus. Next base: position 18,277,769 of record JAACJT020000052.1, on the reverse strand, counting down.
GTCACAACCCAACACCCAAATTCCCTCGTCGTCTGCCAGTCATACTGTGGATATAACTGAATGAACCCTGAAAACTCAAACTTGGGCAGGAGAACTCATGCCAGAGAAATTTGGGGGGGGGGGGGCACTAATATTTCAGACAAGTGTTTATTCCCACCATTTCCTTCTCAGACACTGCTAATCCTACTCAAACACCATGCCACACCGTTCTCTGAGACCGAGAGTCCACTTGCTAAAGTGGGGGTCCATGCTCCCATTATCCTGTCCGTACCTACGCCATGGGCACCGCCCTGTCTGCTCCACCTTATGGACAGGTGCTGGGGTACGAGCGAACGGGCGGGCGCCAGGCAACCCCCCCCCAATTAATCACAGTCAGCCGTGCCTGAGCACACCAAGGTGCTCCAGACCCTTGTCTCAGACTCTAGTATTTTTGCCATCTCTGTCTCTGTCTGTGGGGTGGGGGTTGGCGGCAAGCGCCTGAAGGGCTAACACGGTAAGTCAATGTGAAATTATCTCAGCGGGAGAAAGCCACGTCTCGCAGCAAATGATTTAAGGCGGCGATTTATCACACTCGCGTGACTCCGACGAACGTACGGATCGCCTCCCGCATCAAAACTGTTGGAAGGAGAGAAGCTATTTTTATTTTTGGGAGGGTGAGGCAGGGATGGAGTGAACTGGCTGCTCCCTCCTCTTCCTCCCTGGCACCCGGCATTTCCTGTGGCATTGAGTGTGTGGAAATGTATCTAATGACCTCTGGGGTGGAGCTTAAACAACATTCAGGCCATCTGTTTTTGTCTGAACACAGAAGCCTGGGAAACACTTAACAGTTCAAATCACTTCCCTTTTCCCCTTCGCCTTTGCCCTGCAGTATTAGCAAAGACATCATTAGCGCCTAGAAAATACATCCACACTCGCTGGAGCCCCTGATTAAAGGGAGGATGATAACGAGGAATTTTAATGAAATTTTCAGCACTAATTTAAAGTGTATCTCACTATCAAACCGGTTTCACTCCATTTCCGGTGGGATGACGATTTGAATTTCATGCTATGTTTTGGTCTTCTCTCCACATTCGGCGAAGGCTAGAAGACCGGAGAACTGGGCTCGTGGAAACCGGCCAGCTATCAAAGGATCTCGGATCAGAACCATGGACTTTGGCTCAGTGCATTCGGCTACGGTTAACATAAAAAAACAGGGCTCACATACACATACCACAGCAGATCAGCAAGTGGACAAAAACACAATTTTACTTTGAAATTATTTCGTATGCTAAAAGGATGGTTGAAATGTGCCCGGTTCACAATCAAATTCGGTGGGGCACTTATGGGCATGCTAAAAACACACGGTATGATGGGCAGGATCCAGGCCCTGTACACGCTGGAGCAGATTTTTATCACGCATGTATCTGGCAGCAAGCGTGTGCTCTGTCAGAGCACCAGACAACCAGAGGAAGATAATCGTGGCAACAGGCAGGCGAACCCACTGGCATATGCGTGCCGAGAGATATGATCTGGGCACTTGAGTGTGCTCCATGCGGCAGCCCTGACACGCGGCTCTGTGGTAACATGGGGCTGATAGCTGAGCCTAAGATAGCAGGCGACTGTCTCAATTCCCCTGATTAATGGGCCACGTTTTTCAGCTCGCGAATGCTGTCTGAGGAGAGGAGCATATATGGTACTAACCCGATCCTGCATCACGAATGACTGACAGCATCAGGCTCATTTGAAGTCATGCCCCGCCCATTCCATTTGGCTCCGCCCCCACAGCCCCCCCCCAAAGCCCAATCCACTGCCTCTTATGAATCCAGCCAGTTCTCCGGAGACTGAGCACAGCTACAGCGGTCTGTGTCTTCACACCACAGAAAAGAAGGCAGCGGTATCTGCTTTGGCCCCGCTTTGATCTTCGCCAGGGTTTAACATAGTAGCTCCTTTATCCAGGCATGATGTGATGAATGCCCGGAAAACCCAGGGTTTTCCCTGCGTAACTGTACAAGCAGCTCACTCTGGGATGAGGCTCAGAGCAAAACGACGTGGGCGTCTCAAATGCGACGTGCCGGAGCCATGCAGGACAGGGCCTCTGGAACCCGGGGTTACACCCTCCTGATCTGATGCTAACCTTGGAATTAATCTTGACTGATTTACTGTTTAGACAATCATTTCAAGTAACTGAACAAAGAGAGGAGAAAATCAAACATTCAGAGATCCCAGTCGGCCTAACTGCATGTCTTTGGACTGGGAGAGGACATCTAAGCATGCACTCGGACCCTCAACTTAGGCAGCAGTCCCACCCATCAGCCACTGAGCCTGTCCAAACACAATATCATCATCATCATCATCATCATCTCCTTCGTCGGCATCAGTTTCTTAAATGACTTCTTTCAGTTCATCGGAAGGATTAATAAAAATACAATTAAGTGGCAGACTTCGAAAGGTTGGCATCGCCAATGCCACACTATTGTGCATTTCACATCAGGTACAAGAATTAAAATTAGAAGTTATTCTGCCATTTCTCCTGAGTTGTTCGAAGGCCACAGTGCAGAACAATGGATGACCTTATCCTGGTAAGGTGGCCATGTAAAGCTGGCACTGACCTTTAAAGTACATTATGCTAATAAATAGCAGTGGTGAGGAAGGCTCGCCATACAAAAGGACCTGTGCAAGAGACTTGAGTTTTAATCAGTCTGCAGCTTCATCTAGAAGAATTTCGAGCCACATAATTGCTCCCAAAAGGAAGGTCTCACCTACAAAGCAGGTGCGAGGTGCAGTTATTAGAAAGAAGCATGCCACGCTTTCTTGACGGTCCCCAAGAGTGAGGGAACCTGACTGTTGGGGGGGGGCCTCGCTCCGCTGATGTATGCTGGGGCATCTTGGGAGCCGCACGGGGCTTTAAGTAGTGCTGAGTGCGGTTCTGATAGGTACAGACCTTGGACAGGCGCTGACAGCAGATTGTCTGTGGTACAGTTCATACTTTTATTTACTCGGGGTAAAAATGAACAACTATAATGAAGGACCAGTAAGAATCCACTGTGAACAGCATTGTCACTCACTGAGGAATGTTTCTATCCAGTCAGCAGATAACCCAGGAAAATCAAATCTGAGGCACGAAGCTTATAGGAAAATATGTCTTGTTTTAAAGGTCAATTTTTTCGGGGGGCATGTTTACATCCTGACAACCTCCCTCAAACACACACTGTCACCAGGGCCCTCACTGCCCTGTCCTTTCAAGGTGATGTCAGTCGCACCCTTTGATTATGGCAGTCCAAATGCTTTCAATTTCTGCTAATCACTGCAAAATCTTCAGGGGAAAACAAAAAAGAAAGAAAAAGATTATCCCTAAAACGATTAGTCTACTGTTTCCTCTTCCGAGAGCCACAATTGATTCCGCGATAAACAAGAGATTTATGGCCATCGATCCTAGGCTTTCTTCCTGCGGCCCACAAGATGCGATCCTGAATGCCTTTGTAGTCTCTCTGTAAATACGGGGACATCAACGAGAAAAATGGGAGTGCCATGTAGGGTGGGTGGCGTCTATCAAGACCCTGGGTAAGCTCACTGGGGTCATTGTTAAGGTTAGCGGCTTGGCTTCATATGAGATGGTGGATACAAAGGCTTGGCGTAAAGGTTAAGGCATCACGTTCCACACCAGGGTGTGCTCCACGTGGTTAATTATACTACTTAAGCAGAGACTTACACAGTGACCATGGGATTTAAGTGTACCTTACATGTACATTCCATTATTTCCTGGCTTGTTTGAGATGGACGGCTCCTCAAAAGGTCTAAACGAGTGTTTTGACCATTTTATGACATGTCGAGGCACAAATAACAAACAAGCATGTCAGTGGTCGGTAAAGCGTGACATTTCCCAGCACACAGTCCGGCTCGGTCGCTCTGTTCACCTGACGGCGCAAGACCCGCCATTAATGGCCTAACAGCATGTTAGCATTTCACTTGATTATGCCGCAAAGAGAAAACACGTGTCAGTAACACACAGGCTGCCGGAGGCGACAGGCGGCGCCTGCGTTGGAGTGCCGAGAGAGGACAGTGCCCCCTGGAGGAGCACTGCCGTCAAGACAAAGAAGCTGAACCAGGTTATTGATAATAACGGGGAGGTGGGCAGGGAGGAGGGTGATGGGGTCTGCCTCACTGGACAGTGATCAAAGGCGAGTGCGGGTCTATCAGCAGGTGGGGCCCAGGACCAGTGGAGGGATGGTTTATTCCAGGAACCCAGGGTCCACACACTTCGCCTGGTTACAAAGAGGAAGAGCTAAATCTTTAAACACCCTTTGGGAACATGAAGAGTCTTTCTGGACTGGGAGAGAATTTCAAAGCAAATGACTCAAAATAAAGCAAGGGCTTCCCTTCCGGGGGCTCAGAAACTTCTACGGTGCATACATGTAGGAGAGCTTGGGAAGAGGCGGCCCAGGGTCCGTGAAAGGGGAAGGACATGTCTACCAGCACTCAGTCCCAAGGCATTTGTGCGCATACCCACAGCGAGTTGCCTGTATGACACAAACGCCCGACTCCACTGATGCCCATCGACCACAAAGATCAAATTTATCATGTCATTAGCTCAGATTGAAATTCCCCATATCATCTTTGCTTGAATTGTAATCCATCACTTAGGGCTTTGGTTAGAAATTTTAAAAAGGCGGCCATTTTTTTTCAATGCATTCTACGACTCCTTAGCTTGCCTCAGAACGCCCCCATGAAAGCACATTACTGCAGTTAATTGTTCAATACCAAATCAATGCACCGCGGGTAATTTGAACCTTTAACTCAAATGAATATGTGCCATTGTCTCCGTTTACCGCTCTAATTTAATGTCGCCTGTGATGAATGATTGGCTCCGTGTTGCCATCTCCACCGATTGAGGTCACCGTCGCCATCAAAGGTGGTAATGGAATAGTTAGTGCCAATTTCCGCCCCTAATTTCCGTCTGCGAGATCCCAACCTCAGCCTGTCTCACACCTCTGCTGTTCTGGCCAGGCATCATGGTGTCGACCGCGCCACTTAAAAAATAATATCAAATAGCTTTGGAAAACTTCCCGGTACAGACGAGCATCATATGGATGTTAAAAAGGCTCCCGCAAAAACTGCTTTAGCAGTGCCCCGAGCATACAAAAGTGCCCTCAAACACAAACTGCGGGAAGACACAGGGGCTCATAACGGTCACTCAGGATGAGACGACAGGAAAAGCGTGTCAAACAGAGGAGCATGACTGATGATTACTCTCCCGTTGTTCATCGGCACGTGCAGGTTGAGTCACATCCATGAAGGAATGATAGGTCTGGTTTTAAGTTCAACCAGATTTGGAGTATCTGGCTGTTTAAATGCGTCTGTGGATATTATGGGATGGTGGCAAAAAAAAGCAAAAATATAAAACGTCTGGCAACGAATAACTTCCCGAGTTCCTTCACGAATGATTAGAGAGAGCGCATCACAAAGGCATGCCGACGAAAGCATTGTGTCCGTCTCCTCACCACACAGAAAATGAAGGCTTCATTCAAAGCCTAATGATGCTCTTTATAAAGCAGAAAGAATGTTTGGGAAAATGTTATTTAAAATAATACATTAAGCACCATAATCTTGGGACACAATTTTCCCTCCCGAACATAAATTTGATTTTGTAACATCTCGAAGAAAAGAATCTTTTAGCAATTCCATAATTACTCTATTGCGCTACATCAAAAGGGAACCAATAATAGTCGTAATTTAGTCTATTCACGGCAGTTGTCTGGTAAAGTCCAGCGCTCTTCCTCTCACACATTTCATTCATTATTTATAATTCAGCGGTGATGTAGGGATGACAATGCCATTGTCTTTACACTTGCTGGTGATTTGGGGCATCGCCATCGGTGCTCTGAGTGTCCGAACCACCTAGGGTACATCAGAGCCAGGGTGGGTGGTACTTAAACAATGCACACCAGTTGAAGGCTTTGGGCTTTGAGAACTTAAGAACCTAATTATCTTCTGCAGATTAATACGATTCCTTTTTTCCCCAAATCATCTCAGGACTTTTAAAAACAGGACATGACAAACATGTCAAATGACAGACTTTTTTTTTTTTAATTTGAAATTTGGAGAGAAAATATTCTCTTCTTCATTCAGTATACATAGATTCCTCAGCTGTCTGAAATAAGTGGCTAGAAGTAAAAAAATCCCTCGTTTTTGTTTGTGTCTCCAGATTAACAAGTTTACAAATGCATTCAGTGTCAAGTCACCCACAAACATGCGTGTGCGTATGTGACCACGTCTGACGGCACGTCATGCACATCACTGCATTCTCATCACCTGTGTTATGCAACATAAATGCATTAATATGTATAGGTATGAATGTGCATTGGCATGGGTGCCCAGAGGTGCGTGAGTGGGCAAGTGTGTGATAGCGACTGAACCTTTGTGTAGCATCACGCTTTAAGCGCAACTCCGAAAAGAGGGAAGCTACACAAGCGAAGGCAGACGATTCTCATTGCAGAGACCCAGCACTCAGAGAGAAGTCGAAGATTCAGTGAGAAGACGGCACCCTGAATGTGGAGCCCCAGTGGCTGGAGAGAGGGATATGGAAGAGCTGATGGGAAAAACAGTGCCTGGAGAGAGGGGCCCCGGAGCCCAGGGTGGGAGACGGTGCCTGGAGAGAAGAGTTCTGTTTGAAAGAAGACACTGGATGGCAGACATTCCTGCTTTGTACCAGGACATGTCGTCTTTGGATACATGGCAAACTGCTTGGGAATGACAGCAAAGAAGGAAGCCTTCAATCTGACTCCTCCAAGTAAAGGCAGAGTTTTATTAAGGAGTAGGGACAGCATGCATTTTTAAAAGCTACTCAATAAAATATCATAGTTACATATTCCTCCGTATTATAATGATATAAATATTTAAATTTAAATGCATTCCAAGAAGGGGTTTCGTCTGCGTCGGGGCATCAAAACTCATTTCCTACTTACGCTTTCTTGTCATGTTTATCTACATCCATGTGTGGGATATATTTCACCATTTTAAAGACACTTAATGGAGCCCCTGGATTTTGGGTTAACACACGACTCCTGAAGCACACTCATCTGTCTTCCCATCTCCCTCAGCAATGGCATCTGACTCCTTGGAAAACTTTGAAAAGTGAATTGGATGCAGGCTGTCTGTTTCCTCTCTTTCCAAGCCTGGGCGCAACTTGGGCACAAGTGACACTCGGATTTTGCAAATGTCTCCACGCCACACAGCAACTAATCAAAAAGCACCATTACAAATACAACCAACAGCAACCAGTGTGCTTTTACCTATTTACATCAGGGTCAGAATAGCACCGTGCTAAAATTTAGCAGCTCTAGAGAGGAACATTTCAGCTTAAAAATAAAAACATTTTGGTTGGTGAGAATGATAACTGACTTTCTTATAAGGCTGAGCTAAACCTCAGAAATTTAAACTGTCTGATCTTGTTCTGTGATGGCAGTTACCACTCCAAGAGTAGAAATGGACAAATGTTGAGAGAGAGAGAAAGAGGGAGAGATAGAGAGAGAAAAACCACACACACACACACACACACACACACACAAAAAAAAAACGCTGAGTACAATGTTCATAACAGACGAACAGCAGAAATGTCTTCTGAAGCCCAGAAACGTTTCACTGAAGGATGAGGAGGGGTGGGAGAAAATGAAAGAATTTTTGCTTTTTCTCAGTTGTAGAACTGAGCAATGCAGAGAGAGAGAGAGAAAAAGAGAGATTAGTGAGAGAGAGATGATGGAGTACTGTGAAGCAGAAAGATATGTTCCTCGTTAGAGCAATTAAAACAAGTTTCCACCCTCCACGCTCGTGTTTTGGGGAGGGAGAAAAAACACAACTCTGAGAACCGAACAGAACAGGGGGGAGAGGAAGGGTAAGAAGGTGCTGGAGAGGCAGCAAACAGATTTATAGGACGTAATATGCCAACCGCTGGGCTCGGAGTACTGTGAATTGTTCTCAGCGTGTGAATAAATCACCGTTCCATGCACCGCTCCTTCCAGGGCTCATAATTAAAAAGACAAATGTATCAATTAGAATATGGTGACTGCGGCAAGCCAAGTCTGAAATCGAACACTTGTGGTTGAACGTTGGGCAAAATCTTCATCACACACGGTTATGAATGCAATCAATTACCGCAGACTGCACGGCGAGGTGCGTGCTGCATTCAGAAATGCACGCTACCCGTGCAACGCAACGTAAATAAAGCACGGTTTATTTTTTGGGTGACCTCATGTGTATCTGGCTTGGCAAGACAAATGCATGTATCGCCGATTGAGAGGTTGGGGAGGGACTGTGTGTTCACCGTCACAGCACATGTCCTTAAACACGCATGTCAGCAGTGACACAGTGATGTGTCATGTGGGCTCTCCAGATGTATCAAGGATCGGCTGAAAACTAGCAGTCTGACAAAACCTCAAATCCAGACAGACTGGTGACAGGACCCTGCACATCACCAGAAAATATTTTTACAGCTGGAACTGGGGAGAGGACTTAAAAATTGATTCAATTTTTTAGACAAATACCATAAAAATATTAAGGACACAAACATGCTGTAGGTGCAGACACAGCCATGTAACCAAATTCAGAAATTAAGAAATTACAATTACCCCACGACCCTGACCATGGTAACTGATTTCAAAATGAATGGATGGACAATTACACTGCAAGCCGTTCAGCCTGAAAAAGGACTTTGATCTTTCACCAACATACAAGGACGACGTCCACCAAAAGACATCCTCGGTGGCGGTGGGGGGGGGGACCCCCAGAGGCCACCTCGAGAGGGGCTAATGAAACCTTTATCTGAGACACAGACGTCGTCACATCTATCAATCACCCAAAGGTCAGATCTGAAATTACAATGCGGCGTTAGAGCAGAGATGTATCTCTAACTCAGCGTTAACTCGTGGAGGCCAGGCAGTCACCGCATGCATGGCGAAACCGGAAAAAATGCCAAAGTGCAGGAGGATTAAGATCGCGTGCTGCGTGAGATGCTTCGCAGCCACCCGGAGAAGTGCACACCGACACGCAGCTGGGTTTTCACGTCCCACCTTGACCTGGAAAGCGCCCACCTCCATGGGACCGGGGATGTGTGTGTGGTATACATGCACGCGTGTGTGGGTGGGAGGGCTTTGATGCGGGTTGGGGGGGGCACGAGTGGGTCGAGCGCATAGAGGGCGAAGCGGACGGCAGAATGACTGTCTCCAGACTCCTCAGATAAAACAGATACAAGCACTTGGCATTTGCAGCACCGAGAGGCCGGCTTGTTTGTGGGCCCTAATGAGCACTCAGGCTCCATTAATGAGCAGACTGTAGCCATTATCATCACCATTTCAAAAGACGACGTGGCCCTAAACAGCTCGCCATATTAGCCGCCATTGCCCTTGTTCTTCCATTTGATCAGCGCCGGTAGCTGGCATTTGGAGCACTCAACCCCCCCCCCAGGACCCCACATCCGTTCTTTTTTATCCCTCCAACTGTAAAATTAGTGAGAGAAAATTAGTGAGAGAAGCCGTGACCCAGGGACAAGCCAGGATAAGATCACGACGAGAGGTTACTGAACGTCGGAAAAGAGACACTTTTTAAAAGCGTAAATATGTGGGGGTTTTTTTTTCGGTAAACCGCAAACCTGTAGCAGAAGGACGCTGGGTTCGTTCTCGCAGCGTTTCCCTACAAGACATCAAAGGGCCAATTAACTCCCCCGTGAAACCGGGTCGCGGCGGCGCTCTGGAAGGTTGTCAGGGGTTGCGACAGTCGCCCCCCGCCGGGGCGTCCGCCGCGCGCCTCCGCTCGTGACAGCCCCCTTTGAAGCGCGCGCCATTCTCTTCCTCCTCTCAATCTATTAAAGACTTTTAATTAGCTCGCCGTCCCCGTCGCCGCTGCCCGCCTCGGCGACGGCAGAGCGGGACGAGGGCCCTGAAAGGATAGACACGCTTTCATTTCCAAACGTGGCACTTGGTTTCGTCCTGCCTCCTCTTTGTGTCCTCTCCCTTTGTCGCCGACGAATTATTAAAATGTTAACATGACGGTGGAGTCTTTGGTATTTAAGACAAAAGGGTAGCAGGATCAGGTGGCAGAAGTCACTCGGCAAACTGCGAATAGAAAAATTATAATCTTCAGTCCGATTCCCCACCACCCCCCTGGCTCTGCGTCCTCGTCACCTTTGTCACCTCGGGACATGCGTGACGGGATCGTCCAGTATTTTCCTCAGTCGAAGAAAATGAACGAAATGTACGAAAGTCTTAATTTTGATTCAGATAGAAATATTCGCCATAAACGAGGCAGCAATATTCGTAAAAATAAAAACGCGGTAGTTATCGTCAGCGATGGAGACCTTTGAGGACGGCGCCAAAAATGATGCAAGGCACATTCCTCCTTAAAAAAAAAGGCAGTAAAAGGTGTGACACTCAGCGGCCAGCGACTGTCACTTTAAGGAGCGAAGTCCGGCCCTGGCGCCGTGGCCTCGAATTACCGCGCGAGCCTAAATTAGCAGCGCCAGCGTTATCCTTTCATCACCCCGCCGAGGAGGAAGAATTCTCTTTGCTTTCTTGACAGTTCTATCTGACAGGATTTTACATGCAGCCCCCTCTGCCTTTCCTGCATTCAACTGTCAGACAAAGAAATTAATACCCCAAGTGACTGTATTTTAATTAAGCAATTTCATGCAAATTACAAATTTTAGATTGTCAAATAATATATTGAGCGGAATTGTAGGCAGGCTGATCTGATATGCATGGAGTGTTATTCTTTCGGGCGCTGTGCACACATGGAAAATGAACAAAAATGCTAATTTCTAATCTATTATGCAAACAGTGAGATACTTACATAGATATACATGCTTTTCCTGGCATAGCTAAACATGGAGCTTTAATGTGTTTGATGGGTGAATTTTAAAGCAACCTTTGTTTTTTTATTTTCTCCTTGTGTCCCAAATGGCTGACACTGAAGGAGTTTGTCCTGTTTTACTGGCAGGGTGACAGAGGATGTCCAACATTCCCAATTTAACTGCACCCACAGAACACATTATGAATAGTCTACTCAGTCCCCTCCCATCCACCGGCAGAGTTTGGGACCTAAACAAGGCGAAGCCTGGATTACCAGGAGCTAAGGGGAGTGAAGTGTAAACTGCAAGCGACAACACAATTGCCCCAGAGTCCCAAGATTAGATGTAACCTGCTATTCTCATTGCCTTTGCCGGCATCCTGTGGACAACCTAAATCTCATGGCAGCAAACTTCTTACTTTGATTCTACCTAATATACCCATCTTTCTGATTTTTTCCTCTGCACACAAATGGCACTTCTGAATTCTGTAGTGTACGGAGTAAGATTTACCTTTAGCCTGTGCTTCCCATGTGACTCTGTAGTGTACAGAGTTATCTCTAGCCTGTGCGATGCTGTAGTGTAGGAAGTGTTTCCTTTTATAAGTAATCTCAGTGTATTTCTCACTGTGCTGTACCATAGTTAGCATTACCTTTTGGCTACACTGCCTAAGCTTTTCTGTACGGTAGTTTAATTACTGCAATTAAGCGAGTGCTAATCAGAATTTCAGGGTGCCAGAAGCAATATTCCAGGAGAAGATTAGGGAAAACATCTGGCTGTTCTCTTCATCTCTGTGTTCTGAAGCCACATGCTTCAAAGGGGAAACGGAAATCAGTGTTGTTGCAACTAATTTGCCAGCAATTAAGTCTTATGTTAGGTCAAATCATTTATGCGGATAAAAGAAATATGCTAATTCACATTTATTTTCAGATGTTTATTGCGATTAAGATTTTGCCTAGTAAGATGCAAAAATATGCTTTTAATTAAAGGCAGACTCATTATGAAATGTGCGTCTCACCCTATCAATATTACATAATGTTACTTAACACTTTCACATACTCAAAGTCATGATGCAGTTTCATATTCTGAAACAATTAAAGGATTATTTTGTACCTCAGCGCGTCCAGCTGTGACATTGTAGAATGTACTGTTTGCACAGTAACACAAAAAGATAAACACCAATGCTTAACAAAGACCAGATACAGTTTAAAACTCCTAACCATATATCAATTGATAAACCACGACATACTCTCAGAGAATGCAATGTCCACATAAGCTTTAATAAGACAAGATTTAACATCTCTGAAATTTGTAAACGACAAACTCTGCAACCAAGCATTTTATTTCTGAATTGGGCACACATGCAGCTGACATGGGAAAACGTGTTGTCACACAAGCAGAGCCAAGCAAAAAATAAATAAATAACGCAAACACGTACTGCTCTACATAAACTGTGCCTAACAAGATCCACTGCAAACAGCGGCAGCATTAACAAGTATGGGAAAAATATCTTGTGGTGGGAAAAGATACTTTGCTTTATAGGTACAATCTGTCATCCATAGCGAGAACCATCAGATGGCTCATTTCACAAACAAATTAAGTAAACACAGTTAAATCACGCTAACGAAGTAAGTCGCAGTCCACACGCAGGCAGGCACACACACACCTGGCCTTGTGTGCAGCGCCTTCAGTGCGGCTGCCCTGATTTAATCTTAAAGCTCACCGCGAAAGAGCTCTCGGTGGCTGCCTGGGCGAAAGCCTCTTCAGACAAGAGGCAGCAAAGTCAGCCAGCCCAGGCATTACAGTAAGAGGCACGCTAACAAAGGGAAAAGGGGGAAAGCTTGCTGTTTCTTTGTGATTCAAATACATTTAATCAAAGGTCTGTTTCTATATGGTGGCACTTGATAGTGTACATTAGTGGATTCAATGAGACTGAATAAATTACAAGCCTTCTGATATGTTTTTAAAGAGAAGAACAGTGGGATAAGTACAGTAGGGAAGACTTTAATAGCAGGGTATGACAAAAAAAAAAAAAAAAAAACCTGACGCTGTCTCCTCACCTTTAAAGCAGACCTGTTTAATGAAGGTCCTTCAACACAATAATTGTCAGATTCTGGACTGTGTGGCACACAGGAAATAAATGACATCATAAGGAGACTTTTAACTCCTGGTGAAAACAACCAATTCAAGTCACTATACTGAGAATTTTCTCAATACCGTATCTTAGCCATTGTAGCAAGACCGGGGTAGCACAGATGTCCCACACAGTTGTGGTGAGAGAGTTCCTTTCATCCTTTATGTTACAGATGGGCCTACATCATACAGAATGACACTGGTACCATTTGGTAGGCACAGTTCTTACCTGGGCTTCTCTTGAAAGAAAGGTCCTGCATTCCGGGAGCTTGTATCTCTGAGTCGGGCTCACACCCCTAAACAGAACGAGTGGTGGTCAAATACGGACATGAAAATAAGCTGGAGAGTCCCACAGCTATACGCTTCCAGAAGGGGTTCTAGTAACTGAAGGAGGGGGCCGATAACATTGACAGTTATCCTTGGGTATATATCAGCCTGGTTAACAATGACCTTGTGATCACCATCGAAGTATATGGTTTCAAGCGTGGAACATACACAAAAATATACTTCTTACAAAGATGTGGAAGCAGGTTAAACTATTACAATAATTTCCTTTTGTTTGAAATGTTTAAGAGCAAAACATTTAGAAAACAGAAATATGATTAATATTGTTCATACACCCACGTCACTTACCAGGATAAAAGTTGGAAGATGGATAGATAGATTTCCCATAGCATTGCACTATAAATATGATAAAATTTTATCGTGATGATTGTGATATAGGTTAAGTAGGATTCCTTCCTGAAGACAGACACAGACCTCTGCCAGTCAGGATTAAATATTTCATATTCAATATTGATTTCAGGTAGGAACATAACAGGCTGTAATCGCTTTACAGATTAAGTGGTTCAACATTCCTCGGTCCACCAGCTGCATGGTAGACATACTTGGAACACCTTCCACAATCAGGGGAGAATCAAAGTACGGAAAGTTTCAAAAGACAATAATAGAAAAGTAAAGGGCATGTAAAATGTGTCACCGCAGCTATTCCACGTGGCAAACAATGGGTGCCGTTTTGACGGCAGTCCAACAAACCGCCCGCGATAAAAATCATTTTGCAGTTGGCAGACAATGAGAAGCTCCCCTATTGAAATAACTCGGGAGAAGTGCATATAAACTAACCTGCAGCTGCGATGTTGCGGAACTCATTATGTCCGCCTCCAGGTGATCCAATTGATCTGCAATTCATTTTAAGGAGCGTTAAATCGATAGACAAAGACATGAAAAGCCGGCTCGTTCGAGGCACCCGTGAATACACCTGCAACACTCTGAAACATTGATAGGTCCGCCTCGCAATCTGTTTTGGGGATTCTTCTCTTTTATTAATGCAAATTGTCACTGTTTGTAACTCTGCGGTTAATCTTATCGGGAAATGAAAAGCTGCAGCCTCAAGGACTCAATTTTGCACGACAACAATGCTGAGAGACGCGCTTCGCACAGACAGCCGGCACTTTGTTTGCAAGAAGGCACTATTTATTTTCACAAGCTAATTAGAGGAACACTTACCAAAAACGATACATTATTCATGGGCACCTATGAAACGATTTTACTGTCAATAGAATGCGGTCGACACCGCACCTGAAACTCTCGACTGAGGTGGTGATGACATAAAAGTCACACTGACACACACTGCGACCACAGCGTCCCCTCCCTCAACGCCAAAGTGTCCCACTCGCCAAACAGAGCAACCCCTATTGACAAAGTGCCACCTTGACTGCGTGAATCATAATCCCACTACAATTTATTTAGACTAAAAGATGACAATATGACGCTACATATTACGCTATGGCGTAAATTCCAGCAGCAGGTAGTCGATAGGGTAGGACCTAAATCTCTAAATGGTTTCTTAAAAATATCCAGGTATGTACATATTAGCGATGTTGAATGTTTATTCCTTCGGTTAAACTAACGAATGCTGGATACAAACGATTGGTCATGAATATTCGGCTGTGGACACACCTGGTTAGTCCGACTAGGGATATCGACCCACAACCGTGTTCCGACCCATGTTTCTGCCCACACCTCAGTAAAGCAGACAAACGATTAGCGGGTCTAACGAAACTTTTATTCGGGCATAAAATATTCGATTATAAATTATAGTGGAAAGTAACGACATTCGAATATCTGTAATTCACATTAATCTGTAACGTGTCGCCATATGATGGACTGGAATCCCATACAGACCGTGGCCCTCCTCCTGCCCTGAGTTTCCTGCAATAAGCTCCAGCCTCACTAGGACCCAGTACTATACACGCTGTTATGGAAGATGTGTGTATGTAGACGTGTAAAGGGCAGTACTTTTAAAACTGTATAACTATGTTTATACCAATTGTCAGTTGTGTTAAACACAATGTCCTCTGCGTCTTTCACAGGAGGAAAAATATGAACAGTTCTCTCTGCCTGGCAGAGTCGGCACCACCCTTCAGTGAAGGATTCCAGATTGATAAGGTAAACAACCTATCAGAACTGATTTCGGTCAGAACGGCTTACAGCACCGCCCATTTTAAGCCTGCCACTCGGACCCTCAGTGTGAGGTTGTAATTAGGTGAGGCTGTACGTTTTTAACAATCATGGAAATATTCGCATTTGCTAGAGATTGAGCCACTGACGTGCTATCGGGGCAGCTGGGACATGGCGAAAGGCTAATCTGTCATTGCATTGCTCTCATCAATGTATTCACCTGCAGATGTCCAGGCCTAGATGGAGTCTCGTCTAGAAATATGTCTTGGTCACCATGCAGCGCCTCCTCTCGAATTACAGTACGTTTTTCGCTACCCCCCACCGAAGCGCCCATAGTGAGTACAGACACTGGCACGTGGGAACATGATGCCCTCTCAGCTTCCCTGTGGGAGGAGCTCACTCCTGCAGAGCTCACCATGTGAAGGACATGCATCCCACTGTGCCACGTCACCAACTCCTGCAGGACTGCAGGCTGGGGTTTATCTCACAGGACATACCCCAGCGTCTTCATGTCAAGGTTGATGCGTTTTCTTCTCCATCACTGCTGCCGCCAGCTCGAACTGTGTTATTCACAGTGAGAGCTGTTTCCGTGGAGGAGGGGGAGACTGAACACGCTGCCAGACCAGCAGGTCACGTAGCGATCTGCGTTAATGCAAGGTGACGAAGAAACGGGATTTGGTGGAGGATCTGTGCTGCTTCCATCCTTGGAATTAAAGATCTCATTCCAGGCACTCATATAGGAAGAACTTTCCCCCTCAACGAATCACCTCCAGCACTTATAATCTGCACTTGGAGTACATGGGGCTAAAATTGTAAACTAGCTCTCCATACCTAAAGTGCTCCTGATATTTAGACATCCTTTAGTGTACTGTAGGTGAAAAGGTTAACTATACAAATTTTCACCTCTGCTTCTAGTAAAATCCCTGAGTAGAGCTTCCTGGAGACATAGTACACCTTTAGAATGCAGAGTCGTCTTATTAACGGGTCTGGCTTTTTTGCGGCTACTATATGACACACAAGTGCATTGTGGGAAAAACCTTCCAGATGGCATTGTCTTTCATATTCATGCTAATTTCCCCACAGCCAAAGGAGCTCTTGTCCTGTTCCATGATTCTCCGTGTTTTAATAATTTCATTATGTTTTTACAGTGATAAAAACGACTACCACGCCTCCATCAACAGAAGTTCAGACGCTTTTCTGATCCTGAGATTATCATCAGCTGCACTTGTACTGAAATGATCCCTTATCTCCTATGTCAAAATAACCTAACCACTTCAGTGAGGAGAGGGAGAATGTGATGTATGGTACCTCATACACCAACTTAGCCATCCTGGTGGCATTTAAAACATGCTTTTAATGGCTCTACATACAGTTCCATGGCAGTTCTTAGGATCACACCTTCTAGTAAATGCCTCACCCCTTCATCTGCTTAACTGCTCTGAATCCCACCTCAGCCTGTGGTTCCCCTCCCTCCCACCGGGGGGCACTGTAAAATGGGTTGCAAGCTGTGAACATTTGGAGGTGGCAGGATTTTTAGCCTCATTCCTGCCTCCAACATTAGTTGTGGACGACAGAAGAACTGGGAATATTTCTGTTGCTGTGTTTACGTAGCATTTATCCATCTTGTCTTTTGCATGTTTCCCTAATGTACTCCCAGCTCACTTGGTAAACAGCCGCATTCAAGCATTAAACATAACAACCATAATTCGAAAAAAATACTACGACTGCCACCCGCTCCGCCCTCTGTTACCGACGCTAAAGTGAAACAAACCTTCGGCATGCTCTCGTACTCTGGGAGTCAAATTAAAAGCTGGAATCCCAAAATAAATTGAGGGAAAGATGTCAGAAGAAAGGAATTACTAGATGGAAAATTAATAGAAATGGCACCTAAAACAGTATTAGCCAGTTATGAGGGCCATTCGTTAGTGACCTCACTGGTCATACATCACAGAGAGTGTAGCAAGAGGAGCAGCCTTTGATGGGATTACGCCTGGCGTAATAGCACATTTCTGAAATTAAAATTCACAGATAGAAGATGCGTCAAGTGAGCTGAGAGGCAATGGGACAATAAAGACGACACGGACAATAATAAATACCAGGTATAAATGACTCCTGTGGAAATGGTTACAGTCCACGACCATTATCTCACCAGCAGGGACAGCTCGCCAGCAGCTCAGAGTAAATAGGCGCTGTTTATCCATTTGGCATCTCTGTTTAAATAACGATCAGTGCGAGGTGCCGAAGATGATGGGGGGAGAAAATAACTCACTGTACAGAGATGAAGGGACGATAACGGTGATCGTACTGCGAGAGGGTTTTACAGGCAAACGAAGTTTTTACGGGACTAACGTTCCTCGTAAAGTTCTTTGGGACTTATTGATTTGTTCCCTTGTTTGTGTTTACTTTGCAGTAATGCCCCGTAAACAGATGGCTCTCGTGCTGCATAAACCGACCAGCAAGGAAGAGATGATAGTGTCCCGCTTGCTTCACTGAGGCACACACAGACGGCCATGGTCATCAGGGAGAGCAACTGTGCGTCAATACACCTTTGTCGCCGTCCAAGAAAGGCCTCTCAGAGTACACCCATCACACCAGCTTGTCCCAATTGTCAGGAGACAACCTTACCCCAGTTGCTCGGAAATGCTGCCTCTGGCAGCTGTCATGTGACCCCGTCTTTAGTTTCCGGGTCACCCGGGGTCACTCGTTCCGTGGTTTTCGTGTGATTCTTACCTCCCTGCTTTCAATAATTTATGATTTGAAAATAAGGAGTCCTGCCATTATCCACGGCACTTTGCTCTGAAATCTCATGCATATTTAAAATTAATAAAGCATAATCCTTACCTTTTAAACAGCCTTTTAGCGTTCCATATTGAACGGGGCCACTGAGGCTCAACCGTCGTGCCACCAGGTCTGTGCCGTTTTCTTGATATGAACTTCAGGGTGACGCTCCCAATATCAGCCTGCGGTCCCTGAAGCTAGGGACATGGAAGAAGCAATATGGTAAAGGCAAGAAAATCAAATTGGAGCACGATTAAACGGATAAAAGTGGCTATTTAATGAGCTGGCAACATCTAACCTTGCACCGGTAACAGGCCCTGTTGTGTTCGCTGCCCTTGTCGTGCAGATTGAGTGCGATTATGGAGATGTCCAAGAAATGATTTGAAGGGACGCGTCTACCAAGTCAAAAGGGCTCAATTTAAGCATAGTCTAAGACAGGGTGCAGTCAGGCCGCCCCCTCCCATGCACATACTTAACACGCTTACAGCACTTGCCGTATCGCCATGCGACAGTCTCCATGTCGGCACATCGCGTGTGCGGACGTGTGCATGTGTATGCATGTGTGTGTGCCAGGGCTCAGCACTGGGACTAGGCCACTAAGGAAACCACGGAACCCGGTGCCGTGGACACAGGTACCCGATGTCACGTCTGCGTCTCTTCAGCCTTCACTTCTCTTCGCCTTCTTATTCCCGTTCTGGAAGGCTCCCTCACTCTAAGCGCTTTGCTGTCTCCCAGCCAGACCCTGATGCGGGGGGGGACCCTGAATACGGACCCCCCCACTCTGTTATTGCTATGTCCAGGTGTGGTGTGTGCTGGTCAAACGGAGACTTCCTGAGGTACCTGTGTCGGCACTTCTCCGATTCGGTCATAAATCACCAAGGAGCCGCAGTATCCTGACAAGCAGCTATGGCCTTATCTGCGCAAACTGCGCGTAGACACCCGCCTTCTGCTTTTTGCATATGCGCTGGAAATCCCACTGCTCAGGCAGCAGCTTGAACCTCAAGGCCCTTGCAGCTCGACGCCTTGGAGAGATTTACTTACTCATACACTTAATTGATTCTGCTGGGGCAAAAATATACCTTATCATTTATTTACACACCCTTTGATACGTGTGATTTCTTAAAAGGGTTAATATGTATAGGGTTAACCTCATGGGGAGGATGAAACTTTCATGAAGGACTGACCAAAAAGTAGCTGGGAAGATTCTCGGTAGGGCCAAAGCCAGGTTCTGAGAGCTGTGCAAGTTCACCGACCACGAGGAAAAGGAAGAGAAGAGAAATGAAGTAAGTCAGAAAACTCCCCTCCACTATTCCAGAAGAGAGAACTCATCTCGACCATATTTTTGCGCTTGCATCAACTACGTTTATGATTGACCCTTGACACATAAAATGCCAAAAATTTAAAACGCTAGTCCTTGAAGTCCAGCCATGGTCAGCCTCGAGTGTGAGGAACACGGTACCCCCAGCAGGTCTGGCTTGTGCCCCCGGAGTGAGAAGCCTGCCACGAGGGGCCTTTACTGTGGGGAAAACCAGAAAACCCAGGCGCACGGCACATTCATAAATCAGGCCTTTCAGCAGCTGTCACTGGCTCCATAATGAGGGTCATTATTCAGGCAGGGTGTCAGAGCCGCTACGGCACGACCGACCCGGGTTCCGAGTCACTCTGCGTCTCGTTAAATAAGCAACGTGCTACACACAAAGTGGCAAACAAGAGGCGGGTCAATCCGATACAGGCTAGGGGCAGCGGCACCTCTGGAGTAACTCACCCTCTGGGAATACCCCTGGCTGGGGAGATGGATTGTGTAAGCCTCTCAAAAAAGATTAATGAAAATAAAAATTTGAAAAAGGGAAAGGGAAGGAAAGCAAAAGGAGCAGCTCACAGGGATGTAGAGAAAGCATCTGTTTGTTGGTTTTTAGAGAGGCACTATGGAGACATGGTGCATGAAGGGACATGGAGAAAACATCTGTAGATGTTGGGTTTTGGAGGGACTCCATGGAGATGTGGTAATTGGAGGAACATTGAGAAAACATCTGTAGATGTTGGGTTTTGGAGGAACTCAGTGAAGATGTGGTACATGCTGGAACGTACAGACTCAGAGTTTGATGAGTCATTTAAAAAATGGATGGATTAATAGATGGATGGATGGACATAAATAAGGAAAACATGACTTTTTGAAAGGCAAAGAAAACTTTTCAGGAAGCTATAAAATATTGACATTTTTCCTTTCGTAATCTCTCACATTGCTGAGGAGGTGTTCGGACTAAACAATGTCCTTGTCAGCAAGAACAACTAAAAAACAGCCTCATCTAAAAGAAACACAGAGGTGAAACGCAGAACAAAGTGTCCAACTCACAGTAAAGGTTGGGTTGCCAGACAGAGATAGGCAGTGAAGGAGTTAAAGGATTGTGATGCATAAATCTGCGTCGGGATTAAAAAAAAAAAAAAAGTCCAGAAACTGGGAATAAAATGTTAGTGAAAAGAGTGAATGTGCCCCATGACTGAGGTCAACTTCATATTCGCTGTACAGGAGATGATTAACAGCGGCTGGAACTAAATAATGTCCTTTATTTCTGGGCTTCTAGAGCAGTTATTAATTATTTATCCTTTTATAATGCATTGCTAATATCTGACAGTGTCTTCTTGTAACTCTATTATTAATTTGGTATTTCCTTCGCAAAGAAGAGTTTTTGTGTTTGGATGAAATCAGTGGAAAGAGCATTCATAGAAATGTATTAAAAATGTCAAAAGAGGTGCATGCTGGGTAGCCGTAACACTGTACAACAGACAAAACATACAGTTAGCCTCTGTTTTCCCAACAATATGGTAAAAAAAATAATATCTGCCAGCAGGCAGAACACCACATAGTGGGTGTTTACATTAGGCGAAGGACCAACTCAAGACTGGTAGACAGAGAAGGTTCTCCTGAGGTTCCTGCTGTCCCAGACGAGATAAAACAAAACTAGGAGATGCTCAGAGTACAAAATACTGCCTCTGCGTGATGACGAGGAAGTGAAAACATATGGGTGTATGATCTCCATCAGCATCGGACAGCTGAAGGACCTCTTTGTCAATAAAAGTCACAATTTCCAGATCAACATGACACTGGACAATGACCAGAGAACAGTGGGACATCTTGCATGCTGCCATGAAGCAAAGTGAAATGAAGGGAGTTGCTCAGCAGCAAGGAAATAGATGAAGGCATAGGCACAACAGAGACACTGACGCCGTGGTGAATACAGTCTTTTTCGTTTTTGCTCAAACCAGAAACTTCCGGGCCTCAGAGGATCATTCAAGGACAAAATACTTTTGCCCAGGGAAAACTAATGGATCTCCCCTCTTCTGCACCCCCACCCTACCAAACAGAGAACAGCTCTCCCCAAACATTTCTGTCTAACCTACCTGAAGGCAGTAGATTAATCTTTTACATGGGTAAGTTTGAGGCAGGCTTTCATGCTGAGCGAGAAGCTCCTCTCTGCCAGTTTTCGCTACGTCAATTAATGATTTTGTCACGTTCAGGCGGGTACAGTGCATTCTGCCAGAGTACATGTGACCACAGAAATGGGGCTGTCACCATCTGCTCACCTGCAGAGAGGATGGGCCCAAGATATACTCCTGTGACACTTGAGGCCGCGTCTTGAGATGCAAGATGAACGTATGTTGTTTCTTGGTCCGCGGTCTGACATTGAAGAAGAGGAAAGACGACGCTTCGAGGAAAATGTTGTCCCTGTTGGAGTACTGCCAGAAAGGGTGAGGGGTGGGGTATTGACAAGTCTCCTGTGAGCAGCCTAACGCGATGATTTAGACACGGTTATGGGCAGTCCCGCTGGCTGCACATCCAGGACGCGTCCCCCTCCACAAACCCGGGCTGGGAGGGGACTTTGAAGGAGCCGTCATAGGCAAGAAAGCCCAGAGGAAAGGGGTAGCGGTATCAGAGAAGCCAAGCCTGCCTATCCAGGTGACCTCTGAAGAACCATCGTGTGCAGTGCATTCTGGGTGTATTAAAAAAAAATCTTCTAATGAATTGGTCGGCACTGGCAAATAAAGGCGATTCATTACGATAATGTTCGGGGGCTAAATTAAGGTCCCATCTGAGGAGCGGCCGTGGAGGCATGATGAATAGAGCGGGGGTGGACTTCCGCTGTCAGAGAGCTCTGGAGAAGCGGGAGACGGGATGATGAGAAACGGTCCTGCAGTCACTTCCCCACAGGAAGTAGGAAGGAAATGGATGACAACCTAACTTCACACAGAACCTGCAGCTAGGGTAAATATCAGCCGGTTGTGGACGAGCTGCTTTGAATTCGTAATTGTCACATCATCTGAAGCTAGGAAGCAAATCTCAGCGAGACTTTACACTTCAGAGCGAGTTCTTGGTGGAAAGACAAACGTTCCTCCAGGAGGACAAAATGGAGGCTTTCAGGGACAACAGGGAAAAACAAGTGGAGCTTTCACAAATTGACGCTGACTGCAATGTGAGTGTGGGTGCACGTTGGGGAAGCGGCATAGACCGGTACAAGAATTGCAGTGGCTGAGAAAGGCCAGCGTTCCACAATCAGCAGCCTCACCTGCTGGATCTAAGGAGGGAGCGATCGGTTCTTTCCAATGGCACTCCGCTGTGAAAGTGGGCATGCTTTTAGAGCTCAGAGTGTAGGCTGGGTAAATAGGTAAATACTGCAAACATCAGCCATGTGCCAGGGAGGAGGTACGGCCAGTCTGGGGTGCAGTCTGCACCTTTTTATGGAGTTTAAACTTTTTATTTCCTCTCGGCCTGAGAAAACACGCCCAAACCGTGACATCCAGCTGCACCTGTACCTCCTTTTTACGTGCTTGACACAAATTCAGTTGTCAGTCTCCTTCATTAGGCTCCACTGGTTTTCTGAAACTTGTTTCCAATCAGAAGATCAGAATATCTTTATTGTCATTGTAACGAGTACAACGAAATTAAGTCCATTGCTGTCCCCAAAATTAGGAACCCTCTCTCTTTGTCCAACACCAACTCAGACAGCTGTGGTTGCCATCCTGCCCGAGGCTGGCCGTATGGACCCTCACAGCACTGCTGTTTCAGTATAAACCACCTCCAATTATACTGTGTGGCTCCACCTTCTCCAAATTCTAGAATGAGCCACTTTGCCCTCAAAGAACGAGGAGGGACCATGATGTCCCTTGTAAAGCCCACCTAAAATGTGGCCACGATGACATCAGCCAGTGCCACCTTCCTTCATCTAGAACATTCTCCCATGATTCAAGGTGCTGCCTTGCTTCACTCGTGTCAGCTCCAAAGGTGACATGTCAGTTAATACCCTAGGCTCCAGTGGAGGAAAGTCATCATACTCTGTGGCAAACTGAGACTGACACACTCCCATTCACATCCTCTGTACAAATCTGCAGCTGTATAAAAGAAACAAATAATGAGGACTATTATTATTATTATTATTATTATTATTCTGTCTTCTGTAAGGGTCACCATGATGTACAGGGCACCAGGCAAGGGCACAACTTACATGGCATGATTGATATATATTATTTGCGTGTTTGTTTCCTCGTTATGATGATGCAGTAGATGACAACAGTAAGTATATTAATCATCTTCCTCACCCTCTTAGTACAGCCATCTGTACCACCAGTCACAGGACTTCACATGGCTCACGGTACGAGGACCGGCCTCCTGCTCGCAAATCTCTACTAGCTCGCTGCCCATAAGGAGACACTCCCCCCCGGCAAAGCATTGTGCAGCGGGATCCACCAAAATCTCAGCATGTCACTTAAAATAATATATATCAGTCCACCAATAACTGAGTTTTGCTGGAGCCACTTTCTGGCTGGCATTAAATTTGACTACATGGTCTTGGATTGATTCAAGCGTTGCCGGGGAGTGGGGGGGTCAGAGGGGCTGTGGTAGCAGTGGCGGGGGGTGAAAGAATTAAAGTTGTAGATTGATTTCTCTAGGAAAACAGACGTCAGCCCAAGGACTAGACCTCAGCCGTGGAAAACGCTGGAAAATCTGTTTGCCATTGTGGTGATGCTCTGTGGCACTCAGAGACACCCGCACGTGGTCTACGGCTGGCTAGGAGACACGCACCCCTGTTATCTGTCACTGGGCTTGGCAGTACCACTGCATGATGGGAAGGCCACATGACCAAAGCGGATGGGAGACGTGGAGCTGGACCTAAGATGTGGACACTGTGCTGCTACCAAGATGCGCCCAGAAAACAGGCGGATCCTTTCATGACCCGTAATGTCCGGGTTAGAGACATACATCCATCTATCTTCTAAACCGCTTATCCGTTAGTGTCACAGGGAAGCTGGAGCCAATCCCGGCTGACTTTGGTTGAAAGGCAGGGTACATCCTGGGCAGGTTGCCAATCCACCGAAGAGACATATATCCACTCACCTCTTATTACTCCTTGCACCATATGATCGAGGAAGAAGTGGCCAGTTGGCTCTGGACACCATGCCCCAAATCGGTGGCCCGCCTCCATCCACCTTATAATAAAACAAAAAGAGGGCTTGTCTACTGAATTCACAAGTAATAAAGAGAAGGAAGACACGAGGATCTTAAAGCAGAAGACCCCAAGAACACCGGGGGGTGGAGTTCATGCCTGAATGGCACCCTTAAGACAAAGCACTGCTGGAGATAATTACAGCGTCAAGCAGCCCTGGCGTGTGCCCGCGATTGGCTGCCGCTTCCCTTTAATTAAATCAAAACAGAAATGTAATTTCTCATGAGCTTTCTTTACACAGCCTCATTTGAAAACGGGTCTGGGGTGTAAATGCCTGTCTGCCTCTCCGTTCTCATCACCATTGTTTACCTTCCTGCTTGAGCCAGAAGGAAAAGGTTTTGAGAAAATGAGCCTAAACCACTAGATGGATTTTTACCATAATGATACCGAAAAAGTGCGGTAAGACACAGGTGAACATTGCAGTTGGGTATGGCTATTAAAGCAGGTGTTAATTAGGCAAGGGTGTTCATCAGGAACATGTTCTGGAATGTTCCTTTGGAACCGCTGCTCTCATAAGAGAAAAGACACCAAGTGTCAAAAGACAGGCTGTTGCGGAATTAGAAGGCATGGCTGGAGACCTTTGAGAAATTTGAAGAAAAAACAGACAACTGTGTCTTTATTTCCTTATGAAAATTCATGCAGGGACTGGCAGGGACACCGGCCTCCTCACTCTGAAACCTGCAGTGGGTCATTTTGAGAAACGACATCAGGGAGAGGAAACACATCTACAGGTCACCACACAATTAAAATGCTGCACACACAAGAGTGAGTACTGAGCAGCAAGTTGACTCTTAATTCTCATAATTATGAATATGCTTTGAATGCTCACAGGCCACGTGAAAGAATCTTCCAGAAGGATGAGGAGCATTCATGGAGGAAGTCTAGAAATAATGCAGAAAGAGGGGAAGTGACGTGGAGGATGCTTTGCATGATGGAGGAGCTGGCGGGCAGACGCGTGCACGCAACACAACGCGTGATTAACGACCTAATCGCATCTGCCGAGTCATTAGCTTCTATTGACTGCCAGGTTTCAACCGATCAGACGTGCTTGGAGGCAGAGGTATGCTGGACGCCTCGGCATCGAAGATTCGCGCATCGATGATGCCAGAGGCCTGGCAGAAGTTCCCAGCAGTGGGGACACACTTTGTGGCACGGGTTGTACCTGATGGTGGGCTACGCTGGAGACACAATTGTCCACAAGGCATATGCTGGGAATTCTTTACGCCGGAGGGATGCAACCCAAACGTGTGGAAGGGGACCGGGGGACATGGGGGACGGAGTGTCCCATGTGACACCCAAGGGGACCCACCTGCAGTGGGAGCCATGAAAGAAGGACCACCGAAGGTGAAGCTCATTATGCGGCACTTAAAGGTTTGACGGGCACGTTACTCAGCCGTGTTTTCATTAACTACACGCCGACTGTCTCACTACTTCTGTATTTCCTGACCTGGGGTATTAAATGATGAGTCCAGCTGTTTGTACTGCAGAGTGAGGTGGGGGTAGGAGAGGAAAGGTCAATACAAAATTGATGAGCATTAATATTCTTCACATCAGCCCCCCCACCCCCACCCCCACCGCTATCATATGACTCCGTTTGGATGCCACACTGCTCCAGGTTTAATTTGTGCTTCAGGAAGTCCATCGTGCCTCTGCGTCACCCGGAAGCACTCACGTGTACCCCACATGGCTGGCACCGGGCCTCCCGCCTCACCCCGGTAACCCAAAGACAGGTGACAGCTATGAGGACAAACAGACTCAGTTGCATACCGGTTGCCTATGACTCTGTGAAAAATGTTGAAAGCCTGCATGACCCCACGGCTCAGGGCCTGAAAGGCTAGCCCGAGCAGTAATTCTAGTCTAAAATGATAAGGGACAAATTGAAGAATAAATATACAAACATGGCCAAAGTATTGGCAGCCATCCACTTTGTGAAAAAGAATCACAATTTTAAATGAAATAAGTTGAAACTCATAAAAATGTAATTGAAATTCCCCATTCTTTATTCCACAGAGCAGACACCTTGCTTTTGGTTTATGTTAACATATTATTTTGAATAATAAAACAAATGACGATGACCTGGACAAAATTTAATATTTTGAAGCCCACCCTTCCGTGGCAGTAACTGCAATCAAGCGCAATCTGTAGCTCTGAACGAGACATCGACACTTCCCAACTGGCAATGTGACCCACTCGTTTTCAGCAAAACGCACCAGATCTCTTTGGTTTGATGGGCTCCTTCTCCCAACTGCGAGTTTCAGTTTTTCCATCATCACGGTTAAGGTGCCGGTGTATTTGTTTACAACCTGTGTTCAAGGCCTAAAGGCAGGCATTCCTTTACAGCATACAATACGTGCAAACACCACAAAGCAGGTGGAAAATTAGTCAAACGGTTTTTTACTTTGTGAAATTCTTTTCGAAGCACAGACGGTCTTCATGTGTCCGTGGTACACTGAGAATGTCTTGCGTGTCACAGACACTTTAAGAAAAAGACAGTGAGCCTGCCAGCCAGACTCACAGTCACTGTAGTCACTAGAATTTTCTGTGGAAACCTGTTTAAAAAACACCAGCATTACTGAAACAATTCAGGTTTGCAATAAATCTGTGAAAACCCTGGTCTCATTTATATGATACGTGACAATAATTAGCACCTTTCTCTGTGCTGTGCATACCAACCCAGTGCGTACTGAAACTCTGATCTGAAAAATACACTATGAGAGCAACTGTTTTGGTGAAGCCTTTTGGAATCATGTCTGTGACAAGTTATAAGTGGAAAAAAAGGATTCGGCAATTTGTACAGGGTGTTTTCAAAGGAAAACAACCCTTTTCCTCACATCTGATATTCCTTTTGTAGTCAGAACCTGTCACATTGAGTCTGACAAACACCATCTTATTCTTCTGCACTCCAACCAAGACTGTTGCTTTCTGAACCAATTAATCAAGCTGTACGTTAAAAAAGCACAAAAGCAAATAATGACGGGTAATAGCAGAATTAAATAGCGACGCATAAAAACGAACCAAAGGATAACAGAATGAACAAGTCATTGCGACAGGCAGGGTCACATGGTAGAGTAATTATCCATTGTGACAACATGTAGAAATACGGGATGAAGTGACACAGTGCAGCTGATGTGAGTCACTTCAGTCCCCATAAACAGATCGATTAAGTGGAAATCTGTTTAGTTATACCTGTTATTATTTATGAGGTTCTCGGTTAGAAACACGGTCGGCACGTGCGCATAATTAATCCTGCAGACAATTAGATATTGTTTGATTCGCAGCTGAATGTAATTAGCATCGGGGAGTTTACATATGTTGGCAATAACACAGATTAGGCGTTGAGGCACTCGTTAAAATTTTTAACCCGAGGTTGCTGGAACAGAACTCCGTTAATGATGCCTTAAACGTTGTTGATGAAAAAATAGTCTATTTTCTTTGAGAAAGAGTAAATTTAGAGTTTTAAACCTAATTAACTCAGCCACTGACCTCACTGTTTAACATCTCATATTTCTTGTACAATCTGCGGCCACATTTTCTCAGACTGAGAGAAGAGTGTATAACAGAAGGGTTTTTGAAAGAAATAGAAGACGGAGTGCACTTTGGGATGAAAAATCACAGTCACTAGACTTTCCCTCAGTTCACTGGGGTGACAAGCTTTTTCTGGGACACCACCTAACCAGTACTTCCAAGTGGTTTTTCGCTTTCTCTGTGTTCAGTGAAAAACCACAGTTAGGTCCTCCACACAGACAGGGGGCAGAGGTCCCTGAGTTAGGTACCCTTCCCTGAGCAATGCCTTAAATCCAAATCCACAACTTGGAAAGACCCGCCAGGTGACTAAGAAAAGTTAGGGGGGAAGGGAGGCCATTGGGTGCAATCTTCTGGGAACGCCAGCTCCCCGCACCTCCAGCCAACAGTTTGAGAGCGGAGCTCTGCCATAGAAAGCTCTGCTTTCTATGGCAGAGCAGTCCCTTGTCAGGCTAATCACACTTTGCTCTTGGCACTGCTCCCGACTGGAGATGGGTGAGGGTACACTTACTTCACAGTATGTTCCACGAGGCTCTGTGCAGTTTGGGGGTAAACTACCTGGCCCACACTCCACTGAGAGACCCTCAACCAAAGCGTAGCGTGAACGTCTATGAAATGTACTCCCACTTTCCTAAAGGCGGGTGTTATTTCACTCCCCTGCCTTCCAGAAGTCCAGCACAGTTCCTCAGGACATCAGCCACCAATCCAAAATACTTTCAAAAGACTTCCTTAACCTCCAAACACCCAGGCCAGGCCATTAAAGAGAAAAAAAATCAAAGATATTCAATACTGAACTGCGGCTTGGCCCACTGCTACTCGAAACACATTTCTAATCTTTGGTTAATCGGAGTTATTAATATTTCATCAACTTTTTTCCTCACTGACTCTCCTACTTCAGAGTGGTACCCTAAGGCAGACAGTGTTCACAGTTACCCTGGAGAGCGATTCGCAGGGAGAGAGTGAGCAAACCAGAGGATGTCCCGGCACTCTCGATCCAGGCACGGGGGACGGAAAACCGGCACCGCTGTCGCTTATTAAACCATCTGTTCTGTGCTAATTAGATTATCTGTGTTTAAAATGGGGGTGGTCTTCTTTCTGTGCTACATTCTAATGTGGGTTGGGGTACAGGTGGAAAGTCATTACCAAGAGCCAATAAAAGTCGAGAAAGGGTGGAGGTACCAGGCTACGGTAGGTGGTGTCTCTGTAGTTTTGGTGACTGTAGCAGGGCTGTCCTTATCACAGCTTGTGTCTATGCTGTTCCTGTTGTAAGCCTCTTTGTGCAGAAACGACCGCCTCCCTATAACTGAACACGCAGCACTGTGCACATTTAGGTGACGTAGACCCAAGAAGGGCCTTCCTCTAGCCCTGTGTTAAACTTGTAACAATAGGAGAGCTGGGCAAGGCAGAAAGACCAACTGGGAAGTGATACGGAAACATCCCTCTTTTTTGAATCCAGTCCAGAGGAGGTTTACCAAGGGGGTCTACAAATGATTGCATTCTTAAGATTCTCCCCAAATCCAATACCCATGGTGTCCTTGGTTCCTGATTGTTGAGTCTGTCTGCATCCAGTACAAAACATATGGTCTAAGTGCTTTACCATCAGGACCTTATAATGGTGTTACCGCCTCAGTGGTACAACTTTTAGGGGATTTTATATTGCCACTTAATGGGAAGATGAGGTTTTAGTGCAGAGACCTTCTCGGACACCTCTTTAACTAAGCGGCGAGGAGTACGCTATTGATCACGGATGCCACCAGAGGAGCCCGTAAAAAATACACATAGAGTAAACCACTTCATATTTGGTTCTGCTAATGTAAAGGTTAAGTGCTCAGGAATATTGCCAGGATCAATAAGCGACTAAAATTTCATGTATGACAAACTATATTATCCGCTTACACATCCGCCCGATAGAGTAAAATGTCGCGCAAGCACGGCGTTCAGGGGAGAAAAATCGGTAAAAAGGCATTTATTTTAATAAGAAGCCCATCGGAAACATGTCAGAGCATCCCTCAGCTGAGTCTAACGATTTTGCTGCAGTCGTCAATGAGCCGGTATCAATCGGAGCTTATTAGGATTTAATTAATGTCGTATTTTCATTCGCACTTAACACAGCGGCTTCTCCTTGGGAGAAAGCGGGAGAAAGCCTCTTTAAGGAAGACAGATGAACTGTTTGAAGTGCAGACTAACAACATTAGCTGGCTAATTAAACAACAAAAGACAATGGCAGAGCTGCTCGCGATGAGCGCTAATGGAAAAGTTAACAACGCGGAAGCCAACACGACGCTTGAGACCCCCACTCAGAAACGGCTCCTCACTGAAAGCCCACGCTGAAGGGAACATATGACTTGTGGGCTCTAACAGAGCACCAGGACAAGAGTACATGGCAGGCGTATAGTGTGACTCAAGCTGTGTACAACCAATAGCGCCGTGAATTACACCGCATACACTTTTATGGCCGATGGATAAATGACATATACGTGTGTCTGAAATCAGGCAAATATGGCTGCCAGCACCATCAGCTAGACAGCAAGACGTAAAGCTCAATAATGATCTTCGAAGTTCCAATTTAATGGAACGTTAGACAACCACGCTGCTCAAGGAAGCTTCTGTTAAGAAAGGCCATAAAATGTAATCAAAAGCATAAATGAAATGTCCGATGGCTTCTGTTGTGACATTTATTGGAAAAGATGCCAATTCGCAAATACGAGGGCACCTGAATTTTAATTTCTTTACACCAAGTTAAACCACTGCCCTATTACTCCAGCAGCAAGGTTTAACAATTTTTACGTCACCTTTTTTCAAGCTGCATTCTGCTTTGGCCCCGCGTTGTACATCACGATACTTACTTTACTGAAGTATCCGGCATGTTTATGGCATTGTTGGACATCTACTCGTTCACTGAGGAGCATTAACATCAAGGTCCTTTGATATGGCAGGCCAAAGAACAGTGACAGAACCGGACTGCTGCAGAGCCCCAGGGGGCATCAGGAAGCACAAATGCTCCCACTAGTTTACACCCTCTATAATGCCTACATAATCAGTGCATAAGCATTCATAAGCACTTCTGTTAGTGACACTGCATAGTGGGGCCTAGCTCAGCACTTCATAACACCTTTATGTACCAAGGACATTTGGAAAAGACACTCATCATGGACTCTTCAATGACAGGAACCGTCTTCATGATGAAGATCAAAAGATCAATAGCAAAAAGACTCGATAACTGTCAACTGTTAGTATCATGAAAATTGTGAATCAATGAGATAATTGTTCTAAAAGACAACTGCCAGTGGTCTGGCTTTTCTACATCTGTACACAGTGCTAAAATGCTAAACTCGAATCTTAAAGGCAAAAAACAGGACCTCACAAAACACGAAACTGCACCATCTGCTCCCTTCTGCTGCGATCCTGTTAAAAAATGAATGCGCTGCAAACACAACTCCCAGAGCCAACCATTTAAGAGCTCTGTTCATTAATTCATCATCCAACATTAGTTGACAAATAGGAAAACATAAATATTGAAAGCGTTTACAAGGTTTTATTTAATGGCGTGACACATTTAACATGCTAGCTAAAAGCTACACACTAAATGTTTCTTATTTTATCTGTAGAGCTTCAAACGCATTTATCATTCTGGGCTCTCTGAGGGGTGCATAAATTATCCTGCATTATTTACAAACTGTGCTGTTTCCAACATAAACATAGCAAGTTTGAAATGACCCGTGTGATAAGAATCTAGTATGGTGCAAATACGGTGACAGATGCAATGCAGTCATGAATCCCTTAATGACAAAATGTTGCAGATGCATGTATTTAAAGTTTTTACTACATATATAAACACCCTGAAATCCAAATGCCTATCTTCACTAGAACCAAATATGACCTTCCTGCTTCCAATGGTTTTAATAAGCGATCTTAGGGTGCTAATCTTTCAGCACATGCCTATGAAATGTTACTTATCAGCAATTAAGAGCACTGAACAGGAAATGCTAGCTAATTAAATTAGATCCTAATCTAAAGACGAGGGCCGCGATCACTCAACGTGTGGTGCTGCCGTTCCACGGAGAAGTGGCCAAGTTAGATGGCACACAGTCAACGTGATTCTGCACACCTTTGAATATCAGTCCCTTAAACACAAACACCTGTCGTCGACACACACGGCAACCAGCAGCAAGTAGGATAAACAGGAGTACAATAGGGTGACTGAACACCGTTATGTGAAGATCACAGCCCCGAAATTGCACCTGACATTTCAAACGGGGAAAAAAAGTTCTGTACACATACACTTTCTCCCCTGTCTCTCTCCCTGGGGGTGCATCTTTATTAATGAGTCTCACATAAAACGCATCTGTACCACTGCAAGTGTCAGTCCTCAGAAGAGCGTGTTTTGATCTGTCTCTTAGCATGTTCTAGAAAATATTCTCTTTTATGAGGACAAGAGACAATCAGTGATTGGGCTGCTCTTTTAAATGACCAGACCTTGAAGTTTCACTCCTAGGCTTGAGTAAATATTACATGCCGACCCGAAATGTTAGGAGATGCGGGCAGCTTGCTTGGTATACGTGACGTGCCTGAAGGTTTGTGCAGAGGGCATTTCCTAGTGAGGGACGTGTTGCTCCAGGAGACACAGCGCTTCAATCAGACAGGAGTTTACTAAGTCACCAAAGCTGTAAGATTTGTTTTTCTCAACTCCTGAAAAACACGATCCAGGTTTTTTGCTTCATAATTCCTCAGCCTAATGGTTCCATCATTCTTAGCTGCTGCACTTAAACCTGAGATCAGCCAGTTTGAACTCATTTCTTGCAAGTTTGCTGGAGGAACGATGGGTTTCGCACTCAAGAATCGAGTGTCTCCAAAACTTTCATTTCCCAGACCTGTGGTAGGCACCACGGCTCAGCAGGTGTTAGGTTTTGGCCCTTCAGCAACCCACGTCTCTACCGCTGAATGAACCGCGACGTTTGTTCACACCCCAGACAGAACATGACGGAAAATCATTAGCCTCCATGAGGTGCTGGTCGCCACACAAAGGGTGGTGAGGTGCTGAGCATCCTGAGGCGGCTCTGCTCTCTCTGAAGTGTGGCCGAGCACCTGGAAGTGGCCCTCTACCTTCCTGAAGGGGGTGCCAGTGTTACCACCACGTCATGGAGTCCGAGGATTAGAACCTCGGTAACGGTATATGGATGTCAGACCAGAGAGGTCCTGGAAGCTGGTCTTAGTGATGACGCTCATTGTTGGCTCTGCTGGCACACTAGGGTAGCTTCCTATTCAGGATCATCCAAGTCACCGTACCCCTTGCTGCGCGGCTGTGCTCAGGATCACTGGGCCACAAACGGAACCGACCCTTCCCAAGCTGCCTTTGTTCCCGCCTACTGCTGTCTTCCTTGCTGTTTCCCGGGCTCTGTGACTATCCCAGATGCCCTCGCTTGGGGACACCCAGTGCATCCCAGCCGCTCTTGTAAATCGGAGGAGGTCCCCTCTCCCAAATTCCCATGATCGCCACGGTGCTGGCTACCATGTGATGTCGGGTACGAGGAGACGCACAGGATTGAAGCTACGCCCAGGGATTCAGCTCGGCTGATTGGTTTACAGATTACCCCCCTGCAAAATGACCAATGAAATGCCCTGCAGTTTATTTTTTGGGGAACATAAACTGCCAATTACTTTTGTTCTTAACCTGGATGAATCAGTCTTTTAAAGCATGCTTAACTATTCAGTTCTTAAAAAGTTATTACTGTAAAGGCACCTGCCATCTTTGGTGTAAATTTTATTGCAGAACTCAAAACAAGGTGCAAAATATGCATTTCATGCATTGCCCAAGGCAATAGTGATAACCGCATTCAGACAAAGGGGCAAAACAATGAAAAGCTTCACACTTTAGAATTCACAGTAGTGACAAAGTAAGCCATCTCTTCACTTTAATTGTCTCCTGTAAGGTTAATGATATCCTGTAACTGTTATAGTCTATATATAGTCCACTTAATTTAAATTTAATAACAAATATAGCGTGTATACACACACAAAATGCATTTCATATTCAGCTTGTTTTTAAAAATCAGAAAATTGGGGATGGAAAGGCGAAATGGATACAGGCCGGCTGCGTGTGTATGGCGTTTGGGGATGCTGACAGGGATCTTTCTGGAAGGTCCCCCTCAGGACCACCTGTGGAGGTGGGGGAAATGTGAACATCACCACACACTGCTACTGTGCCTCTTCACACCAAACTGGAGTTGGCCTACAGGCAGCTGGGCGTGGGGACAAGGGATTCTGTAGTTTCGAGAATGACAGCTTCAGACTCGGCGGCCTACCGTGACGACAATAATCCCCCACAGTTTAGCTGTGCGTCAGTAAGAACGCGGTGAAGACACACCGTATGATCTTGTCAGGCAAGGCCACTTCTTGTTTGTCAAATGTTTCGTTGCGCCAAACTAACTTGCCCGAAAAAACACATCTCATTTTTCTTCCCACGGCACACGGGGGGGGAAAAACCAGCCGTGTCGTTCGGATGAAATATTTCTGGGCTAAGCCGGGGGCCCCCTTTCATGCTGTCTCCTGCAGAGTTCGTACGGAAATGCCGGGATTAAACCACATGAAAAAACGTGCAGTGTAAATTCTGACACTTCTGCTTGAACTCCTCTTCAAAAGCTCGTCTCTCCTCACCACCATAGATGTCAGGTCCTCTGATGTTGCTCGACTGCAAGCCCCTCGTACGGAATTGGGTCTTGCCATTACACACCTGAAGCCGTCACTCGGCACAATCCCGTGTTGTTCCGCATGAAAGGAAAGCAGCTCGTCTCCTACCGACTTCACAAGGATGGAGCCAGATATCTCCAAATCACACGTCCCTCTTCCATGCGATCGCCAGGACATCAGTGGTGGTCTGTTTGGAGTGACTCGAGAGGGCTGTTGCATCACGGCCATAGAAATCACACGCCATTCTCCACCTCGCTCTGCCCTGCTGCTAGAAGCACCTTTCAAGCCTGACATGAGGCATGAAGAAAACACGTGAGAAACAGCAAAGCTGAAAGGTCTCAAACTCTCACCTGGGCATTGGTATCTTTTAGCTTCCACCTACGTATCAAACAACAAGAACCTTCAAATGCAGTAAAAGGAACTGGGAGCTGAGGCTTCCTGATCCAGGAGGGCTCCAAGTGACATATATCTGTTCCTGAAGGGAGCACAGAGACTTGTGGCAAGGCCAACATGCTAAAATAGCCGGCCATGGTACGGCCTTATTATGAAATCACCAGTCTAGCCAAGTTCTGCTCATTCTGGGAAAGAGTGGGGTGCTTCATCTGGCAGGCCTGGGCCGGCCTGCTACGGAGATGTGAGATCTGTATATGGGGGGGTTAATCCTGGCCCTTCAAATGGAGCCAATTCAAAAAGCCGAGGAACCAGGATTCAAAGTTCAGAGTAAGTCATTGACTGGATGATTCATTATTTAGCAGGCAGCAAAAAAGTGGTGCCAAAGGGAGGCAGCAGCCAGGTGGGCAGAAATGTGCGAAGGCACCCTAGTTGAAATAGTAACGGGTAGCCGGGCTTGACTCTCTGCGATGTTAGCGGCTCCTCAATGTTAGCAAATGGCAGAGATGACTTCCTGTATGGAAGTCGACTGCTGAGGAATGGGGTGGGATTAAAACACAGGCAAAGCAACAGCCAAAACAATATCAAAATGCACAGGCCAGTGGTCAGAAGTAGGCAGCTTGCCCTTAGAAACACACTGGGTCACCTGGCCCTGCAGGTACACAGTCCACCACAGGGGGCACTGATGCTATGTGCTTGCCAGGCCAGAGACATAGCCACAGAGGTTCGAAGACAGAAGGGTCCCAATATCCTTGCTTATGAAATTTCATTTGGATTGTAAATGTGCTGTAATTTACTGTCACAAAAGTCTAATGGGCCTCTCAATGCAGAGACATTGTGCTGTTTAATCAGTTGGTTTGCGACGAATTTATGTGGAGAAATTGATCCATTAGGAGTGAAAAAAGAGAAATGATATCCAATCACACATCTAAGGAGGATCGGCATCTTTTAGCATTTCAGCATACATACACATTCAATTCATATTTTCAATGCAACATCCTCATAACTATATAATTTTGTCTTTTACTGTATCCAAGACACAAGAACTGCATTAGGAATGAATTAAGGATGTTTCTTCTGGGTACTTGAAACCATCTCATGCTTAAGAGTTACCTGCTTGAGGAAGACTCTGGTAAAAGCGTCGAGCAGAACATGACTCCATCACTCTAGGTTTCAACCCTCACTGGGTGGGTCTCTGATCAACATCAAGCAGTAAAGGTCAGGCACCACCAACCCTGGGGGGGGGTGGTCACAGAGGAACACCTTATAGCGAACCTTGTCCCTCTTTGTACCCCCATACAGGTGACAATGTGGGAGGGGCCATCCCAGATTGTGCTGGTAATGTCTATAAGTAGAGGAAACGGTTCTCACATTTGGCGGTGAGGTTATTGTTCTTTAATAGAACCTGCTCTCAAAATCCAGTTGTCTGATTGTGTGCTAATTACTAGCCACTAACTGGTATTAGGGGCAAAAGTTAAGAGCAGGACTTAGGAAGCTCCACAGCTGGAGAGACCCCACACCTGGACAGACCCCACGCCTTTCCTGCTATTAGTCTCCAAGAGCAGAGGATGCTGGAGTAGACTATGGCTCCAAAATGTATAGGAGTATGGGAGTTGATGGAACCTCCCAGAGAGGCCAAACTAAGGGACAAAGCGTGATGGACACGAGAAGGATGAAATGACAAAAGGTGATCCCAGGAAGTCTCACATTCTAACCAGACCGTTCTGGAAGCTGCACAGAGGGTCTGACATCATCCTGATAGCTGTGGAGACTGGTGGAAGAATCAGCCTTTCTATAAAAGTGACTCTTCTGTTTTGGGTTATTCATCTTAAAAAGAACCATGGGGCACCCTGGCCAGCATCACGGTGGGCCCCAGTCTCCATGGGAACAGAGGGTTCCAGGAGCAGTTGCTGAACTTGAAAACAATGAGAATCACCTAGCCTTCATGAGACCATTATGGGGAACAATGGGGGAGAGAACTGATAAAAATATGCGTAAAATATACACTGAAAACCACGCTCACTATTTGGCAAACTGTGCTGCACATGCTGAGAACCACGCTTCCTGTTTGAAGAAGCGCACTCCCTGTTCGGAGAACCACGCCGACTATGCTGAGAACCACGCTCCCTGTTTGGAGAACCATGCCGCCCATGCTGAAAACCACGCTCCCTGTTCGGAGAACCATGCTGCCTATGCCGAGAACCACGCTCCCTGTTCGGAGAACCACGCCGCCCATGCTGAGAACCACACTCCCTGTTCGGAGAACTGCACTACCCATGCTGAGAACCATGCTGCCTATTTGTAGAACCACACTGCCCATGCTGAGATCCACACTCCCTTTTTGTAGAACTACAATCCTCATGCTGAGAATCACGCTCAACACATTGAGAACCATGCTCAAAACACACTGAGAGCCACACTCCCCACACTTAGAACCAAGCTCTCAGAGCAGGGAGCCACACTGAAAGGAGAAACAGGCAGTATAAACATAAAAATCCACTCTGCAAAAATGTGTGAAGCTTAAAGAACACAGTGAAAATATTTTGCCAGCGTTGCACGGGAAGGAACAGGGTATGGAGGCTGGGCAAAAGCACAGTATAGATTTATAGTAAATACAGTGCAAACACAGACAGCAGGGTAATGGGGGGGTTACAGTGCATAGACATAAGGTAGAGCGTGAGATGGGACAGCGCAAAATTACACACAACAGGCAACAGTAAAAAAATAAACAATATAAATACGGCGTTATGATATTTCACCATCTAAATGTAATATGATCATGAGAGTATGAATTGATCAAATTAAATCAAATAAATCCTGACCTTGTTCCAGATCAACAAACTTGTACATTATTATTGATTTACTTTCAATTCCTATTTGTGAATATTAACAATGAATGTGAATATTAACAATGAATGTAACCACTGTATGAGGAACCATGTATGGCATGGACCAATGTAAGAACTCTGAGGAGAATTTTGGCTCGGATTATGCATTGTGGCCACAGTGAAGGAGGTTTCATCCCAGGTTTCACTAAGACATCACAGAGACGTTTATGGACATCAGCCTACATGGAGATCTCCTGACAAACACAGCACAGAATCAGACTATAGACTTGGACAAGTCCAGCCCAAGTGCTGTAATCATTTTATCACTGTTTGTGTATGTGTGTACACCATGTTTCTATTACGTTGTGTGGACAAAGTGCCCCCAGGAGGTAACGAATACCTGACATTTTTATCTTGTGGGGACATTTCTCATCTCCCCACACTGGAATATTAAAGTTTATAAATATCTATGAATGCAATCTGAAAATCAAAAGATCCAAAAGTCTTGCAATTTTTTGGATTAATTATGGTTAAGGATAGGGCTGGGTAAGGGTTAGGGGTGTCATAGTCATGATTATGATTAGGCGCATAGAAATGAATAAAAGGTCCCTGCAAGATTAGAAATACAAAAGTGTGTGTGCGCACATCTCAGAATGTTTTGCTGTCAAAAAAGATCGCTACAATTTCTAAGTCAGACAACAAAGTATAAAACAAAAAAAGAAAAATACTGAGTGTATCTGAAATACTTCTGCTCTATAGCTGTGTAAAGGCTGTCTAGAACGATGCGGCTGAAGGTGGTCTCTTCTCATCTTTGTGTTCAAGGTGCATTAACAGGCAGTGACACGGCAGTGCTGGCCCATTTTCCCTGTTGTCGACAGAGTGTCCTCTGGCAATAACACCGACCGTTTCCCTCCCACAATCCCCTGCTCATTTACTAACATGCAAGGCCTGATTTCCTTTCAGCGGAGCATGAAATCGCGAGAGATCGCTACACATCGAGGCAGCCGCCACGTGGAAATGATTCACCCCGGTGCTAAATACAATTTAACTCGGAAGTCAAGTGGATATTTCCAATTACATTCTGAAGTGCATTTCACAAACAGGCACATCTGGTGTGTGAGGAGATCTCTAGACTGTTCTCAGATGAAGTTAGACAGTTATAAAGCTTCAATAAACATGAATAAACATCCACTGCACAATAATGCCTAGACTTTATCACAGTATTGTGTTCCATCCATCCGTCTTCTATCCGCTTAACCTGCTCAGGCTCAGTGGGCCATGGGTGAGGCAACAATCCTATATTGTGTTCCATTTTATTTTGCTAACCCAATTTGGCACCCATCATACACAAAAAAAAGGAAGCAAAATCACTCATCACCAATAAAAATTGCGGCGAAGTACTGAACAGCCAGCAACGCATCTGGAAAACGACCTCCATTTTGACAGGACACTCCTCTGAGAAGAACCGCGAAAACAGCTCGGCAACAGAGCAAACCGCATGGGTGAAAGCTCCTTTTCCTCCCGACCCTGCTCACACTGGCTGCCAAAGATGCATGTAAAATGCATGACAAGAACAAAGGGCAGCTAACAGTCGCAAGCAGAAGTAAGGCAGTTTGCTAAATAATGGATTTCCATCAGCATAGCATCAGCATGCTGGCGAGTTATGAGAGAAGTTGATGAAGGAGAAAGCAGCCATTTTGGTCATCAGCGTGGCAGATGAGCAAGGAACCTCAGTGCCTCGTGAGTTTCTCATCCGTGAAAACCTTAGTCGACAGGATGCAAATATTCAGGCCAGCATGCAGGCCATATCAAAACAGCATGGTCAGAAAGCAGGCCGCGTCAGTGTGGGGTGTAGCAACCAGCACATATCTACATGTGTACATGTTCACGCATGTACCGTACTCACAGCCAGACTGCGTCACACACCAAGGCCATACACCGCGTGCTTGAAATGTTGCCATCTTACAGCTGATGCACGCCGTGTTCCGTGAATGGCCGCTGGATCTCTGAGATGACCAATCACGTTTGGCTGCCCAGCCTAGGCAGAGGAGAGTTGCGTGTGGATTTCTGAACGTGTGTATCGACGGAAGTTTTGGTCACCCACCGTTGCAAACAGAAGTGTTCTGAGAGTTGCGACAGTGATGGTTATAATATTACACTTTTTTCACTGGTAACCAAATAACTGAAGCTCAACCACTGTGGGTGAAAGCACCGTTCTTACATGACTGAACTGCGGGCTGTCCCTGACAAACGGAACCCAGCAAGGGCGACACCACGCTCACACCGTACAGCCAAAAGGCGACCCTGCATCCCCGTGCCCCCGATTCAAGGTCCGTTCTTAGTTTCTGAAGCCCGCTGGCCCCCAGATCATAAGCTATGTATGAAATATGATCTGGGGATTTCCTCGCACACACGCTACATGTAGTCCCACAGAGCATTTGAAATTTAAAGTGAGCATGAAATCTAATCCCTTTACAGAGATTAAAATTCTACATCAAGCCAGGCATGTAAAGGATGCAGAAATGGGGGGGTCTGTGCAATTAGCATACAAGCTACTTCTAGCTCTGTTACTGGGATACAGCATATCAGTTAAGAGACAGGGACTGGGAAGTCACAGGCTCCACCCACCCCCGAACAGACTGGTCAGAGCATGGAGAACGAGCTTGACAGGAGAACTTCAGTTAAATTAAAGCAGGGTAGAGATGGGGGGAGAAGCTCAGGAAGTTCCCCCCTCCTGAGGACCCGAGGCTGATGGAAGGACGGGCCAACGAGCGAGGGTCACGTGTAGAGAAAGTGGGAGATGGCTTTCAACAAATAATACCTGCATCCCAAGGAGAAGTGGAGGGAAAATACACCAAGAACCATGGAAAAATGATGGGTGGGGGTAAAAACACACGCCTGGAGAGACTTCAAGTGATCAGCCATGTTTGGATTGATCTCTTGGATACCTTCTCTAAAGGCCGTAGGGTTCCCTTCATCGCACAGAGACGCCTGGCTACAGACAGTACAGGGAGAGGCAGAGAGCAAATTACTGCAAGAAGTCGGTGAAGAGTGCTTCTATGCAGGCTGCGTGAGCTTTAACCGTGTATCTGGGCCCTGTCCTAGTGCTCCCACCTCACTTCTACCACTAATAACCTCTCTGATGAGGCCCAGGGCCTCTAAAAAGGCCTGGTAGTAATCTTATACTGTGCCCCAGGCCTCCTACGAATGCAAAGACCCCAAATGCACCGGCGCTTTGCTCGTATTGTTAGCCTTCACTAGCCGTTTACAAACAGACGTTTATGAAAGAGCAGAGTGGGGGGGAAGGAAAAAAAACAGACGCTTATGAAAGAGCAGAGTGGGGGGGAAGAAAAAAAAACAGACGCTTATGCAGTAAACACGTGACCAGTTTGAGCCCTCACGCTCCGTTTTGACAAATGCAGCCGGAATACATCTTTCCTTAAGTTATGAGCCAATCGAACGAATGACAGCAAAGACTGTTACAGATTCCAGGAGCGCTGAGCATTACACACGAGCTTGCCAGCCTAAAGTAATCAATCAGGATGCTTTGAAGTTATAAAAAGCCTGTGATGTGATTTACCACACGCTATCTACAGCCGCGCCTGGTGTCTACAAATAACCCCGGTGAGCAGGGATCTGTAGTCTGCCCAACGTCCCTGTTTAATCAGCACAGGTCACAGTTTGACAGGCATAAACACTTGTTACCAGTCAACGTTTTTCTCTTCTTTTCTTTTTCTCACAGATCAAAATAAATCTATTCTGCATGCAAGGGTTATAAATTCTTCTGAAAATAAATAAATAAAGTGACGGAGAAAGGCAGCTCATTACACGCGCATCGCGACATCTCTGAGAGGCTTTAACAAGCCGGAAAAACGCGCTGCGGGCTGCTGCGGCTTTAAGGGAAACGCGATAATAAACGAAGGAGAGAGAGAGAGGGGAAAAGAGCGCTTTCACGTAGCAATAAGGAGTGTGTTTGCTTATTTTCCAAGACAGGAGGTAGGAAAGGAGGAGACTGCTGCTGGCAGCTGGGAGTCTCGTCCCATCAGAGGGGGTCTCTCCTGCCTCCGCTACACCCTGCTCTTCGGTCCTCCAGCTCCCCGCTTCACCTCCTCCGTCTGGTCAGCTGACATAACTGCACTGGCTGGAACCCAAGACGCATTCCAGGACGTGTTTCCATAACGACCAGTCTCCGAACAGGCCGTCATATTAGGCATTTTTCATTACATCCAGTTTCCCGCCTGCAAACGAAAGAAGAGGTTTCGATTAAAGACACCCCTAGTGCAGGAGGCCTCCCTCTCGCATACGAATGTATGGGTGGGCCTGACCTGAGCACCAACCGTACCAGGCACCAAATGTTGGACCCCCATCAGGCCTGGCACCGAGTGTGGATGTACAGCCAGGCATAACACGAGAGGCCTCATTCAGCCCAGATACGTCAGGATAAGAGCAGGCAGACGGCTCAAATTCAGACAGCTATTTCTCTTCTACGTGGGAAAAATCATTAGACGTCCATCCTTTACTGGCTAGCAAACGTAATGCAGAGCAGGAAGGCGTCGTATTTTAGCATTTCGTTTTGCTCCGATTATACAGTCACAAGGGCGTGCCGAGGATTCACTGCCGATGGAAAGCCTGCCTTGCTTGGCAAGGAAACGGCCAACGGTTTGGAGACGGGAAACGCTTTTTGCGAACACGTCACAGAGTCCACTCTACGTGGGCATTAATCACACCTACGACCGCTTTGCGACCTTCCGTTCCCATTCAGGTGGGGCTCACGCACTGCACCCAAACAGTTAAATAACAGTTAAAGGCCGATGCAGCATGAACTGTACATCATAAGAGGCAGAGTAACGTTCAAAGACAACCGCAGAGATCTCTGCCTGGGCTTGATGGAGTTTTATCTTTTACATCCTATCCCTGATACCAAGTCTTTTCATTTGGGAGAACACACACACGTGTAGAAAACAAAAGGTTTCACTAACCATGTGTTCCTGACACTGGCGTTAGCACTATTTACATACTAGGAATACCCTGCTAGGAATTAGCATAATGTTTTGTAGACGTGTGCTCAGGGGAGAGGCATTGTAACATATTGGTGCTTAATGAACTCTGAAAAAATTGATTTTCCACAGAGTAAATTAAGGAATGCATTATAGTAGTTAAAGCCATCTTGGGGGAAATTGGAACCTTCCAGAGCTAAACCATGCTCGGTAAGTAATAAATTACACGTTATACTTATTTGCCTTAATTCATGCTAATTTTGCCCAATTAATGTATCACAGTAATTCCAGACCATGTCACAGGAGAACTAATTATTTATTGGAATTTTCCACATACGTATTCCTTTTGTGGGAGCAAACAAGCAGGCCCTGGTCAACAAGCGAGCTAATTCTGTTGAACCAGCCCAAGTGTCCCCCATCTCCTGGGGCAGCCTGCCGTGTTGACCTTTGACCCCTGACAACTTCATAACCTGAGGCTCAGGCTAGGAACACAGGCCACTACCCTCTCACTTGACCAAAGGTGGGCAGGCCTCATCGCGGTCCGCCCGCCGCATGCTGCCGCTTTGTGGTTAAGGGGCCAGGAGTCATGCTGAGGATGGATTCAGACTGAAAGGCAGGCAGCTTACCGGAATATTCAACGGCCGTGTGATGTCACCTTGTAGAGAGCTTTTCACAGCGGCATCGGCTTCCAGATGCAACACCGGCACACGCAAACATGTGTGGGCACACATGAAGAGGCCCCATTACCTTCCCAGAAAAGAAAGCCTGGCATTCGGGGGGTGGGGGGATATCACTTTCCAGCTGCGCTTTTTGAAGTGTCTGCTTGCCAAACACGCAGTAGGTCTGATCAAAGTGCAGAATCACACACTTCCGTGTTTCCATAAAAAGGGATTTACACCTGCATTAAAAACGGAGAAGTCCTTCTACACAAGGAGGGGTTGTACTACTACAACTTGGTTCTAATAACACTTGATCTTACTACTTACTACTTGTGTTCTTAACTAAGCAACTTACATATAGAGCTGAAAGAATCTGTGACTGCGCACCTCGCACAGCTGTGCAGACCTGAGCAGACTCAATGGTGAGACAAAGGAGCGAAACATGGAAGCCTTTGGTTACCCCGACGAGCGAAGCGACGGCTTCCCTTCTCGGGTTCCCTTCTGAGGAAAGCGTCCTCT
Source organism: Gymnarchus niloticus (assembly GCA_009936485.2). NCBI lineage: Eukaryota > Metazoa > Chordata > Actinopteri > Osteoglossiformes > Gymnarchidae > Gymnarchus > Gymnarchus niloticus. The sequence continues at coordinate 18,233,489 of JAACJT020000052.1, read as the reverse complement.
CTCCCGCTGCCTGCATTAAAAAGCTTAACTGGCGATGGTTTTTCAAGCAAATTAGGGAAAACAAAATCTCCTCATTAGTCAATTTAGTGCCAAATTAGCCCTGGAGTTAATTAAAAAACAGCGAGCTCATGTTAAGGTTCTGTTAGCTGCAGTGGAGTGTTTGAACAGAAGATGGTGAAAAGATGGGTGTTATTAAAACTTGCTGGCACTCAGTTGACATCTAACATCTCAGCACCCAGAATAAGACAAACAGACCCTCTCAGTGAGCAAGTCCCGGGATTCTGCTAAGTAAATCTCCGCGAAGAAGTACAGAGGGGTAAAATATCAGCAATCATCAGGCCGACACAGACAATGAACAAATGAAGTCATTCTTATCGGGAATTGTACAAATCGCACAAATTATACGTTTCATACCATTTGTACTTGAATTCCACAGAACTTTTATTATTTGGATCTTCTGCAAAATGGAGTTGTTTAACTATTAGAACAAACACAAGGAACAACTCTGCTTGTTTATTTTGAATGAGTCCTTACATTACCGTACCTGACTGTAAGGGAAAGGCAGACCTGGCTCTCACACACAAGCTGTCACTGCTGTTAGTTAAGTTCAGCACGACCAAATGTGGAAAATGTGTTTCGGAGCAGATAAGTGCATTTTTAAGTACCGCATATTAAGAAGCTGTTTAATTAAGACTTCTTCCTAGTTAACAGCATTGAGGATTCCTCTAGAGGATTTCCCACGATTTTTTTCTGTGCATTTCCGTCGCTGACTGAACCCAACATTATTAAAGCAGACGGTTAAAATCCTGCTCTTTACGTTCATTCTGCAGTCTGTAGAAAATGTGCACGTGACATATGAGGGCATAAAGGCATACAGAAATACATACATTCATCAGTCTAAACATCCATTTTCCATACCCCAGTGCCATTGCAGTGCAAAGGTATAGAGGAGAATGGAAAAGGTATTTAAAGAGTCATCATGTTCAGGACTTGTTCAGGATGTGGGGAACAATCCATGTTTTCTTGTTCTGACTGTTGAAAACAGAGATGATTATGTGGCTTGATATCACATTTATTTATTTTGTAGAAACTGTAAATGGTGACCTACATTTCACATAAAAAAACAAGATGTTCTTTTGCAGAGTCTTAATGTGTGTAATTTAAAGGAAGAAACAGGCTTTCTGTGAATGTTTAGAAGGTAGTCGAGGCTCGAAACCATCACTGTTCAGAGCTTGTATCGCCATCCAAGTGTGTCCCCCCCCGGTTGTACAATGCTACTCTTGACAGCTCGCAGAGAAATTCATCACACTGTAGCTGAATTATTTCTGCCACGTGTTAATTTATTAACAACCAGCACATGCTCTAATGAAATAAATTTGCATATACATGTTTAACCTGGAATTAAAACCTTGACTATCGCAGATGATTTATCCATCATGATTTTTGATTTTGGGAGACTGGGGAAAACAGCCAAATGGTGATGATCATTTTAAAGCTCCACCCACAGAGAACAACTGCTCTATTTCAGCACAACAATTCCAGCCAGTCTCTGACCTCTGACCCCAAAAACAATGGCCCAACCTTCAGCATAACCTTCTTCAATCCCTGTACATGCTGTGGTCCAACCGGCATAATCTGTGAGATGCTGAAAGGGCTTAATAGAGAAATGACATCATTCGGTTTGCATTATCCATGTTCTTAATTCCCCACAGAGAGAATCACCATTTCTTTTTTAAGTACAGGCAGCTGCATAATTACGTTTTGCCTTTGTTAGTCTCCAATCTGGAATTTCTATGTATGCACTGTATTTTATTAGAAAATATATAAAAAGACTTCTCAAAACAGCATATTATATCTCTAACAGACAATAAAAAAATAACTTAAAGATGCATTATTTGATCCCCCAGGATTACCGTTTGCTGCGACTTTCTTTACAATATCCTCCCAAGCATTCGGCAGCAGACGTTGCATCTATTTTTGTCGATGTCAAGCGGTGTGGGGGGGTGACAATTCTGCATGTGTTGTCAACTGGGTTTCATATTAAAACTGGCAGACGGAAAATTGTTATTTATTCCCGGCTGGAGTTTGCAAGGAGCATTCAGGTCCGGATGTCGGTGTCTCACGGGCACGATGTGGCCCCAGGGGTGGCCCATTAGGACCCTCCCCCGGCAACGGCGAGTGTCGAGGCCGGAGATAAACAGCTCGGAGTCCGTGGGATGTTGACGTGCCTTATTTGTCAAAGCACAGTGAAGTGCCACAGCTCAATAGTGAAATTCAGGGTCAACTCCGGTTTGCCCTCTCGGCAGTAATGGATAAACCGATGGATGTAAGGGGGCAGGATGTGGAGGGGGATATTAGGAGAGCACTGCTGAGATAGCAGGTGCCCCTCCCAACCCACACGCTGCTTGTTATGCTAGGAAAATAAATAGATACTGTCCTCGACTCAGTCCTGCTCGCGGCAGAGATTTCAGGAGGCCAGACGGCCATAACGGAAGGCTCCGGAACGATGACGGTAAACACCGCTCCAGGTGGGCTGCCGGATGGTGCCGTTAAACGGATGAGGCATTACGATATAAAGGGCGCATTTCCCAGCACAGCGGCGTGACGCACAGGCTAACTGCCTGAATATTACCGCCGCGACTTCCACGCCACCGTTAACCGCCTCATTACTTGTTCGCCGTCGTGCTTCACTTTGCAGTATATATTGCGATGTGAACCTATAAGGCACTGTGCCTTATAACGTGTGATGCATCCTTGATTGCGACTGGCACCATGCATGGAATTCATCAGCAAGACAGGCACACGCAAACTACCGTGGTGGGTGGGCCCAGGTATCCGAGCAACATGCAGTTCTTACGTCTCATTGGCTCGTGTGCATGAAGCCACTTGAATAAGCAACCAAACACTACCCAGAACTTGAAATGAAAGCCCTTACCACATACTTGAACGCAAACTTCTCCTGTTATTGTCTCCCAGGGGGGTGCAGACTTCCCAGGGTGGTGCACCTGTGCTTTAGCGCTTGGCCTATAAGACAATGACCTAGTTTTCTTTCTGGCCGTGCAGAAA
>JAACJT020000052.1:18203777-18221772 GCA_009936485.2 Gymnarchus niloticus | reverse complement strand
CACTTACAGGATGATTGAGTCTATGCTAGCCTTGATGGCTGAGCTCTTAGCATAGCACTGCTTAGCCTGTTCACTTACAGGATGATTGAGTCTATGCTAGCCTTGATGGCTGAGCTCTTAGCATAGCACTGCTTAGCCTGTTCACTTAGAGGATGATTGAGTCTGTGCTAGCCATGGTGGCTCAACTGTTGGCTTAGCTTATTCACTTACAGGATAAGTCTATGTTAGCCTTGGTGGCTGAGCTGTTAGCCCAGCGTAGCTTAGTCTGCTCATTTGCAGAAAGAGTAAAGGCTAGCCTTGTGGCTGAGCTCTTAGCATAGCATGGGTTAGCCAGTTTACTTACAGGAAGAGTCTAAGCTAACCATGGTGGCACAGCTGGGTGCACTCGAGGCAGATCTCCAGGCACTCAGCCAACTCACAGCCAGGACCGGTGAGGACAGAGTGACAGTGGATATGGCAGTGGAGGTCCTCGGTGGACTTGTGGCACAGGGCAGCAAAACACTGGCCACAGCCTAGGCAGCAGGAGGGGCAAATGGACCGGGCACAACCAGAGAGCATCCCCAATAGGTGCAGACAGAGCTCCGCACACCGGCAGAAGAGACAGGCCAGCACCAGGGATGGACAGCACACTGTCAAGCCCAAAAGAACATAAAGGCCCACATCAGTAAGCATGCACCCACAGATAAAATGCAGATGTGCACAGGTGTAGCCATACATTCACACACACACACGCACACACACGTATGAGCAAATGTGTGAGTGTTCCACAGATGGAGGAGTACTGTGGGTCATCAAAATGTAGCAGGAGAGTCAGAATGTTTCCATGGCACATGCAGGACCTTCTTCAGAGGTTAGACCTTATGCCAGTGATGCATATGGGTCCGACTCCAACTGCTAAACGAATTACTGAATAGGTATATAAATAAAAATGGATTTTATTCTTACGCATTAAACTTACAAAGAACATACCGACTGTCTTTTTAAACAGGATGAGCAATGTTCAGAAAATAAGTGTTTAGATTTATTTACCCTCTTTCATAGCCAAAAACTGAGTTCAGCTGCAGCCTTTCCTAACAGGCAGGCCAATGTAATCTCCCAGTAATCTTTCCTGATGGATCATCTTATGCAAAAAGTAACCAGCAGGCATTTTTCTTCCAAACGTATTCAAAGAGCTTGTCAACACTGCGCTGGTTATTTGTCAGGCATTAATGCATTGCGTCGGTAACGCTCGCATTTGACCTCGTGAGTCACGCGACATCTGTTAACCTGCTGAGAACGATGGAAATGAAACACAGCAATAAGTCTCCCGCTCCATTATTCCGGAATGTAACACTACATTGGGACAGAGAATGCATGAGGAACAGCTTGCCGGGTGGCTGTTGCTAATGATATCACGCGGTGTTGCTGGTGACGGCGACGCCCTGGCATGTGGCCCCATTGTCTTTGGCCTCATTAAAAGGTCACACGTCAGGTGACCAGTGATAATCTGCCTGCCATCGCCGGCGGGTTTCGTAACGAACGCACGTTCGGGGACTGATCTGAGGTTCTGAAATAGATGGTGAAGCGGCAGGGGGGGCCGCTGAGAGGGCGGCACCCTGAATGGCAGCGGACGGCACGCGGGTAAGCGTGGATAATTAGCAAAATAGCCCGGGGGTGGGGGGTGGAGCAGGCTGAGGCCCAGAGGTCGACGCTGCTCAGTTAACAGCTCGCAATTTCCACATCACCCAGAACGTTCCATTTAAGCTACTTTAGGTTTTAGGGCATGCAGTGGTATCTCACACATGACAGATCAAGCATGCACAGACACTTAAGCACACAGAGTTGCACAGAGACACAGATTCACAGACCTGCAGACGCAGAGAAATGCAGATGCACAGATGTGCGCAGATGCATACACGGATGGGTGCAGACAGACACTACCGCACGCAGACACACGTCCTCTCGTACCTTCGGGCATGGAGCTCGCGGAGCCACTCTTGTCCCTGCCACGGCTCCCAACAGAGTGGAGTTTGCGCTGCACCCTGTGGGAGACGGGCGGTGGCAGCTTCTCGAGCTCTGCGGCCCTGTGAGTGGTGCAGTCACTCAGCTGGGCGTGGGGGTCGCCATGGAGACCGCCAACCTCTTCCTCGGCGGGTCCCGGGGCCGAGGAGCTGGGCGGCGGCTGAGCTGGAGGAGGACAGCAGTCACATCAATCCTAAGGGGCTTCAGATCTGGAGGAAGTCGATGTGCCAGTTAAACATTAAGAACACAACAAGGTCTAGAACATTCTGGGGTATTTAATATGCATGAATGAGACAAACCAGAGTCAGAACAGAGCGGCCATTTTCACTACCCTACAGGGCTCACGCAACAGCAGCTTAACTATACTGCTCTGTAAAAGAGAGAGGCAGTCAGACACTGCAGACTCTGGCCCCCCACACCCACAGGTAATCATGCTTTATTGGGTGGCTCCTTCCTATCTCCAACAGAACCCCAGTCCCCCCCCCCAACCTGCGCCATGACAGCCTAGAGGAGTTGTGCGGTCGTCACATAAGCAGGGGCAGTGACACCTCCCAGGTAGTGGGGGGGTTTGAGAGGGGTACATGATCAGCTCCGCCGGGACCTCGGCATTACCTTCCATCTGCATTATAAGAGCAGTGGTCCTGCGTACCACTTATGAGTCCTTCTGAATTATTCATTTTTTTTTATCTGTATATTCAAGATTTCTCCCTCTTCCTAACCCCCATTTTTTAACCGCGTTTTGCTGCGCATTATCACAGCGCCACGATAATCATGGGAAAACTTTGCGACAGCTGACGGAGACGTCGATCTCTGCCACCACACACCAAAATTGCCCAAATAGTAACCGTGTGTGCATACCCCCTACGCTGCCGGCCTCCGGCAACGTGGACAACAAACGCAATTACGGTTAACAAGACGAAGAGCCCCGCCCACGCTTTAAATGCCGCACGGCCCAGAAGGCTGACAGGAATATAAAACAACGCAATTAAAACGGGTCCGTAACCAAGCTGTGCTTAAACGCTCTTCTCTGTAAACAAATATGGATTTTTGCGGCATCTGATTTTTTTTTTTACGCACAAATAATGCATTATCCCTGCATTAAGCAATTGCGTACTAAGACAGGGCGCATTCATCACGTTGGCGTAGGGCTAATCAGCCGCTGCAGTGTCTTTAGCTGGCTGAGGGAAGATGCCTTATGATGCAGAAATAACAGGAGCTGTTGTTAGAAAGCATATTTTCCATCTCACCAATTAATAACGAGGCCAAAGCAACTATGCCTTAATGACCTCTTCTTAACAGGAGGGTGTTAAAATAAATTTTGCAACTAATGGGAAAAGAGTAAACGGACTTTTTTCGGCACTTCCTGGAATGTGGTGCAACATTGACAGAGCCTCCAAAGTCTACTAAAGCAAACGGCACAAATCTGTTCGCCCAGATGACAAAAGCACAAGTTGCTGGACAGAAAGCCCGCGGTCACGTGAGTGCCCGGAGGCGGGGCTAAGGCTCCACAGTCACCAAAAGGCGGAGACGCGCGTCTGGCGTTGCCATGGAAACGGGCAACGTGGGGAGGGGGTTGCGTAGAGACGACAACCCAGGTGCCATCAACAAACTGTATGAAAATTACTGACCCAAAGCCAAAAATGTGTCAAGAACAGATACTCCGTGAGTGCTCTTATTTACTCGTTTATTGAATTAACGGTTAATCTGGCTATTAATGAGACACTCGATCACGCTCTAGCGACATGACACCTCTCTATCTACAACATCCATAAGTAGCATCATTATTAAGCTCATGTCAGCGTGTTACGGGAAGCCGCACAATGGGAACAGACAAAGCAGCAAAATACGACTGTGCTGCCTACATGAAAATAATTATTAAGAATTAAAACAAAAAGGTTGCGGTTTACCACAGGAGCCTGTAAAAGCAGGTGGGTGTGTTGAATCTACACGGGCCGGCACAGCCCGTTAAAATGGTATGTTCGCAAATTCTCCTCCTGGCTGTTTTGGTTGTGACATATTAATCTCTGAGCGAGAAAAATTAGCGACTAAAAAAAAATGCAGCGTAGCCCAAATATACCGGCAAAATGCAGACGCGTTCTGGGGCAAGTTATACCTGCTTCTGGAAGCGCTATTCCAATTTGGTACCACAAATGGCACATGACAGACTGAAGTACCAGGGGAGATTTTTTTTTTCTTCTCTTTTTAAAAGACGTGTGTTTGACGGATTCCAGGAAGAACACACAGATATAATTGCCACTTGTCACAAGTCTTGGGCAGACCTCCCGCGCCGGGGGGTGGGACTGTCACCAGTGTGGCCCAGTGGGTTGGATCTTTCCGGCACATTCCTTAACTGCTCTGGATACGCCAGCATGTGTGAACTGCAGCTTGTCAAGGACAGGAGCTGGTAGAAGTTGAGGTCTCGACCCCTGGTCCTGTACATGCTCAAAATCTCGATTATTCAATCAACACGAAACAATTAATCGTCATTTAGACTCCTTTTTCAGAAAAATACAACAGACTACGGAAATTTTTTTAACCCCAACAGCAAATAATTGTTAAATTTTGCTTCCACTGGCGAATTGTAAATACGATAATGTGATTTCTGCTTACTAGCAGGACCAAGCCAACCAAAACTGGGCAAACACGGTTCTCCGCAGAAGAAGTCTGTGAGTCCAGCTGTGGTGCTGTCTGTAAAGTGATTCTCTTCAGAATCACAGACAAAGGCCCACCTAGGGGACAAACACAGACATGCAACACAGAGTATGAACATCATTGCTCAAATGCTGCCCAGTACAGTGCGACTGGTGTGACAGGCTCCCTGTCTAACAGAGCTCAAATGCTGCCATATACTGTGAGATGAGCGTAACTGGCACCCTGTCTAACATCTCAGCTGAAAATCTGTCCACACTTGCAGAAACAGTCGTCTAAAAATAACATGCAACAAAAAAGCACCTGCCACGACAAGCAGAGAGAAAGTAGTTGTTAACCAGGCCTGTAATGGCATCATTACGAAACCTGGCACCAGTAAACAAACAAACTGGAACCAAAGACGGGTTGGAAAAGTTGACAAAGCTGTGACAGAGATATATAACCCTCCACATGTCCCTGTGTGCCTCTGTCATTCTCCGTCCCAAACTTCAATATAGCGGTGAAATGACTGTGACACGACGTGGAGGCATTTCACACTCCAGCATGGATGCTGCATGTATGATGCAGAGAGAAAGCCAAGTTAGACCGTCATAGCACCACCAATGCTTTGCTGTTTGGTTTATTTGTCTTTTTTATGATTTTTTTTTCCAGCCCGTGACCTTGCACTGAATGGGCAGTTATGGAAAGTGGACGGATGGATGACTTTTAACCCCCATATGAAGGGGTCTCCAGACAGCAATCCCAACAGAAGTGGTCTCCGAAATTGAACTAATTTCTTCCCGGCCTGTTTAGCTCCATATTACTTGATATAAACATGCATGTTATGAATTGCGCGTGTAGTGCCTCCTCCTGGCTGACATGTTAATGTGACCCAGAAAATGGGTTCTCATTGTCCCCTAGAGTGTTGTGGGTGTCCACGTCCTGACAGAACAGTGACATGGTGATTGCGGGGTTTCAACTCATAGGGACATCCCTCTGTTAGGAAACATACCTAAGCCTCAGCATTCATAGTAACGGAAACCATGGGAATTATATTAAAATACATACAGGTATTACGTGAGGTAGGCTTCGTGCCTCAATTTACCCCCATGGGAGTTTGGGAAAACTCATTTCTGTTTGACCTTCACGCAGAGCTACAGCGAATTGTGTTTTCCCCAAGCAGTGGGCTGTTTGCTCCCGCTGCCAGACAATTCTCGATTCAGGTGGTCGTCATGAGGCGACCTGGAACAGGGTTCCTGGTCCACGTGCCGAGACTCGATGACAACAGTCACTGACAAGGTCCTAATCAAGGGACACTTAGAGCAAGACCAAAAGGATGCAGAAACTCTGGACACAACATCCCAACAAGGGTATTGCAATGGTGCACTAATGTCTCCAAGGCCCTGATTTACCACCTCCCCCCCGCCATGACAAGGGGCCTGAGAAGGCCATATGGTGACAGATCATCCCTTGCTCTTGCCATAACGATCGATTGTACAGTATTTATTATACGCCTCGAACCGTGGGCCACCTGTGCATGTTGGTGGAACTAAATTGTCTTGTCTGATAAAACCCCATATCAGTGCTGATGACATGTTATGTGACAGAACTGTTTTGACTCTATTAACCTGCGTTCCCGTCCTCGATGGCCACGGATAATGTTTCATTTCAAAGAAAATCCACGGAGTTCACATCTTATTTCTCACGTCTTCGTCCACCGGCAGTAGACTGGCAGTCAGTATCACTCAGGCCCTTTCCGTCGCGGCGCACGTTTAATTCTCCCTGACAATCATTTAAATGCGACCCTTCAGAAGGCAACCTGCCACCCGACGGGCCGATTAATATTCCACACGACGCCCTATCTTGATAACAATGACACGGAATCTGGGGTGTCTAGAATTTACTAATTTCAAATTTGGTAATTTTCGCTCCTGATTGAGTGGAGGGGGGGTGGACTGAGCGAGATGGAGGGCACCCCCCAGAATATCTGCGCTCAGGTTAATGATATTTTACAGTGAAGGAGACAACTTAGAACATTGTGCTTGATGTTTTTTTTTTTTTTTTTTTTACCTCAGCCTTGACCAGAACTGGTCTGGTCTGGCTGAATATGAAGGGAATCGTCTATTATCCTTTGATTACCGAATGCTCAGTTTGGATGATTAATCTAACATGTGATGGGGTGTCCAGACATGGGCTTGCTGAGGACCACTGCTGAGAAGGGTCTTGGGGTGTACAGTAGCACCCAGTTGCTCGTGGATTCACGCCGATCGAATGCATCCCAAAATTACAGAGGGTCTCCTTGTGGGATTATGCAGTTTCCTGGTACTTTATCTCGGTCTAGTTGTGAGAAAAATGAAGCTAACACATATACAGAGGGATATTACTGACTCAGCAGAAAGGGTATGGCTCTGTGGCATGGGTGTCTGTGTCCCTGACCAGAAGGTTGTTGGCTTGAATCCCCTGGCTGTCAAAGAGTGCACCTATCACTGGCGGGCCCTTGAGTATGGCCTTTAACTCCAAAAAAACTGCTCCAAGGACAGAAGCCAGAGACGCACACGCATATACGCACACATGCTCAGGGCTGGCCTGAGTAGGTAGGGCAGTATCTCTCACTCCTGATCTGCATCACTGGCTTCAGCCCCATCCACAGAGTGGCTGGAGGTGTGCAGTCTTTAACACCCGACCCCCGGTACCCCTTAAACATGCCCCCCCCCCCCATTTATCCTCTGGTCATCAGAATGGCCGGACTGGCCGATCAACCACTGAAGCAGTGAACCATCAAACATGGGCAGAGATCTCAGGAACAGAAAGGGTTTTAATCCACCGCTAGGCCAAATCTCAACCAAAGGGGACAGTGTGTGAGTATTCATGTGGGGTGGGGGGCACTTCCACACTCTACACTGCCGGGACCACGTTGTGGCCCGAGCTCAGGTGACACAGCAGGGGCAGCCCTTGGTACTGGAGTCCACAACAGGTGAATCAAGATGGGACATCAGACCACGCTCAGGACGAAAGGGTATTAACGACACCAATGGAAACAGCACCCAGCTGACCTTCACACTTTGCTGGAATTCTGAACGGTGGTGGTGGTGTTGTTTTGCAGTAGACAGGGGTAAGTTACAAATTTACAAAATTAGATTTTAAATAAAACTCATCATATAGAACAATTATGAATGGCAAGCTATTACGTTCATTTACACAAATTATATAGCTGATTTAAACACCTGAGGGCTTCACAATGACATGAAAAACAGCATATTTTTTGCTACAATAAAAATCTGTCGATCAATTCCTTCGTGTAACAGGGCCAGTTCATTTCTGGTTCCACCGCAGCACCCCGGAGAAATCAGGTGGTGTACAGACTGCCCAAAAATAAAAACTAGCAGTTTAAAGAAATTGCTGTCATTTAGTGTACATTTGGCCCACATGTAATAATTTACTAATTGATGTTCTTTTATAATATCTTAAACTACACCAAGTCTTTCTTTTAAAAATTTCTTTTAGGAAGTACCTTACATTTGCATTTTTTCCCGCTTATCCAAAGATGGTTTTTGTTTGGTTTCGATGAATGTATTATCGATGTAAAAACTGAACTTGTACTGAAGCACGTCACAGCGACACACCTGCATTCTCTGGACACCTCACTTTTTATTTGGCTGCACCCCCCCCCCCCCATATCATTTTCCCCCTTGTTAATGCAGGTGGTCTGCTGTCTACACGAGACCTCAGCACAGGCCAGGGGTCAGCATGCTGAGGGCGAACTCACAGCCGCTGAAGGCACGATGGTCTGCTCACCCGAACGCGCACGCACACCTGAACGCCTGACTGAAAGGGCACAGATCTAAGCAACACTGGTGAGTACAAAGAGGGCAGGCGTACTGAAGGCAAGGTATCTGACTGCAATATTTTCCCCTAACAGTTTCATTAAGCCGATTAACCATGCGGCCGTGCTTTCTGAAAATACATCTTTTTCATATCGTAGCATTTTCGCTGCTGTCTAGTCTTGACCGAAGCAGAGTAAAGCAGAAACATAAGGCTGTCTCCCCCCGTGCCAGAAGAGAAACCCTCTCCTGCTCAGTAACCCCAAGTCCCAACAACGCGAACGAGCGGACACATCTTTGTATTAATTTCACACTGAATCAACAGCGCTATTTTCAAAGTGCTGAGTCTCCAGGCGATGCCTCTGTTATGACTACTGTTGCTGTTTCCTATGAACACACTACCTAATTCAATTTTGCAGGTGTTCTGTCTGAAACAGGAGTGGTTTTAAAAGAGTTCACACCATTATACCCAAGTCGTTTTTTTTTTTTTTTCGTGTGTGTGTGTGTGTGTGTGTATGTGTGTATGTGTGTGTGTGTGTGTGTGTGTGTGTGTGTATGTGTGTGTGTATGTGTGTGTGTGTATGTGTGTGTATGTGTGTGTGTGTGTGTGTGTGTGACCCTATTTACCACAAAAAAAGTTGTGGAGAAAATGAAGCCACTTGTGATGGTGGTATAGATAAAATGAAGGTCAGCCTTGCTGGATCTTACCCTCCACAGTTCAGGTTCTCCTTGGTTTCACCGCCACTGTGTCTACATCAGAAACCGCAGAACCACAGAGAATCATAGCCGGTTCTACTGACATCAAACACTGTGGTGCATAATGGTAGCCCAGGCTTCAGAAGGCGACCATGACCATAACTGTTTATGACCATAAATGTCCGGTATCACTGGGCCAAAACAAGTGTGGATTCCAGCTTATTTCACGTAAAGCAAAATGTTACATTTTCATACCTGACACATCCTTACTACGTACTTCTCGTGATGGAAATATGGAAATTCAGCTATGTTCGCTCCTTCCCTCGTGAATAATTATTTTTCCCTTCACTTCATAACAAGAAAACATTTTGCGTGGGTTCCTACATTTCTGAAGATGTTAATGAAGTGAAATTAAATTCTTTTTGAAATGCATCTATAACAACAGAACGAGAAAATAATTACCACCGAGGAAGGCTTACAATAGCCTTTTAATCAACCTTACACTCACATTTCACCCTATTTATACAGTTTGTGATTCTATGGCCCACTGCTAAGTAATCACTTGAAAATTATTTCTTCTGTTTTTAATGGCCTCTTAGTTTTAACAGATGATTTCAGAGGAGCCAGGGGTCTTGAGATTAAAGTAAAGATTAAGTTCTAACACAGCTACAATCAGACTCAATTCTACAAATCGCAAAATTTGCATCAGAATTTAATGAAAAGTTGCCAGTCTCCAAACCATTTGAAATACTATTTTGTACATGTAACAACCTCAAGAAAAAGAAGTTCTCAAATACTTAAACTAAGTTTAACACCCTTTAGTAAGTCTTATATTTTGCAAATAGTGAATAAAATGTTTGAGAGGGATTAAAGGGGAAAAAAAGATTAAAGGTCAATGAAGGTCAACAAAGATAGCGCCTAACAGAGAGTGCTCAAGGATAAAGGTTTTGTGAACCTAAGGACTATGTGGTATCCGTGTCTTTGTCACACCAGGTACAGTGACTCTTTCATCTGACTCCCATTCATGCAACGACAGAGCAACAGAGTGCATGGCATCCTGTCCTGGCTTAGGACGAGGTGTCACCAGACCTTCAGAAACGCAGGCAAGCGTGTCCCTCGCCTTTCCACCACTATCATTATGACCTTCCACTGCACACCACATCCCCTTCGATGGAAGTCTCTCAGCCAAAAGGTCGTTGCTCAGCCCAGCTAACAACCTTGAGATTTTAAAATTAAAGGCACAATCTCCAGCAGACAGTCCCCATTATACCCGAAAGAGGTTAATATCTTCTGCAAAGCACGGCGACATTACTTGACCTTACTGCCTCACTTCAGAATTTCCCCAAGATAAAATATCTGTTCTTCTGCAGCATCTTCTTTATCCAGGAGAGCACTTTGAAGTATTCAACTGTTCGATGAATAATGCAATGTTAAGATACCTAAACGGGTGGCAATTTGCTACAGGTAACTCATTGGCTCCAAAGACCAGCACACAGGAGCGACAGTCTCATGAAAACCGAAGTCATGTTACAGATGGGAATTTCTCTTTTTTTTCCCCCTCTCAAAACATATCTGGCAAGGTTAAAACGGCTCCTGCTTTCCAAACGTGACTCCAGGAATGATTCCACGCTCAAAGGAAGTACAAAGGCACGGTTATGATTACCGATGCGACTGAAACGCAGTTATCAATGGACATAATTAGAAGAAGAGACTAAGGACACTGGGTGGCCATCTCCGGTCTTTTCTGTGACATGCATTTTAGCTGTAACGTTTATAGATTTACACCGCGTCATATGAGGCCCTCTGGGGTGACTCTCATGTAGGCGCCAAGGACCCCGGGCCCAACTTCAAGACCCTCTGGGGTGACTCTCATGCTGAGGCTGAGGACCCCGGGACCAGCTCTTCTGCTCTTGAAGCATTCACCCTTGAATTATTCCTAAGCATCAAATAATATCAAAGAGCACTTTTGTTTGGAACGCATGTTTCCCGACCAAACAGTCAAAGGGTTCAGTTTTGGTTTCTATAACACAGCATGGTTCCTAAGCCGTGTTGAAACATAAAATAGTTAACCATCATGACTTCCTGCTTTGTGCGACTGGGACGTGACTCGCTAAATGCCCCCCCCAAAGGGTTTCTAACACCCAAAACAGAGTATGAAGAACCACACCACTTCAGCACACAGTTAACCCGTAGGAGTTTTTGTCTCTGCCCACACAAACACATCAGCATTAAACATAATAATGCAGCAGCCAATGGCAACTGGGGCTGCCATAGCCAAGGTGGGTTTGACTTTCTAATTTGTCATTCACTTTAAATCCATTTCTTACAGGTTAAACCAAGCAGTGGTAGCCAATGGGTAGAAATCCCACCCACCATGGGTTATTATGTCTGCCCTCCATGAGCAATAATACTGCCATAACATCACTACTCCAAGATATACTCACTTTACAGTGCATGGATTACTCTACACAACATTGCAGTCTACAACACACGTGTTGCATTGTCTGGACCCGGTGGAAGGGAACTGGGGCAGAAATGCTATCCTGATATCACTGTTACTCAGAAATGTGATGTGCACCAACGCATATCAACTGTAGGAACAGCCAGCAGAGCCCCGCACACCAGCCAAAAGGAAGGGTTTCCTGCAGGAGTGGAGACTTCGATCCAAACATAGGGCACGATGCCGGCCTGTCCCGGTTGGAAAACACAAAGCCCATCCTCCCAGGAAGCTGTGTGGCGGGGGGGCCATCCTGTCGGGAAGCTCGACAGCATGGAGAACAGCACCGCGATCAGATGGAAAAGCCCAGCTGGCCTACAGTAAATGAGGTCTGAGATGGAACAGGAATCACCGAAACTGCATTAAAGCTAAGCAACACAAAACCACTTCCAAGAAAAGGTCACAATTCACAGGTGAACATTCTCCTGTGGACCTGGCCCAAAAAACAGATTATATTCACCTGCTGTTTTCCATTTAGGATGCAGACCCACAGCTTGCCATATTTCCTTAGTTTAATTTAGGGAAAACCGGTTATGTTCTGAATTAAAAACAGTTCCTGACCCGTCACACGACTGTAAGCATCATATGAAAAGCCAGTTTCGAGCGGCGATGGTACTAGCTGAGGTATCGATATTGAAATTTTATTGAAACATTTTGTCAGGAGGTATGCACCCGAGTTTGATGGACGAAAGCAGATGTGAACAGCACTAAGTTCTGAACAGTTCAAAAAGGCTCGCGGAAGACTATCCATAATTTATAGGCTCTGATCTCAGGGAGCAGATGTGCTTTTCTGGGTTTCATATAGTAAAACTATTATCAAGTCGCTTGCCAAGTGCGTGTATTGCAAATCAACTTTCAAGACTTGTTTTGGCTTGTTTTCCTTCCCAATGTCCTGTAAACAGCTGAACGTTTTCATAAGGACACAACAGCAGATGTCTAGCTCAAAGGTACTGACATTTCTGAACTCCCTCCTCAATAATCATGTGATGATAATTATCAGTTTTTACTGCAAGGAAAGTCATTTTTCCCTACAGACATTCGTATAGAAACTGACGGATTTGTAGAGCTCCTGATTCCTGGGAATTTTTAATTGCTAACATAGTACAGCAGGATGCCGTTACCTGTGTAAACCCACGTGCTCTAATCCATCCATCCTTCTCCAAACAGTTTATCCCAGTTACAGGCACAGGGGGCCTGGAGCCTATCCTAGGGGTACAGGGTGAGTGCTCACAAACACGTTTCCTTAGAATGCAGGAGAAAACAAGAATACCAGGAGGACCCTGCATGACGCTAGCAGAACTGCCCAACTTCACACATTCATAGTGGAGATGGGATTCGATCCCCCACACCTGGAGGTGCGAAGCAGCAGTGCTAACCAATGTGCATCCCTACATCTTTTCATGATTAGTTCCAAACTTCCTCCTGCTCTGAGCTACACACTCGGCCGTCACTTACTTCTTACGAGACCACCATTAGAGGGACTTCCCATGACCATGTGATGCAAGAGTTTGGGAAATTCCTCAGCGGAAGCTAAGGCTGCTGCTCTTTCCTCCGTGCCTGATGGGATGTCTACATGGCCGTATTCACCTGGAACCAGACACAACCAAGTCGCAACATCAGAACAGGGCAAGAAGTTAAAGGAAGCTTTTTCAGACCACCACTAGACACAGGTCACCATTCCAAGGTGCTCAAGAGAAAATGCCACACATTTGATCTGATTACATGGAAGGGACAACCCAAAGACCTGTCTACCCTAATGCAGCAACGAACAAAAATATGCAAGACGACAGAAAAAAAAAAACAAAACAAAAAACTCAATTAAAATCTAAAGCTCCAAATCTACCTATTAAAGGTAGACAGCTTACAGGTGAGCACACTGTGTTTTGCACATGGACAGATATGCATTTATCATTATTTATACTTGTTTCTTTTGCATCCAAGATTTAGTTGCGTGTTTGCATGTACCTTAAAACTACACCGCCGCTTTGGAAAAAAAACCCATGTGCGCAGTGTCAATTTCCATGACATCAGGCAAGTCACAAAAATCGCCAAATGCAGAGGAGCTCACAGCTGTGGGTCCAAGCAGAACTCAAAAACACTAAAAAAAAAAAAAAAAAAAAAATGCTCAAGACACAAGAAGTAACCCTTGGATAATATAGCCTTTAAGTAGCGTTGCCAGTGGTAACTCCACCAGCGGGGTGACCAAAGCACACAAGGCGGGGGCCAGGTGCCTGTTTTAGGAGGACGATTTCAGAAGGATATGAAATATGAGTCATCCATCACAAGATATACTTCCAGTGTAGACACAGTATTCGCAATATCACGGCACCTGTGTGT
Organism: Gymnarchus niloticus; assembly: GCA_009936485.2. NCBI lineage: Eukaryota > Metazoa > Chordata > Actinopteri > Osteoglossiformes > Gymnarchidae > Gymnarchus > Gymnarchus niloticus. The sequence goes on along the minus strand of JAACJT020000052.1, from coordinate 18,207,792 downwards.
TGCTTTTTGCTGCCTCGTATGGTGAGCGACTGGGATAAGATCAGGCACCCCCCCGCGAAACACGTTGATAGATAGGGTCTCATCCCACCCCGGCGCCACATTCGCCGTGCAGATCAATACACGCTTAATCCCTGGCGGACGGCTGCGATGCATCACGGTATTTAGTGCTTACCGCTGGAAATAAATCGCCTGCTCTCGAAACCATTTACGGCCCTTTCGAGGGGCAAATCGGCTGGCTGCCGAGAAGCTCTGGAGGTCCCGCAGAAAAGCCATTCGCAAGCAGCCCTCCTGATTGCTTACTTTGTCCTACTTTGCTATTTCTGACAGAGGCGTAATGATGCTGGGTATAAATAGACAGGTTAACGGTTCAGCGGCTGATTAAAAAATGGGCACGTCTTATTTTACATATGATAATGTTAAAGGCAACCAGCAAGTTAATTAAAAAAAGCTATAATTGTCCATGTTTGCCACTAATATTCATGGAGGCGTTCCTTCAATTTTTATTGAGAAATGATGAAAACATTATCATGCCTGCTATTTGTTCATGGATACTGAAGACATGTCAGACCAAATTAATGTACGTCTCCATAAAGATGTTTGTTTCTCAGGGGAAAACAAAAATCACCATTCTTTCCTCCCACATTTTCCATACATTTACGCCATAACACATTTTATAGTTGCATTATATATAATTCGAGGTAACGGCTCAAATTATCATTCCGCGATCTGTAATCACAATTTAAATGAAGGTAAGACCCGTATTTTCACCAGGCTAATACGGTTACACATAGGTACCATTTAGACATTGTAATTCAATATCACCCTCTCCCATACAATATATTATCTGTAACAAAAATAAACTTGAGCAAAAGGTGAGCGTTTTAATTCGAAAATGTTTTTACCTCAAAGTAGCCCACCTGACATTTGATTGCTTACATAAAATGACACCAACACAGTATATTGTTTTGTACAAGAGTCCAGGATGAATGAAAATGAGTGTGTTTTAACAAAAGGTGGAATTGATTTAAATTACGAAGTATTAATGGGGATTATTCGCGGAGCTGTTCTGGAAAACCAAGCATTAAGAGTTTAATCCGGAGGCCAAAGCGAATGAGCAGGTGGAGCCGCACTCGGCGCAGGCCGTTTTTGAGCGTCTTTCGGGATTTCACCTTACTATTTAAAAGAAGCAGCCCATCCTGCCCGGAGAAGCCCTTCTCTCTCTTCTGGGACATGAACCACCTTCCCTTCACCCGCAAAGAAAATCCTTTGAACAATCTCAATCCGATCCTGTCGTAGAATACATTTTATTGATGATTATTATTACAATACAAGTTCAAAATTTATTATTATGAAACAGACATAACACATATTGTATACGTACAATACGAGGACAATACAATACTTTGGAAAACAGCAACGTTTTGTCCTAAAGCAAAAGGATTTATTCAAATGGAAAGCATTTAAACTTGCGATAATACAGACTGACTGCCATGTAAGGCTTTTCGGCACATGTAAGACTTGCGCTATGCATTGAAATTAAATCCATAAATACACAAACGGGGTCTCAAGCTTCGAAACATGACAGCTCTTTCGGATTCAGCTTTTAGTCGTCCGTTTTTCTTATTACTGGTAGGCTCTTTAACATCTGTAACACCTACTTGGACAGGAGCGGGTCCTGTAGCGGTCCCTGGCCGTTGTGGTTTTAACGAAATCAGCCCTTTGATTTTGTCGCCTGTCGTGTTTTGTTCTGGAGAAACCCCAGGCTTTCCCCCGTCAGGTACTTATTCATTATTTCCGGATTCCGACACCGGTCCGGGAATCAGGGGATAGGGAGCGGCTGGCAGCTTCCCCTCCTACGGCGGCGCATTCTAAGATGATTAGGTCATTGCAATTAAGTGCATCTTCTCTCTGTTTGTTCTTGCCCCTCGAGCCGCTTTTCAAACCACCATATATTGCATTTTGTCACGAAAGCCGTGTTGCTTCAAAGGTGATTTCCATGAGCTGCTAGTTGTTTAGGATGTAGCGGCCGCCGTACAGGTAGTTTACAAATGATGAAGAGAAACATGTGGAAAACCCTGGAATTACGGTCATGTGAATTGACTTAATATAATTTAATTGCTCAGCTGACACGCTTGACGAAAGCTACTTGGAGATAAATTCATTCGTGATTCAAGGTATCCGTCCCACGGGAACGGCAGAATCACACCTCCAGTTGACCATAACTGTCGTGCTTCGCGTCGTTTCTCGACCTTCTCGCTCCATATCTTCGCCTATGTAACGCAAAACTTCAGGAAACATTCGCACACCGCAACACCATCTTCTGAGAACTATGGGTATCAGCTTGGGCTTCTAGCGATGTTCTGTAAAATAGCTTTGTTTTTTTTTTTCTGCTCGGAGTTCGAAATTTTGAATCTGAATCTTTTTAAGGCGGACTGTTTATGATTCATGTGAATATAGTGCTGGTATCTGTATATATAGAACCTCTGAAATAAATGCAGAAGGTCTGGGTGAATTATACGAAATATAGCCCACTCATTGATTGGGTGAACTCTATCTTCTCACACTAATGTACTGCAGAAATCAGGCCAGGCCAGTGGCAGAATGATTTACAATGAATCCACGTCAAAGCTGGACTTGTGAGCCCCACATTATCCGTCTTGCAGATTTGCTCTTTGCAGGGAAAGGTTTTCACTTCACACTATTGACTCTTTACTGAACTGATCTGTAATCAGAATTCACCCCAGCCTTCACAGGAGTGCCCATATACCCCCAGTACTTCCTGACTTTTCCCTAAGAAGAAAGTTTAACCAAGTTGCATGGAAGACAAGTCTGGAAGCCACACCTTAAAAAACTCCATGATTAGACATTGCAGTGTCAGGTGACATGGACTTGTGTTACATCAGGCTGTAAGGTCTATGAAGCAGCTTTTATTTTGAAACTGAGAGTGTTGTTTCAGAGATAACTGCGTCACCTGGAGGTTAAGGACTGAGTCATCTGCAGATGGAGCTGTGTAGCTGTGAAATGATCAGATCTTGCTGGAGGAGCTGTTGGTTTGACCTCCCCCACCTAACCTTATCATAATATTCCTAGACTGACTCCACACCCTCATATACACAGTGTAGGGACAGGTATCGAACCCACAACCCTGGAGGTATGAGGCTATTACTGTTATCGCTGAGTCACCAATTATGCTACAAGTCACCAATTATGCTCGTATAAGTTTTTTTATTATTTGATTCATAAAAACTTTTGGCCCAACTCCTAGAAACGCAGCCTGGCAAATCAGGGTCTCAAAAATGCCCATAGTACATGTCCTGCAATGAACTAGCATCATATGCTGGGTGGTCCCATGCCGTGCTTTGCCAGGGACAAGATCCAAGCTTCCCACCGCCCTTTACTGGAAAAGCAATTGGAAGATGGATGGATTATTTTTGGCATAAAGAGAAAACAGAGAGGGAAAAAAAACTTTTTGGAGAAAAATAATACGAAAGATATTTCAGATGCATGAACTGAACTTTCTACATAAAGAGCTGTGTGTGGTTTTGTAGTGCGTCAGTAAGTCCCATGTCAATGTGGCTCGACGCCCTGTGTCCAGCGACAACAGAGGGCAGCAGAAATCACACGGCCGATGTACATTACTGCTGTAACATTGCATCACTCCCGTGGTCACCTTTCACATCTCATTTAGCCGTATGCCCGATCGCTAAGTGAGATTTTCCACGCCCACCTCTGAATTTCCCCTGCAAAACCCCAGGCAAATGAAACACACAATCACTCTGATGATCAAGAACATAAAGCCTCAATATAAAGTTGTCGTATTGGACCAGCTGGACAGTGTTACATATATTTCCATATGGATGGACATATCACCAAGCACGTGTCATCCCTTTTGATTGGTTGTTGCTCCCCCCCCCCCCGCCCCCCACCCCCCCCCACCCCCCAGACCACTCTAACTCCCCCTCCTATACCCTCAGCCCCCGCGCCGCATTACCTTTCGACCAATACAGCAACAAGC
>JAACJT020000052.1:18183326-18194603 GCA_009936485.2 Gymnarchus niloticus | reverse complement strand
GCTTAGCCAATGAGAAAAGATTCATTGCTGATAAACTAACACGCTTAGCCAATGAGAAATGATTCATTGCTGATAACCTAAAATGCTTAGCCAATGAGAAAAGATTCATTGCTGATAACCTAACATGCTTAGCCAATGAGAAAAGATTCATTGCTGATAACCTAACATGCTTAGCCAATGAGAAAAAATTCATTGCTGATAACCTAACACACTTAGCCAATGAGAAAAGATTCATTGCTGTTAACCTAACACGCTTAGCCAATGTGAAAAGATTTATTGCTGATAACCTAACATGCTTAGCCAAGGAGAAAAGATGCATTGCTGATAACCTAAAATGCTTAGGTACTGCTAATTCAGCTGGCTTAGTCAATAACACTGTTGGCAAAGAGATCAGCATCCGACTACTGATAATACTAAATGTGTAGCTGATGGGCCAAGGCGCATGGCTGATAACTTAACACATTTAGCGAAAGATGCAAGAATCTTCATCAGCGGTACACTGCAACATATGCTATTTCGGTAAGAAAAAATTCCCCACCATGCCAGTGAGCCAGCATGACTCACGGCACATGCAGTATGGCACAGTCTACTGACTTGTGCACAGCCCACCCTACCAGGGGCCATCATCAGACAGAGGGACGTGTCACACGAGCTACGTAGACCACCATCTCTCAGGGGTTCAGATCCTCTCAGTACTGACATGTTTAAGAAGGGCTGTACAGATGAAAGTACGAAAGTCCAGAAAAACATGAGGGATGTCTCTGTCACATCCTGACAGGTGTCTGAACCCTGCCCTGAGGGAGGGGTCCATCCATGTGGCCAAGCCAGATGTTCCAAAGAGGTCTTGCTAGCATGGGAGCATGACCACGTGGGACCTTGACAACCACTGGGACACCACAGCCAACGACCTTTGGTTAGACTATAGACTAGGAGTCCCCAAACTGTCTGTCAGACCTCCCACCTCACCTCCAAACAGATAAGAATATTTTAAAGTGTCCCCCAGACAAACAACTCAACCCCCATCCAACTCCACCAGTTTGGAACCTCTGCTCGGAATGAACACATGCCCATGAATTCATGTGAAAAAAACCGTAAATATAAAAATCAAATATAAATGGGGAGTCTCTAAAATTGAGGGGTAATGAATGGGGCGGCCCTTAGACATCACAAGAACTGCACGGACACGCGTTCTCTGTTCCATTGGTTTGGATCTTAAAGACAACATGGCGGTCACAGAAGAGACGGGTTCAACACGGGGGTGAATACACGGTACAACACCCGGAACATCATACGCCGAGGCAGAGAATTCTCCGTGAATGTGTTACACAGGGCTGGAAAGGTGCGTGGCAAATGCAAAATACAATCGTACGTCCGAGATGCGAGAAGCGCAGCATTAAGCAATGAGTCTGCCTGCGGGCCTAGGGCAAATTAGCATGCTTTTGAATGCCACCCAGCCGGAATTCAGCTGCAGCAGGGAGAGAGTGAGAGAGAGAGAGAGAGAGAGAGATTGTTTATTGCACAGACTGAGCATAACGCCAGGCTGCTGGATGTTGTGTTTGTAATCAGGGACAGGCAGTCTGACGCGTTGGGCGCTACATCGCCTTTGCGTCATTTTTTTTTTTCCTTTTTGAATGAAGTCATAAAGCTATCTCACCCATTATTATCTTGCAATCGATAAACATGGGTTTGGTAAAGTAATCAGGAAATGCCTCCGATTGGCTGACAGCTTATCAAAGACAGCGCTTCAAGGCAGCTGCGAACGCTAACAAGCAGTTCATTACCGGTAGCTGTTACTGACATTAGTCAAAACCAAGAAAGATAAAATGGAATAAGAAATGCATTGTGGGAAGAGCCCTCGGCATCATGTTCTCCTTTCTCTTTTGAAAACTGCATGCCTCCCTTTGATATGATAACAAATATAAATTGTTTAAAAACATCAAATACAAGGAAAACTAAAAGCAGACTGACATGTGGCTTATCCACCCAGGAGTGATGTACGCTGAATGGGAGGCGGGCTGAATCGGGCTGGTGAATTCATCTCCTGCCCAGGCCAAGCAGGGGCTCCTCTGCACACCTCCATAGCCCACCAGCCACCTGGCCTGCACTACAAGCTGCCTCACAGCTTCGGGTTTGCATGCGTGCGGTTTAATTTTATTTTTCACCCTGGACATCAAGCGTCCCCGAATGCCTGCAGGTACAGCAAAGGTGAAGCAGATAGATTAAAGTCAATGCTACTCTCATCTCATACTTGTTTGTTTCAATCCAGGGCTAAATGGAATTAGAGAACTTTGCAGGAAAGGGGATTTGTGTGTGTGTTGGAAGGTTTGGGGAGGTGTGCTTGTAAGCCCTAGGTAGGATGAAAAGATGCTGGAAAAAAAAAAAAATCCCATCTGAGTGATTTTCAGGAAAGAGGCTTCCCCATGGCCACTAAAATGCAAATAACAGATCAAAGGAATTTTGACCAGGGGAGGCAGAAAAGAGGCCACGTGAATATTATCAAACACACACTAATGCAGCTGTGGATTTTTGGTTTGGCCGCTGATGCGCATATGGGAGGCCTGCCTGGGTGCTTCGCTGGTCAGGCAAAGGGGAGACCTCACGGCCTCACACAGTGACTGGAGTCCAGGCCAGCTGCTCATCGGCCATCCGCACCTGGACTTCTGAGCAGTTGACCAGTGTGTAGGGTTTAACCTCACTGAAGCATGGCTGCTTGACCCTAGGGAAAGTTGGTTTGGTATAAGCAAGTAATTCCATGAGGTTTATAAGATGTTTTACATAGAAGTATGTGCTAAGCAGCTGAGTAATATATTTAGCACAGATGGTGGGCAGGGGTGACCTGTCTTGTTGCAAAAAAGAAATGAAGACCCAGCCAATTAAAAAATCACTCACATACTAGTACATTACCTGCTTGTCATTACAGATCAATTAACGGTTTAAGTCAAGTTTATTTACATCAAAAGAGCACATTTATGAAAAATAGCTTTACAGTTATAATCCTTCATTTAGAATCCCATTAAAACAGAATACAACATAATGATATTCACGCTATGATGTATGAATGATTATACATGCATAAAAAATAATATTGTGTCGGTATTTACACTGCAACGTAGTTCAGTTTTGAAAATGACTTTTTTTTTTTTTTTTTATTGTTGCTAATTTGTTTCCTACCCTTCTTCCAGTTAGGCAAGGAGTTGGGACTTAGGTTCAGGTGATCCATACGCCCGGATCATCAGCGTACTGGACGGAAGCCGCGTTTTCTAGCCGATCAGCAGGACCAGACAGACAGACAGACAGACAGACTTACGCTTCAGCCCTGCCTGGCGCTTGTGCTCCGGGTTGGCTTCCTTTAATAGGAAGCCCTAATCCTCAGGGTCTCCCTGCGTGCACCTTTCTGCTTCTCATTATCGCCATTCATTTCAGTTTCAGAGCACCGTGTCACCTGCTTTGTAATCTGATTACTTCGTGGAGGAATTAGTATATATATTTAATGTAGAAGGTTTTCTTTTTAATCTTGATGAAAATAATCTTGAAGAGCGGAGAGAGCTGCTCAGACGTCTCGAAGACACGCCACTAACTCGCTAATGAATGACAGCTGATTTATGTATCTGTATTCTTTTATTTATAAAAAATAGCAAGTGGACTGATTTTTGGGTATGAATAATACAAGTGGATCCACTTTGATTAGACTTCTGTGGAGAGCTGTGCATATTCAGCATCACAATTAAATCTCATGATGTGAAACGGGAATGACATGCTAATGAAGAAAGCCAGCGAGCCCCAACCCGACTGTCCAACATCATTACAGGATATCTTAGATGAAGAGTAATTATACGAGGAGTACTGAAATGTCATTAAAAATCTTCAGTAAGTCATTTAACCTACCGTTTCTCACTAATGCTGGATTTTTTAGTGGCTAACAGAATAGAAAGTTGCTTTTCAGAAGTTATTAAAAATCCTTTTAAATATGCCTGGATTTAAGGCAGATACAATCCAGTGTCCTAATTTAATTTAATGCATCAAATTCAACGGTGGCATGTAGACAAAATCTCTTTTTAATAAATTCAGATGAATTGGCAATTAGGTCTTGATCTAATTCCCATGAAACGGTTTGGAATTGATACCGAGTTTCCCCGCCATATTTTGCACTAACCACTTACCCTCCAACAAAATCAAACTGAGGTATCCTGAAGCAGTCTATGGAGGAAAAAAAAAAAAAGTCTACAAGAACGCTAAAAAAGTTTATTATAATAACATTTCAAAATAATTAGAACAATGAACTGAAAAAGGCAGAAGATTAAGTTACTTTAAATTGCATACCCTGTCTGTTTAACTACAAATCAATCTTATTGAGATTTTATATTTAACATTGCCTTAAACAATACTTTCTTCAGGAAAACTCAATTTCATTCTCAGGCAGCGGTTCTAATAAAATCATTTCTATCGCATTTGCGTCACATTAAAGTGGCTCTGCTCCATGTTCTGTGAGTATACACATCATATGCATTACCGGGAGACAACCTTTGAAATGAAGCAAAAATCCATGGGTAATTGTTGTTGTTGTTGTTTAACCCTCCCTATGCTGTCCCCGTCGATCGATGGGTAACAATAACACCTGTCATCTATCAGCCTACTTTATCAGCCGGTGAAATTGTGCCATGCAAAGTATTTACGTGTCACTGTTAGAACGGCGTACAGTTAATTGGTCTTATCTGTCCGATATAGATGGATGTGTACCTACTAATAAAAACGCCACGTGACCATAGCCAGGATTGTACATACATGTTGTAAAATACTACTACTACTACTAATAATAATAATAATAATACAAAATTGCGTCCGCAAAACTCAACCATACCTCAAGGCCATGCAATTATTTTGCAGCTGCGTCAAACATGAACTCAAGACCGATGCAATTTATTTAAGACGCACTTTCAGGAGCTGCAATTATAATAACGATGATCTCAATTAGCTTTGCCATTTCCTCGGACTATTTAGAGAGCAATTTCACAGCCCAGAGCTGAGATAATTCTGCTGAACTGACAGTCTTTATCAGGTAAAAAGACACTCGTGATTCAAAAATAACAATAAAAAAAAGATGCGAGTCAATGAATCAATACAAATCTGATTTTTCACAAAAGCCGACTTTTCTCTAAATCACTGTCAATCTGTAATAAAACGATAATTAAGCACAGGCTCCGCCTTGTATTACAGATTAAAAAAATGAATGATAGCAGGTGAGATAGCGCTATGACGTCATTGAAGTTCACTTTCACGCCTTGATGATGGAGGTCATTAAAAAAAAAGATGATGATGGAGGTCATGCCGCCGTCAGCTCATTCTCCTCAGAGTGCAGGTCTAATAAGAGATATACGCCCATATGTCCGAGGGTTGACACCACACTGTTCCAGCAATTGAAAAAACAATGTGTAATGAAAGCACAATAATGAAAATAACTCCTACGGAACAGACAGATCCCTTCTTAAAGGTTTCTCTGCGTTCCGACAATGGCTATGACAAAACGGAAAACATCTAGTTTGGGGGGAATGAGCACAAGTTTTCTTAGCCAACATTACATTGTTCTAAATGCTACACATGTACTTCTGGTTTCACAGCTGTTGAATTCTTAATCTTTTTTTAATCTCATCCATTTCAATAGATGTTTCGATGTATCCATTTAAAATACTTAAATTCAAATTAAACTGCAGGTTTTGCTTAGTGACAAAAAACTTGCTTTAATAACTTAAATCAGATTTACTATTTGTTTTTATTTCCCCGATTGCCAGCTTCATTTGGAGGGTAAGGTTCATGTAACGTTAATGTTGCTGTGGCGTGGGACCTAGTTTTGAGCATGCTCTGTTATCGCATCCCATTCTGTTCTTGTTGCTCACCACATGTACCCTCTCTCTCGACTGCATGGTGACAGAGGGCCTGGTGTGGAGCCCACCAGAATACCCCCAGCGGTGACATGGCGGGACAGAGTTGACCGGGAATTTAATCAGCAGTGCTCTTCAGTAGAGCAGATACGGCGGTCACCTGCAGACTCAATGCGAGGTCTGTAGGCAACGTGGCCAGGGGACAGAATATGTAGGGATCTTTCCTGTTCTGTGGCCCACCTGATGACACAGACTCTGTGATTGCAGGGATCTGTTCCCATCATTCATGTGGCCCGATGGGGTAGGGCCCCTTAAAGTGCCAGTGTGTATTTTCAGAACCATGTGGAATGCCTCACAAATTCCTACACTGGCCTCTGTGGGAGCATAGGGGTCCGTAAGCAGGCTCTAGTGACCCCTGCCCCGATTGAGGTCACTAACGCATCAAAAACTTTACAGAGGCTTCTTTCTTTGGGGCTCCCAGCTCCTCACCGAAGGTGGATGTGAGCTCACAAACACAGCCTGACAACACCTGCGGGCTAAATGCTGGTCTGAGGGTTCAAACAATCTTACTGACAATGTTCATGACGGTGGAAGGTGCTTTTGCAACGCATCCTAAATGCTACAAAGATTCACCCACCTGCTCTAATTGGCATAACCATGGAATACATTTGGTATTCGCTGCTGTTACCTTATATTGACAAATTACAGTATATACTATGTATACTGTCTGAACATAAGCATACATAAACTAACAAACAAAAAATCAAACAAAGTTGCAACTTGGCGGTAGATAGCTGCTTTTCAGATCTTAGTTTTGGTCCTTTATTTTATTCAGCAGTGGAAAGCCATGAATACAGAACAAATAACAGTTGTTACAATTCTCAACCATGACTTCTAGATGTTAGAGGATTCAAGGTATGGACACAGTACACAGGAATGAAAAGTATCAAAAATTAGTTTACCTCCATAGAAGATAAATAAACAAAAACAAAAAACGTAAAAGGTATCCACCAAATACATAAACTGATTTTTTTTTGTTTTTTTTTTTTGCGACAGTTAAAATTTACTGTATACACAGAGGATCGTACTCCCTGTCATTAGGGAAAAAGGGGCCGAAAAGATATGGTGACTTAACTGTAAGACATAATGCTTCATTAGGTATGCACTAAAGTACAAGCAATAAATACACATTAGTTTAAAGCCTTACAACAGCTATGCAAAAGCAGATGCAGCGGAAAGCAGGTTTGCTACTCTTAACAAGCAATGAGGGAAGAGCGGGGCTCGTGGAACGCAGAAAAGCAACTTCGCCTTTTCTCGTCTTAGAAAAAAAGGTCAGGGCGTTTCTTTTTAAATGGGTTCACCAACATTTTTGTTTTTTTTTTGCTTTTTTTTTTTTACATCATATGCACAATTATCAAAATACAGACAAAAGCAAGTGAGAAAACCCCGACAACCCTAAACTCTAAACAGACTGCAGTTTGGGAGGTTTTCCTGGTAATAATGTGCAAGCAGCTATTTTAAACGTTTTCTCTTTTTGTTTTGTTCTTTTCTTACAAAAACCCATGCAAAATCTACATGTTTATATGCATTCTGTGGCTGAGACCGTTTGTATTACTTCCAAAAACAGTGTAGCTGAGGTATGGGTAACGTTAGCGTTTTACACGCCGGTTGGCCACCTTCCTGACGAGAATTATTATTTTTTTTTTTATTGAATCTTATTTCCAGTCCACCAACAAATTTAGACATGCATTTGAAAACACAATACCCCCTTCACAGGTGATCTTTTAAGACGCTCATTTGACAGATATCCGAGGACGACCTTTAACAACGTGAATCTTCCGTATGTGACGTTTGACTCGGACCCGGGACCTTTGGCCACGTGGCGCTCAATGACGTACCGAAATATAACAGCTACTGTGGCATTCTAATGTCTCATGCAGTCTGGACATGTTTGTTGGGAAATTGTCGGACAGAGGTAGAAGCTTCTGGAAAGCCTTTTGGACAAGTGGGAGGACCCTTCTCGAAAGACGTAGTGTCCTTACATATTTGGTGTGGCAGGTGGCCGGGTGAGATGTCCCCCCTCAGCGTGTCAACCCGGCAGAGGGTGACTGACAGGCTGCATGGCAGGACTCACCTTCCTTCAAGAGGAACTAGTGCATGCGTGCGTGCACCTCTGTGTTTGTCGAAAGTGTGATATCAGTGTGTTTGTTTGTATGCAAGAGTGAGTGTGCGTACAGTAGAATCACCCCAAATCTGTGCACGAGAACACGTATGTGTGTGTGTGTGTGTGTGTAGAGTAGTTGTGAGTGTGTGTGTCAGTGTGTGATCGTGTACACAGAGTAAGAGCTCGCACGAGTGAGTGAGCTGTGCAACTGCAGCCTCTTTTAGTCAACCGTTGGTAAAGCGATAACCATAAACTAGGTTACGAGGTTGCTTGGTTGGGGAGAAAAAGTAAGAGTTTACAAAGAGCTGGTACAGCACGTATAAAGCGACATATGTACAGTGTGTTTCCATACGCACAATGCAGAGATATCTCGGTATTTCAAATGCAACACAAAGCATCTTCAACAACCCTTAAAAAATTCATTTTATGCACTGGTAGGATTTCTTTTTAGCAAAACAAGGAACAGGAAAGCCAGTGTAACAAAATTTGGACTGTGTGCAAGTCTTTAGAAGGGAGTGTATTCTCAGCCTTACCGTCCCATAAGAGAAGAGGCAGAGCTTTGCGTAACTTTGGTTTGTTGAGAACAGAAATGACCGTTAAAAACTTAGATCAGTTTTTCTAGATGACATTGGCTGAGATCAAATCAACGCAACAGACAGGAAAATGACTTGCCCCTACTTTAGTCCAAATTATTGTAAATCTACAAATATGATATAAAATATTTTAGCTGGATACACGATGGAACTACAAAACCCATCTATCCACAGGTATTTTCCCACTGTACAGACAGTTTGCTATGGATGAGTACCTATTACACCATGAACGCCTCACTGTTTTAAAGCAAATATCACCTAGAAAAGGCTATGTTCACTTTTGATACCCTATTCTACAATGGCTATGTTCTTCGCTCTTTCTTGACAACCAAGCCAGATCATTTCTTGTCAACTTGTAATTATTATTTTTTGGCTTTACTAGATCTTTAAAATGTTTGGTTACTATGTTTTCAGTTTAATACGGCTCTGAAAAAAATAAAAGTAAAACATTAAAAAATTTGAAATTAACACACGCAACAGTCCCATTAACGTTACATATTCACCAGAAAAACAATGACATAATGGGAAAGAAAAACAAAGAAAAATTTTAAAAAAGGAGTTTCACGTAAATACGAATTCTGCACTTCCATTAAATACACAAAGCATGTTTTGGTCAGTGTTCCTTTTTCATTCTCGTGTAGGCTGCTCATCCCAGGCCCCGCCCCCCTTCCGCTACCGCCGCCACGGTGATTCCCACTGTTACCCCGGGGTGGACGGGGCAACCGCCAGGCAATGGGGGGGGGGGGGCGTAGGGGGGACGACGCGTTGGACCCAACTGAAAGAACGATCCCAGAGGTCATTTAGAAGGTAGTTGGTGGAAAGCTTTCTTTTGCACTAATGAGCGTTACAGAAGGCTGCCCCGGTGGTCCAGGCCACGCCTGCCTACGCTGTTGGCCGTAGATAGATTGGCTTTGGTTTCTAGCTGTTGCCTTTGACTGTTTGCAGGTAGACAAAGCTTTAGAAGGAAGAGGTAAAGAGGACAGTAGTAGAATATGCAGGTCAGCTTGCTTTTTTTGTTGGTTTTAAATGGTGCTTGCACAAATGGTCGGATGTTAGCTTATTGTCGCACTTCATGTTTCGGCTAGGACTGAGATTTGTGGGACAGGCTCAGCAGTTTAATTCGGTCCAGTTCTGCGGTTCAGGTGACTACAACGGGCGTGTCCTTTACGGTAACAGTGCCAAAGACGATAATTTGACGACGCAAGGCATGGTGGGGAGTCAAAAAAATAATAATTAATTACTGCTCATAGCATCTCAGCTGCATGCAAGTAGCGGCCCCGCGTCCGGCTGCCGTTCCCGCACAAACGAGAGAAGAGCGATGACCGTAACTGGAGCGAAGACGTCTTCGATCGTCAACGGTAACTGCAGGTTGGAAACTCATACTGAATGGAGCAAAAACTAGTTTTTGGCAGCACATAATGCCAGTAGCTTTCTACGGAACATTCCCCCTCATGTATCTGTTCAAGCAATGATCACGTTTGACAATTTTTTCTTCTTCATCATCTTCTTCATGTGTATGGCCAATGCCATATAGTTTGTAAGGAAACAAGTCTTTGTTGAGTTAAAAACCAAGCATTTTATGCCTGTCATTTCTGGTTCCCAAAGGGCTGTATGGATAGTTCCTTCAGGTGGTCTCCACGATGCATGCTCAGTAAGTGGTCCCAGTAAAAGTTAACCATGTACCACTGGTAGCTGCGTGAGGGTGACCCTCCTTGCTACTCCACGTCCTCCGATAAGTTCCCTTCCTCCAGCTCTCTGTCCTCCTTCAGCTCCGGACTGTGATTGGCCGTCGTGACCAATGACATCGGACACTCCTCGTCATCCAGGTTCAACGGCTCTTCCTTGACGTGAACTGCCAACCTGAGGCAGATAGGAAAAGAGGAGAGGTCAGTTAAAAATGGGGAAGAAAGAAAACTTCGCAGAGCTGGAGAACTATACGGAGAAGAGATTACGAGCAGATGAAAGTGCTAAGAACAACAACGAGGAGCGTGGTAAAAGCGACACTGGTCTCCATCTCATTAGGTATGCCGGATAGGTCCTGGGCTCCAGACGAAGAAGGCGGAGGCTCTGTCTTCTACAATGGAGGATTAAGTGGAGGGGGGTGTCCTTTCATAAATTATTGAAATGTTTGCTTACAGCCTTTTGCTGGCATTTCGTCTTGCCACGATCGGCCCGTTTTGACGCTGCTATTTAGAAAAGGTAATTAGAAATGCTGCGTCTGCGGTGGGCAGGAGGGAGAGTCGGCCCTGAGCAGGGCCTCGAAACCTTTCGGGGCCCTAAACACCACTCACGGACCGCCTGGAAGACACTCATAGCTAAGTCTAGTCTTAATGGCCGCTTACGTTTTTCATTTCTTTATTTCCTATAACGGTGGCTCGTGCTTCAGCAAACAGCTTAATTGTAATGCAGAATAAAAGGACTGGCTGATGGGCACCTCCCATGTAAAATGCAAAGCGCGCCGAATACAATTAAAATTTAAAAAGAGACGTTCACGTTGTCAACACACGTAATTTCAGGCAGTCACTTAAAAATACACTAAATAAATCAAGTGAGGAAAAACCACTCCGACTGCCAATGGACTCTAGTGAAAAATGAAGATGTTAATTTTGCTGGGAGGGTGGTGGCGAGGGGGGGGGGGGGGGGG
>JAACJT020000052.1:18160378-18180592 GCA_009936485.2 Gymnarchus niloticus | reverse complement strand
TATTTAAGGTATAGCAGTGACGTCCCGGAGCGACGGTGCCGATATTTAAGGTATAGCAGTGACGTCCCGGAGCGACGGTGCCGATATTTAAGGTATAGCAGTGACGTCCCGGAGCGACGGTGCCGATATTTAAGGTATAGCAGTGACGTCCCGGAGCGACGTGCCGATATTTAAGGTATAGCAGTGACGTTCCAGAGCGACGGTGCCGATATTTAAGGTATAGCAGTGACGTTCCGGAGCGATGCGTCGATATTTAAGGTATAGCAGTGACGTTCCGGAGCGACGGTGCCGATATTTAAGGTATAGCAGTGACGTTCCGGAGCGACGCGTCGATTTAAGGTATAGCAGTGACATCCCGGAGCGATGCGTCGATATTTAAGGTATAGCAGTGACGTTCCGGAGCAAAGTGTCGATATTTAAGGTATAGCAGTGACGTCCCGAAGCGACGCATCGATTTAAGGTATAGCAGTGACGTCCCGGAGCGACGGTGCCGATATTTAAGGTATAGCAGTGACGTCCCGGAGCGATGGTGCCGATATTTAAGGTGCAGCAGTGATGTTCCAGAGCAAAGTGTCGATATTTAGGATGTAGGAGTGACGTCCCGGAGCAAAATGTCGATATTCAGGGCGTGGCACAAACGTCCTGGAGCAACGTACCGATATTTAGGGCATCACAGCAATATTCTGGAGCTTGTGCACTCATTGGTTTTGCTGACACCAGACATTTGCGCAACATCCCATTGTACTCGTCGGTCTCGTTAGTCCCCCTGCATTATTTAACTGCACTCACAAAAACACGTTTGTCCCATTTTGAGGATGCTGTTTCTGTGTTAAAGCACAGTGGAGCAGGCAGAGTGTGAGCAGTCGTGTGCCTTCGGCCATTTATCAAATCGAGCAGCAGTCAATCAATCATTTTTTATACAGCTTGTTTATTATCAATCTAACAATAATAAAGATAATAATAATCGAGACCCCACCTGGAGAAGCGAGAGGAAAATAATAATAATAATAATAATAATAATAATAATAATAAATGGCTTTTTTTTAGCTGAAGGGCGCATCATTTGAAGGCACATTACTGCCCTGCAATGCAGCATCACACCAGCCGTGGCCCTTGTGAAGACAGGCAAGGTTACGTATCAGCACATGCCGAGGTTAGTGGCGGGTGTCATGGCGGCGGTCACGTGACCCCAATGCTGCTGACATCACCGATGAGGCAGAGGAGCTCATGGTGGACACATTTCTGAAACCCACAAGACATTAATTTTTAATAGTCCTTCTCTCTGCTCCATTAAAAAAGATGGAAAGGCAAAGATTGTAAAGTAATTAATGATACAGTTAGCTGCTAAATATTAATAGGAACAGTCTTGCATAAAATATAACATCCAAACCCCTACAATGCCGACACTGGAGTAATTAAAACTGAATCTGTAATTACACCTATTTATAGATTAGATTTATCCTAAAGCTAACTGTAAACTTAAGGTATGATAAAATGTGTGCCATTTTCATTCTTTTTTGGTGGGAGCAGGTGTACCATTTTAAATCTATACTTTTACACCACTGCGTTTCAGACTACAAACCCGCGAGCTGTGTTAAGGTATGATGTTGCCACTGCAGTGCACCATGGGATGGAGGGGTGCGGCGGTGCTTACTTGTGTGGCGAGTAGGCGGGGCTGCTGTAGCCGTTGGTGTCTAGGTGCTCCAGTGCACCGTTCAGGTCCTCCGGGGACGTCTGCAGGAGGCCGGTGGAGCTTCCACTCATGAGAGCGGGAGAACTGAGGAGAGGGAGGGAGCTCTCTGCCAGCGCGGCCTGGGGGGGGATGAGGAGGAGCGTGTGTCAGGGGCAGCCCTCACGCATACACACACAAAAACACCAAAGGCATCTCACTCATAAGCACACAAACACTACACGACTCACACATGCACACACTCGAGGGAGTCTTACTGGAATAAGACCACCCAGGATATCCATATTGGGAGCTCAGTTAAACAGTTATACCCTCTAAGGGCCCCAAGGCCAGCACACCGTCACTCTAGGCCATGTGGACATGGGTTCTTACCCCAAGCAAAACTGACACTTCCACTGCCTGCTTCACTTTGACGTGAGCACACGGGTTGGAATGACCACTAACTGCCCCCAACCTCCGAACATCAGCGTCATATGCTGATTGGAGGGGATGCTGTCTACAGGCCGGCGGTGCTGAGCGGAACCAGAAACAGAGAAATCCCCCCGCAACCCCTTCAGTGAAGCCCCCCATTTACACTTGAAAAACAAGTTGCTTCATGACTATTAAAACGGACAAAACTTTATTTCAAAATAAAAAGTCCTGACATTTTGCCTCTTGTGCATAAAAATTACAGAGAGTAATTAAATTTTCAAGTTTTTGCCACGAGCGGCTCGCGTGCCCGGGTGCACCGAGAAATCATTTATGACAGGCGGGATAAATATTAATGGCAATCCGCTCATGACAGCAGCAGAGGCTCGCAGACTGCCGTATGGGACCACGCCGAGCTTCCTGTTCCTGCCACCGGGTGTCCTTCTCGTCCCTCCTACACGGGGGCCGGACTGGTGACACAGACAGGCAACAGCTCGTGGTGTGGGGTCCGGCCTGGGCCATGCTATTCAAACAGCTGTGTGTGTGGGTGTCTCCCCACCCAAAAATAAAGGGGAGCAAATGGAAGGTTCACCTGTAAGCTTGCATTGAGAGTTGCTCCATATCCAAGGCTGGTGTGATGGTTTTTAACTAATGTTGGACTCCTGAAAATAAACAAAGGACTGTAAATACAAAAAAAGAGACTTTTGTGTTTTATTGTGGATTCACGCTGCATTGCTATAAAAAAGCGGAAGATTCTCTTACGAAATGCTTCCATTGAAATATTGCATTGTGATGTTAACTTTCTTAGGAAAGAAAATTTGTCAAATTATTACAAATAAAATTCCATAAATTAAACATCATGTGCTATGTAAACAAGCATACAAGCAAATCTGAGTTATCAGTTTTCTCAAGTGTTCTCACCACCCAGTTATTAGATACAGGAAAAAAAAACATCCAATTATAAACCATAACAATATAACCTATATACCCAGTGTGAGCTTGCTGCAATCTGAGCAGACATGGGAGGTTTCACCAGAAAACTGTAAGAGAGTCACTACTGCTAGAATGGAGTGACTCTTTTCTGTAGTGCAGAGTGACATACTGGGGGTGTTGCAGGAAGAGCCACTGCTGCCAGAACGGAGTGACTCTTTTCCGGAGTGCAGAGCGACATACTGGGGGTGTGCAGGAAGAACCACTGCTGCCAGAATGGAGTGACTCTTTTCCGGAGTGCAGAGCGACATACTGGGGGTGTTGCAGGAAGAGCCACTGCTGCCAGAATGGAGTGACTCTTTTCCGGAGTGCAGAGCGACATACTGGGGGTGTTGCAGGAAGAGTTATTGCTGCCAGAATGGAGTGACTCTTTTCCGGAGTGCAGAGCGACATACTGGGGGTGTGCAGGAAGAGCCACTGCTGCCAGAATGGAGTGACTCTTTTCCGGAGTGCAGAGCGACATACTGGGGGTGTGCAGGAAACCCACCCCGTTATCTTCTGCGACCTCCGCTTCTGGTACTCCACCTCATCCACGGTCCACACGGCGCCTTTCACATTCTCCACACGCACGAAGCATTTGTGGAGGCTGAGGTTGTGCCGCACGGCATTCTGGGTGCATATGGGGGGGGGCAAAGGCATACATTACCATCATTTCATGCACAGTGGGACACATAAGACCAACTAAAATACTATAAAAGGCACAAAGAAGGTATGTAATGTACAGAATGTCTACATTACACTGTACTTTTTGTTGCGTGAAACAACCTTTGCCATTTAATTACTGAAATCCCTGTCCCTGTCCTCCTCCATCCCATCCCCATAAATGTTCTGTCCCTGTCCTCCACCGTCCCCATTAACATTCTCTCCCCGTCCCATCCCCATTAATGGTCTGTCCCTGTCCTCCCCCGCCCCATCCCCTTTAAGACCCGATCCCTGTCCTCCCCCATCCCATTCCCTTTAATGCTCTGTCCCAGTCCTCCCCTGTCCCATCCCATTTAAGGTCCAATCCCTGTCCTCCCCCATCCCATCCCCATTAATGCTCTGTCCCTGTTCTCCCCCATCCCATACCATTTAAGGCCCTATTCCTGTCCTACCCCGTCCCATCCCCATTAAGGCCGTCATGATATCCAGAAGTGACTGAGCGAACTGGCACGTGGTTTCAGAGGCGCCTGGGATGTGATACGGCATTTGTGAGCCTGCTGACATGTCCAATGTGTGTCGCTGACAGGCTTCTAGGACCCACCCCCAGACTGCTAGTCCTGGAGGTTCTCCGGAATCAGATAAATGCTCCCAGCATCTCATTACAATCCACAAACCACAGGGCTCTTAACATATAGGTACCTTGTGTTTATGTGTCTTCATTTAAAAATACCCCCCTTTTATTTTGTTGGCGAGGACCCTGAAGAAAACACAATGTATTTCTGTATGGATTTAACCATCAAGTGAAATCACCACACAAACATATTTAATTTTCATCAATTTCTTTTTGTCTGTTATTTGAAAAGCCTTCTGCATCAGATCCACTTTCAGAGAAAGGATTCCATAAAAACTCATAAGCCAATCTCACATCTGACCTGAAAATGCAAGGATTTGATTGATCTTAATGCCCATGGCTCAGAATATGATCGTTTTAATATTAATGAGCAAATGAGCAGTTTTATTATGCATGCTATATAGTTAGAACTAATAAGTTGTTCGAAATGAGAGCTGGGTCCCCCGGCCAGGCTGGTCAGACCATGCCGAGATATTAAATCACCTTCCATTTTTTACAAAAATTCCTCTCGGTTAATCAAATGACAGCCCCATCATGGATCATTTCTCTAATAAGTCACTACAGAAATGTGAAACTAAAGATGTAACCGTGTCAGCTACAGGATTCACGATGGGCGGGGGGGGGCAGATACACAGCCTGCAAAATCCTGGACGGGAAAGGCAACGCAGGGTTAAAGAAAGCAAAAGGAATGTATTTGTCAGAGAAGACGTCCAAAGATGCCAAAAGGCTAGCGCCTCCAGCCCTCTCTGCCTCACACCTATACACGGCTCAGATCGCTCAGCCGAATCATTTGCATCCTAAATCCAAATTAATTCGCGGCAGCAAATCTAGAGGGGAAAAAAAATACTAATAAAAAAGGGTAGGGGCTCGAATGGCTTGTGGCTAATTGAGGTTTCAGTGCCCAACTCTGAAGTGAAAATATAACTGTGTGTCTAGGGCTTAGGGGGAGGGGGGTTCTTATCTGCCCAGACACCGTCCTTTTCCAGAAATAGATACGCTGAAGAGACCATTTCTCCCCGTCTCCTTTTGTGGGGAGCCAGGCACTGAGGTTGTTTGGACAGGGGATATAAATGAACCCTTTTGTCTAAGTAAATAAACTGTGTTTCTGTCCTGACAGGATCATTTTCACTTAACTCGCCTTTAGTTCCGGCCGATTGGTCACAGCCTGCGTGAGTACCACTGTCACCCGCACCCGGGACCATGAGCTACGATGTGTGGAGACAGCCACACGCCGAGGCAGGAACCCACAGCCCCCATTGGCTGCGCAGGGCAAACAGCCATTTTTCAAACTAATTAGCCAATCATAAGTGAGGAGGGGGAGGCGGGGTAACACAGGCCAGCCAACGGAGGCGTCGGTGATTGAGTGCCCGCTCGGTAATTAGCGTGTCAGAATGTGCTCTCACCCGCCAAGGCTCGCCTATTAATTGCTCCAAATGGGAAATTAAATAAAATTTTTAAAAAGACGACTTGCCTTCCAGGTGGCTGCGTTGCGTCTGAAGTAGGCAAACGTTCTTGTGAACCAGCTGTATATCTCATTTAAGGTTAGCTGCATATCAGCTGCCTCCATGATGGCCTGGAATGAGACGACATCCAGTAATGCCTGACTAACTGGGCTGGATTCAATTAATTAACTCTAATCTAATCAGGCAGAGGTAATTTATTTTCCACTTACCTGCCTTATGAGAGTTGCATATGTAAAGGGGGGTCTCACGTCTGCGTTCTTATAGAACTCGTAGTTGGGGGCAATCTCTGGGAAAATAAATATTGTGTCAACCCCCCCAAAAACGGTTGGTAAATTTCAGTCCGCTGGGTGTAGAATTGATATCAGATTTTTATCAAATTAAAAAGAAAAAAAGATGAGAACAGCAGATAACATTAAATCAGCAGTTTACACGTCTGGCAAAATGCAATTTTAATTAATTGCTCTCATGAGGCATCTTAAACACTTCGGAAGCGACTAAACTGGGGACACGCAGGCGCTGCATATCCGCCGGAATAATCTACGTCTGCGCATAACAACGAGGAAAAACAGCGTCGATATAAAGCTCCACACGGGAGGCGTTTCAAATACACGGTTATGTTTATGTAAAGGCCATCATTATTTATTCACATGTGCGTTACGATCCTACTAAAATCAATAAGGCTTTCCCCTCCGTTTAGCGTAAAACGCCTAAACACTTGCGCGCGCGCGCACACACACTAGATGCGCGAGATGCCATGGCGCGTTGGGCTTTGGGAGGCGTGGGCATACCAGACGACATGGGCATGGCGTACTTGTCGGAGTGGCGCCTGCGCACGGCCCCCATGCCGGGGAGGCTGGCAGGGCTCAGCACGGGGGGAATCTGGGTGAGCGGCGTCACCGGGGCCGTGGGTGTGGTGGGCGTCTGAGGTAAGGTGGGTGGCGACACCGACGGCAGGTTCTTCGACGTGGTGACGCTCGAGACCAGGTTGAGCTGCGGTTGTTTGGAGAGAGAGGGAGGGGGTTTAAGTAGGATCTAACGAACGGCAGAGGATTCCCGTCTTACGACTGTGTTCCCGCTAACAAGCAGCAGAGGAAGCACCCAATCTTGAGTAATTACGGGATGAAATTGTATCATAAGAATCCTAATTAGAGCACGCTGTTAGAGATTATCTAACGATGGACTGTTACCCGGGCCCAATTCGACACGGCGTGGTGCTCCTTCGGCCCAGGACACCCCCCGAGCGAGCCTCTGGTGTGGCTTAAAGTATCATTTGGACATGATGAGATGGGTTTTGGTGTAATTCCCGGCCCCGGTTCCCGCTCGGGAGACGCGGCCAGCTGGCAGACACACGGCGACCTTTAGCCTGCGTGCTAATTTGGTGGAACGGTAATGACATCACGACGCATTTAAACTAAATTGTCTTAATTGCAGATTAGCTAGAGGACAGTGAAGATGTTCAAATTAAAAGAGATTGGCAATGGTGAAGGACGAGGGGGTGGGGAGCGCTTCGTTGATGATCGGCTGCAGTGTGTGTCAAGCCGTTAAACCAAACTCCACATGATGATGCCGCTGCCGGCTGGGGCTCCTGCCGAGCGATATGGAAAATGAAGCCGCATACTGGGATACGTACAATCGTGGAGGCTGGAAACATCTCACAGACGGCCATGGGACCTAGCGAAGAACCAGGCCTGCTTTACAGCTGGGGTCGCACTAAAGCCAAAAATTAGAGGCTACCCCCACCCCGACTGGTAATGGAAGAAAAACGATCTTTCTTTGTGGAGATGTTCTACATACACCGCAGACAGGGGGCTTTCCAGGGGAGTGCTAATTAACATATGCCAGCTAATTGTTCCTTCTTGGAGCTCAGCCAGCTGCAGTGTATTAGCAGTGCTATACTAAGATGCTAAGCAAGCCCCCCCCCCCGGCTCCCTACCCCCCTTTCCTGATGGGTTTTTTTTTTTTGTCCTGATGCAAAGCTGCTGAACTTTTCAGGCATGGGGGGATGCAGGAAATGCACACAGCACAGTCGAGATGCAGAAATGGGCTGGCGAAACCATCTCCCATGTGCTGCAGGTCAAAACAATCAGGGGTTATGGTTTCCACAACTTTCTGCCGCTTATTGGCCAAAACATTACTGGAATATAGAAGCAGAGACAGTCCCCAGTTAGTAGACTCAGCACAACTGTTAATTAGAAAACCATTTATGACATCATATCACCCACAAAAGCTCTACACGGGTAAAAATTTGGGGGAAATGCTTTTGAGAGCATCTTATTTTATGGGTATGAAAATGGAAGACATTATTTATTAGAGCACACTGTCTGCAGTGCATTCAGCTGCTCTACAAGGAAAGCCAAACATGTTTATTGGTTACAGCACGGTGTCAGGGGTACTAGGCTGGCCTTCCTCATAATCCTCACATGCCACGCAGGCCAATCAGAACGGCAAAGGGAAGACAGCCGCTCGTAACGAATCCCGCGAAGGATGCGTGAAGCATGCATATTTATGGTGTTAAGATAACCGCCCCCACGTTTAGCCAGGCCCAGTAACAAGAGGAGCAGGTTATCAGACACACGATCCAGAATCGGCAGGACGGAATTCACTGGATCCGGACCGCGGGAGGATCCGTGGAAGGCCAGGCAACGGGTGCCGCTCGCATGCACGTACTCGACAGCGGGCGAGAAAACTCATTACTCAGGACTTTGATTCTCGTTCATCGGCAGCATGGCCGAAAGGAAACATTTAATGAAGCGGTGCTCAGGGAGTGGATGGTGGCAGCTGGCAGTCGGTCAGACTGCCATGCTGAACCAGTGGTGCCCATTTCACCTCAGTAATAAATTCATTCTATTAATATTTATCAAATGCCTAGGCTGGTTTAGCTCTGCCCGTTGCATACAAGAGCATAAATTTGTACTGTGATATCAATTATGGACCTTCTTTTCAGCAGCATATAAATCCAATGATACACCCTGTATATATATTTTTACATTCTTTCCGGACACTTCCGGGGTACCAACGTGGCATGTCCGCCCTGAACCGTCCGTCCCCCATTCGGTATTAATTGCCTGCCATCAAACGCAATTAGGGATTCTTTCATACGTGCTTTATGTAACGTAATACTTCATTTACATGATTCATTCATATTCTGTTTTGGATTACAGGCCGAATATACTTTATTAGCGAGGATGTTATTGCCCTGCTGGAGTTTGGCGAGGAAAAAAAATTACTGATTGAATAATTAATTGGAAAAAACGAGCAGTAGATTCCTGATGGATTTACCGGGTAATTATTCTATCTTGTGATTATCTACTTTATATGATGGGACGTGTGATGAAGAAAATTATCCCACTGAGATGAAGCCCAGGGTCGACGGCACCAGCACTGTAACGATGTTTCTCCCCCAAAACATTAAAAATGCCTCATTATCGTCAAATAAATAATTATAATGGAAAATATTTATTTTGCACGTTTCCCGAAACCAGTGTGTTTTATGGTTACTCCGGAGTGTCTGAAATATGGATGCGTTCATGTTTACACAGGGATAAATATGTGTGTCCAAATAAAATTACCTCCTATAAAGTTGTGTTTGGATTTTATTTCTAATTTACCTCTCTTCGACAACGTGAATTACAATTTCAGGCAGCCCAGCTACAACACTGTTATTTTATTTAATATCATGCTCATGCGTGGTTACTGAG
Organism: Gymnarchus niloticus; assembly: GCA_009936485.2. Classification (NCBI taxonomy): domain Eukaryota; kingdom Metazoa; phylum Chordata; class Actinopteri; order Osteoglossiformes; family Gymnarchidae; genus Gymnarchus; species Gymnarchus niloticus. The sequence continues at coordinate 18,171,070 of JAACJT020000052.1, read as the reverse complement.
GTGACTGTAATGATTTTCTCTTCTTGCCTCAGACTGCTCTAAGCGCTATTCTACTCAGAGAGCTAAACAGCAATTTGGGCCTAACAGGTTGTTTTCCACGGTAAATCTATCAGAGGGAGACGATCGTGTGATGTGGCATCTCTAGGCTGTGATTTTCACTCTTAAGACTCTGCTCTGCTTACTGCCATTTGCTGCCCACCTGTGATAGGATTTGTATAACGGTATTACTATTAGAGGACTCTGCAATTTTGGGGTCTATCTAACTCTTGCCCCTCCTCCGCAGCTCTGCCATCCGTGGTGTGTTTAACGGGGGGCCGTGAGGGTGGCGCCCCATTTTCCTGCCGTAAGCATGTGGCCGGTCCTATTTACTGTGTGTGGAGTAATATGCACTCACCGGTTTCGGAGACAGCTTGGGTTCGGAGGGTCGCATGTGCAAGTGGGTCATCATGGCCTGGAGACGCTCGCGTTCTTTAGAAAGCTGTTAACAAGGAAGGGGGGGAGGGGAGGAGAGAGAGAAGGTTCATGTTGCTATTTCAGCAAGCTGCCTCACCCAGGGATATCATTTTTGTGCAGCCTGGACCACACATGGACTGGAGGGAAACGGGAAGGTGAGCGAAAACAAATAACACTTTATCTTTTTGTCAATAGCAAAATTTAGGTCACGAGCACCCTGACAGTAACAAGTTACTCAGGCCCTAAATGAGGCAGCTCTGGGAGGCCAGTCCAAGTCCAGTGGATGCTGTTAGGAACGGTCAGCTTCACTGAGCGTAGCAGACAGAGGCCACTGGCTGCTCCTCCACCCTTCCTCCCCATCCTCTTCCTCAGAGGTCCAGTTAGCTACCCTTGCAACCTGTCATCATCAATCTAACAGGGTGGACTGACAGGGACTGCGGGTGACTGAACCTCACCATGCCACCGGCTTTCCGCCACACTCTGGGGCCTCATTACAATGGGCGGGTGCACAAGGGGAAAAAGTGAAATTATATAAAAACTGAACCAGGAAGAAGAGGAAAAAAAACAAAAGCAAAACTGCTGGAATTGGTCACAGTGTTGGTGTATAATGTCTCGTGTCAGCAAAATACATTCTCATATGTAAAGTTTCTCCCGTCTATTTGGATTCAAATCCAACAAATAAATACAAAGTGCTCTGCAAAGCATGAGCCCAGAGAGGGAAATGCTTGCCGTGTATTCTGATAGGTATAAAGTCAGCTTAGCGGCACTCTGGATGAGGCCAGAGGCACACAGAGCGCAGAACCAGAGAAAAACCCACAGCCTTCCGCTACAAATTCGGGTTTTTTTTGGGCTCTGCTGCTGACTAATGCTGTTGTTCATTTAGCAGGAAGGGGTCAGAGTGAGCCACCGTCGACGGGAAGCTACACTCTGCTGAGTGAAATAAATGAAGTCATACACCATGCCTGGTCTTTCAGGCTCTCTTCACGTTTGGGTGCCTTTAATTGCCGCAGGCGTGTGGGGCATGGCTGTCGGGTGGACAGCTGAGGTGGAGAAGCACCAGCCTAATTTAATTAAACTGGAACAATGACTAGCAGTAATATCCTGCAGGCTGGCTGTACAGAGGTCAGACCATACAGAGGCTGGACCAGAGAATGGCCAGACCAATCAGAGGGTGACTGTACAGAGGCTGGACCAATCAGAGGGTGACTGTACAGAGGCCGGATCACAGACAGACCAGACCATTCAGAGGGAAACTGTACAGAGGCCAGACATAGAGAGGCCAAACCATTCAAAGGTGAATGTACAGAGGCCACATCATAAAGAGGCCAAACCAATCAGAGGGTGACTGTACAGAGGCTGGACCAATCAGAGGGTGACTGTACAAAGGCCGGATCACAGACAGACCAGACCATTCAGAGGGAAACTGTACAGAGGCCAGACATAGAGAGGCCAAACCAATCAGAAGGTGACTGTACAGAGGCTGGACCATAGGGAGGCTGAGCCAATCAGAGAGTGACTGTAGAGAGGCCAGATCGTAGAGGCCGTCACACAAGCTGATGGCACAGAGGGCCATGGAAACAAACCTGAATCTCCAACTGCTGTACAACCTGCATCTGGACTCGGCACTGTGCGGTGCTGCGGTCGTCCAGGGCGTGCTCACTGTTAAGGTGCCTAAGGGGGGGGGGGGACAGAAAATGTGGACGGTCAGCCAGATGAACTGCTTTTCCATTATTGGTAATTAACCCGCTCTTAAAACCTGAACAGCCTGCACAATCACAGAGCAACCATATTTATCTTCGATCTCTAAACGAATGGAGAATCACATGGCTGACCACAAGCCTCCCGAGCCACTGGTGTCTCTCGCTGCATCCCATTGGCTGGCAAGAGGAGAGGAAATCTCACACATCGCCCAAATCCTCACTCCCTCAGATGTCGACATTTGACAATGCAGCTGCTCTCGGTTTCACGTCAGAAACCCACAAAGAGCCATTTAACCACAACTGGTTCCTCCCTTAAATAAACGAAGCAGCCACACTGTCCTCGTGATGTCCACGGCTCGCCACTGCAGTCGGCGAAGGGCCGTCTTGATTGGATTTTTCTTGTCCCCTTGTCTGAGAGCCCACAAAGGACAACGCCATTAAAGGAAACCTTTATCCTCTGGTATATGGGTGAAAGGTCCCAAACGTGTTGTGATGTTCGGTAATGAGCCTCTATCTGAATTATCATTGGTGACAAACTCACAAAGCGCTTTTGGAGGACATGCAGCCACAAAATGCCAGGGATGACAGTTTCTTTGCCGTAATTACAGGCTAGCTTGCAGCACAGCGGCTATCATCCACAGCACCACCGCTGCATCGCTGGCTGGGGGGGGATATGTGCATATATACCTCTGACACCCCCCCCTTTTTTTTTTGCTATACTATTGTTTATCCATGATATGTGAAATAACAGTACCTATTCATTACCCTGCCCAATTACGCCAATCAAAGGCAAAAGAGAACCGGGGAGAGGCACGCGGCGAGACACAATGGCAGGAGGCTCCGTGCCGCATTACCGCTCAATTACTGCGGCTGCATTTATAATCGTCGCATTTTATTCCAGTTCTGAGCTTTTGTAGCCGTTCTGTGGTGTCGTTGGCTTTAAAATTCAATGCAAATCGAAAATGAGACAAGAAAGAGAGGAGGAAAAAGAAGAATGAAAGGAGAACTGGTGACTCCTTTCGCCGGCCTGTGCCTAATTGCCATTTCAAGACGCATGTGCGGGGCAGCCGTTTCATTAATCATTTAATCACGTCCCTTGCAGGAAGTCGCAGCTAATGTTGCAAGCACCCTTTCCACCTGGGCGCGCATGCTGGCAGAGTGGGCTCCTGATGTATGGCGCATGCCGTAAATTAAAGCCACTTCCATGGGACCGAAGACACAATCTTCATGAGGCTTTTTAAATCCTCCCCCAGCCCATAATTCCCTGTTCCTTCACAACACTTCTAAAAGGGCCCCACAGGGGTCTGTCGGTGGGTATGATACTATAGAATGTCAAAGGCTGGCAGGGCAGGGACCCAGAACGAAGGAATGGGGAGCCAAAACCTGGAATTACTAAGTATGCGGCCGGGGACGGGACGGCAGGTCATCTCGGGGCACGAGGTCAGGGACACTGGGGACGGGATGCTGGCTAACAATAATGACCAGATAAGACTATGAGACCATCAGCAGCACCTACCAATACAAGGACCGACACACCCAAACATCAGCAGCGAGGAACTGTCTTGAACCCCCCCCCCCACTTCTGCCAGTACTCATCCCTCCCCACCTCAAGTTAGTGGCCTCGCCGGCCTCTGGGCAGCAGAGATACTGTGGCGGGAAAATGAATGATGTCTTACAGAAAGTGCGTTATTTCTGACTCCCTTACGGTAAGGAGGATGGGACCAAAGTGACTGGGGTGACCATGAGGCTACCGTAGGGGCCACTATACATATTAGTTGTTTTTGTGCCCAATTACCTGGTTCAAAAAAAAATATCCACACCATATTCAGTTTCTCATTTTGGTCCCTTCAGGATAACGGGGATAATTTATAAGTATTAGTGACCTGTGCTACTGTCTTTTTAATATTCCTTTGTGATGGGCTAAGTGGACCAACAGCATTTCTGGCAGATATAATGAAGCAAACAGCAGAACAGGAAGTGAAGGGAACTTACGGAGACGTCTTTTACGCAATAACTGCTGCACAGCTGCAGTAGCAACATGACAGCTGGTCAGTACGTACATCTCATTTCATATCAATACATACAGTAATGTCCTATTCTGTAATATATACCATTCTATGTTCGTGGGAAAAAAGGCCGGAGACTCAAAATGTATAGTGAAATTTTAAATTTTTTTTTAGGTGTGTTTTAAAGTGTAATTAGTCTACACACACACACACACACACACACACACACACACACACGCACGTACGCGCCATGACATCATCATCATCATCCCGGCATCTTGTGATGATGTATCTCCTGGTTGGTTCCTGCACATTAAGATTCCTGTTAGATGGGACTTGCCACTGTCAATCTAGCACCTCTTGGCACGGTAACGGCACTGGTGTGTCGACGCCTTCCCACACGCAAACCGCTTTTTAAAGAAACGCAGTCGGGCCTGGAACGGCAAAGCCCACCTGACACATCTCTTAAGGCATGCAAAGACTCTCTCTAATGCTGCAAAAGGTTAGCCGCCTTTGTGCGCAGGATCAGATTTTGTTTGTTACTGCCTGATTCCCGAGTGCAGCGATACGAGCGTTATGCTCCCTGAGCACAGCTGCAGTCTTCAATGGCAGAGAGTAGAGGAGCTTCAATGATAAGACTGAGGATGAGTACGAGGGTATTGAGAGACAGAGAGAGGCTACATAAGGAGAAGCCGAGACACAAATGGTACGAGCCTTCGGGGTAAACGCTCATTCGGGACGATGAAGTCCTCCAGAACAGAAAACGAAACTAAACAAATTTTATAGACGACGGGGATGGCAGCCAAAAACAGCCACTGAATACCTATGGAATATGTGGTGTGTAACACCCTCATCTTAGGAGGACGCCTTATAGAGCTGATCATGAAGGTGTAGGGATCTCAGCAGCAAGACAAAAAAATGAAGCATATCCATATCTGCCTTAAGTAAGTTCACAAAACAAGTGTTTTATTTCTTTAAATAACATAACACCCTTAGCAATATTAGATCGGTCTCTTAATAATAGTACCCATAATAACATATGACTATAAACTGTAAATACACATGAAAAGTGACTTCTCACTCACCTTAATCACATATAGAAGTTCACTCATTCACAGCCTATTAAAGACATGAAAATAAATCTGCAAGAAACATGGAGGCCCGATTCTGTAGTGGCTTCTCGCGAGTTTAGGGGACGGATTAACGCCTGCAGAATCCGGTGCCAGCTCTGAGAATTAATTACAAACCTAATTAAAATACTGTGATGTATAATTTGCCTTTCGCCGACGCCGGCGCTCTCCGCCGAGTGGCAATGTGATAACCTATAATCTGAGGTAGCACAAACAGCTCTTCTTTGATGTACCCACTAAAGTCCCGGCAACAAAGCAGGCCAATTACAAATGAGCTAATTAACTAAATCGTTGATGGAGCATGAGGCGCTCGTTCAGTCCGTTAGCTGCACCATGACAACAGTGGATTCAGCCATTGTCAGGCTGCGGATCCACACAAGCTGCCATTAGCTTTTCACTTTTTCACAGACCCATCAACGTTTTATGCCGTTAAGAGGGTTTTTGAGACACCGGTCTGAGCCCCCCTTCCCCCCCTTCCAATTACACCACCGTCGCCGTGGTGCGGCCACTTAACTTTGATGGAGCGGCGAGCGTCACCTTTTTTTTTTTGGTTACTTACAGAAAAAAACGGACATCTGCCAGTTAATGAGTCTGTGGAAAATGTAGTGTAAGAAAAAAATGAATTTAAAAAAACGACTGGCTTGCGTTATTCCGTGAAAGAAAAGGATGAAAAACATCAGAGAGACAAAGTGTGGCGGCATCTTTCTGGCTTTGAAACTCCAGTCAGTCATTTTTTAACGTTCATTTCTTGTTTTTATTACTCCAGTTTCACAAAATCACTTTAAAATTCAAGCAAATGTTCTCAGATGACTAAAAGATGTTTCAGGAATGCCCAGGCACCTAAACATGAAGCCACACAATAAATAAAAAGTCAGCCTTTTACTGCAGTATAACACCATACAATTTCATTTTGGTTTATTCTGCAACCTTAACACTGCAGCGAGAAGCCCTCGCTCTCCAAGGGCAAATATCAAGCTGGCTTTGAGTGAAGACGAGTTTACATAAATACATAAAAAAAAAGACGATTGGCAGAGGTGCACCCATTGGGGCGAGGAGCTGGGCAAGGGCAGCGGTACCTACTTGAGGAACTGGCTGAAGTCCTCGCAGACGTTCTCGCACCCGGGCCATTTGCAGACACCGTGCCCATACAGGGCGTGGGAGGTCCCCGAGTCCTCATGCAGGGAGCTGCTTTGGGGAGGGGAGGGGGGGTGCAGAAAGGAAGAGAGACGGAAAGGGTGGGGGGTGAGCCTGAGGTCCGAATGCTTCCCAGAGCCGTAATACTTTACAGCTGCCAGCGGCTGTCAGGTTCCAATCGGCGACAGGCGGGTCACCGTAGGTCAGCACGGTGCAGAGCAGTCAGGGAAAATTAATCATGCCCTGGAAGGGGCCGGCTTACAGGATGGGTGATGCTCCAATTAAGGCTGAACTGGAGGAAAGGGGTCCTTAATAAAGGGGGGGGGGGGGGGGGGATCAGACAGGGCTACATGGGGCTAGCATCTGAACGTTCAGCCAGATGTTTAATCTCCCATGTATTAGAACAGGGCCAAAATGTGAGAGTAAACACAGCACTGTTTGCCAAAGAAAATTTCACTGAGGTAATATTTATGTCTTTTAAAAATGACTTTCTACAGCCTTTACCATTCCTTATGTAAACACCTTTAAAAGCACCCAGGAGGTGACGGACATCAGGAGACGAGTTTATAATACATTGTACCTCCTGCTTTTAAGGATACGACTTTCCACTGAAAGGGTACGGGGAGGGGTGGGCGGTCAGGGTCATCCTCGGGTAGCGGTGAGTTGCCATCGCGTTACATTCGTGGGAGAAATGGCGGAACATACAAGCCACCCTGTCTTGTATCCTTCACAGGAAAACCTTGGAACGGTGCCTATGACTCTCCTTAAACCGTTACGTGGAGCCGTAGAAGCCAGGGGGTCTTCGAGATAAAACTGGCCCCCACCCGAGCAGCCCCTAACCCCTTCAACATGACCCTTCTTCACCGTAAACGTGCACTCTCGCCAAGCTCCCGCTCCTACTCAGGTAGCCTCTGGTTTAAATCAATTACAAGCCCCGTCTACATTTCCTGGGGTCCGCGCCGTTTCTGGTGTGTCTTATTAAGCTGCAGAAAAGCTTCAATAATGCATAACATCGGCAGGCAGATATGTGGAGGGACGTCCACATCGGCGGAGCTGTGTACGCCAAGGTCCATCGCGAGAATAAACATTACAAAAAGCTTTCTTGGCATCATGTGTTTTGTTTATATGACAAGTGGTACAGCGCGGTAATTTGAAAGGTCGAAATAAAACACTGCATTCTTAATGTTATCCGCTTCCTCATGCTGATGTGTACAATATCTCGTGAATTTTTTTTTTTTATTCCGGGTAAGTGTGTGATTGATCCCAGACGGTGTCACCTGATGAAGCACCCGTGACACACGGTGAACCCACACACTGGAACGGATCTTTCTGGGGGGAGGGGGGGGACGTACACATACCTGTCCCTCCTGGCGTTGAGCACCGAGGACTGGCCGTTCACCGCAGGGTGGTGGGTGAGAGGCGGCGAGGCTTTGGACGCGATGGAGGAGGTAGTCGAGGAGGAGTTGGTGGTGAGGTCCAGGCCGCCGTGCTTGATGCCATTGTCCTCCATGTTGTGAGAGCCGGTGACCTCTTTCCAAAGCTGCTGGAGCTCGACTGGACTCAACGCCGCTGTCCGCCATGGAAACAAACTCTCAGAAAGTCACGTGTGGGAACAGGGGTGCAGTGCCTCGTAATTAGGACCAGGCCACAGAGAAGTTACATACATACAACGTGTCTGAGGGAATATAGGGAATTATCTACATGCTTTCAAGGACACACAGATATACATGGTCCTTATTCATAGAAGTGCATCGTAATTACTCCTGTTACAGGCAACTGTGAAATGCACCATAAAAATGAATGTGTGTACATATGGGACGTCGTTTAGATACATCCACACACTTCAGCCCTCCTGACGCTATTCCCTGCAAACTTTAGCTTAATGCGAACCCTCCGCATCTTTCCCCAGAAAGATAACTGCCGTCTCCATATAGAGCACTGTTCCATTACCTCAGTCTGGAAAGAACATGATGAAGTGTGGAATACGATCAAAACAGACGATTCTAGCATTACACCGAAATCCTGTTCTGGAAATGACATCGTTAGAATGATAACAGGGACCTTGGCAGCCACCACGAAATTAAGCTCCAAATTGTGTTCAGATTGCATCCCGCTTTTATTTTATTTTAACATAACATTAACTAATAACATTATCGGCGCCTTTCACATAGGTAAACACAAGCATGGCTGCTGTTTATGTGGAACATGACGAGCTAAAGCGGTACTTTCTCTGTTCTGTCTCTGTAGCAGCGAGGCAACAGACAACTGGAACGAACGACGATAAGAAAAGAACAAACAAACACATAAAACAATGAAACGGGCCTGAATGAGGAGGACAGCTGGGACAGAGGAGCCCTACCTGGCGGCATGGGCTGGCCGGGCAGGGAGGCCTGGCCTGGGGGCAGGGAAAGGAGGCCCTGACGCTGCAGGCTGAGCAGGTGCTGCTGCTGTTGGAGCTGCTGCATCTGGAGGAGCTGCTGCTGGAAGACGAGCTGCTGGGCAGCCAGCTGCTGCTGCTGTTGCTGCTGCTGCTGTTGCTATAGAGAGAGCAAATTACACAAATTAGCAAGCGGAGCAGCAGCGCGGGCTGTGACCCGCTCTTCTCTCTCTCTGTCTGCCCTGTCGCCGGTACACACCTCCCTCATACACTACATCAGACGGAGAAAGACTGAACTACAGGCCCGCCCACCTCCGACAGCCTTCCCTAGCTTCACACTGATTACGGCTGCTAATTATCTGCATGTTTAATTGTCACTTAGACTTTAGAAGACTGAACTGAGTCGTCGGACACTGAAACATGCCACTAGGGGGCACTAGTCTATTTACCCACCGAGGCAAGTTTTTTTCTTTTTTTTTTTAAATAACATTTCCTTTTTTCTTTTAACGGCGAAATGCCAAACAAGAAGCCGGCCGTGACGAGCGGATCCACACTGCACAGGTACCTCCGAGTCAGGCGTCTGGCTGGAAATTTCAGCATCTGTGTAACATTTCATTATCATTCCTGTTAGGAACTTCTCTTTTTTGGTATTTTGCAACTGAATAAGTCGGATCCTCAGTGGGCTGTCGACACAGTCTCTTGTGGTCTATTAGCAAACAGGGATGTAGCCTTCATCCTCTTTCCTGTCGGAATACATTAGGCCCAGGAATTCATTCAAGGGAAAGAAGGACCCTATTACAAGCTCAAAAAAATAATAAAAAAAGGCCAACTTCCAATTTTTTGAGGAATTACAAGACAAAACGGAGTTGTGGAGACTCGGGAGGATAGAGAGGGGCAGTCACACTTCAGAAGGAGACAAGCTACTCGGGGAGACCATTCCCTTGGCTTTGGGAGCCAGGGCCAAAACGTGCGATGTGCTCACTGGAAAACAGACTGCATAATGGAGCTGCTCGTGTGGGCCGGCCCCTGTCTCTGGAGAAATAAGGCGCCAATTTCTATTCCATATTTGATGGCTGCCAGAAATTCTATTCACAAATCCAAACAGGAACAAAGCCTGGGGGGGAGGTCAACGGCGCCTCCTATAGGCCTGTGTAACGACTGCACACCTCTGATACCCGCCCATCAATTTGACCGCTTGAGCGTGTTTTGTTTAGATTACGGTCGTGCCCGGCGCAGTGTCTCTGACAGACTCGGGATAATGAAGGGCGCCCGCCACCTTGATTTATGGCAGCATCAGGCTGGAACTTTCCGGTTGGTTGTCCAAACCCAAAGCAGTACCCCATTAATCAGGGGTTCGCTGGGCCTGCAGTGCAGGCTACAAACATTAGGGTACATTAGCATGCTCTCTGTGCAGTACTTCTGGCTTTGTGGACACGGCTGTGGTTGTTTTGTTGGGAGGGGGTTGCAGACCCTCCTTGTGAGGTGACCACCTACCCACCCAGGCCATTTGATTAGCAGAAAGGAGAAGGCGTTGACCTTGGACAGCGGGAGACCCCCGTGAGGCACAGTCCAGGTATGAAAGGCATATTACCATGGTTCATATTTTTATATTTACCTCCTCAGATACTACAACTCCCTAGTCAGACCCCCTGTCCCCCCCTTCCCCTCTTATCCCGGCTCATCCCTCCCCTTCCCCCCTTTCCCCACCCCAACCCTCTCCTTTCCCTCTGTCCCACTCCCCCATATCTCTCCTCCCCCTTTCCCTTTCATTCCCCTCTTTTCCCCCCCCCCCCCCCCCCCCCCCCCTTTTTTCCCCCCCCCCCCCCCCCCCCCCCCCCCCCCCCCCCCCCCCCCCCCCCCCCCCCCTTCCCCCCTCCCCCGCGGCCGCGGTT
>JAACJT020000052.1:18141708-18156351 GCA_009936485.2 Gymnarchus niloticus | reverse complement strand
GGGACGACAGAAAGAAACAAAGCAAAAATTTCTTGGATTCAAACAGTGGAGAAACCAACCCATGCTGAGGATGATGTTTGAAATTGCCTAGTGATAATTTCATTATATTCAAGATCGTCATGGATTTAACTTCCTCAGCACAAAAAAAAAAAAAAAAAAAAACTAAATTCAAGTTATGCTCCAATTATGTCTGTTATGTGGCAGCCTGAGTTGTTGCTCATTGTCACTTAAAGTGTAGACTTGTTTATTTTCTGTATAACCCACACCCAGGACAGCTAAATTATCAAAACTGCCTTGATGGATTCCGAAAAAAGCTAAAGTGATGAGTCAACCTTTTCTGGCTAGACATATTTCCATCTTGCACTGTGCATCAGGGATGTTTCGGGAACCGAGCATCTTTTTTCATGTTAACACTTCAATAACAATTCATATACAGGAAACTACTCAAGCTTCATCACTTTCGTTGGAAAGCCTTGAGGTGTCCAAATTAAATAGTAGTATAAACATAAACAAGTAATAGAGCAATTAAAAACGGCTAAATTCGTTATTTTGTTTAACCGCAAGTTCACTTCAAAAGTGCTGTTAGTAAAACAAAAATTGCAGGAAGAGGGGGGTGACAGCACCAAAGAGGAGGAGAAAAGAAAAACTGATCACCCGATGAAAATCAACGGCTGCCAAGCCGGCACCATTTCCCAGGACGTTAATGTCATTTTCATTGAAGCATTAAATTGATTTTATGCAAGCAGAGCAGCTGAGTAGAATACGTGATAGCAGCAGGCCATAATCCCCTTAAAAGCGCGTGACCTTATCACTTAATGCTGCCGCAATCCTGCTGGACACAGACAGGGCTGGGCTTGAGAGAGCGCTGTACCTCTCTCTGTGTTGGGCACTCCGAGGTCAATGGTGGGTATGGACGGATCAGTGTGGTCGCTGTAGTACTCCAGAAATGCTGCGTCTCTTTCCCAGGTCCTTTTCACCACAGGGACTGTGGAATAATGACAGGATGTTACTCAGGGAGCAGAAAACGGTTACAGATGCACAAGAAAAAAAAAAAAAAAACCAGGCCCAGCTCATTCCAAATTATGCTGTACAGTGGCATACATCAAACATTGTGATGTTGAAGAAGCCCGTGTTTGTGCAGAACCAACGAAAACATCAAACCTTACTTTAGATGGGACCAAGGGAGAGTAAACACAGTACTAATGGGCAGTGAAGGGCATATAATTGCAGCGGAATGAAATTTGAAACAATACCTTATTGACCATTGTACAAAAATGAGGACCAACATAACTGAAGATTTCCTGTTTCATCTCATATTGCACTCTTCTCACTCACTCGCGCACGCACGCACACACACGTACATGAGAGTGAAGCTTCATGGCTGAGTGCAGGGTCAATCATTCACCTGGCACCCCTGGATCTTACTCAAGTGCCGCAACGAGATTTGAACTGGCGACCTTCCAAACCCAGGCACAGATGCCTAACCTGCAGAACCACATGCCACCACAGAACTAGCAAAGTGCCAGTTGCATCGTGTTGCATGTGTCAAAGAATCCCACAGAGACAGACATACACTATATTGATTTCAGGGTCACTATAGGGAACACGGTTTATTCACAGTGTCTTAGAGTGGCAAGACGACGTACCATCCTCTGCAAATGCTTGGAAATAAAAATATCTATTATAACTAGACTACTATAAATATACTAAAGAAGTCACTACCCATTTCCATATTTTTACCGTGCGACTTTAGACAGCAATCAGGCCAGGTTGAGGAGCACTGGTACAGCGTGTTGCCGCACCCACCACATGACAAAACACCTCAGGACCCCGGTTGGCAACCCCCTAGGCCTACATGCGGTCCAGTCCCACCCTTCAGAAATGGCCATCTATCTGCTGCAGCCAGGTGTTATGTGGGCATCCCCTTGGCCTAGTCCAGGCACTCAGGTCCTCAGCAATGACAATCCTGTGATTTGGATCACCCTGAGGGTACCGTGCCACACGGCGGTAGTGCTGTAACTGATGCTCCCTCACAATAAAGGCAATGTGCCTCATTCAGGACTCCCAGAACAACCGCTCGTTCGACAGAAAGTCAAACCAGCGGTACCCAAGGACTCACCGAAGAGACACAGTACCAAAGGAGTCCAGTCTTCATCTCAGGTCACTGGACAAAGTCCATGTCTTGCAGCCATACAGCAAAACAGGGAGCACCATGACTCTGAAAGAGGACGAAGGTCCAAGTCTTTAAAGATATCAGGAGCGCCACACACCCCTCTCCAGCGACCTCATGACCCCCCACGCTCTCCCAATCCGTCTACTGACTTTGTAGGAGGAGTCACCAGAGACATGAATATCGCTGCCAGGTAAGTGAACCTCTCAATGCCGTCGACACACTCTCCGCAGGCAGACACACTGCTGATAGCTGTGCTTAAGAGGTCATTAAAGGCCTGGATCTTAGATTTTATCCAGGACACTCGCAAGCCCAGACACTCAGACTCCTCGCTCAGTCTCTTGAGATCCCAGATCAGAGCCTCCATTGACTCCGAAGATCACAACATTGTTGGCAAAGTCAAGATCAGTGAATCTTTCTTCACCTACCAATGCCCCACAGCCACTGGACTCCACAACCCTGCCCAACACCCAGTCCATGCAAGCACTGAACAGAATAGGAGCAAGAACACACCTCTGTCGAACCCCAGAATCAACTGGGAAGAACACAGAGGTTCCGCCTCCACTCTTCACAACACTCACAGTACCAGTGTACAGGCCGGCCATGACATCCAGCAACTTCGGGGGGATCCCGTGAAGTCTCAGGATGTCCCCACAGGGCAGCTCGATCAAAGTCAAACGTTTTACGAAAATTGACAAAGGCTGCAAAGAAACTCTGTCAATATTCGCGTTTGCACTTGATGAGAACCCTCATGCCAGAATGTGGTTGATGGTAGACTTCTTAGGCATAAAACCTGACTGCTCTGGTCACTGGTAGGCAAGAAAGTGATCAAGGATCCCACTGAAGATGACCCTAGAAGGGACCTTACCCAAGACTGAGAGCAGTGTTATCCCCCTGTAGTTGCCGCAATCCAGGCGATCACCCTTCCCTTTCCAGATAGGAACAACAAGTCCCATTTTCCAGTCAGTTGGGATGACGCCCGTCTCCCAAATGGAAGCAAAGATTGCTTGCAATGCCAGGAGGACAGCCTTACCACCAGCCTGGAAAAGTTTACCCCGGATACCACAGATCCCCGCAGCCTTCCCTACCCTCAGCTGGTTCACCACCTGTGCAATCTCATTGCGATTGGGTGGTTCACAGCCAATCGGAGGATCAGCCTCAAGAACCGTCGACCCAGAGATGTCCAGCGTCCTAGCCGGAAGATCAACTTTGACCAGCTGCTCAAAGTAGTCAGCCCAGCGGGTCACAACTGCAGCGTGATCCCTAAGGACCATTCCATCACCCGCCCAGACTGCGACTCTCCAAGGAATAGATTTGAATGTGCGTAATGCTTCGATTCCTCTGTTAGCAGGACGTGGGTTGCTAGACCATAGATAGTGTGTCACTGGCTCACAGATCCCTCTAACAAATGCCTCCTTATCTGCACTCAGAGCCCTTGCTGTCGTCCTTCTCAGTTCCCGGTACAGACTAGAGTTGCCATCAAGCCATGTGCTGCGACTCCTCTCGATATTATCCAGGGTGCCCTGCGAGATGAGACACCTCCTTCGGGGAACACCGACAACAAAAACACAACCCTCAGCAACCAAGATCAACCAGGGTCTTGTCATGGAAGGTCTCCCACATCACATTAGGATTGGCAGTTGCACCCAAGTCTGCAAGTTCCTCACACAAACTGTGTGCAAACTCATTAGAAATAGCCTGATCTTGGAGTCTGGCCAGGTCCAACCTCATTATCCTAAGAGGTGGTGGCCTATTCAACCTAAGCTGAATCTTCAGAGTAGCAGCAAGTCTGTGGTCAGAATTCACAAACTGGGCACTTCTGTAGACCCTGCAGTTCTGCAGGAACCTCCAGCATCTGCCCACGAGGAAGTCATTGATCTCATTCGCCACATCATCAGTACTGGAGTACCAAGTCCAACGATGTGGCTCAGGGCACTAGAACCAGGATCCAGCAATCCGCAGACCCTGACCTTTTGCAAAGTCAAGGAACATGGACCCAGTTTCACCACGGTCGTCAGACCCATGGGGACCGACACAATCCCCATAGCAAGCCCTGTCAGTGCAAGTAGTCGCCTTGAAGTCACCAATGACCAGAGAAGGGTCACCTCATGGGCACCCTTCAACCACCGAGCGAAGTTGCAAATAAAATGTCACATCACTCACTGAGGTCGGAGCATACACTGAGACAACAGACAAGGCACCCAGAGAGTGCCCTAATCTGAGTTTCATAATACGCTCATTGAAAGAAGTGACATTGATGGCAGCCATCAGAGTGACCAGACCAATAATAGGTATACTCACCTACCGAAATCTGGCAACTCCCCGGTCTACGTACTTCAGAGAGTGTCACCACTGAAATATGGAGTTTAGGAAAAAGCTCCTCTGACAGCAGAGAAAGATGGTCATCATGCCGGAGAGACAAGACGTTCCATGTGTCTACCCGGATGGGCCGCCTCAGATTAAAACCCGAGTCCTGCCATGCTGTGGGCGATGCCTCAGCACTACACCAGTTCCGATCCCCAACAGGCCTGACCCCATTGGCTCTCCGGCGGATCCGACTCTTCTGGGAATGAGGCTCCCATGGGCTTTCCCCCATCCGCTTCATGATGTGTGCAGCCTTCCTGTGGGCGGTTGCAGCAGAGCTACTCCCATGCAGAGTAGAAATCTGCTTTGTCGGAGCTGTATGAAGTTTTTTTTTTTTTTTTTTTTTTACGGTGGCTGGAGTGCCAGTCCTGCCACCAACCCCCAAGTTTTTTTTCCCCCACGAATTGGACAACTGCTTGCAGGGTCGATTGCAGTTTAACGTCATACCCAGGACAGCAACACATTAACGCTAGGCAGATAACTGTACGTCAATGTAGGTAAATTCATTTGACTATCTCTTGCTGTAATTTTAATAGCCATTTTTTATACATTGTTGTCCATTTTTGAAAAGAATTCTCTGAATCTCAGAGTTAAAACATTGGGCCCACCGCCAGCCAAAAATACTGGATTTGTTCTCGATTTATTTTGTAACCAAGCTTTTTAAATATTCTACTGCCACCAACATAACGTATTACAGATTATTAATAAAGTGTCGTCTTTAACAACATCTAATACAACAAGAAAACCAATTCTGACTGCAACCAATCTGGGTGCCTTGCTTTTGAAAACAGGGAAAAAAAAAAAACAAAAAACTGATTTCTTCCCACGTCACTCATGAGGCAACTGCTGGGCCAGTAGGGAGAGAAAGGGGCGGAGCCTGTCTCTAAACACCAGGCAGTAGGCACCAAAAAGGGGGGGAAAAAAAAAGAAAAAAAGATGCTTTATCACTGAGCAGCAGCCATGATCTGGAAGTGCACACCTTCAAGCCACCAGCAGATGTACTAACTGGGTGTGATAATACATTTCAGAACCATAATTCAGTAATTATGAACATGTTCGAGCCAGGCCTCCATTAAAATTGCTTCAGATTTTGAGCGGAGCCCTGTGGCCAAGAGCTCCCTCATCTGCACCACACGTCCCTCCCCAGCTTGAATTCCACCAGCACTGGCTCCTTAGAAGCAACAGTGTAGCCTCAAAGGTCATGCCTACTCAAAATCCTTCAAAAATCTGAGTAAAGGTCAACTTTGGGGTTAAAACAAAAAAAAACAAAAAAACATTTGCTGCGAAGAGGGGAGGGGAAAAAAAACAGTCTATTAACACGAATTTGTAGTATATGGACAAAAAATTTTTTAGAAATTTAAAAACCTGCAAGTACTGCAAGTCAGAAAATGAAGCTGTAAGTTTCCATTTAGAAAGTGAAACTCATCAAATAAAATACTCTTCTGTAAAAAATGCATTAGCACAAATACTATTTTCACTCCCAGTCCAAAGTCCCACTTCACATAAAAAAAACACAATTAAATGCTTTTAATTCATAGAAGTTACGGGATAATAGGACTAATTAATAAATTAAAATTACAGAAGAATTTTGCTGTTTGTCATTACGGGACTGTTTCAGGATATTCCCATTAAATATATTCCAAATCCACAGGGCATTGGCAGGAAAACAGAGAAATTGTAGCCCTGGATAAAGCATTAATGATTAGATACTATTTTACTAGGGAAAATACACAGTACAAACACTACTTTATAGATTTACCCTCACCAGTATGACAGGAAGGCCAGAATACGTTCCCATCAATTCCACTATAGTGGGATTTGAACAAACAACCTTCTGTGCAGGTTTTGTACCACTGTGTAACTTGCCATCCCAACTCAGGGCCAAATTCTACTCTTAATTTTTCAGTGAAAAACAAAGTTCTTCCATTTAGAAAGGATCATCATTTGGAGTAAGGCTAACAATTTGAAAGCCAAACTAGTATCACTACTACCAGAAAACAGAATTTAATCAATCATATGATGAAAATGATGGTCAAATTCTCAAGCAGTTTTGGGCCACTGAGCAAGGTCCTTAACACCAAAAACTACTCCAGAGGTGCAGAATGAAGGGCTGATCCTGCCCAATGACCGAAGCTTCGCTCTGATCTGTGTGCACGTGTCATTGAGAGCAAGACAGGATATGTTAAAACTAAACCCCTCTGCACTCATACAGATGGCCAATAAAGTCATTTCATTATTCCCCTATCTCAGATTAACAGCTTGCCTGTACATTAATGCCCTTGTCACGCTCAAAATGTTTCATCGCAATCTTTGAAGTTGAGGTAAAACGATGTCTGGGGGAGGCATCTCAAGCTTGACTGACACCAACTATCTAGAGGAGGCCGACATTCTCAAAGCCTCCCTTTCATCTTACGTGAGGTGTGGCACCTCAACAATGGAGCCTGGGGGCACAATTAAACCAACCAAGCCACACTGCATGGCTAATGAAGGTAGTTTATCCGTAAGACACTTGTCCTTGTAGGTGCTGATGGTTATCCTGTGCGACTGTGAACAAGATAAGGTACTAACACGTCACAAACAGTGTTTACACCACTGAAAAATAAATCTGTGTATTACGGGTAGTACTGAGGGTAGATACTGTCTAGATAGAAGTGATCTTCAAACCAAAGGAAGAAGGAAAGAACCATGACAAAAAATTCAAACTATTTTAGCCCACAATAAAATATTTGGCTGTACAAGTGGATGAACATGTCAACTATGCAAGGAAGGTTAGGATAAAAGCTCCCTGTGTAAAAAAAAAAAAAAAAAAAAAAAAATTGTAAACAAGCTGTGTCTATTACCAACTAATGCAAAAATGTTTTAGCTTGAAAGAGTTCAATAATCATTATGTGGTGGAATAAGCCCAATTCTTTATCACGGCTTTGACTTAGCTTGGCATACTCTCCAAAAGTCCTATATATTGTCATTGGCTGACTTTATTCCTCACCTGGCACAAAAATTCAAACAGTTCAACCTTATTTAATGGCTTGTGACCATCCACCTTCTGCTGGATAATATTCCAGAGATTCTTAATGGGGTTCAGGTCTGGAGATTGGGCCATGTTAGGGTATTGATCTGGTGGTTTCCATCCATACCTTGATTGACCTGGCTTTATGGCTGTATGTTGAAAAACCCATCAGGGTCATGAGAATTGGAAAACATGATCTGAGCGGATGGAAGCAAGCATTCCTCCAGGATAACCTTATGTGTAGGTTGGGTCATGCATCCATCACATAGACAAATCCACTGAAGTCCAGCCTTGCTCAAGTCCAGCCAAAAAACATAGTGATCCTGTGACACTGTGACTTGCAGGCCTCTCCAGGTCTCCATATAACCATCAAATGGCCAGGTGTTGGGCAGAGCTGAACACTAGATTCTCAGAAGATGACCTTAGTCCAGTCGTCTACAGTGCAATCCTTATGGTCTGTTACAAACAGCAGCCCGGCTGTTCTTTGCTTCTTTTTCATGAAGGGCTTCTGCCTTGCTTTGTGGAACTTCAGTCCTGCTTCTAAGAGCCCTTTTCAAACCATCCTAGCTGTGTACTTCACACCACTTAGTGTCCCATTCATTTTGAAGGTCATTCGATGTCAGCTTTCAATTCACAAGGCACTGTCAGATGAGCTGGCAGTCATCGCTGACATCAGAGTTGCTTCCACACTGTGCCTGGCTGGTTTTTGGTCGTTCCGTGTCTCCTGCTTCATCTTGAGTACTGCTGTCTTGGACGTGTCAAGCCGTGAAGCATCCTACCACTCACTGTAGCCTCCAGCCAGCAGAACCAAGATAGCAGCCTTCTCCTCACTCAACATTTTAGAACGTCGATCTTTAGCATAGTCACTGGCTGTAGCATAATACGTTATTAGAAATGTTTTTACGGCATCCATTTGGTCCTATTAAAATAGGACAGTTATGTCCATACAAAGGTTCCAAAACCTTTCCTTGTTTGTTTGGGCTGATCAGCACCTCATTAAGTTGAATTGGGTGTGTTAGAATTCAACCAATTCTGGACATTGAGTGACTGCCACAGAAACAGAAATGCAAATAAAAAAAATATGGAGTTGTCTCAAATTTTTTTTTAACAGAGCACTACATTTGGATACTTAGTAAGTTCCAGTCAGAAGCAACTCACCTCGCTCTGCGTGGAACTTCTTGCAGGTTTTCACCGCAACAAAGACATCCTCCTTTTTCACGGGCTCCCCCTTTAATGATGAAAATGAAATAATTGCCTAGCTAGTAAAAGTCTAATTGGATCACAGCATTGTTCATGAACTGATATGCTTTCTTTTAAATCTCAGAGAGCAGCACAGAAGCAGATTGGATTGATGGGGAGGGGTTTTCAAAAGCAGCAGCAACAACAACAGGATTTTAAAGCAACAGTGTGCAGTCAGCTTTAAAAAAAAATGCAGCCTGCTTTTATCATCGTTATATTAAATGTCACACTGTGGATTTCTTGGTAGGGACCAGGACACAGTGTTCCTAAGGGTGCAGTAATTAAACTCCTCTCATCAGAGCAAAACAGACAGGGGATGCTTGGTAGGAACAATTACGCAAGCCTCACTTGGGTTCTCAGTTGACGGGTGGCGTGTGGGAGAGTGACACCTCCTTGGGGGGAAGCCCTTCATCTCTATTCGCTAGGTAAGTAATGAGCAATCAGCAAATTAAGGGCAGATCTTTATTTCTATTCACAGAAAGAGCTGGCGATCAAACTCCCATCTCCTTTGCTGGGAAGGAAGGGAGGTCTGTGTCGGGAGGGGTGCTTGTCACTGTTGTGGAAGGACCAATTACCCACAGCTGGCAGCTAATAAGCTTCTCCACAAACACAGGACAACAAAGAGGTGAGGAGGAGGAAAAAAGGGAGCTAGTAGAGGCAAGCTTGCCTGAAAATGGCCGACCATGAACAGACCGCTGCCCCCATCCGCTGTAAAAGCAATCCCACCTAGAAATAGCTACAGCCTGTCTGTCCCTGACCAGAGATTGAGCACTTTCCTCACCCCATTCTTTCAAGGGATGCAGACTACCCCTGTGGGTGGGGTCCCCACAAATGGGCGTGACACACCAATTCTCTCTCTCTCTCCATCACACTGTGTATGTGAAATGTGCATGTCCCACGCTACCAAGATCGTATGGACAAAGAGGGAGTATCAACTATGGCAGGATGCTGAGCTAAACTGTTAACCAAAAAATGACATGTCGAGGACTGCGGTATGGGGCTTGTGTGCAGAGGAGCTGCCAGATCACTGCTTGGGAGGAACCTTCAGAGTTAGAAACCTACACACAGGGGTAGGCGTGCGTTGAGGGTCGTGACACAGCGTTGAGCCCGGGGATGATCATCAGGGTCAGTGCACAGCTCTGGAACGGCGGTTAGACCGGGTCCTTTTCCATTATCCCAAATGTACAGCGCAATCTGAAACAGAGAATTGGCTGATGGTTTTAAAAAACGACTGTGAAGCACTAAGATCAGAATTTACATCAAGGACTCTGGTGGCAGAACCTCAGCGAGGTGAAAACACAGAGACAGGATGTCAAGGAAAATTACCATATGGGGAAAAACACTGCCATTTTTAAATATGGGGGGAAAAAAACATAACATAGGAAGAGAAAAAATGTACATGGAGCTCCAGAGATGTATGTACCGTTTGAGGAAGTGCAATTTTTTTTTATTACAGAATGGCAAACAAGCAGACAAAAAAAAAAAAAAAAAAAAACGGCAGAAATAAGGGAACAATACATGCTTTGGGTAAAAATTCTTATCATCAGTGGTCTTCACAGAAATACAAATACATTCAACTCTTTTGGTAACCTTGGTAAATGTAGGTGGATATTACTGCCAGCTATTGTTATAGGAGGGGAAAGAAGCCACAGATCCAGCTAGCTACAGCCAAAAAGCACTAACCTTGCATGCTGGGACTACAATAAATCAAACTGCCTACCAGGACATTTAGCAATTACAAGGTCAATTTACAAAAGCCCACTCTGCAAATGGACTTTTAAGGAAACAAATGAATTTGTAAACATGAGCAAACGTGCTAATGAATCAACAGGGAATAAAATAAGGAAGATAGTAATAAAATATGATTTTTTTCACCCCCAATTGGCACAATGTGTCGAAGCAATGGACCCCAAACCATTTCCTGTTTGCCAACAGCTATTCCCACTAATCCTTTAACCCATAATTGTTTTCCATTTCAAATCTAAAATTAGACTGTCAAAATAATAATACAAGCAAACTTCAAAAGTGCTGCTATGGTGGACTTCACACAGACCATAACACATTTATTAGGATTTTAGCTACAAAAGCTGAATCATCTTACCTCGTGCTTTAAATCAATGGTAAAGTCAGACTTAAGTGGGTCGTTCTTAAACTTCTCCGCGAGCCTGGAATGCAAAACCGCTGGCTTAGAACGTCGCGTTTGAAAAATTGGACATAAAATTCATCTTTTTTAGAAACAGCAAAAGCGAGGAGCTAACTGGTTGATGAGAGAGGTACTCAAGGCCCAGGCCGCAGCGAAGTCGGGGTATTTGAAGGCGGACGGGTTGTCCGCAAAGGCGTAGTGATGAATGATGGTAGATTCCACGTCGTGAAGAGGCTTCCCCAGGAACCACTCCTGAGGAACGAGACAGAGATGTTGCCTTCAAAACCACTGACTGCTTATCCCATCCACTGAAGTTCACGGTCACCCTTGGTACTGATTTGCTTCTTTAGTGGGTTGAGTGGTTTTTTCCCCACATCCCTTTATCATCATCCAATTAAAAAGCTTGACTTTTCCAACTCACTATGCATTTTTTTTTTTTTATTAAAAAAGCAACAGAATATGAATATACGTTACATCCATAAATACACAAAACACTGGCCAAAAAATGTAGCATTTTCAGTCACAATGCACAATTAAAAAGATTCTATAATTAACACCTGCAGAAACGTAATCTTTTATGCATTTTTATTTCTTAAAACTATACCCAACATATTTAAATTGCTCTCTAAGCAAGCTAATTTTGGGAACACAAATCACTCCACAGAGGGAACTGAAAATAGCTAATTACAAATTCATATAGAAACAAGGAACAGACTCAAATCTATTGTCCATTCCCAACAACAATATAAATGTCATCAGTCAAGTGCCTTGCGACAACAGAGTTATGCAAGGCACTGTAAAAATAAATTGAGTTGAAAGGTTCCTTCCACACTACACAGGTGGTTGGGTCATAAATCAATCAACTATTGTCTTCCCTTTGTGAATATTCTAAAATGGAGCAAAGCATATTATTAAATAAAGTGAGGCATTCTTGTTTTTATAGCTATTCAAATCAAATTTGTCACGGTTGTACTGTGATACCACAAAATGTTCATAACTCTTGTAATTTCCACGTTTTATGACTAGCAAATGAAAAAGTTCTCGTTTTTCATTTTTTGTGTTACTTCAGATTGTATCTGTGTAGGGCCAAAAGGAAATGACTGAACTCCTTTTGATCCTGTTATTCTACAAGACCAACGGAGCCGCTGAGTACAGTTATTTTTAATGAGCAACTTCAGATTAAAAACTGCGGGGGAATACAAGTAGGTAGCCACCGTAGAATATAAATTGTGCTGTGAAATTTATTCAGATCTGTGCTGTCTAACAGCCAAATTCCAGTATATTTAGAGATATTTCATTTGTCACCGTTCTGCAACTTATTCGATGCGTCTATAATTTCAATGCAACTCATTTTATAACCGACTTACACAAGAATATTTTACTGTAACGTGCATAGATCACACGTTCCCCAGGGATCCCACCATGTCACCGTAAGTCTATTAGTAGCATTTACTTCTGTTTATTTTGAAGACACACCCCCCCAGTAACATACAGGCTACACTAAACACATTACGATCAGTTTACCAAAATATTAGGCAGCAGACAACGGCACGTTCCACGATAAATCGCCCATCAAGTTCCTTGGCTGTCTTTACCTGTGCGGTCACAGATCCCTGAGGGCCAACGGGTGAAAGCAAAGTGACAGCCACCACATCGCATTAGTCAGACACAGGAGACGAGGTGGCAGTCACAACAGCCAGCAGGATCATCATCCCATGAGCCCCTAGGAACACGTCTCTGCAGGCCAACCCCCTGGGCCCCATCCGCAAACTTGGACACGCTCAGTAACTAATCACATCTGTCTGGGGCCTGAGGCTTTATGAGGCCCCATCCATAATCCAGCAATGGCACCAGGCTCTTCTTTTATAAAGTCTCACTGTGACAGCCTGTGATACACACTGATATTATTGGGGCGGGACATAAACTGAGTTCAATTTTACAAATTTCTGCTTCTGCAAAAACGGGGCCTCGGGGGTTCAAGAAGAGAGTCCGGCAGACTCACTTTCTTGATGTCATACTTTCCCAGGATCCTGAGCAGCTTGTCCAGCTTCAGGTTAGTCTCCTCCTCGAGGAATACAAACCAGGAGGAGTTTTTTCCATAGGATGCAGAAAAGCTGGGAAATAGGAATGGAGAGGTGGCAGAGGGGAAAGAAGTGACTGGATGTGTTTATATAGGCATACAATCAGATAACATCTAAGGAGGCTGCAAGATTATATGCAAACTACTGAAAGCTTGTAATTAATCCATCCATCTTCCAAACACTTATCTTGATCAGTACTGAATTTATGATTGATGTTGGCTAACTGAAACCACACAGTAGGTTAAATAACTGGTGAACATCTGCAGTTTTCTCTTGTGCTTTTGAAAAGATGATGTGCAGTTAGGCCGATTGGTGTGTCATGCCCACCAGTGGCTGGTGTGACCCGGCCGAGTGCTCAAGGCTACCAAGGACAGGGTGGTGGGGGTCTGGAGCCTAACCAGGATGAGCAGTTACAGGATGGATTGACAGACAATCAATACAAGAGAGCAGCATAAATGAAAAACTTAAAAGGAAATTACTGTATTATTACTACTAGATAATACACCTACATATTATTTAAAGGGTTTATCCAAGGATGGATGGACAGACAAAAGGGCATAGCAAATGTGTTTTATTGGCATTATAAAACAAGTGCACTGACATGCTTACTCTTTTAGCCAAACAACAAGGATAAATAAGGAATAAACAGACAAGTAACCTCACACTGAAGACGAGTAACACTTAGAGGACATTTAATGTTAAACAGAGTTACGATTTGATTAACAGAACTGAAGGCAGAAGTGCCAGATTGCTGATGGAAAACTACTGCATCTGAGGGAGAGCCTTGGGGGGAGGGAATCCAATTTTATAAAGAGGCATCTTAGCTTTATGGAACCCGGCAGAAATTTGACGAAGGCCCGGTCGCTTACTAGGGCAGCAATGGAAGGATGCTCCAGTCTCCCTCATTATCTGACAGGCTGTGCAGCAGAAGCACAGTGGGAGGACTCTGTGGGAGATGAAGTATCTGTTAGAGGCAGCATCCATCTTTGTCCTGTACGTTTTTAAAATGATGATATTTTCACTGGAAATTTTTAAATAAAATTAGAACTTTAAGGGAGTCTCTTGGCAAGCAAAAAGTTCACAATCATGATTATTAAGTGGTAGCAGTGTGAAAATATTATAAACATTACAACCAGTCAGCTGTCACCCCACCACCTCCCTGTGGATTTGTGAAGTTTATAATTGTTCTTAGAACTAAGATACTGTGAATGGCAAAGTGTCCTGACAGATTACAGGAAGATTAAGTAGCTGAAAAGTTATGAAAATTACTTAGTTTCTAAATGAAGCTATTTGCTTCTTTCATCATAGAATTTTCTAAATAGATCTTTTTTGTTCAAGTATTACACAGAAAAATGGAGTCTGTCGTCATAGAAACTCTCTCCGCAGACACAGCACCCAGATAATAGAGAATGACACCATCCCAGATTGCGAGGGAGCGAGGTTTCTCAGATGAATATACCTTTGGATTGAATTTTATTAAGGCGGTTAAAATAAAAGGGCAAAATTGACTTTGTGAGCAAGTCATGCATGCAAACGTTAGAAGAAAAGTGCTGCGATGCATGGATCAGAATCAGAATATCTTTATTGTCATTGTAACGGGTACAACGAAATTAAGTGCAGTCCCTGTGTCAGAGAGATT
>JAACJT020000052.1:18111240-18138576 GCA_009936485.2 Gymnarchus niloticus | reverse complement strand
TATCCTGAACCTCCCTGAAAAGGAAGCTAAATGGAGAAATACCTGTATACTGTATATCCTGAACCTCCCTGAAAAGGAAGCTAAATGGAGAAATACCTGTATACTGTATATCCTGAACCTCCCTGAAAAGGCGCTAGTCTACCAGCTGCTGCTAAAACTACTTGTTTAGAGTAACCGGTGTCTCTCACATTTTGAGATGCTTATTTAATTTGTAATTTAAATGCTAATCAAGTCCATGGGGGAGGACTGCCTGTTTGTCAATAAACACCAAGTAGGGTATAATCAGGAATGAGGCTGTGTAGCTTTTTAATGTTAACTCCCCCCTGTACCCCCCAACGCTGACAGAGAACTAAAACCTGTATGCCTAATTTCCCATTTTACATTTGCAGAAGTGATAGGAGAATTACTGGAGATGAAACTGACTGGCTGGAAATCAAGGACAGACCTGGAAGAGAGCAGCTTGTCAGTGACAGTGTCGAGTTGGAGGCCTAACTACAAGCATTTTTCCATTCAGAAAGAGCATCACGTGAACGGCGAAAAGCATATACAACATCAGAATATCAAGAGAACCAGAGAGGTTGTGGGCCAAACCTCAACACAGTCATGTAAACATCTGGGCAGCCTGCTTCCTGTAATGCAGTGATAATGTGGCCCAACATGAGCCCAAGAAAAACTTAGCAAGCTTCAATTTAAAAGCACCTATTTGTGATTTTGGTGATGTCATCCTAGGTATGGCCAATCACATGACTGCATTATAGCATCACGCTTAGCAGACTTCAAAGTAAAAGGCTTTTTTGAGATTTTGCTTTTCATCCTGGTTTTGTGAATACATTTTGCAGAGAACTTTAATACCCCTCTGCACCCACTGCAAAACAGCACGGTGCAATTTGATTTCCAAAATAAAAAGACAGTGAGTGGGGCATCTTCCTGCCTGGTAAACACAGCCTGCAATGCCACCACACGGAGGTTCTCTCCTATCAAAGCCACAGTGTTTCATCTTCTCCCATGAATTTCATCCAGGAAGGACATTTGATCCCGATGCAAAGGAAGCACTCGGTGAAGCCATCCCACACCGTCGATGTTTACACAGTTCAATGAAATCCCTGCCTTCCATCCACTGCGCTGGGCTTTGTAAACCTTGGGGAGAGGAAGCCCCCCATCTCATAATGACCTCAGCTGTTACCGCCGCATAGACGTGCGACACCGCCACGCCGCTGACCGATCTCTTCCGCCGCCATGTCTTTGTGTGTGCGCTTGGAGGCCTGCTTGCCTGACTCACCTCTGTCACGTCTTCGGCACGTATGGTGAAGGCGTACATGTAGAATGAGGCAGACTCTTTACGACACTGATAAACCCAGAAAATCATGGACCAAAACAGAAAAGTCTGCCTCACTAACATTATAGAAAATAAGCAGCACAACCGTTACGATAAACTGGCAAAAAACCAGAAGGGAAAAGAAAAAAAACCAGCTTTTGGGATGCTTCACATTTCTTATGGGTTAGATGGACTACCGAGTCTCTGAAGGTGTGTTTGAACATCAAAGAGATAACGAAATGACAATGGAGAAGGACAGGCACTTGGCAACCCCACAAACAACCGACACGGGGCAGTCAAGGCATTCATTGAGCCCCCCCCCCCCCGGAGAAGTGGTGGTGAGGTAGGCCGCACTGCTGCGGGCCTCCAAAATCCCTCGTCCTTCATTGCTGTCCTGCTTCCTTCCCCAGGCATGCGTTGTTTTGACTTTATTTTCTGTTCTTTATTTGTGTTTTAAATGTCAACGCACATCACGTCAGAGATATTGCCACAGCGAAAGAGTGGCGGGCGATGCGTAGGTTTGGCGCCCCGGGGAGCCGTGTGAGGGCCGCATGCCGCTGAGGGGATTTACTAGGAGGAATAGGTGTTTATTGAGTGCTCCCACAGGCTTATTGGGTAATAATAGACCTGTCAAATTACGCAAATGCGGAAAACAGCTCACGCACGCATCGACAGCTCCGTGAGATGAAATTAGCAACGCGGAAGTGTCTGGATGCTAATGCTGCACGTAATGAAAGCAGCAAACCGTAGCATTTAAATGCTTGTACTTGTGAGTAATTCATGGCACCGTCTCTGGATAATTTCCCTTTCCTCTCGTCCAATAAACAAAGAGGGGAGGGTCTGGCCCCTACTATCCCCCAACATCCGGTGAAAGTGACACAGGCTCGATCTCATGACCATGCCTGTGGTTTGCTCTCAGGCAGCCATTCTCAGGCATGCCTAATGAACGAGTAACTGAATTAAAATGCTGCTTGATGAGGACCCAGGTACACAGGGGAAAAGAACAGGATGGTGGGGGGTGGGTGGATGCTCTTCACAATAGCCTGCAGGACCGCACAATGCCAAACATCTGGCCAGATGTTCAGATCGCCTGCCAACAAACCTCTACATGGTCCTGTCATATTGCCTCCTGAGCTTGAATGTAGTATTGGTTTTTGTGAGGATGTCAGTTGCTCTTGGTGGGGGGGATTTATTTAAGATATTATTTCAAATGATGCTGGCTAAATGGAAGCCAGTTAATCAATGCGCCGCACGGAGTAAATATCAAGGAAACTTGGAGCCCGGCTGAAGAGACGTCTCTGTTTTTACAGTCACTTTATCAGCCAGTCTGTCCGCTAGTCGAGAAATCCGATAAGGCTTACTGCTGTCACCGGGGGGGGGCAGGGGGACGCCTGCCTCAAACAACTCAGGAAATGAAAACGGGCAGGTGTTGGGACCCAAAAACACGTCGAAAAAATAAAGAGCCACACCCAGCACGGCCAGGGGCAAATTCGAAGGTAAGTGCCGGATACAGAAGGGGGAAGATGTTCACAACATAGAGACTGGGTGGGGGGACAAAGTGTTGCCGAGGTACAGCAGCCAGCCAGTTTCAAATTGATTCATATTGGTAACATGAGGATAGGACAGGCTATGTAAATGTAAATATTCAATATTTACTGTCCTTTGGTGTTATTAGAACCAAGAGGGTCGGTCACGGTCCGGCAGTTCTCCAAAAGTACTGAAATGCACAGCGCATACATATCTGCTTCTATCGATACCACACTGTAACAGGGACTCGCTCAGAGCGCGGCATGCTGGGAAAACGGCACACGCCCCTTCCTTGTGGATTCACACGTTTCCCCTCACAGAGAAACCAGCCGAGGTACTCAAGCAAACCATTGTGGGTCCAGGCTCACCGATGTTTAGAAAGAAGCTTCCAGCCAGCCTTAATGTTTACCCATTTTATTTTTCATTGTCTACTTTTTAAGAAGGCGGGGATATCGATTTACGTTAAATGTTAAAATCTGAATATGATTCAAAGCAGAAGAGTGATATCTCCAAGCTACGCCTGGTCATATTGTTTTCACCCCCGCTTTACAAATCATTACAGCGACTCAGTTAAGATTTCAAACAGTTCTCGCGGATTTCACATTTACCCAGTCTGTGCTCAAGTACAAATGACTAATACAAGGTTCTGCTGGGTCCAGGTGGCACAGTGAGACGGATATTCTGGACCCACCTAAGGCCAAACTAATGCCCCAACCCTGCCTCCGGTGGCTAATGGCTCAGTCTTAACAAACATGGCTTAACGGGAAGCTAGGTGTTAGCCTTGATAACCTTCTCCCTCACCGGTCCGTAATTAGGAACCCAGGGGTGTGACTTCTGTTGGAGGTGTCGGCATTGTAGCGCTCTGTGAAAATATTAACTATGAGGTTAACTCCAATTTTCTCTTCTTTAATTAAATGCACAAAGTAATAATGAGGTAACCCACTGTTCCTTGATAGCACTTATTAGCTGAAGAGAGCTGGAGCTCGCGCTGCAATTTAAACCTAAAAATAAAAGTGGAAAATATGTTAATTACTGACATAATTTGAAGTGGCACGCCACCGTCGTCACCCTAATAAGAGGGAAAAAAATATTTCTTCTTATTTGGTGGTAAAATCAGCTGTTATAAAAGGGTCATGAAAAGAATATATTAAAGGCAGTGTGACTATGACCTTATCCACACCTCTGACAAGCAAATAAAGACGCCATTGTGTGGAGAACTCAGCATGCTGAATTACACAAGAAGTTAAACTGACAGTCGGTTAAAATTAGCTCTGCCACAATGGATCATTCTGTCACAGACACGTCGTTCAATTACCTATCCTTTTGTATTTACACAATTAAAAGATCAGTCGTAAAAAGGAAGAAGGGAAAAAAAAAAAAAAAAAAACATATTTTACTAATTATGGCACCTCTGGTTTCTCAGAACTTTACAGATGATGACGTGAAAGACTTGGCACTGTTTGATATTCACCGAGGCCGACTTATGCCAATAAATACTGACTCTCAGACAATACACATCCTTGTGGAAGCCAGTGGAAATACAGCTATAGCCTGTACTCCAGGCCTCACGGCACAGGGCGTCTTTCCCAAGTTAAACAAACACAATTCCTGGGGAATTTCACTTGGGCTTCCAAGCAACGAGTGATGCCGGTGCCCCCCGGGGGGGTGGGGGACTAAACACGCCTCCTAAACATGAGCGATTTACCTATAATGGTCACTATTATGACAGTAATCTAAGAACACTTCTGTTTGTAATAGTGAAAACTGAACCCTAAAAATAATACAGGAAACGGTAAAAGCAGCAGATTTTTCGAAGGAAAATGACAAATGTGTAATGCAATCCCTGTGGAACCAGTTAACTGTACCGCAACCACTTAAGCATTGTATCTGTTTCTAGGCATTTTTTTTTTATGGAATCAAGCATAATATTCTCCAAATCATGGACAGTGCTTGCAGGAATACCTGTAAGGCTACCGTCTAACAAAAGAGATCGTTCGACCAGAGCTTAACTCTCAAGTGCGCTTCTTTTATTCTCAGCATTCCGTTCAAAGGAGAAAGAATGTTTATTTAGTTACTTGCAGTGATTCTCAAACAGGAGGCTTCTAGAAAGTTTTCAGCCGTCTATGGCTTGGCACAAGATCTTCCCAGTCTTTGTAATGTACTCATAAATAAGTCCAGTGGTACTCTTGACTGTTGCTGTCCACATCATACCATAAAAGCACAATATTATTGCTATACTGATCTCGTGCTGGGGCAGTGACTGCGTCGTTTTTCCTGAATCCCTGCCTGCCCAGACATCAGATCCTTACTCCAGTGTCAATAAGGGTTACATGCTGAGGTAAATACTGCGTTTGAAGATCCACCGGCAGGACAGGCTAACCCATAGGCATTTAATTTACCGATTCATTTTACTTCTCATCTCCTTACAGGTGAGACATTTAAAAAATGTATAAAACCCACAAATAATACAGTAATGAAAATGGCTTTTACAGTGAAAATGTAAAATGGGTTTCCAGAAGTGTGGAATCTGCACAGGGGTTCAGAGAAGGGTTACACCCTGGAGGGACGGTGAAGTCGAGGTGGGGCTGCAGTAACTTTAAAGGCCCGCTGTTTAGCTGTCAGGGCCTGAACAGCACCATCCGGCACAGCGAGGGCAGCCCACCCTCTACCATCAGAATGGCTTTCATATCTTTTGCTTAAATAACATTATTTTGGGGTCAAGTTCTGGAACAAGGGGGGGTGCTCATTTAGTCAAAATGAAAGACGTATGTTTGTGCTGGAGGGGTGCAGGTATGAGACGGCAGACGGCTACCGTGCCAGACCAAATGTGTCATGGAGAAGGGCTGGTGCATGACATGCAGGGGTGGGAAATTGCCTAGGGGCTGCTCACCTGCAGAGGGCGCTGTTTCTCGTTGTTCTTTGGGGACTTCAGGCTGTTGCTCTGCTGCTGGAGAAGCAAATGGCGAGCTGCTTGTAGTGCCTGCAAAAGAGTGCCGACAGGGAGTGAGCCGGCATTCCTACCAGGTAGTACGCCTACACTGGACACCCAAGACCCAAGTGTGCCATGTTAACCAAATCCAGAAATACGGTGTTGAGCAATGCTTCGTCTCTTAAACACTTATGTATGACCGCTGACCCCAGATCCTTCCAGAAAAGGTCAAAGGTCTACAGCAGTTCTACTGCTGGACACAACTTCAGCATCTTAGACAGTTGGCCAGTTAGCGTCTCCTGTTTGTAAATGTTTACAATCATTTTCAGAGGCACAAGCACTAAAAGTGAACAGAACGAGAGAAGTCCAGACCACTTTTGGCAGTTTTGTTACTCACAGTCGTCTTAACGAAATCACTAATGAGGAGGAAGAAAGATAGTGGCTGTGTCAGCACGTTTCAGTGGTCACTGCTACTGTGTGAATTCTGTTCACTAGGCACTTCGCTGAGCGGCGGTCGGCCCCTTGGACGCTCCACCGAAATGCACCTGGCATGGCGAACACTCCACTGTAATTAAATCTAACAAACAAACATGAACTCAGCTTCAGAATGACGAAGGAACTAGAATTTAGTTTCCAGGGAAACACAAAGCATATTCAGCCAAGAGAAGTTACAGAGCTGAACTCATTGGCGTTGTTAGGGCCTTTTCAGTTGTGCCCCTAATGATTTTTTGATCTCAAGAAGGGGACGTAGTACCCTGCAATAATAGCAGATTATGTTTCACAACCTTAGATCAGACTCTAGTTCTGGGGAAATAAAATACTTGTGCAAACATTTGACTGAGACGTGCAGCATGTTTGGGTACGTGAGACACAGGCCGATTTTTCAGTACAGCGGTCTCAAGAGGTTTCGTCATTGTGGACAAGTAGTAAAAAACAAACCACTCTTGAATTTTTACAGAAAAACATAAACAATCATTAGAACAAATACGTCATTCTTTGGTCTGTCCCGCTAATAGAACGTTATTTTACGCACTGATGTCATGACGTTCCATTCACTTTTCCTCAGCTCATTTATAAGCGGAGAGATTAGCTGTGTTTTCCTTTGTGTTTCAGCAGAAAGTCAACCTAGAATCTTGCTTTAAAAACCAGTTTGCAGCCGTGAATTACAGCTTTGAACTGTAGCTAAGTTGTGCCTATATGCTAGATAGAAGGGATCTGTGATCTTTTGACAATTCATAGAACTAACCACCAGCCAGCTGGGGTAAAGTGAAGAAAATATCATAAATGTTTTGATTACTCTTATCGACATACTGTACCTTTTTTAAAAATGATGCTGAATGAACCTGTGCATATAGCCTAGAAGTTACTGCTGGAATTTACATAACATTAAAGCCAGTCATTAAAGAATTGAAATTTTCCAAATTGTCATGTTAAGGTGTGTTGATGAAATTACTGTGTCAGACCTAATAACATTAACGCCAACTCACGGTTGAGGCATACTGATTAATGTATATTATAGCAGCATGGGGAGCCATGTCTGTGAATATTAAGGATGTGGACTCAGCATAGAATCAATGGAAGCTTTTACACAAGTCCAACGCCACAACAATCCACAACCATGTACAATGACCACAGGTTTAGCCTAATTAGCATCAGCACACGTGCTATCCGTGGGTATTCCAGTGTGCATCGAACACGGACACAGCACAGCACAGAACAACACACTTACACCTTGTACAATACAAGCAGAACAGAGCACAGGCTAAATTCACACAGATCTAATAACCATTTACACTTGGCACTGTGCCAGAATGCTGCACTGCACTCTGGGTAAGACCAGTTCCTCTATACAATGCCACAATGTATAGTGAAATATATATATAGATATGCAATCAAAGTTCAGGTGTGAATTTAGTGAGTGTGAGTTTTACAGCGGGCTTAGTGTCTCATTCAATCACACAATGAAAGGAACAAGCTAGATCTGTAATCCACATTAAGATGTACTACGATGGGACTTTGACAGTAAAAATCATTTCAACCATGATAAAGTAACTAATGAAGACTTATGATTTAGCTGATCATACATTTGAATGGGTGAAATATCCCTACTACACTTTTGTCATCACCTGCTATCTTGATGCTTTAAGTCAATGAAATGGTCTTTGGGAGGACAGTACAAGTTCAGAGGAGCATCATCCAGCACAGCTAGAGTCAGGGGGATCAGTGGAAAAGGGTAGTGTGTGTGTGGGTGGGTGGGTGCGGTGAGAGAGAAAGTACTGTATATACAGTGTAAAGAAAAGAGTTTAACAAAGGTCAAAGGTCAAGTGTAGGTGGTATATGCTGCAAATATTACTTACAAAATGTAGGTGTTGACATTTTTAAAAAAGCAATTCTACCTTGGAACCCACTACAAAGACCTAAGGAAAAGTTCCTGATACTCTGGGGCGTGTCCTGGCTCTTTTCAGAACCTGAGCTAACAGCGCAACATAACTATCAATCTGACGCTTTAGGATCCAACAGTGCTGGTCAGAAAGTTTGATTTCTACAGCTAATCAACAAGCAAAATCATACCGCGGCCAGCATAATGATGACAGGGAAGCTTTAGCTCACAAGCATTATTCCAGTGTGATCAAGACAACAAGCTGGAACTCCTTGTCAGCAGTATACCGGAAGCCTCCTGTGAGAATGACTTGTTTGCAGGGGTCACATGACATCTTCTCGTCCAATGGGTGGCGGGCAGTCAGGATATGGACCAGGAGACCAAACAGAGTCAATAGGAAAATCATCAAGACTTGATACTCATGTAGCCCAGCAAGTTAGCGCTCCTCAGGGTTAAGATTCACTTCCACTCGCCGTGTATAATCTGAACGTCGGCATACTACGCTGCTGCAGGGTGCGAGTCCGTCCGAGACAAATGTCCCTTCTGCCATTAAAGGGGCTAAGGAGTGAAAGCTGGACCTGTCATTTAAAACTGATGTCACGTCAGGAGTGACAGCAAGGAGGAATGTGCAGGACGACAACGAAATGTTGAGAGAAGAATAAGAGAAGAAGCGCCAAAAGATAGGAGAGTGGCATCATCACAGGTACATCAAGCACCTCAAAGCGCCTCTGTGGCCACTAAAGTTCAGGAAACGAATGTAAATCAGGCTGACTACAGTCAGGAGCAGCTGCAAAAACAAGCTTTCTGGCTGTTTCCCAGAAAATCATAGATGCACACACACACACACGCACACACACAAAAACAACTTCACTGGTGTTTCTTTGAGATGGGTGCAGAAAAAAAAAAAACACACTTCAGATAGCGAAAGACACTTTTCCATAAAAATCAAGGCTTTTTTTGTGCTCTCTGGTATCCATGACAACAGTTGCTTTGACAGGTTGCTCATATGGCATTACACTGGCAGCTGGTGTGAACAATGTTTGAACTACTACATTGAGATGCTGAGCAAACAGAAAAAAAAAAAGTTGCCACGTCTTAACCCTCGGGGAAGGCAAGCATCCCCTGATCAATTATGAAAAGACAGTGCGGGCCCTGTGCAGACTGGCTCCAAGCACACTCTCAGTGGAGGCAGACAGACACCCAAAACCAAAGTAAACAAACTGCAGGCGGTGGCACTGTGTCCTAACATTGATTTGTCTCCCCAGAAAAGGATCTGGTACCGGCGTGCAGGGCCAGGCTGCAACTTCAGGAGACACTGGAAGAGAGTAGGGAGAGGAGGAGGATGGGGGGAGGTCCATTTTCTTCATCCTTTCCTATTTAGTTCTCTTTTGTTCAAGAAGAGAAGCTTCAAGATATCTTTTTGACAGCAGGCATCATCGCCGGGGCAAAATGAGTGCCTCACCTATAGTCTCTCAGCCGCTGCCGGTGTGAAGTTTGACATCTCTTGAGATTACTATCTGCTACAAGGTCAAACAGCTGAGTGTGGGGGTGGCTTCTTAAACCTTAGTCAAAACATTCATGTCTTTTCAAAAGAATGAAATTAAGACCACATTAATGGGAAGTGAATCTGGGCACTCAAAATCGAATGCCCGCCCCATTTCAATTTATTTCCTGAGTACTCAAAACATGCCACTAATACATCTGATGAGGATGTAAATTGAAGTCATTTCAAAACTATCCAAGCGTGCCGCGTCATTTTGAGGAGAAGGTTCCACCGCTGTCCGGAAACAGCTCTGTTAATGGGTAAAACACGACAGCCGGCAAAAGGGCGATTTTCTCTCCTGGCTAGTTTCTTTGACGGTTCAGTTTTTTTTAAATTTTTTTTCCTCCCAAAGAACTGGCAAAGAAGTCGAGCTTTGCCACTTCATTAGAGCCTGCGGCTCGACATAACGCGAAAAAAAACAGAACACGCTGAGAGGTTTGTCCAGCTTCAGCTGCTACAGGTTAATGGCTGGAGTGCCTGAAACTGCTTACACGGGAAATTTCATCAGCTTCCTTAAGTCCACAATTGAATAAAATACGGACGCTCTCGTTAGCGGTCGATAAGACACACCGACCCAGTTTGCCATCCTCACCGATTAACACCGACACCAAGCGGCAGAACTGCAAGCACACGCATTCTAAGACGTGCAGACACACGTTTTTACAAGGAGGTGGGAACCAATCACATTTCCCGGGTGTAATTATGGCTGGATAAAACGGCAAGGGTAACGAGCGGAAAGGGGAACGCCGCACACTCGTCTCTACACTACAGGTCCCAAAAAGACCCATTCCCAGGGTAGAGCATCTAAGGGCTCAAGCACTGGAGTATGGAAAGTTCCAACCTTCCACAGCACAGCTGTCTGGAAGCTCTTAAGAGTTAGAGACAAGAAAATGACGCAATACACAGAAACGAATAGGCAACATATCCTACAAGGGTCTACTTGGCTCCAGTGCTTGGAGGATGAGGAGCACAACCGTCGGGCTTGGTGAGCACGCAGGAGCCGAGAACACTGAAAGCCCTGATCCGTGCAGACTGAACGCCATCCTGAAGCACACAGCCGCACCCCCCCGTATATGCTAGACAGACTCCTCCACAACTCTGCCACGCAGTCAAGGCACAAACAGTGTTTAACCCGGGTTGCAAAAAAAGATGGCGTCTCGGCCTGCCAATGCCCTTGGAACGTAAAAAGCCGAGGTGAGATGGACTCTCGCCGGAACATAAACGGCGAGGCACTCAGAAGAATATCTGACGCTGATATCCATTGAAGGGCCTCATGCTGAATGAATGCAATCTGAGCTGCTGGGACAGACCTCTGCTAATTGGTTTCAGATAGTGGGGTCGTGCGGAATACGAGATGGGCGAGTATGGCATGAAACGGGAGAGAAACATGAATGTTTACACAGCTATCCGGGAGGGCCCCACCCCCAGTAACATTAATAGCCATTCAGCCACCATTGGAGATGGAAAGACAGGCAGGCGAGAGAGGCATGTTAACGACCTCCACCCACTCCACCTTCCCGGAGAGGAGACGCAAAATGGAGTCGTCATTTCAGAGCCTTCCATGGCCCGTGGCGTTCTTGAAACGCCATGGCCAAGGTTCGAACCCCAATGCCGAGCACGCTGGTTCCAGGCATGTAAGAAAAAAAAAAAAAACTAAATAAAAATGCTTGCAGAGAGGCTACCGGGGAGAAAGCAGCTTTTCTCGCACTGTAAACTCCGTAATTACAATTGACCGTTCCCTGAGAAAAAAAGATGACAGAGAATTAGAACAACTGTGTGCAAACATCCATTATGTGCATGACAGCCAAATGAAGATAATACAGCACCGGCCCAGCGATGAGGAAACGGCCGCTTTGAAGCAAGTGTAATTGTTTTGTGGGAGGAGATGTATTGTAATGAGCCTCGTTATGGCGGCCAGGGCCAACTGCACTAATCCCATTTCCGCTAATGAGAGCATTATTAACATGTTATTAAAGCACAATTACTGTACATTACACATCAGGACCAGTATAACAGCACCGGGCTGCAGTGGAGAAGTGGACACTAATGGAACGGCTAGATGTGGAACCACGACACCTCCAACAGCACCACATCCATTTTCACGTGGAGTAATTACTCGGGGGCGCAGCTCCAAGGAAGGACACTCATTGTAATTTTAGAATTATTATTCATATTATGTTTTATTCTGCCTTATTTTTCCTGCGACTTTCAGCCCCATGCCCATTTATAAGGTGAAGTGCGTTTGCTGGAGCAGCTCAGGTTATCAAAGGTATAACGCCGGGCCCTCCTGGGATCACCCGCCAGGCCTCTACAAAGAAATCCGATCAGTCAACAGCACCTCGGGGGCTGTCGTCGAGCCTTGACCATAGGCTGCATTTCATCGTCTGCCAGCCTACATGTTTAGATGTGTGTCAGCGGGCCTCGACTGATAACCGACTGGATACCGGAGCCCACATGACACAGTGCTGCACCGTCTAGCTGGGTGGAGTATGACGCTTTTCAGAATTTTTGAGAATATACATTTATTCTCGTGTCAGTCATAACAGAGCACAGGTTAACACATACCTCAAAAAACACACTCCATTCTCAGCAAACACTACACTGCTTAGGGGTGAGAGGCAGCTTCTCCTCACTTAAAGAGCTGTCTGGTCCAATTCATCGCAAAAACCAAAAGAAAACATACGTGAAGACACCTTTAGAAAACGATTACCCACCGCTGGGCCGAAAACCCCCACATCCGGTCCGAGGAGGAAGCACCGGAGGAGGGAATTGGCAGGCGAAAAACAAGGCATCCTTTATGCGGGCCAGCGGACGGCAGAGACCTGAGACGTCTACATTCTCTGGCAGAATCTCGCCGGCCTCCCAGAGAACAAAAAAAAAAATAGCCGGCAGAGTGATGAGCGTTTTTATTTATAACTCGATAAATCAACAGAGGCCGGCACGTGCAGCCGGGCCCCGCGGAGAATCCACGGCAGTCCGGGGACAGGGGGAGCCGCGCGGGAGGAACAATGGGCTTCTGTGGGCCTCGCCGGCTGGTGCCACGACCCGGGCCGGCACAGACGACTGCCTCGCCTTGTTTATTGATTTTCTAGATTAAGAATCCCAGGGAGGGGATTGTAACAGACAACCATAAAATTATTTTTGGTGTGCTTATTTGCCTTTCCCTTGCATCTGTTTGGCCTGTTCCTGTAGACAATTACGCCTGCCAGCCCAGACTCAGGTGCTAATAATGAAGGACAAATAGAATCATATGTGTAAACTTCCCCTTCTGATGAAAATTTATATTAACTTTCCGACACTGTAAACAGAAGTGCATAGCGAGGCCCTCCCTGATGAATTGGTGATGAATTCAGTCATTTATATCCCAGGAACGTTCGCCACTGCAGGAAGGCCGGGAGAGAACTGTATTGTGTAACCGCCGTGCTCTTCCTCTGATGAGAACAACACGCCGGCTGTTTAGTGCTGCGTTAAAAGGGTGCAAATTTCCACGGCCGAGAGGGGCGCCTCCAGCAGAAACGGATGGGGAGCGACCCAGTATCACCACTCGTCACGGCTGCCATTATACCGCCTCACCCTTCACTAAACTGTGGGGAATATGGTCCACCCCCCACCTTCTTTCAGTACAAGAGGGCCTTTGTGTCAGCTCAAAAGCCATAAAGCGAGTTTGGCAGCCGCGAAAGCAGAAGTCACAAATCAGCATAAAATATGAGAGAATATACAGTTTATATATAGCTGCATATTTCCTAAGGATTGTTGCCCCTAAACCCAACACAAGGACAGTGTCACCATCACCGTGTTCCCTCTCGTGACATTCACCTTACCCCCATCTTCTCTCTGTGGCTTAGATAAAGCTCTCACTTTCAGCTTCCAGGTAACTCTGGAGCTAAACAGGGTGAGTCACACGCCATTTGGGTTCTTTCAACAGCTCTCCTACGTGATTCGCAAGGAGGAAAGCCAAAGCCAAGACAGTTTTCAAGATAAATAAAAAACTGACACCAATAAAGGCATGAGCAGGAGGGCCTTCCTCTTGGTATAAATCTGGATAATACTTCTCCATGCCCAGTGGCTCTGAAAGTCAGTCTTTCCCTCTTAATGCTCAGAGCTGAATGGCTCCATGTCACCTCGCCTTTGATCCCTGGATGCATTCACGAGTACGTTCTCCTTCTAGGGTCTGTCATGAGCTCTGCTATCCACAGCTTTAATAAACACATAAGTTATGTTTTCATCAGCAACTACACACCCCCGAACTGATGTGTTTTGTGAGTTTAGCACTTAAGTGCACACAGCTTTTTGATTTCCAGATTCCAGGACATGAAGAATGAGATGCGATATTCACACTAGAAGGGTCGGGCATGGATGTACGCCCTACTGCATTAAACATTCTTTAAAAATATGACATTTCTGCTTGGGGCAACGTTCCAGCGCTGTTGGAAATGTATTTTTCACGGCCGTTTTGTGTTTCGTGCCAACAAGCTGCAATAAGCTAAAGACGGCAGCTGTCGGATGGAGCCATCCTCTGCTGTACGCTGTTTGTGCCCGACCTTGTTGACAAGCACTCATTAGGAGAGCGTGAGACTGAAACATGTACCCGGAGGCAGCAAAAAAGCCACTTAAGAAGCCAGAGTACCAGAAGCTTTGAAAAATGATGGGCGAAAGAGGACAGATCTGCGAGACACCCACACACAAACAGCTGGATCGGGAGGGGACATAGGACCATTTGGAGGACAAGGCATCGGTGCCACTGTGGCATTATGGGTAAGATGGTTCTGGACATTCCAGAGTGCCCCGTGGACATGCAGCCTTGTTACCATAAAAGAGCAGACTTGTTGGAGAGAGTTCAGAGGAGGTCCCGGGAGACGTTGGCGTGAGGGTACTTAACCTGCATCCGTGCGGCAAACTTTCCAGGTGGGCTAATCAGCGAGAGGCCAGCCTATGTGGTTGAACGGAAGCGTCGGTAGGCCAGATAAATAATGCACCATGCCAGTCTGGTCCCCTCGCCACCCAGCTTCCCCTGTCATTACAGCACTGCAACCAACTGACCCAGGATCGATCTCCCCTATGCTTCCCACCCACTCCACACATGCAGGATGCCCGGGCACGCTCAGTGTTGCCTTCCCGTCTGCCTGTCTCTGTGAGGCGCAGGGAATGCGGCGATACAATTACCAGAGGGTCAATAAAGCTCCACCGTGAGCTCTGGGAAATACACATTATATTGAACTTTAATTACCTCAGAGGCATCAGTATCGAAATCCAGCCTGGGTTTGTTGTTTATTTGTTTTTTTTTTTTTTTTTCCCTTTTTCCTGTGAGCCAGTAGAAGGTTCCGGTTATCTTCTTATGTCTTTGCCCTACTATGAGTGGGCCACAGGTGCGGTTGCATTACAAGTCTACAGTATAGAATGCGCATGGGAGCCACAGGACACATGCACGCTGCACAGGTGGGCGAGTTGCAAAACAGATGTTAGGATTCATCAGCAATGCATTTTGAAAAGCAATAATTGCTGGAAAAAAAAATGAAAAACAAAACTCCATGACCCCTAAAACCACTGCTGGGGGACCACAACCTTAAAAAAACGAAGGGGAAACTCAGGCAGGATACGATAAAAGTTAAGATGTAACACTGTCAGTGTGCCTACCAAACAGAAAATAAGAGAGAGTAAACAACAGCAAGTTTGAACCCAACCCCCCTACACACAAACGCTGGTCTGTGCTGCCATCACATCCCACCAACTGCCTTCCAGTGTTCCTGCGGCACGAACGGATTTTTCCAGCCGACCTCCCAGCCAAGCGGCCCGGCAAGTTAATGGGTAGAGCGCTGGTTACGATATTGACGATGTATCTTAGTCTCCATTTCACCACGCCCCGGGTCTGCTTGCACCCTCCGCGATCCGCTTTATCTCGCCGTTGTCGGTGAACATTCCAATTACGCCTCGTACCTGACCTTTTAGTAAGCTGCGGGAGATACACTTATCTTCCCTTTCTTCCACGTGCAGCATCTATCAATCAACGTTTTCCCGGCAATTTACTCAAAGGCGCAGGGCGGCTTCCAAAGGCAGCGGACTGCAACGCCGGTGCCACCGGCCCGAGGTTTTGATTAGAGAGCGCCATGCGTGGTTTAGAGGCGGAACGAGACGGGTGGAGGACCGACGAAGAAAGGGAAAGAAAGAAAAAAAAAAAAAAAAAAACATGTACAGAAACATACAGGATTCATTCACTTCACGCTCAAGAACATTTAACTCCACCACAGTGACTGACGTAGCTGTAAGGCAGTGTTTAAAAAAAAAAAAAAAAAAAAAAAAAAAAAGCTTAATCTACATCTTGCATCAAATCAAGAATGCAAATTCATAACGAAAGCTTCTTTCTCAATTTCATGCTGAAGTCTCCCAAGTTAGCGGCGGTAATTTCGCCTAACGAGAAAATTCATTGCTGCACGGCTCACTCGCTGCGCCCGGCTTGTCTGGGGAGATGATGTTTTCCCATTTTCTCTTCAACATCACCGAACTGCAGCGCCGCAGCTGCATGCACCGGAAGCGTGACCCCTGGCATTTGGCTCTGTGGAAGACTCGGCAAGACCATATGGTTTGTTACCCAAGCATAGTGCTTAGGAAAAATAAGAGCCCCCACATATGGAGACTATGACTATTTTGAGCCTACAGGGCACCCTTAGTTATAACGATACAACCCTATACCGTAGATCGTTATAACGTTAGGTCCTGGCTGCGCGACAATACAATAGATCCTGTTTACCAAACTGGATGGAATCAAGGCCAGCTGGAATAAGTGAATTTTTTGTTTGTACCTCATAGAAGTAGGAGTCTGGTGCAGTCAGCGAATCAGCATGGTAGGATATTTGATCACCAGTACATACACTGGGTGATTTCAGAGCCTTTGACTAACAGAGAGATTGTGAAGAACAGAAGAGAATGAAGAGGAAAGAACATGACAAGACATAGCTTGAGGTGTTCCAATCATCGAAAGCTCTCATCAGCTGCCTTCCTACCTAGGCGTGGGGCTCTTCTCTGCCGGAGAAGATGAGATGTCAAGACGAGAGCAGGCCCTGAACAAGCTTCACAGCATCGTACCCATAACGACCGCTTAAAAACCGCCAAAAGTGAGCGTCTTTCTCAAGTGCACATCTCTGCGAACTCTCGATGTAAACACCTGCCTTAAAAAAATCTGAATGTAAACAAAGAATGCAATATAATTCTTGTTATTGTTTCCTTGAGATTGTTTTTTTCTTACCTTTACATTAAAATTTTTTTTCTCACAGCATGTCATTACAGAACTAGGCTGGATATATCAAATATTTGATGACTCTCAAATCATTTGCTGAGCAATGTAATGTCAGATCCAAGGTGGCAAAATTCCTGAATGCAAACACTAAGGAATAATACAAATACTGTAATATCACAATTGCATTTTTCCTTATTGAGGGGATTAAAATAAAACTGTTACCTCGACGTGTAAAAGACACACACGCACACACACGCACAAAAATAGTTCTGCCCCTGATCTGGGCACATTACCAGGTGGCAGCACACCGTTTCTCAGAGTGTAACACTGTGACTGCGTATCAAAAGTGACGCTGACACGGAGAGGGACATCTAAGAGAGGGTAATTAACATTTCCCCATCTTGTCAGCCATTTCGCACCCTGCGTTCGAGGCTGGGGGTGGTAGTCCACACACTTCAAATCTATAATCCCAGCCAGTGGGCCTCCTTTCCTGGGCCTGCCGCCGAGTTGCCCGAAGACAGGCGATGAAGACGTTTGCCTCAGGATGACAGCGCTGGAAACATAGTGAGAGTCTCGAGTCCGATCTCTGCCTGGGCTGAGAGCGGCGGAGGACATCAAGAAACCCTCATCAAAGAGCGAAGTGCTTTAAGTGACATCTTGTCTTCAAAAGCCCCCAGTGTGTTTAGCGGTGAAGCTGGCTTATTTACTGTGCTCGCTAAAGCCCACAGAAGCTGCCGGCGCCTCTGGCCCCCATGAGCACAGCAGGAGGAGAGAACGCAGCTTGTAGGCCAACTGGTAATGGACCTGTTTTGCTGTGGATTTGGTATTCATGTGGAAAGCTAACATGTAGCCTCCTCACCAAGCTGTACTGGGCAGACGACGGCAAAGGAGAAAGAGGCAAATAGCTTCTTAGAATTTCTCTTTTATTATACATTACATTGAGAATTTACAGTCCATTACCTTAACTTTTCATGATCGCATCCTGAAAAGAAAAAGATGACATTTTTTTCACCAAAGAAGAATGAGGCCAAATGTTCTTTACATTTCATGAATGCATCTAGAAAATTTAAAAAAGATTTACAATTGTTTTTCTTATGATTGTTGGATGAATTAGGATTCTCCCTGTAAAGCCTGGAGTTTCGCTTTAATCTGCGGATCAGAATCATCAGGACAGTAGAGGACCTGTATAGATGGAGAGATTAGTGAATCCCCACTGCGATAGTCACCGGTCCACAACCTATCCCCCTCTAATCTTGCCGCTCAATCGATCGACAAACACACACTGCTGTGAGGGCCAGGAGACGGTAAAACATAGATTTCACTGGCTAATGGAGAGGAGGCTCTCTTCGGCAAAGAAGTATCAGGAAAACGTACGACGACTGACTCGCTGCTCCAGGATTTGATTTTTTCACCCTGTCAGTCACACATGCACTGCACGACAACACAGAGAGCTTCTTTCTGCTGCTAGCCAGAGTGGCTCCACTAACGAGGCCGCCTTCACGATTAGCAGAGCTGTCTGAAATAACGAAGCAGCAAACAAAACATAAATATATATATCCTTCTCATTAGGTCTGCATGGGTGGGGTGGGGGGTAAGAAAGCATCTGGCCATCTGAGAG
The DNA here is from genome assembly GCA_009936485.2 of Gymnarchus niloticus. NCBI lineage: Eukaryota > Metazoa > Chordata > Actinopteri > Osteoglossiformes > Gymnarchidae > Gymnarchus > Gymnarchus niloticus. The sequence goes on along the minus strand of JAACJT020000052.1, from coordinate 18,120,033 downwards.
CATCTGGCCAAGATTTTATACAATTTGCCCATCTCCAGTGAAGATGTGGGGCCCCTCTGAAAGACAGCAGCCCCTTCGCTCAGCCAAGTCAGGGTAATTGTCTCTGGAGCTGGACCAACGGTCCCGTCTAAAACAAACAGGCCCCCGCAACAAGTCAGTGGGCGTGTTATTAAGTCCAGCAAACCCCAAGTCCTCACGCAGGGATGATCCTGTACAGGCATGTTTGTCTAATTCTATCTATAAACATGACGGGAAATGTGCCTATACATACAGTATAATTACACGCATGTATGTGACACCAAACGTGTAAGAATACATTTTCTTTTTTTTAAATCCATGCTTCACATATCTACGTCTAACAGGTAGAATATTTCACATGTAGAATACATTTATATTTAGGTCTATTTTCTGGAAAATATAAATCCTGCTGACCTGCAGTTTTTGCAGTAATCAGTCATTCCTTAAATGAAATGCAGCTTTATATCAGTGGGTCACATAATCAAAGTCACAAAGGCCACCCCTGGAGAGACGCGGGAGGCCACACGCGTGTACCCGTGTGCCTGTGTGTGGCTGCGAGGGGGGAATGGGGGGCTGAGTGTGCGGCTCGGGTTATGGCTTTACAGACAAGTACCTTTATGGGTTCCAATCCATCTGATAAAATAATTACTCCTGTTAGGGCCACAAATTACAGGCAGCCGCACTGCGGCCATTAGCTCGCACGTCTTTGGGGACGGCTTCCCAGCTGCTGCTCAACGCGAGTCAAACACTCTGACCACTCAAAGCCTGCAGAGGGGGATGACAACCAGACCCCAGTCAGCACACAGCACACCCTTCATAACAACAAGAGGTTCCTGTGTTCACTATTATTCCATTTTTTATTCTGTATTTTAATACCTACAGCTCCTACTGCCGGTCATGCTGTTGCAGGAATTCAGGTTCAAGGGTCCAACAATCAAGCCCCCTCCAAATGACTGCCCTTAGTTCACAAACAGCAGGACAACAGGTCAGACAAGCAGGTCAGCAAGCGGCATGCTAACCTACGCTACCACACCCCACAGCCTGAGCCATCCCTCCTCGATCCCAGGTGGAACATTCCCTTGCACCTTAGCACCGGGAAGGCTCAGCACAGTGGCAATACAAAGTGAGAAATGGAGTTGCAGACTGTCCCAGATATTATTTCCCACAGCACTACGCTACATCAGGAACCTGTGGAGTTGATGCAGCCTGTCATGAGCAGCACAATCGCCAAAGATCCAGTGTCGCGACAGGACCAAAAACTCTAGGAGTTAAGAAGACCTAGGGGCGGGCTATTCTTCAGGTCTCAACCAATCACCTGACAGCGTCTCAGCCACAGAAAAACTCGTTTAATGATTTCCCTTAGGCTCAGGTTCAGAATCTGTCCCTTTAAGAGCCACATGAATAAACAAGCAAACATACACGGCAACCTGAGGGCTGTGTTTCAGCTGCTGGTGTGTTACTATTATGCACGGGTTAGGCAGAGAGAAACACAACTACTCGACATGCTTGTTAAATTCAACAGCACTCCAAAGCCGCCTTCCGGAAAATCCTGCCTCTCAGCTGTCAGCTTAGGGGACGGCCTGAGCTGCTGCAGACGGCGCGTGGGATTTCCTACGCGCAAAATAAGAAGAAATAAAAAAAAAAAAAAAAAGAGCAGCGCAGTGTAGTGGCTGCTCTGGCAGGCCATGTGGCCTACCTGTCTGCAGCGGCAATGTCTTCCGGGGGAGAGCTGTATGATGCAGCGCCACAAGGGGACTAAGAATTTTAAAAACTGTACGACTGGACGGCACGAAGGGGTCAGCCACAGTTCGACCACATCAGATGTGCTTCTATTCAGCCAGGCCTGTGACCAGTCAGAAGGCATGAAAGGAAATTGGTTATGATGTCATTGTTCCTGTTCACTACAGCAATTTAAGTCCAATTTATACTCGTGTTTAGTACTGCTCAAAATGATGGACTCTGAGTCATATGACCAAGAGTAATGCACTTTCCCGGATTACACACCTTTTAAGGAAGGCAGTGACCAGCTGCAAATTTGGATACAATTAAATTTTAAATTGTAAGATCCTCAATTCCATAAAATTCACAGCTTTTAAGTGACAAATGCTAAATCTTCTGGTCCTGAATTCAAAATTTTCTTGTCCAGAATCCTAAGGTCAGGGATTCAAATCCCGCCTCTGGCTCTGTATGTGTGGAGTTTGCATGTTCTGCCCATGCTTTGCGAGTTACTTCCAGGTACTCCTGTTTCCTTCCATAGTCCAACGACATGTTGTAGGCTGTCTGTGGTGTGTGACTGTGTCCTGAGATGGGTTGGCACCCCGTCCAGAGTGTCCCCCGCCTTGTGCCCTAAGCTCCCTGAAATAAGCTTCAAGCCTCCCCATGATCCCGAATAGGATTAAACAGTTTTGGAAATGAATGGATGGATGGAATTTCAAACTGCAAAGGTTGTTAACGGTGAAAAATTCTCAGGTCCCCCGTCTTGAATTCTAAATTTTCCGATCTTGAATTCTAAACTTCCAGGTGCCCCTGATTTCATGTCCTTACTGGTATTTTATGAGTGACCATCAGCAGAGTGATACTCAGCTACCCACAGCAGCAGAGAAAGGAGCTTGTCAAGGTCTGCTTTAGTCTAGTCTTGCCTGGTGGGATGGCTGGTCTTATGGCCAAACTGGGTAAACAGAGGAAACCGTCACAGCACGTGAACCTTAACCTGATACCCCCCCCAACCTCAGTCGCTGGGCCTGTAGCAAACAAACCTAACTGTGAGCAGAGCTGTACCCATGTTCTTTGCATGTGGGTGGCTAGAGAAGTGTTAAAGGTCACCTGTACTGGACATGTGTGTTTGTTGCAGGTGGGGTAGGTGGATGATTGCTTTCACCCCTTAATCTTAGGATACTCCTGCACCTGAACACTATATGCACCAGGGAAGAAGACAGATGGGTGGGGGTGGTGTGTTTGCACCTGCATTCCCAGATCCCAGCATGCACCTGTGCACCCTTCCTGACAATGCTGGGGAGCTCAGGCATGAAATGCATCTAAGTGTTTGTTTCCAGCAGATTTCACTCCCCCCTTCCCACCACACACTTCTGCAGCCATGGCTTGACATTTTGTTCAATCTCCTGAGATCGCCGGGTGAAACCGAGGAGGCCAGTGGCTCCCCAGTCAACTCTGCGAGGCCACGTTACACGTCTCAACACGGATGGGAACGGCAGGAGATGAGAGGATACGGGGGGGAGGGGGGGTCACAGCCATTCACATCACACAGCCTTAGAGTTATGGAGCATACGACAACAGCGTGTATCAGGGTGATGCACTACACCACAACTTGGGTAATGGTGTTTACAGGCAAAACTTCAGCCAGTTGGTTAAAGACAGGCACCAAAAGAGGAGAGGACTTTGGACACGGAACTCATTCCATAATAAAATGAAAGATTTTGAAATACTAATTTCTTAAGTTAATTAATGATATCAAGCAGTTCTAGGGCATTTTATTTATCACCTCTTAAACAAGTGCATCTAAACCTGAACATCTCCTTCATCTGGAAACCTCGGCAATTACAGCAATTCATGCCCATGGCCACATCAGGAAGGTGTATGTGGGGGTGGCTGGGCGACTGATAACCTCAGCTCTTGAGGAACATTGGTGGGGGGGCTCTGTGTCCCCCCCCCCGAAAGCAGACGGTCGGGACGCAGGAGCGGCACACGGCTGTGCCGCCTGAGCAATGAATCTTTCTGACTGACGTTAATTAAATCTCCCAGCGGCCTCCTAAACACCTGACAAACAGAATAAATGTTGCAAGCTGCACGCGTGGCGTGTGTCAAATGGGAGATGCCGCTGTGATGGCGCCTTAAAAACAAAAACCGCAAAGATTTACAAATAAATAAGACACTCGGTGCTGCAATCACTACTATTACAATAATAACAACAATAACAGCTGCAAACAAGCTTGATTACAGTTGGGTTTCTCAGTAACTGACTTGATTATATAGTTTGCTTTTATTATGGTGGACTTGATTACAAGTGCCGCGACACTCTCCGTGTGTAAATAAGGTACCATGTGAGCCCTTCGTCACGCCTCCACGTTTCAGACCACCTCCATCTTACTGACCTGACCTGACCTCACCTCACCTCACACGGCTCTGCAGCGCCGGCACATCCCGAACTTTCAGGCTTGGTTCAAACGAGACGTCTAACGTCGACAAAGGAAGCAGTGGAGCTGAATACAAAACAACATAAAAATTCCAGACGTCTCTGTAGACGTGGCGGGCCACTTCACTCGCAGGTACCCGCTCCCCAAAGGCCGCCTCCGCCGTCTCGAATTCTCCCCGAGCAACCAAGTCGGCTTAATTGCAGGCGCTTTTCTATTCGCACGGCTAGCAGGTGGCGTCGGGATGAGCAAAGCGCCCGCAAAGACGGAACGATGAAACCGAACAGAGGAGAGACGCGCCGTCTCATCCATCTAGCCTCATCTGTCCCCTGTCCTGGACACGACCTGGAACCGTGGACCCGCAATGGCAGAGTGTGATGCAGTAATAACATCGATGGGGGGGGGGAAATACGGGCCCCAATTATAATACAATCCGTTAGTAAATCTCAACCAACCGAATTATCCCGATCTCGATTAGAATACTGTCCCTCACCATGAGGAAGTCCACTCAGACGGGACAGTCCTTAAACTTCCCGAATGCGAGAACATCAATTTTACTGTTTACCAGGCAGCCCACCAGCGAAACAAGAAATTTACGTGCACAGTGATCTCCAAACAAACCTGGCTGATTTCCATTAGACACCACGTTTCCAGCAAAACGAGCAGTCCGCCGAGAGCTCAAGAAATAAAATCAACACGGCCACAAAATATCAGACTGACAACGAATGCCAGAAAAGCTGTTTTATAATGCATTATAACAAATCAGAGTTAAACACTTTGATAATAATACAATATGTGGCAGTAATATCAATCGGATCCATTATGTTAATTTGTCAATCATTTTAAATACTTAAAACACATTTTACAGTTCAAATAAAATAAACAATGGTTAAAATACATCTGAACTTTCGGTGCAAAAATCACATACAGTCTAGATGAAGGAAAATATAAATTTCTGGTCCTAAATGCATGGAGAGTATGGCGTGTGTGTGTGTGCACGTGTGTGACGGTCAGAGTCTCGCCTGCTGTTTAATTACGGCTCCAGGCTGCACAGCAGCGACATTCTCGCATGTCATTGCCCTAACGAGGGGCAGAAGCCAAAAATCCACATCGAAAATTGGGAAGATGTCATGATCCGGCTTTCCTCTGCTGGGTATCAAGGAACGCCATGTTAGAGCAGGCATGACCTCTTCTCTATAGATTAATATGCAGAAACACCACCAACTCCGCCTGGCCTGTCCCCAGTGTGTACTCAGTCCTACCAACCAAGCCAGCGATGCTGGATTTTGGACAGTGCAAATTTTACAATGACAGTAATAGAGATTTAGAGAATAATAATAGTCGTCATTAATCTATCTTCTAACCACTTATCCTGGTCAGGGTCACAGGGGTGCCTGGTACCAATCCCAGACAGAACAGGGCACGATTCTGGGACAGGATTAAATAAATAAAAACAATAATGAAATGTTTGCCAATACTAAGTGTGCGCCAAAGTCACACCCCCACGGAGAGAAAGACGACTCCAGAGCTGGGCGTCTTAGACGAAGACCTCAGGCCGCTGAAGCGAGCAGTGGGCTGGACGAACCCTCGGGACCCCCCTCCTCACCAGCTGGGCTGTGTGTGGCCCAAGGGCTCGGAGTGGGGGAGAGGGGGGCTCATTCTGCCAGACCACCACCCTTCCTGCAAAGCTTCAGCTGCCTCCAGCAGATGAGCTAACACTCCCTCACGCACACGGAGGATCCCCTAAACTGCCCTCCTACATAACAGAGGCAGACGTGCACCACTGCACTCCTCTTACTAACGTGTCAAACTCTCTCACTGCCAAGCTTAACCTACATTCATCTTTCGCAATCATTTGGTTTAAAAAAATTTAGAAAGAGCAGAAAAATGCAGCAACTAAAATATACAAAACCTTACACCAAAAGCTATGTTAATTTATTGTTCATCATGGCCTTATTTGTATTTCAAAGAAATTATGCTTTATAAATCAAAAAATTTTTTATAAAGGAAATGTAATTCAAACACCCTCATAGCATGCAGGTGTCAGCGTCATTGTAATCTTCAATTAGCTCAGTTGTAAATCGTCCGCGGTCAAAGGGTGGCATCCCGGTAGATGAGGCATGTGTTTTGGCGCCCTCTTGTGGACAGCAGAGTACTGCAGCTACTAGCACAAGCCAGCCATCTGCCGTGTGTTTCTCTTACGGCCTTGCAGCCACCCCCGCACCACAGGCAAACACAAAGCCGTCCCCAGCAATAGCGTGCTGACACCAGGGAGACCCCCACGGACAAGCCTCCTTCCTCTGCGTTCCCACGGAGACGCCAAGAAGTCACAAAGCTTCACGACAGCCCATCACAAACAAGTTAGAACACAAACGAGGGAGTTAATAAAAAAAACTTGTCTATAACAATCAGTGCATTTAAGCAATAAGAGAAAAGGAAGAAGCCCTTGGACAGCGACAGATGCACAGAAGAACAGCGAGGACAACACAACTTACCTGCTGTTGTTGCAGATGCAGCAGTTCGACTGTGCTTACTTCACTGCCGGTGTCAGCACTTGATCTTCCATCTCTGCTGCCGCCGTCTAATTGGCTGCTTAGGCTGCTCATTCCATTTTGATTCACTGCACCGCTGCTTATTGCCTCTGTCGCCGATTCCTGCATCATGACTCAAAAACCTAGAAGTGATTAAGAAACATCAATTAATGGTCCTGTTATTCCTACCGCACCCCCGATATGAGGCCGCTGTCCTTTCCCTGCAAATTAAAGGATGGGGGGAGGAGGCACGCAGGGTGTAATATATGCTTGGTGAATAAATGAAAGCATAAAAATAAAATGTGGGAATGCTTTAAGGTACATGCTCCTTAAACTAAAATGTGCAAAGCATCCTAACAAAAGGTATTTAACGTTTTTTTCAAGACTACTTAATTTTCATTTATTTCATTTTAACACAAAAAATAGGCAGATGGTTACGTACATTTATGAATACAAAGGAATTAATCCCCGGTGTAGCATGATGCTGTCGTGTACGTGTGTGTGTGCGTGTGTAGCGATGACAAGGGCCAGTCTTCTTAAACGTCAGTCTGTCCGGACCTCCGGCCGTTTTACACTGTGTCTCCGAATGGCGCTCTTTAATGATGCACAGCTAATCATGCAAAATTAAAATTTCGTAAGTGAGTTACAAATCATACGGTATCACCCAGTGATAAATGGGTTAATGGGCTCTCCCCTTCTTCTTATGGCTAAATAAAATTTGCCTGGAAGGCTTCAAAAAAAAAAAAAAAAATGCAGCTAGCTGTCACATATTGGCTATTTTTTTAATCAAACCAGAGATATTTATATTTGTGACATTTAACATGTTAAATACTGTCCTTCCCGGGATGTAATTACACTACAAGGCGGGGTGCAATCAAACTGTTCTGCTGGAGATGACTTAAACCTCAATTGTAACTTGGGCAAATAAATGAAAGACAGAAAATTAATTTTACTGGCACATGTTAGATATGAAAGCTGAAAATAAAAATCTATCAAGAATATCACTAATGACTGTGCTAAAAACAGCATAAATTATGCATATCACCTCCTCTACAGTAATAAATGTTTTATCATTTTCCCTGCTCATAAATGCACTGTCCTTTCAGGAGACGGTTGAAGGATGGGTCCTCCCAGAATCCAAACCAATGTGGACAGGATAACCCGGATGCTAATAGCAACATGGCACCCCCTCCCCCCCAAACACGGACAGACATCATTACAGAGCTTCGTTATTTACCGCCCTCAAACATGGTGCTTCACACACAACCCCCCCCAAGGCCCACTTTCTGGTACTTCCCGTCTTCTGTTATAAGGCCAAACGCATCAATTTTGTCACATTCTGTGGATCAGTAATTCATTTCAAGTACTGATCTGGAGTCACACTCTACTATGACTGCTCAGGATGGAAAATAATCACAATCAGGGAACGCGCCATACAACAAAGGGGAGGTATGCCATTTTAATATGCACATGCAAAGCATGTCGGAGGTCCCAGCAGCTCACGGTACTCCAAAGAACCTCTTTAAACAGGTTCTCCCAGAAGCAGGGCCATCATGCAGAGGTCACACGCACAGAAACCGCCGTCCCGGCCGCTTGGTGCCCACGACGGGGACACGGAGAGGGGATGTGACAGCGAGTGACGGATCTCAGCAGAAGAGAAGAAACAGCAGAGCTAAAGAAGAGCCGACTAATAAGTATTCAAATGAGGCATAAATTTTACATGCAGCATGTTTGAAATATTCAGGGAACGAGCGTCTGATTGCCCTTACTTACTAGTTATATGAGAATTCTAATGGAGTCTTAACAACAATGAATGCGTTCAAGATGTATGTGGCAAAGGAGTGGTTCTTTTATTAACAGGTAAATTCAATGAATAATATTTTTCAAACCCACTTAAAATTGCAAATTAAGACTTGAGGCCATTTAACCCCCCAAACCCACACACCACAACCCGCCTAGAACACACACCAACCCCCCCCACACTACCCTACCCCCCACCCCACCCCCCCCACCCCCCCCCCCCCCCACCCTCCACGCCCTCCGCCAGCCCCAGCCCCCCCCCCCCCCCCCCAACCCCCGCACCACCCCCGCCCCCC